>CM042836.1:136036041-137236041 GCA_023653725.1 Bungarus multicinctus
TATGAAATGATCAACAACATATTTGAAGAAATACATTCACAAGAAAAGAAGATAAAATAAACTACACTACTCTTCCTGGATATCCCTCATCAGCAGAGGAAAAGATGGGAAATTACAAATGCAAATATAAAAAAACCCAACACAAACTAACCAAATGCTCCATTGTCAAAGTAACAATCCAACAGGAATTATGTAAGAACATTATTCAGATGATGACTTGGTTGACTACATCAACCAAAGTCTTTATAAGTCTGATTAAAGCATCACCAGCAAGTCATGTGCAACATACAGTATAAGGCAGGGGTCCCAATCCCCGGGCCATGGCTCACTACTGGGACGTGGCCCATTTGGAACTAGGCCACAGAAGCAGTGGGCTTGCATGAACAAGCATGTGCAGCTTCATTTGCGTGAGCGGCGATCGAGAAAGCATTCCCCTGCCACTCACACAGAACCATCCCCTGTCCTCCTTGCTGCCAGTCCACAAAGCTGAAGAGGTTGGGGAACACTTGTGTAAGGATTGTAACAACCACTGTGTAGGGCAGCTAGGCAGAAGATTAGCAGCCCACTTCCATGAACACCAAGTACTAATTTCAAAACATATGGACAGTCTCAGCCATAATTTTAATTGAGAAACTAAGCATCCTAGAACACAGGTTCACATTAAAAAAAATGATAGAGAATTCCTGAAAGCTTGATATTCTGACAAATCATCCATTAATAGATGCATAGAGATAAACTACATGAATACACCATTCAAAAGAGACAATTAAAAAGCTAAGAAGAAAATAAAAGTACCAGAACAGATTCTTTTCAATATAGGATAAGCTTGAACCTGTGCCTCTCCTGGTCTAGCATTTATCTGCAGTATCATCCTTACTGATTCTATAGTTAGCTCACTGGAGAGAATAATTTAATACCCTCAAAATTTTGTTCTCTTATGCGGAAGCTGAAAGCATGTATCATTCTTTGATTCTCAACCTACTGAAATCTTTCCAAGATTTTTGTTGTTGACTATCTTAAGATGTCATCACAAAAATGATGCAACTTTAAGTGCTTGTGTAAGATGTCATGATGCAAGTACGTAATTATATTAACTCAGTGATGGCATCACATTTTGATGTTGTGACTTGTAACCGATATCTGTGTAACAAAGCAATTCTGTAGATATGTGTAATATGTGCTTACAATTGTGGGTATAAGTTATTAATAGACTGAAAAATAACTATTACAAGGCCACACTGAGGCATCCATTTCATATGGCTGCTGTGGGAAACCTTCTACTGCAGCAGATGTGGTTGCTTTAATGGACTGCAGATAGATGCTACATTTACAGGTGCAGTATCTGAACTGAATTCAAAGCGCTATATGACATTAGTAGCCATGGTTCTAACCAATTGAACCTCAAACAATGGCAAGATCATATTCAATGTATTAATTACCCTAAATATTTATGATGCTGGAACATCTGGTATTGCTGCAGAGTTTGAATAACTTATTGAAATAACTAGGAGATATAAACAGTCATTATAGAGCCGTGTTGGCGCAGTGATTAGACTTGCAGTACGGCAGGCTACTTCTGCTGACTGCCGGCTGCCTGCAATTTGGCAGTTCAAATCTCACCAGGCTTAAGGTTGTCTCAGCCTTACATACTTCTAAGGTGGGTAAAATGAGGACCCAGATTGTTGGGGACAAAATGCTGATTCTGTAAATTGCTTAGAGAGGGCTGTAAAGCACTGTAAAGCAGTATATAAGTCTAAATGCTATTGCTATTATTCCAAATGGTGATTAGTTTTCCACAAGCACAAACTGCTTTAGATATTCCACAAGCACAAACTGCTTTAGATACATAGCATAAAGAATGAAAAAATATAGTCACCATTTAATTCACATATATCCATTTGAGCCTCCCTGAAGCTACAGCAGGGGCGGGGGAGATTTTATCCATGTGTATTGAATGCTTAATTGGAGAGACCTACCAGCAAGAAAGTTTCAAGCAGGAAAGACATTTGACCAGATGGTCATATAAGTAACTCAGTTTAAAAAATGCAAAGATGAAGTGTGATGCTATTGCACACAGTCCAATGAATACAGAGTGTACATTTTGTGCCTGTCTTGTACCAAAACATCACAACACATCTCTGGGACAGACATTGCAAAAATGTCTCAGCAGTGTAACTTAAAATTCCACTGCCAGTTACTGCACACTCTTTAATGAGAAGTTATGCAGCTGTAGGAGATTTAGATTTGGCTTTGGCTCCAATCCTGCTTCCAATCCACTTCTCCCTCCCTACACCCACTCACTGAAATCCAACCAAATTATAATATAATTTCAGATTAACACACATGAGGAACAAACAGTTTCAGCATCCAGCAGTATCTGGCCAATTGTATCTGGCTCAGCAGCTTAGCAGGGGTGCTCTGAGTTGGTATTTGGGTGGGAGACTATTAGAGAAATCCCAAGATGGTAGACTAGTCTGAGAAACAAAAACAAACAAACAACAAACCGTACCCAAAGGATTCCTGTATTGTTGGTTAAAAACAAACAAACAAGGATTGAAGTATCCTTTGAAGATTGAAGAGCCATAGTGGTGAAGTGGTTAGAATGCAGTATTGCAGGCTACTTCTGCTGACTGCTGGCTGTCTGCAATTTGGCAGTTCAAATCTCACCAGGCTCAAGGTTGACTCAGCCTTTCATCCTTCCCAGGTTAGTAAAATGAGGACTCAGATTGTTGGGAGCAATAGGCTGACTCTGTAAACTGCTTAGAGAGGGCTTGTAAAGCACTGTGAAGCAGTATATAAGTCTAAATGCTGTTGCTATTGCTATTTCCTTCTTCCAAATTGAAAGTAACAGTCCAACAAGGTTTAGTAAAATACCAGGTGAAGTCCAGCTGCTGCATCAACACAGGTTACATTACCGTTTGTCTAACTAACACACCATCCCCACCACAAAATAAGTAATTTCCCATTCTCCAAAGTATGTAGGTTGATTATGTATAGGGGAAAATGTGTGTTTGTAAGACTTTATCAACTTTCTCTTCTAAGTCCAAGGAATTCATTTAAGGATAGATAGATAGATAGATAGATAGATAGATAGATAGATAGATAGATAGATAGATAGATAGATAGATAGATAGATAGATAGATAGATAGATAGATAGATAGATATTTATACAAATAGATGGCACATGTATTCCAATATTCAATGGGCAGGCATAATTTGAACTTTTTGCCTCCACTCCAGTTAAATTTCCATAATAGGAATGCCTGAAAGAACTTATTCTGGAAGGCCAACTGCACGGAACCCCAACAGTGTGTCATACATACAAAGAGACATAAACAACAACAACTCTTGCCTTCTATACCAGAAAGGGTAGGGATATTCATCTCGGTTGAATCAAGCACCTGCTTACTTGTTGTGGCTAGCATGCAGCAGTAAAATTGCTACTGCTTTCAAAGGAATTGTGCTAAGAGCCACAGGAAGTGCTTGAGCTGAAGAGTTAGCATTCAGCTCCATATGTCCATCACTCTCCTTGGAGTGGGAGGAGGTTGGGAAAAGACCACTTTAGAAATGTTGTCCTTTGCGTAGATGACACAGCAGAACTAAGGCAGCAGCCTAATAGGGGCTACAATAAATCAGCAAGAAATAAACAGAATAGATCTAAGGAATAAAGTGCTTGCTGCAGTTCTTGGACTCTGCAGACCCCAATTAGCAGTTTGAAAAGCATTACTGGTTACTTAGACATTCTAAAATCAATAATAAAGTAGAATTGTATCAACATTTCACAAATGATTAAGCTAGATACTCATTTGTGACTGATTATGTAATGTGAAATAGACGCTATAACATTATACACATTTCTTCAAATGATAACATTTCATTCAAAAAAACCTTGAATCTCCCAAAGATTAAAAAAGCAATCGATTATATTCAAGCAATGAAGCAGAAATACATCTATCAGTATGAGTGATAATTAAGCATTAAGCCTAAATGTTACGTAAATGGATGTTAGTGTACAGTAAGCAACATTTAAGATAAGTTAGGATTTGCAGAGTTAAGTTACTATTTCCAAGTAACTATTCTGTCCACCCACACATCCATAATATGTGTTTATTCACTGACAATTTAGACATACTTTACAAAGATGAATTATAGCCCACCACCAATAATTCAACTCTTCTATGTTACTTATTCATTTTAACTTAAGGTCAATGTGTTAGATAATCTGAAAGTGAACTTTGATATTTAATCCTTCAAATCAAAGCCACTTTCTCTATGCAGCATTTCATCATATTTTCAATGGCGAACTATTCAATTACCTTAAAATGAGGTGCATGGCATGCATTGGAATAGATGCTCAAGATGAGACCATCCTGATTCCTTTGTGGGCTTCAAGTCAGGAACTCCTTCTAGGCAGGAGAGGCAGTATATTCAAATACGAGAGCGTTCATTATCACTTCATAAATCACACATGCACCCTCTACTGGAATGATTGATTGCGCCCCAACGATATATATGTCATGACATATAAATCAAAGCAATGCCCAACAAATATATTTCAGAGGAGCCCAAACCTTCAATTAAAACATTTTAAAAGAGACATGAATAAATGGGGACGGTGTCTATAGAAAGATGAAATTTGACCTCTTGGGTTAGCTTTCCTCAGTTTGATGAGCTTCAGATGCTCAGTTCTACTATGTAATCATCTGTGCCAACCGGCTAGGATTGATAGGTATAGTGATCTGAAAAAGGGAAAAAGAATCAGTTTGCCAAAACTGTATGTTATCACATGTAAAATTTAGATGAAGTCCTGAAATCATCTGGATTCTGGCAGGCTTTAAAAAAATTAAGTGTTTAAAAAGAAGATATAAATCCAAAATTATGTCACAGTGGCTTTTAACTCCCAAGCAATAGCCTAAAGAAGGAAGGCTGAAATCACTCAGTATTAATAGTATGAGTGAATCTACCTATATTGACATTGAGCAGCTTGGTGAGGGACATTGCTTCTATAGCAGCCTAACAAGCTTCTCCCTGTGACCCAGGGTCATGTACCAAGCCTCAGATTTGTCCACCTCCTAGTAAACAATTTCCACCACCACCCCGCCCCAAACACAAATTTGACTGGAGAGGTCATAGTAAATGCAGAGGATGGTATTAAAAGACAGAGGGAAGATCCCTTACCAGGGAAATGTTCAGATAAACATGGCTTGAGCCCAGACCAAGAACGTCATTTAGGAAAACACTTCAGACAGCTCCCCCACACTCCACCCAATTTACATGAAGATAAAAAAAAATATATGTTACTATAACTGTTTTAATAAAGGTAGTTTTAGGTCTACACCAGGGGTGTCAAACCCGTGTCGTCCCAGTGGCATCACATGATATATCACAACATTTTTCCCCTTCACTAAACTGGGCATGGGCGTGGCTGGGACATGATGCAGCCGGGCCATGGGCCATGATTTTGACAGCCCTGGTCTACACTGTATCCAGGGGTGGGATTCAACCGGTGTTACTACCAGTTCAGTGGCTACATTTTGCGCCACACATACTTGTAAAAAACCTTAAGCTATGCTGCCCAGACAGCTGATAAGTGCTGTGCGCAGGTGTGCAGCGTTTGAAAAGCCACTTTCCCCCTGCTTTTTCAACCTCGGCTGTGCTGCACAAAAGCAGCTACGATTGAAAAAAGCAGGAAATAAAGCACAGGTAAGAGCCTGGGCAGGCGGGCGGGCCAAACAACAACAGACAAAGAACCAGTTTGGTGTCTGCTGCTCTTCAGAGCTACCGGTTCTATAAAGCCAGGCCGAACCAGTAGCATCCTACCCTGACCCTATCTGTTTCTTAGTCTGGTCTATCTTATAGGGATGACATCAATCTTGCACACTAGAAAAATCAACATTGCATTATTTAGGGCGGTATATAAATAAATACTGATAAACAATAAAATACCACAGAACAAAGTAGCCTCACGTAAAATGTTCCATGTATGCCAGTACAGCTTATGATGAATGCTGCTGGCTATCTCACTTACGCAAAAAAAAGGATAATTTTAGAACATTTTTAGAAATATTCAGAAAAAAAATTTGGATTAGGAAACGAACAAAACATAGCTCTCCTCATATCAACTGAAAAAAAATCAAATTTGAGTCTAATATCAGCTCCTTCCTTTCCTTGTTTCCAAATAACTATGTTTTTCTGTTCTTTAAATCAATCCAGAGGCATTCCATATATTATGCTAATCTCATCCACATTTTTTTTTCCAGCTTAGCACTCATCCTGGCCTGGAGATAAACAAGCAAGCTAGATAAATTTAAATTGTGTTGTGTGTTCCTTCCTTCCTATATTTGTTACGTTTTTAAAATGCCCGTAGACAAGGTTGTCTCTACAGGTTGTTGGAAAACAATCAGCATAGATTACCACTACATTAGTTAACGTTTTTTTTTTTAAAAAAAAGGTCATTCTTTAATTCTGTAGCTTGGCAAATAGGCGTAAACCTACTAGCTTAACATAATTGCTTTTTATATTTTCTTACTATAAAGGTATATGAAATCAACTATAAGGGACTGCTGAGTCTTAACTGAATGAATGACGTGCATTTTTTTTCTTGTTTCGACCCTGTTATCCCCTTTTATTGGGGTGGAGTCAAGCAACTGAATGGAGCTGATCATTTACTGACTGGATGCCCTTCCTGATGCCTACATGGAGTTCACAGCAGATATTTTCTCTTTGCACCCTGATAGAGAAGCATCTGTCACTGTCTATGATTGAACTTGCAACCTTCCAAGAGGAAGGCAACTGTCTTTCAACTATAGGCCACCCTGCCACTCTTGAATGAATGGTGTACTCTGCAAATATTACCAACATTTAAATGTAATTTGCAAATTACATAAAGAAATACTATAATGTCTGTAGTCAAAACAGAATCGTTGCACTTTTAAATGCACCGTGACCCTTGAACATTGAGAAGAACGTATACAAATCTCACAGCATGCAAATCCAACCAACATTGAACAACAGCATTAGCAACAGGTGAGTGAAACACAACTGTGCATGCAAATCCATGTAACATTTCAGTGTCTTACAGAGGGCCATCCAAAGAAAGAATGGTCACCATCCTGCATATCATATATGGCAGATTTTGGCTTTTTGCTGCACTTTCTGCTTTTATGATATAAAGTGTTCTGAGTCCAGTGATATACAAAATACATAAATGAACAGGTTAACAAATGAAATACTGTACCTGCCTGAAAAAAAAGCACACAGTAAGCTATTCACACAAGCGGCTGAATTCTAACTGCAAACAGACCAACATGAGTTCTAATTTCCACAGATGAACGAACTAAGGCAAAATGCATTTTTAGACTAGCATCACAAATATCTGGGAACAGCTGTCTTCTTTCTGACCATGTGTCTAATTGCTGCTTTGTTCTCAACAGTCCATCCTTCCATCACCTTATCCAACCTAAATCAATAACAACAGGCCCATGATTGCTCCCTGCTGTAGGATTATCTAGTCACAAACCATGAACCAATAAACTATTCCCTGACTCCAAAAAATTGGAATACTGAAAATATGCCATATCTATTGTTCTGAGATCAGAGGACCCAAAGGTTGAGCTATTTTGTACAACCCTCATGATATTTAATCCTATCTCTTTTAAGCAAGTAAGAAGTTTATGATGTGAGTCAATGCTTGAAGAAGAACAAGACGTGTCTGCTGTAATCTGTATCAGCCTGACCTCAATACCAGGGAAGATTCTGGAAAAGATAATCAAGCAACAAATCAGCGAACACCTAGAAGCAAACCAAGTAATAACCAAAAGCCAACATGGGTTTGTTAAAAACAGATCATGCCAGACTAATCTTATTGCATTCTTTGACAAAGTGACAAAATTAGTTGACCAAAGGAATGCTGTCGATATAATTTACTTGCACTTCACTAAGGCATTTCATAAAGTAGACCATAACCTATTACTAGATAAAGTAGAAAAATGTGGGTTAGAAAGCATCACCCCCAGATGGATTCGTAACTGACTCAACGTGTAGTCCTCAATGGAACTGCATTACATGGAGGGAAGTATGCAATGGAATACCCCAAGGTTCTGTTTTAGGCCCAGGACTCTTCAATGACTTGGACAAGGGGATAGATGGGGAAATTCATCAAATTTGCACACGACACCAAGCTGGCAGGAATAGCCAACACTCCAGAAGATAGGCTTAAGATGCAGAAGGATCTTGACAGTTTTGAACATTGGGCACTGTCTAACAAAATGAAACGCAATGGTGAAAAAAGTAAGGTTCTATGCTTAGGCAAGAAAAACAAAATGCACAGGTACAGTATATGTGGTATCTTGCTCAATAGTAGTAACTGTGAGAGAGATCTCAGAGTCCTAGTGGACAACCATTTAAATATGAGCCAGCAGTGTGCAGCAGCTGCCAAAAAAGCCATCCCAGTTCTAGGTTGTATAAACAGAGGGATAGAATGAAGATCACATGAAGTGTTAATACCACTTTACAATGCCTTGGTAAGGCCACATTTGGAATACTGCATTCTATTTTGGTCGCCATGATGTAAAAATGATGTCGAGACTCTAGAAAGAGTGCAGAGAAGAGTAACAAAGATGGTTAGAGGACTGGAGGCTAAACCATATGAAGAACGGTTGCAGAAACTGGGTATGTCTAGTTTAATGAAAAGAAGAACTAGGGGAGACATGATAGCAGTGGTCCAATATCTCAGGGGCTGCCACAAAGAAGAGGGAATCAAGCTATTCTCCAAAGCACATGAGGGCAGGACAAGAAGCAATGGGTGGAAAGTAATCAAGGAGAGAAGCAACCTAGAACTAAGGAGAAATTTCTTGACAGAACAGTTAATCAGTGCAACAGCTTGCCTCCCGAAGTTGTGAATGCTCCAACACTGGAAGTTGTTAAGAAGAGATTGGACAACCATTGAAGTGGTGTAGGGTTTCCTGCCTAAGCAGGGGGTTGGACTAGAAGACCTCCAAGATCCCTTCCAACTCTGTTATTCTATTCTATTATCATGTCCATGCCACAATTTTCTATTACAACATACTGGGTATCTCTGAATACCTGGTAATTCTCATGTACAATCATTATATTGATCAAAAAGCAACAGTCCAAACAGAACTAGGAGGAACAGAATTCAAATCACCAAATGTGTCTGATGAAGCTGCATACTTTCTTGAAGACCAAACCTGCACAGGACAACTACACACAAGGTCTCACTGAATTGACCTCAGCATGATGGTGACTAACAACAGTGTCAACATCTAATCACTTTGTTCTTTAGTGCAATGGGGGGAAAAACACTTTGATTGAGAGATCCAGAAATCAGAGCCAAGGGTATGACAAATAAATCATAAGGTTATAAGTAACGATGGATGAACATACTTGCTCTGAAAGCAGCGTCCTCATGATTTATTGAACACAACTGCAATGATTGTTGCTGGAGGATGCTTTTCACTGGAAGCTTTAAAATCTTTTTTTTTTAAATCAACCATTTTATTTTCATCTCTCTTTTTAAAAAGCATTAATGAAGGGAACAGATGGTGACTGCTCTATGAAATGATCAGAGAGTCAAGCATCCTTAAATGTGGCAAGACTTTTCTGAAATAAGAGCCTTATTTCAAATTCTTTCCCCTAAGCAAATTATCATTAAAACAATCTATCTTGTAAGTGTATTTTCCCAATGAGCCAGAAGCAGAGCAGAATTTGGCACTGGGTTCTAATCAAAAGAATCTGTATACGTCTTTTCATATATAATGTATTCTGCAGAACAAATACCAACTACATTGGAAAGAAGCTCCCCAGTTGAGTCAAATCTCAAGATTATTAAGCAAATATTTTATTTAACTATCTATGATTGTAAGATAACAATATTTCTTGTTCCAGGAAACTAAGTAGATAGCAGATTCGGAGAGTATACATTTCATACGTTTCTAAATTCAGCAGGTTAATAAACAACAAGAATTTTCAAGCTTCAGATATCAAGCTTCCCACTTTGTGGCAGATTGTAACTCAACACAGAAATGCCTTTCATAACCTAGAGAGGAATGGCCTTCTTAAGGCAAATAGACAAAATTCTGCACAAATTTAACTAAGGCTGAAGATGGATAATTTAGTGCCGTATGTTAGGTTTAGACTGGGAACTGCTGAACTCAGGAGACCCTTTCTGCTGACTCTGCAATGGGTTGTAGTTGTGAATGATTGCTTGTAAGATGCAAAACAGGTTCTTCTTCCTGGTTTTTAGACCATGTTCCAAAGCGAGAATTTCCTAAAATAAAACAATGTTTTAAAAACCAGCTTTCTTTGTTTGTGTTGCCATCTGCTTGAGCCCTGATCTTAGCCTGCCTTTGCACAATTCCACCTGCATGGCCATCTCTCGCTCTCTGAGCAGAGAAAATGCAATTTGTCAGCCCAAATACATTAATCTGGGTTGATAAGCAATGTAGGAGTCAGCAATGCAGCCAGTTAAGAAGCAAATCTTCTGTTAAGATATAATAGTAAGGAGCTGATGAATGGCTGAACGTGTAATTGATCACTTACACAGCAAAGCTTGGGGTCTTAAAGCTACAAAGAAACAACAAAGCTAATTATTGGCATAAATTACATAGATATTGCCAACATCCAGCAGCCTTATAACCTGTTGAGATATGCTCAGAGTCAGAGACCCGACTGACCTCCTGGGCTTCTAGAACCAGACATGAACAAATTGAGCTGCTGACCAGATGAGATGTTTAGATAGAAATGACTGCAGTCTAACTCGTGACTTTAAATCATTGCAACTAATATTATATCCATCTTATATGTATAGAGAGCTTCAACTCTGTTGCTATGGGAATACCATCATTCTCTTAGCAACAGTGTTCCCTTCCCCCCCACTTCGGTTGCACTACAGCTTCGTTCAATACAGTTGAATTTAGATTTGCCTTTGCACAAATAACTATTTCTATCCCTGGAATAAAAGGGATGATGGAAAGCAACTTGTTCCATCCGAAAAGGAAAGCACGAGAGGAAAATAAAGCTAAAAGATGGAAAGCACGAGAGGAAAATAAGGCTAAGCGATACTAAGATAATGGTTTGAAAATAGAGTTGCTATTATTGTGGTATAAACAGTAGCAGATAGAGGAGTGTCCTCCAGATGAGGGAGCCTGATCAGAACAGCTTGATGGAGAAATAAGGATGTGTTGTTATTGTACACAAAGTCGAGTACAAGCTAGTTAATCTCTAAGATGAAAAATTGGCCTCTAGAGCCCCCTTGCCTAGGGATGAAGAACCTCTTAGTTCGGTCTGCCGCAGCAACTGATGGAGCTGGAAGGGTTTCTGAAGGAGGTGGGGACTATAACTGAAGATCTGCCCTTATATCCTCCTGAGTCCCTAGCTGCCACTTGGAATAGGGAGGTGACTGGGTCTTTTAACAGAAGCCATGGTAATGCAGTGGTTAGAATGCAGTATTGCAGCTGACTCAGCCCACAACCAGGAGTTAGATCCCAACTGGCTCAAGATTGACTCAGCCTTCTGTCCTTCCAAGGTCAGTAAAATAAGGACCCAGATTGTTGGGGGAAATATGCTGATGTTATAAGTCATTCATAGTGCTCCATAAAGCACTACAGAGCAGTATATAAGTCTAAGTGCTATCGCTATTGCTGCAGGAATGTGCCCATGCAATTTCTCCCAACCCATGGTCCTCGTCACCTCCCCATGGTATACAGAGGAACCGAGAGGGGGGAAATGGATTCAGAGACATTTAGACTAGAGCACCATTGATGGAGGATGAATGAACGTGGCCAAACTCAGGTAAGAGGTGCTATTAAAACCTATCTCATGGCAATTCGGGCTGTGAAGCATAAATATTTCTCAGCATCTACATCTGCAGATAATTGCTCAGTGACCCTCTTGAAGGAAAACTGTTTCCTTCTAGGGAAGGAAAATACAGAGGTCTACCTCCAGGGGTGCACTGTGGCATTGGCTAACTTTTTGGAGGACATAGTTGCTCGGATGCATTCCCAGTTAGATAATGGCATGGTCACTGAACCAGTGGAGGTATCTGAGGCAGGCTCTGGCCTGGTTATTTAGGAACCGTTTGATCCTGTTGTTTTCAAGGAAGTGGACTGGATCCTAGGAAATGTGAGCACAACCACTTGTTTTAGATCCATGTCCCTCCATAGAGTCTCCTCAAAAGTGACATGTGGGGGGTGGGGTTGATCATGATTAATGCTTCTCTAAGGGAAGGATGACTTTCAAGGAGGCTGTGGTCCACCCTCTTCTTAAGAGACCATAGCAAAATTGCACCCTATTGTTCTGACCCAAACCTTGTTCCAAGGAAGCAAACACGAAACAGAGGTAACAGCAAAACCTTTTAATGATTCTTTACGAATTCCATTCCTTCCTGGTTAAAAGGCTGTTTCAAACTAATTGTCTCTGATAAGAACGAGCCTTGCCAAGGTTGTGCAAAGCTTCCAAGAACACTAGATAAAGTTACTAAGAAATATTTCAAACACAAAGAGTCTCCAAACACCAACCAAGATACTCCGAACGTCCATAAGACTTGAGTGCAAAAACTTATTTGCTTCCTGCAAAGAACTCCACTTTCTCACCTGGCTTTTATCTCTTAAGGGAGGGACCATTACCTTGCAGCCTTACTCCCCAGTCGCCCGTGCTGCTGCTGCTGCTCTTTCCTTTGAGCAGCCCTGCATGCACACACACTGGGCACAGGCTCCTCGGGGTCCTCTTCATCACTGCTGCCAGCCTCCACAATCTCCAAAGGCAGCATTCCACTCCCTGATGGTCCTGGCCCCATCCCTGCATCACAGGCAGGCCTCTCACCTGACTTCTCACTCTCTGAGACTTCAGTTGTCCACACCTGCTGCCAGTGAACCACAACACCTACTGGATGCTTCCCATCTTGTCTCTAATCTTTCTTTTGATAAGCGAGTGACACTGTATCTTTTTTTGGTTCACTTCTATCCTCTGAGGCTGTTCCCAGTCAGTGTTGATAGTGAGGGAGAGGTCCAGCCCTTGGCCTCTGCATTGCAGAATTCTTCAGGCTTCAATTCTTTCTCCACTTCTGTTTTAATTCTACATAAAGTTGCTGGGTGAGATCCTCCATCATCAAGGGAAGAGATATCACCAGATATACACTCAGCTGTATATTTCAGCCTCTGGTGTGTTAAGCAATGCCATGGCCTCTCTCTCACAATACCTGGAAGCTGCTAGGTGCTCAATAGAGAGCAGCAGGCTGAAACTAGACCTTGGCAGCATGGGGCTCTTTGGCTCATGAACAATTGAGAGTCCCCTCTCTTGTGGAAACTGTATTGGTTGCCAATTTGCCTTGAGGTCCAATTCAAGGTGCTGATTAAAGCCATATTTGAAGGATCATCTTTTCTCAGTTTTAGTTACCCAGTTCACCAGGTTGTAGAGGCAGAGTATGTTATGGCCTCCCCCCACCCCCTCATTAAGGAGGTCCATCTAGTGCGACCAAGAAGAAAGGGCTTTTCTGTGGTGGCTCCCTCATTGTGGAAAGAAAGAGAGAAAGCAATCTGGAAGTAATTCCCCAATTATTACAAACTCAAGGGCCATTCCTCTCAGCTTGCCTTTAGACTAGAAAGAATCCATTTGGATAAAGAGGGCCAGATGTATTTGGAATCTATCAGGACAATAAAATGTTGGATTTTTCATGATTGGGACTGAAGAAAAAATCAACACCAGATTTGCACCAACACATCGTTAATATAAGTTGTTTGTCAACGTTTGGATTAGCCTGTTTCCCAACTCCCTGACCTCTCTCTACACCAATAAAGTTTAAAGAAAGAAGATCATTCAAGCACACGACTTTTAGAATTGTTCTGTTTATAACAACATTGTACACATAGCCTTATTTTCAGGTTTGGTTTCTCTTTTTGTTCTTCATTTCTTTGCTTATTAGTTTTGTGGCTGTGTTGATTCTTTAATGCGATTGTATGTAAGCGCAGATTAGATCTGCATGAATCAGATCTCAGCCCCTTTGAATTCAGAAAAACAATTCAGTTTCATTCAAGCTCCAGAAGGGAACCATTGAATCGAGTTATTTGATTCACGTTTATCAATTTGATCTGGAAGAAAAACAAAAGCAAAACAAGTCCCAGATGCTCAAACTTCATCAAATTGATTAAAAAGCATTTGGTTTGATTAATGCCCCAAACTGAACTGATAATTTGATACAGAAAGTCAATTGAATTTGAATATTTAATTGAACTGCCTTTGAATTCAATCTCCAAATGGCAGTGATACACATTTAATACAGGCATTCCCAATGTAATTGACTTTTTATACTACATAAGAAAGTTTTGGATAATGATCAAGACTTTGCACCAGTTAGCTGCAAGTGCTCATTGATTCGTTTTTTGTGTATTTTCATTCCTCTTCCTTTATGGCTACTTGAGGGCAGTTCAACGTTGGCAACATCTTGCATAGCACCAATAATTTTTTCACATAAATAATCTGGCATCTAATTAGCAACCAAAATTCTGTGAAACTGCAGCAGGACTTTGACTCTTTCATCTCACACCCATTAAAGTCAACAAATGTTTTCATTCATCCTGCTCTGGCGATTTATGTTACATCTAACTTGTCGCAAGGGGCCCTTTTCAAGCTCACAAAGTATTGTAACTAAATATAAGTAATGCACAAAAAATATTTTCAAGTATTCACTCCCTCTGGGGAGACTGAGTTTCTGCATCTGAAATTCGGAAAGGCAGTGCAAGGCAACCAGAGAACCTGTCCTGACATTACAACTTTGAATGATGTTTAAATTAAGTGGCTATTTGGCGTGCAGGCATGTTATAAATTGGAAGGAGAACACTGGTTGTCAATGAGATATATGCTTTTTATTCATGAAAACATCAATAAAATATGGTTTTATGTCCCTTTAGTCCTTTTAAATGTTAGCATTTGTAAAAATGAGACTTTCCAGCTCATTAAATGCAGCTTGCAGGGCAATCCACCAAAACTAGTTAATCTCTATAAATGGTTGTTCTGTTGGAGTTCTGTCATAGACTTTTATGGCCTCCATGTCAAATAATAAACTAGATTTTTCAAAGGAAGCTGTTGCACATATTGCAGTGGCAAATGTCTTTGACAACCTCGAGAAAATAAAAAAAAGAGTGGAACAAAGCAAGAATCCAAGTCAATACAGTTTCCCTGAAGTAACTCTGAATCCTATTCTTTGTTAATGAAAAAGACATTCTCGTCAAACCCAAGCAGTTGAATGCTGCTGGGGTTTCCTTTTTCTCTGACATTTATATCAGCCAAGTGGGACCAACAACACACTGTTAGGATGCATCCACCCTAGAGGATACAACATTTGCAGGCTACAAATTGCTCTAGGGCATGGGTGTCAAACTCGCCACATCACGTTGCCATCATGTGACGTATCACATTTTTTTCCCTTTGCGGAATTGAGGTGGGCATGGCCTGCACATGACACATCTGGCCTGCAGACACCCCTGGTCTAGGATTTTGAGTAGCATACAAGAGGCCATACACCAAAAGGTCCAAGAGAATGCTACATCTGATTTAATTTCAATGAAATTCAACTTAAACTTGATGCAATTAAATATGGAATTAAGATGAATTTTTCTACATTGTTTCTATAACAGTAAAGGTAAAGATTTCCCCTGTCCAGTTATGTCTGACTCCAAGGGGGGAAATGTTCATTCTGTTTCTTAGCTGAGGGAGCCAGTGTATCCAAAGATATTTCTGTGGTCATGTAGTCAGCATGGCTATATGCCGAGGAGCACAGAACAATGCTACCTTCCCACCAAAGAGGTACATTGTGTTTCCTTACATAATTTAAACTGCAGTCTAATAGATGATCTAATATATTGTTGAATTATGTTTCAACATTCAAATACAAGATCTGATGGGCAGTTATGTTCCATTCTGCACATTATTTGTATCAGTTTATATTGGGAAATTACTTTATATGTCAAACAAGAAGCTCCTACTGAAAAATTGAACTCCTTGAAAATCTCTAGAGAAAACAGAAAATCCCACAGTCTTAAGGATGTTAATTCTCACCCAAGAATTGAAGAAATATAGCTAAAAATGTTAGACCATACAGAGTGGTTTTCCTTTTTTTTTAATGTTTTATTTTGCTTTCCCAAAGTACTTTGAAGCAAAGGCAATTTATAAAATGACTTGATCTAATCATTAAGTCTCTTTGGAAGTAAACACAACAGAATGAATATTACACTAGCTGAAAGCAACTGAGACTGTCATCTTAAAAATCTGCTCCCTTCATTCTCAGGAACTAGGCTGGCTTTGAAGTCAACAAGTTGATTTTTGGTTGATATTATAATGCCAAACAGGTTTTTTAAACATGCAGAATCAAATTCCTTAAAGCTCTGAGAAGCTTATGATATATACATTTTTAAAAAATAGAAACAGACCCTGAAACTTTCAATAGTAGTCAGATATTTCTTGCTTGGTGATGGTGGTGGTGACAGCACCATCTCTGGTTTGCACTAATTTGGAAATCTGCTCTAAACATTTTCATCAAAGCAACATAGCGATTATTCCATGCAGTCTATGGAAGGACACTTTGATTCCCACAGTGGATGAAAGGCTGCAAAAGTTGATGGAGTTAGCAGAGATAGTTAAACTGATTGCTTTGATTAAAAAAAAAACACAATTATTTTTGTTTCTCCTTGGAAACTACTTCTGGACTTTGTGCTTGAGGTGGGGAAACAAATGAAATTTGATTTTGGGTTTTACCGATTAGGTTTGTTGTTTGTTGTTATAGAAATGTCTAGTTTATAAAATCTTGCCTTAAGAAAAGAGGAAGAGAAGATCTTTAAAATGTAACATAGATATTCATGGAAAATATCTGGAGAATCCTCATATGCATAATCTTTCCTCCCATTCCCTAAGCTAAAGTTCTTCTTGCCTGACCTTTTGAGTATGAGAAGTCAGAGGAAGGGCACTTGGAACACAAATATATAAAACAGAAGTTTAAATTATTTTTCCTATAGTAGCTTGCCTGACTTTGGAAACTTGCAAGAATGAATGTCACAAAATAATAATAATAATAATAATAATAATAATAATAATAATAATAAAATTTTAATTGTTGAATTTCTTGGATGTTTTTCCTTGCTCTTCTTCAATCAGTATGGATGACTTTAAAATGCATTTTAATTCTTCAGTTAAAGATCCAATGATACTTAAATTTCCAATTCTGACATGTTTATGTGGCAAAGTTGAATAGTTTTACCCTTGAGTAATGGATGGGCAGGAAAGTCTGTGACGAGATTCATACACTGAGACAAGCCATCACTTGATTTGCTTTGTTTCAATATAGCATGTTGGATGAATTTGGCGATTGTGGCTTAGCCTGCAGTATAAATGCATGAATAGCCATACGATTCTTGAAATACTTATCCTGCCCAACTTCACTAGTGATTAAATGAAAAGTAGGAATGCATTGCCTTCCAAGGTAATAAGGACTGGAGATTTCTGGTCATATAACACCTGAAAAGAGACCAAAGGGTGATAGCTACCTCCTACCTTTCCCATTTCACATATGTTCAACTGTAACATATCTCGTTATTCATTTTGTGAACTGGCACTATCAGCTTACACGGTGCTTGGGGGAATAGAGGCTCTGTACTCTAAAGGGAAAGACCTTGTAGAATCCCAAATCCTAGTTAGGGGTCTCTGTGTTTGTCATTCCTTTTGAAAGAGTTCGTCCTGGGCAAGGAGTGGTTTAGGCCTACATTCAGTGGTGGGATTCTACCAATTCGCACCTATTTGCTAGAACCGGTTGTTAGCATTCTAAGCAGTTCGGAGAGCCGGTTGTTAGAAGAAATTACTGGCCTAATCCTGTAAGGAAGGCAGGAAGGAAACATTCTGGTGTTGCTTACAGAAACTGCCTCTCCATTAACCCTTATTACATTCTTGGCAGGACTATACTTCCTGTCTCAGGAATGTCTCTGGAGTTTTTTTTTCCCTCCTTTGCTGGTACTTTGCTTGTGTGGAATGACCATTCAAAGTTAAAATGGCACTGAAAAAAGTGACTTATGACCATTTTTCATACTTACAACTGTTGCAGCATCCCCACAGTCATGAGAGGCCAAGCAAGGAGATGCATGCCTCGATGTGAGTGATGTTGAGTTGGCCACATCCAGCCAATAACATGACCACCAAGCCATGTCCACCATCTAAGCCATGCCCACAGAACCGGTTGTTAAAAATTTTGAATCCCACCCCTGCCTACATTGATGGGTACTGTTCAATTGTTCTTTTTATAAAAGATCTCTTTTTAAATATTTTATCTTGAGTTTGTAACCAAGATTTTGTTATTCTAACTTAATTATTATAAAAAAATAAAAGTATTAATGGTTTCACCAAAAAAAAAGAGTAAAAAGTTGTGGTTTGATGTTATTATCTTATTCTACTATTTTCTTTTGTATTTTATTTTATAAATTAATTTTAGAAAAGTTTTTAAAAAGGGATTATTCCATACAATATGATGAAAAAATTCACTATCTACGGGGAGACTGATCCACACATTCTGATCCATCAAGCCAGTTCCAGGGGTGGATTGTTGGGGGTTCGGGAGAACCCCTAGCTAAGATTCTGCACAGTTCAGAGAACCTCCAAATCCCATTGTTGGCTGGCCCCGCCCCACCCCACCCATTCCGCCCCTCCCAGGAGCCCCACTCAGCCCGTTTTGGATGCAGGTAAGTGCAGGGCGCATGCAGACGCTCAAGGAGAGAAAAATAACGGGCCTCCCAGAAGTTCGGGAAGGCCAGAAATGGGCCCATTTCCGGCTTCCAGAGAGCCTCCGTAGCTTAGAGAGGCCATTTTCCCCCTCCCAGAGTTCAGGGAAGGCAAAAATGCTCCCCACTTCTGCTGTGGTGCAGGAGGCCACACCTACCCAGCCACCGGGTAGAGAACCCCTTGCTAAAATTTTTGAAGCCCACCTCCGGCCAGTTCTGTCATTGACGACAATTCTCTGGGGCAGCCTAAAGATATCCTGGTGGTTCCTGAAGCCACTTTTTAAAAAGCCCAGTTGGATTACAGTGGTTTGGCAATGGGGTCAGTCAATGACTACCACTGGCCCTGACGGGTCATTTCCATTTCTTGTCCTTCCTTCCCATTTTTTCTTGAAAAACAAGGCCTGCTTTTTCTTTTCAGGAACTGCTCTTTTGTCACTAATCCCTTTTTTTTTTCTCTTTGCTTTGTCAGGCATTTTCATATATGGATATTTCTTACCCCCTTCCTAGCTTCTCTCTTTATACACCAATATAAAGCCCTTTTTTTCCTCCATTAATTGTATTGTCATTGCTTTGATGTTGTAATAATCAAAGCAAAGCTTTGATTTGCTGTACTGTGGCATTGGGCAAGTAAAATAAAGGGGAGAGCATAAGGAACATATTTCATCCAGGCTGAGCAGAAATCAAAAGGGTGATTGATTGGAGCATGAGCTTCGAGAAAGTTGGGAAAACATGGTATGAAGAAAGCTTATTGACTTATTGGGACACTGTTGGATCAATGGCTAAGTAATTGCAAAGAGGCAGCTGTGGACCAGAAGAGGCCATAGGACAAAACAGGGTTGGGAAAGATGTGCAAGGTGATCTAGCTCAGTATTTCTCAACCTCGTCAACTTTAAGAGGTGTAGACTTCCATCTCTCAGAATTTCCAATCTGCCTTTAGAGGCTCCTGGGAATGGAATTGCAGTCCATACCTCTTAAAAGGTGATAAGGTTGAGAAACACTGCTCTCACTTCTCAGAACTGGGGCTGTTATTAAATTGGAAGAAAATGGGACAGACCCATCTATGCCTTAAGATGACCTAGGATGGAAAAGAGCAGTTTTGAAGTGGAGCTTCAAAAAAATAGATGGGGGTACAGATGGGCTAGGAATCAACTGATGATTGCAATTGCATCATCTATTCCTGCACTCCAAAAGTGATGGGCCATGAATCAAGCAGAAAATGCAAATTTGCAAAGAAGCACAGAGATGATTGTGGGGAAAGTCTGTTAATTTTGTTCAATGTCTCTACAGTCAACAAAAGGATGAGCTTAGCCTGGGAAAACTGTGGAGAACAACCTTAAAAGTTCCCTCATCTTCCTCCTACATGAAAGAAAGTTAAGGATTTGCCTTACAATGCTGCTTGGCCATTTGTTTAGACTGATTCTGTAGGAACTGAATTGGCAGGAAAAGGGAGCTATCTGACTAAAACAGTGATGAGCCAGAACCAATTTGGCATAGTGGTAAAGGCACCAGGCTAGAAAGCAGGAGACTGGGAGTTCTAGTTCTGCCTTATGCATGAAGGCCAGCTGGGTGGCTTCAGGCCAGTTGGTCACTTTCTGTCTCTCAGCCCAATCCATCTCACAGGGTTGTTGCTGTGGGGGAAAAAAGAGGAGAGAATATTGGGTACATTTGTAAGTAACACCTTGAGTTACTTACAGTAATAATAAATATGGGATATATTTGGGATATGTAGTGATGCTACGTAATCTCATTATTACCACCGTTTTATTCCGGGCTCTTCCAGATTGCTCTAAACAAATTCAGATTTGTTACAAAGTATACATTGATTACAAATCTGCAGCTAATTGTGATATTCCACCATTAAATTACTTGTAGAAAATCTTGTCAGCAAACACGTTTATGGAAGTAGAATTTTGCATTGTGTAATTTAAATTAGAGGGTTATGCTCTATATATCACTCTATATTATATCCCTATATCTATATATAGGGCCATAGTATACATACTGTACATACACAATTCTACCACTATGGATGTCATAGAAGCTGTAGAACAGATGCGAGTCCCGACTTCAAAGTTTATGAAACTCTTTATTTTTCCATGCAACCTGCATTAACAGCTTAGGCAAACACCAAGCAGAAAAAAGAGGATCAATTTCTGTGCATTCATTTGTAGACAGTCATAGTATATGAATCTCTGGATTTCAGTAACATTTTATGTTTAATTTAAAACTCTGTCTCCACAGAATAAAAAATGTAACTATATGACATTATATGACAACTCTAACATAAAACCCAATCAAGAGTAAAGATAACAAAATGAAACATCTGTTACCTACAAAACTACATTTAAAATAATCTTTCATTGATTCTTCCAGCTCAATATGCTTTGATTTCATTCCCAGAAGCCTGAAGGAGTGCAATGTTCAGATCTTTCCAACAGGCTACTCCACAGCAGCCAATGCAGAATTGATGACTCTTCAGAAGTTGTTGAATTTAAACTCCCTACATTCTTCTACGTTAATCAATAGCTAAATTGGAAGAGGGACTTCAGAGGCAATCAGTCTGAGCATCTTACAACTTTCTGACCACAAGGTGCTATGGGGTAGAAAGAGTAAGAATTTCCTCTGTGTTTATTCTCTCATCCAGCCTATATTTTGTTTGTAATATGGCTTTTTTTGATTCTCTACCTAATAGGAACAATCTAACTAGGTTGTAAGCTTTGCTTATCCTCTCCCTGTTTGCAACTACTGTGTGTAATACATTTTTCCATAAAAATTGCAAAGCACTATTTGGGATTGGATTTCGGTAGGCCATGTACATTTCTATAAAGCGCTTCTAGAACTCTAGCTGAGGAGTATCTGTAGATCAGGGTTTCCCAAATTTAAGAGGTATGGACTTCAACTCTTAGAATTCTCAGAATTTTGAGTTCTGAGAGTTGAAGTCCACATGTCTTCAAGTTGCCAAATTTGGAAAATCCTGCTGTAGGGCCATGAGAGGTGATCCATAGACTTCAAGTTTTCACACTGAAAATGCTGCTTCTGGTGGATGCTTTAAGCAATGCAGTGAAAGCACCATCATAATGGTGGTGCAGTGGTTAGAGTGCAGTACTGCAAGCTACTCCTACTGAAATTTGGCAGTTCAAATCCCACCAGGCTCAAGGTTGACTCAGCCTTCCATCCTTCCGAGATGGGTAAAATGAGGACCCAGATTGTTGGGGCCAATATGCTAACTCTGTAAACCGCTTTGAGAGGGCTGGAAAGCACTATAAAGAGGTATATAAGTCTAAGTGCTATTGCTATTGCTATAAATCTCTGGCAAATAGGGATAATGATATCAGTGCAGTTGGTCTGGCACATTAAAAAAAACCACAAGTGCAAAATTATTCATCCTTGGGCATGAACGCACAAAACATAGGCATATGTTAAAGCTGCTTAAGCAGCAAGTCAATTGATGAAAAAGCACAACTTACTAATCTGCTGGACTTCTTAGTAGCAATGCTGTGTCTTCGGAACTTTAAAGTCCAGCTGCTTACCAAGCCAAGGTAACAATATTTTATATTCTCCAGTTCTGCCGAGCAAGCCTATGGCTTTGCAAAAACAAACTGTCCAGATGGATGAGGTCATTAGGCATAGGCAGGGCTAGGCATCCAGCACTGTAGGCTTTGCCAGGCCATGTTGACTGACTAACAGTAGCAGAATAATCCAAAGAGACATTATTTTAATCACTAACAATCCCCGCTTATCTCTCCACCACAAGAAAAAACATGAGCTATGCGCGCTCCATAGCTGAGAAAATTATAAGGCAGTCATGGCAATGCAAAATGCAGGGAGTAGCAAAAGTTAATCACCACCTTCAAACAATATATGAGCAAATCCTTTGCGCTTGTGGGAGACAGATTTTCCTAAAAATGCTCATGTTGCCTTTGCCCCGTCTGGGAAATGTCATCCAGCAGTGGGAGGAGAAAGCAATGCTAAGTGCATTGTGTTTGCCTTTTTACTGAACCACCTATGAAGTTGTCATGCAGCTGACAAAGTGTGGGTAGAACTGTGGCAAATTTGATGGTGAGTTTTTTCCTTCAGTCACTAATGACTAATAGATAAGCCCATGGTAGTGGATCTATGGTGGGATATATCCTGTCTGCTTTGGAAGCCATATTAGCACCAGACGCTTCCACGCTGCCACATTCTTGAGCCTGGGAAAATGTGAGGGGTGGAATTTCTTGGAGTGTATGTGGTTAGACATAATAGCATTCTTCTTCTAAGTCAAGGTCATGTTATTTCTGCACCTGGTTGAGAGGAAGTCTCAAGCTCAGGCAAATGGTGATTGGGGCATGTGATGCAGTGAGGAGTGCAGGGGGTGGATTTGTAGTTTTTACTTATTGCAAGGAAACCCGGAACTTTCAGATTCGGGATTTCCCAGATGTGCCAGTTTACTACCCAAATAAAAAAGAGCTTTGGAGATGATGTCTGTCTTGGAGTTATTTGTTGGAGTGGAGGTTTTCTGGAAAGCTGACACATCCTTTGATACAAATGATGGCAGTTTTTAAGAACAGACTGGATAGCCATTTGCTTGAAATGCTATAGGGTCTCCTATTTGAGCAGGGGTTTGGATTAGAAGACCTCCAAGGTCCCTTCCAGTGCTGTCATTCTGTTAAAGATGAATGAAGCCATCAAAGTGATGACCCGGTGCCTGGAGGCCGTGCGGTGTTGGATGGGGTGGAACAGGCTTCAGCTCAACCCATCTAAGACTGAGTGGCTGTGCTTCCCGGCACCCCGGTACAGCCAGCTGGTTCCATCACTGGCTATGGGGAGGGAAACTCTTGCCCCCACAGAGAGGGCCCGCAATCTGGGTGTCCTCCTGGATGTGTGACTGTCATTGGAAGACCATGTGGCGGCCGTCGCCAGGGGGGGCTTTTGGCCAGGTCCGTAGGATCTACCAGTTGCGGCCCTTTCTGGATCGGGATGCGCTTCGCACGGTCACCTCCACCCTGGTGACCTCCCGCCTAGACTATGCCAATGCTCTCTACATGGGGCTGCCTTTGAAGAGCATCCGGAGGCCCCAGCTGATGCAGAATGCGGCTGCGTGGGTGGTGTTGGGGGCTCCTCGGGGCTCCCATGTTACGCCACTTCTGCACGAGCTGCATTGGCTCCCGGTGGCCCTCTGGGTGCACTTCAAGGTCTTAGTTATCATCTTTAAAGCGCTCCATGGCTCGGGACCAGGATATCTGCGAGACTGCCTCCTGCCATTATCGGCCTCCCGCTGACCGATACGCTCCCATAGAGTCGGACCTCCTCAGGGTGCCGCTGGCTGGGCGGCTGGCGACCCGGAGGATGCAGGCCTTCTCATTGAGGGCACCCCCTCTCTGGAACGAATTACCCCCGGAGATGAGGACCATCCCTGATCTCATGACCTTCTGCCATGCGTTGAAAACTTATTTATTTCAGCAAGCCGATCTGGCCTAGGGGTTTTTAAATTTTTAATCTGGTTTTAATCTTTCTTAATCCCCTTATTTTAATCTTTATAAGAGCCAATATGTTTAATTCTTTTAATTTTTAAATATTGTATATATGTGTTTTATATGTGCATTTTATTCTGGCTGTTCACCGCCCCGAGTCCCTTTGGGAGAGGGGGCGGTATATAAATTTAAATAAATAAATACATTGCACAACATGTGGCGGCCTCAGCAGCTTGTAGCACCAAGCTAATCATGGCTGATCTCAGAAGCTACATTGACTTGGATTGGGAATCCCAGGTTGGGAAGTCAAGCAAAGAAAGAAACAAATCTCAACAAAGTGTTGTGGTTAGCTGGCAGCAGGTGCAGACGGCTGAGGAGAGCAAGGTCTCAGATTAGGGGCCAGGACCATTAGGGAGTGGACTGCTGTCTTCAGAGATTGTGAGGGCTGGCAACAGCGATGAGGATGTTCCCGAGGAGCCTGTGCCAAGTGCACGTGCATGATGGATTGCTCAGAGGAAAGAACAATTATAGCAGCACAGGTGACTCGGGAGTAAGGCTGCAAAGTAATGGCCCCTCCTTCAAGAAGATAAAAGCCAGCTGTGAATTGGACGTTATTATTATTATTATTATTAATCAAACTTTTATACCTCTCCCTCTCCCAAAAAGGGACTCGGGGCGGTGTACAGCCTACTAAAAAAAAAAAAAAGAACATACAATAAATATATAATAAATACGATTAAAAATAGATTAAATAATTAGATCCGGCTGTCTATTCAAGATTCAATTAAAAATTAAAAGCTAATAAAACCCCAATTAAAATTAATTAAAACCAAAAACACAGTTACTGGGCCAGGCCAGCCTGTTTAAAAAATAGGGTTTTCACTGCGCGCCGGAAGGTCAGAATATCCGTCATAGCCCGTATCTCCGGGGGGAGATCATTCCATAGGGAGGGAGCTCCCACAGAGAAAGCCCGAACTCTCGGGGCCGTCAGCCGACAGCGGCCAGGCGGTGGTACCCCAAGTAGGGCAACCCTGTGGGAGTGTACTGGGCGGCGGGAGGTTGACGATGGCAGTAGGCGGTCCCATAAGTACCCAGGTCCCGAGCCATGGAGCACTTTAAATACCATCAGTACCACCTTGAATCGAATCCGGTAGGCCACAGGAAGCCAGTGCAGCCTGCGGAGAAGCGGTGTAACGTGGGAGCTCCAAGGGGCACCCACAATCACCCGCGTGGCTGCATTCTGGACCAACTGTAACCTCCGGAGACTCTTCAAGGGGAGCCCCATGTAGAGAGCATTGCAATAATCCAGACGTTCATTGTAGGAAGCAAAAACGTCTTGAAACTCCAGTCTCATGAACATTGCAGTATCTTGGTTGGTATTTGAAGACTCTTGTGTTGTAAAATATTTTTAGGTAACCTTATCTATTATTTTTGGCAGCCTCACACAGATTTAGCGAGGCTTGTGTTTATCAAAGTTAATTAGTTTGCAGCAGCCCTTTAACTGGGGACTCGTAAGAATCATTAAAAGTTTTCTGTTCCCTTTGCTTCGTGTTTATTTTCTTGGAAAAGGATTTGGGTCAGAACACAAAGGCAAGGGCAAATCACTTTCATACTGTTGTCAAGGAAAGTCTATGGGATGAAATTACAGGGAATCAAGCTTCACCCAAGGGTTTCCTTCTCTTGAATATTTGGAATTATTCAAAAGTCAAATGTTCCAAAAAGATACAGTCATCTTGGCATGACACGATGGGATTGAGTCAAGTATTGTAAAGGTTTTGGATGAGAAATGTTCCTAAGTCCCTATGGTCTATCTGAAAACAATTGGGCAGACGTGGTGGTGAAGACAGAGATAAAACTCCTAGGGGAAGAGTACAAATAACTGATTGATACTGACAAATTGTGTCAATGGGAGAAAGCACCATGGTCAATAGTGGGATTCAACCTGTGTAACAATTGGTTCAGTGAGTGCGTGCATGGTGCATTCGAAAACAGCTCTAACACTTACCTTCTACTGCAGCCCCAGTGAGTAAAACAGTTGAGGCTCAGCAATCCGCTCTGCCATGCCTGTCAGCTGGGCTTCAAACAAAGGAAATATAGGACAGACTAGTGCAGGGGTGGGTGGGCAAGGCCAACTCATTGCCAGAACTACCGGTTCACCTAAACTGGTTCATACTGGCTGAATCCCACCCCTGACCATGGTGCCAGTAAAGCGTAAGGGTTGTGATACCCTTGTGTATCAATATGGAGATTTGTACTTCAATGGACGATGGTAAATATACACAAACTAATTCACAGTGATGCCTCAGTTTTCACAGGAGATGTCTGGTCTATTATTTAAACTGACTGGCCTCCTTGAAAATATGGGCCAAAACTGAAATAACAGCCGTGTGGTTTCTCTGGAGAAGTGCTATGTTTTAGTTAAAGGCTTGAGCCTAACAAGGTAGGCTCATACTCCATAATCCTCCTTGCTGGCACCTGGATTTCATCTCAGTTTAATTCCAGAATTTTGTCCCAGTGGCAGTGGGAACGATTGGCAGGCATAAAAGGTAGGACAGAACCTTTGGATCGCTCACCTTTCCTCAAGGCTTCTTAGACTGTGCACACAATTATTAGGCAAGCTGTGTTTTTGAGGATTAATTTTATTACTGAACAACTACAGTGTTCTCAATCAATCCAAAATGTTAACAAACCTGAAACCAGGGGTGGGATTCTACCAGTTCGCACCTATTTGCTAGAACCGGTTGTTAACATTCTAAGCAGTTCGGAGAACCAGTTGTTAGAAGAAATTACTGGCCTAATCCTGTAAGGAAGGCAGGAAGGAAACATTCTGGTGTTGCTTACAGAAACTGCCTCTCCGTTAACCCTTATTACATTCTTGGCAGGACTAGACTTCCTGTCTCTTTTTTTCGCCTCCTTTGTTTGTGTGGAGTGACCATTTAAAGTTACAATGGCACTGAAAAAAGTGACCTATGACCATTTTTCACACTTACGACTGTTGCAGCATCTCCACAGTCATGAGATGCCAGGCGAGGAGATACATGCCTCGATGTAAGTGATGTTGAGTTGGCCACTGCCCAGCCAATAGCATGACCACCAAGCCATGCCCATAGAACTGGTTGTTAAAAATTTTGAATCCCACCCCTGCCTCAAACGTGAATATTTTAAAAAGTAAAAGTGAGGTTATGGCTTTCTTAGGAGAATATCTATATGTGTACAATTATTGGGCAACTATTAGTTTGCAGAATTATTATGCAAAAAAATGAAAAAGGAAAATTTGCCCAGCTCACTCATTTATTTTCATCTGTTAAAGTGAGAATAATAAACAAACAACTCAAAATGTACAAATAAACATTTTTGACAGTTCAAAAAAAAAATCAGTGACCCTTCTTTTCAATAACAGTCATAAGGCTTCCATTCATGGAGTCTGTCAGTTTCTTGATCTGTTGATGATCATCTTTTTGTGCAGAAACAACCACAACCTCTCAGAGACTGTTCAGAGAGGTATACTGTTTTCCTTCACTGTAAATCACCCATTTAAGAAGGGCCCACAAGTTCTCACTAGGGTTTAGGTCAGGTTAGAGAAAGGGGGCCATGTCATTTTTCTTTTATCTTTAAGGCCTTTACTGGCTAGCCACATAGTGGAGTACTTTGATGCATGCAATGGAGCATTGTTCTGCATAAAATTCACGGTAGTCTTGAAAGATGCAGACTTTTTCCTGTACCACTGCTTGAAGAAAGTGTCTTCTAAAAACTGGCAGTAGGTTTGGGGAAGTTGATTTTGAGTCAATCTTCAACTCCAAAAGGTCCAACTAGCACATCTTTAATAATGCCAGCCCATACCAGTACCCCTCCTCCACCTTGCTGGTGTCTGATTTGAAGTGGAACTCTGTGCCCATTACTGATCCAGCCACAGACCTATCCATCTGGTCCATCAAGAGTCACTCTCATCTCATCAGTCCATGAAAATCTGTCTTCAGATACTTCTTGGCCCAGTCTTGACATTTAAATTTATGTATCTCGCTTAGTGGGGGTCAGGTTTAAGCCTTCCTTACTTTAGCCTTGTCTCTGAGCACTGAATACTTTGTACTTCTGGGCACTCCAGGTAGGTTGCAGTTCTGGAATATGACAGCACTGGAAGATAATGGATTCCTGATAGCTTTACATTTGATTCTTCTCAAATCTTTGGCAGTTAACGTGAGTCTTTTTTTCTCATCATGTTTCTTGATTATTTGCAACAAGACGTTTGATGATTTTGTGATTATACCCAAATACGTTAGCAATTTCAAGTGTGCTGCATCCCTCTGAAAGACAGTTTTACAATTGTTGACTTTTCAGAGTCAGTTAAATCTCTTTTTTTAGCCCATTTTGCCTGTGGAAAAGAAGCTTCCTAATAATTATGCACACCTTGATATAGGGTGTCGATCTCCTTAGGCCACACCCTTCCTCATTACACAAATACACATCACCTGATATGCTTATGCCAACTAAGCATTCGTGTTTATACAGCCTGGAGGTGGAAAATATGCATAAAAATGAAGATATGGTCAAAATATTCACTTGCCTAATAATTGTGCACATGGTGTAGTTCCTAGTTCCCCAATCAACTTCAGTGCTGATCGCTAACCCTGTTCTAATTTCTCTGAATTCCTCTTAAAGATTTATGAACATATCTGAGCAGTTTTTCTAGCAAGAATACAGATGGGGTTAGTTAGTGGTTATCATGTATGAATTAATGCAAGCAACCTAACAATCTAGCCCCAGACTCAGGTACGTCCATACAAAGGTTAGTGATTTCAAAATAGTTCATGCAACTGAGTAATTGAAACTCCACCCCATTTTTGGCATGCACATAAAAAGAGTTTGGGTTCAGTTACCAGTTGTGCCTTCCATTTTTAACATCACTGACATTCCCTGCCCACCCAAGCCTAGTGTAGCTTTAGAAAGCATTAATGCCTGTGGCAAAATGGAATCTAAATATTAAGTTTCTCCATTGTGCAAATAGCACTTAGACTTATGTACAGTGCTTTACAGTTCTCTCTAAGCAGTTTACAGAGTCAGCCCATTGCCCCCAACAATCTGGGCCCTCATTTTACTGACTTTGGGAGGATGGAAGGCTGAGGCAACCTTGAGCCAGTCAGGATCGAACTCCTGGCTATGGGCAAAGTCAGCCTGCAATATTGCATTCTAACCACTGTGCCACCACAGCAGAACAAAGTGAAGTAATTACAAATAAAATCAAGTTTGTACAACCGAACTATTATTATTGGGTACAACTATCAAGAACCAAAAACCAGGTCCACTCAATTTAACTGAGTCTTTAACTGAGTTATTGCTTAAAGTCTATGTGAAAACTGTACTCTTTTCATGCTTTGGAGTTCATTTAAAAATAGATTAACCAAAAAGGTTGCAAGTTGCAACTATACTATACATAGGATATTCCCCATGGCTAACTTGGCATAGGCTTTTACAATGCTACTACAAATATCTGTCACTACCACAATTACTTTAGCAGTTAAGCAAGAAAAATGAAACATCTTCAGAAATTTAAATTTCAAATTGCATTAATTCAAAATAAAAGCTTCGTCTTGTACATATTTAAGATTAATAAAATTATATTAAATAAAATTAATGGTTGACCTATAAAGTACATTGTTTTCAGAGTATCAATTATTAGAAACCACACTCAGTAATGAAGTGAATTATGCGGTATTCATAGCCAATTACTTTATGTTAAATAGCAGCTATTAGGAGCAGGGTGTGGTATAATGGAATATCTGTGGAGAAGAAATAAAGTGTATAGTGTATTTTAAGACTGGCATGAGCAGCAACTTAGACATGCTAAATATCTGGAGTTGTAACAAAGTGAAACAAAAAATGGGAGAGAGAGGGATGATAGTTTTAAATTCACTTAGTGCAAAAGTTTAATCTTCAACACTCCTAGTTAACTGCTGTTAACTTGGAGAGCAATTAATAAGAATGGTGTCTAGGACTTCAACGAACACTTTATTTGGAGATTTATCAAAAGAGTTGTGCAAAATGTTTTGAACACAAAATGGTTATTGTGACCTTTTTGGAAGCACTTTTCTAACCATTCCATCCTATTTATATGCATCCACAGACAAATATACATTTGTGCTTTTTTAATCCTATGCTTTGGGAAGGAGGGGGTTGTATCATAAAGGTTAGGTGTTTTCATATTTCTGAGATTTCCATTCAGATCAGAAGAGCATTAGAACATTTCCTGGTCAGGTCAGAACAGCTGACTCAAAATCAGAATACAGCATTTTTCTCTCAAAAGAGAACACTTCAAGCTCAAGGTGTTTCACAGGCAAAACATTCTACCCACTATATTTTCAGAAAACAGGGATTTGTGCTGTTCTCTTCGTTAAGGGTAATCTCATCTATTTCTACTGTCAAGCTGGAGACAGAAGGAAGGGCGCAACTCTGACTCCACTGGCCTCAATTAACATTGGAAAATGTTATTTATTTATTTTTTGTTAAGTTTATTTGATGCCTATCTCACGGCTGTTCTAGACAGCTTACAACAATAAAAGTTGAGTAATAAAAAGAAGTGTAAACATAATAGTAGAAAAGTAATGAAAAACTAGAATACACAATGAAAAAGAAAACAATGAGAATTATGGTGATATGAGAATAAAAGATGGGCAGATAGAGAAGCAAAGAACAAGGGAGCAGCTAGAGTTTGCTATCTAGTACCCAGTGTGGTACTTTCCCAAGTATTGTTATACTATGTGGTGTTCCTTTTTCAAGAGATATGTTATCACTGATAGGAGGTGCAATGGTTCAGTGGTTAAAGATGCTGAGCTTGTCAGCTGGAAAGCTGACAGCCTGGGTTTGAGATCCCAGTGCCTTATGACAAGTGAGTTTCCATTATTTGCTCCAGCACCTAGCAGTTCAAAAACATGCAAATGCTAAGTAGATAAATAGGTACCACTTCAGTGAGAAAGCAAAAGTGTTCCGTGCCTCTTGGGATGTAGATATGTTGAACACATGACCACGGAAGTGTCTTCAGACATGTCTGTTTCTGTCAACTAATAAATGGAGATGAGCACCTCAAGCATGAATGAATAAGGGAAACTACCTATGTCTGATCCCCAGTGACTTTTTGCCTGCAAAGCTGAATTCTGCTACTAGGTGAGCCAAGTAGATATGCAGGTTTCCTAATTCTAATTTCAGATTTGTAAGATTCTGTTAATATAACCATACCATAAAAATAAAGCTATTATTTATTGTTGTACTTCTTGTCTGGACTACCTCAAAGGGCTAACAATTACACCTAAATAAAGAAAACCATGACCGTGATAATACTGTATCGCATTTTCTCTTTCCAGTGAAATTTACCCACGGCACAACTTAGGGGAAGGGAAAACATACCTGTGAATTTATGGTAAGCAAGCAAGCATGTGATGTGCCTGCAATGCCCAGACCTTTCCTATAAATTGCTGGACTGGAGAATACCAGATTCCAGTGTTGGATTCTCATTAGTGTTTAAAATATAACTTTGCTAATTATTTGTAAGAACGGATATTTTCCTCCTCTAAAAGCAAAGTCTTCTATCTAGGTTGCATTGATTTCATTCAAGATATTGAAATGATGATTTAATACCAGAAGGAAAAATAGAAGTTTGATGTCCAGATTAAGTGAAAATGTCAAGACCCGATGATCCAGTCTACGTTTCTTCTCTCCGGTGATGCTCAGCACCACTCGCTTGTCATAGGAACGGTAGGAGCCGATTTCAGTCAGCTTTCCTGAAAAGGATTTTCTCAATGGTGAAACAATTATCTGGTTGGTAGATTATAAATGTTCAATTTTTATCAAATGGCTCAAATAGAAAACAACCCGCATTCACAAATCATACTAAGCTACACCGCTTCTGCTTCCGCATAACACCTAGCTATAAACTAAGGTTAAAAAGGACAAGGTTGGTTAGCTCGTACATTATGCTAAGCCAAATGGGTTTTCGTTTGAGCTTAATGTCTTGTGTCAGCCCAGCCAATGTACAAAGACATCAACTATCGTGCTAACATCAAGGTTATTAAATGCAAGGTTATTCTTTGGTTTAGTATTTTTCACACACACACACACACACACACACACACATGCACACACCTATTTTTAATCCAGCGTAGTTTTGTTTCAGGCACAGAAACAAGAAAAAGGTTTCAGGCTGAATTTGGATTATACACCCGTTTTCAGGGATAAGAATCCAGGCTAAAGCAAGTAACCAAAATTGTATAATTGTGTAATCAAGCTTTCTCAAACATTCCCACCCAAACTCGTCCAACAGGCTCTCCAAGGGAAACGCAATCAGTGGGAAACTGAATATTTTGTGAGCACTTCAATCCTGTTTTTAGCCAAGCCAGAAGGTATAGAACAGGTGTTGTGAAAGGTTTTCTTTTTTATGATTATGATGAATTTTTTAAATGATTGTGGTTACGATCCTATAATAAGCATTTGCTTGTCTTACACCATCACAAGTAAAACAAAGGGCTTGATCAAGCCAAGGAGTGGCTCTTAGCAGACACTGCCTTACGCTACGAGCACTTGGTAAAATGACAAAATGAAACTTCTCCCAGGAACTGAAGAATATGCTGTTTGGTTAATATTTTGCTGGTTGTTGGTTTGGGATAATTGGGGACGTGAAGGAGGTGGTGGTGGTAGTATGGACTTGAATTTTTTTCATCTTCATTGGCATTTTCAATAAGAAATGGGAAGGATTCTTTCATGACTCAGTACTGCAATTTGACTTACCAAAGGTCCCAACCCTTGTTGAAGGACACCTTTGTGAGCCACCAGAGGGCAAGCTGGCTTCGTGCCAGAGAGGAAGATGAATGGCTTTTCCTGCAGCACCACTCAAGGCTCCCCTCTCTTTCTGGAGCCGCCTCACAAATGGGCATCACAACCAGGAAGGTTCAGAGCTGACAGGAATCTGATTGCCTGCACAGAACAACCAGTTCATCTCACCACCGAAGTGGTACCCATTTATCTACTTGCATGGAACCTGCTTTCAAACTGTTAAATGGATAGAAGTTGAAGTAACGGGAGCCCACCCTGCCATACCTAGTGCCTAGGTTCAAACTGCCAGAGCCAGCGTCATTAACCCATTGAGCCATCATGTATCCAGTGGTCACAAGGTTGATCACCTAATCCCAGGACAGTGCAACGGTAATAAATACATACTTATTGCTAAGCATCCAAATTTTGATCACGTGACTATGGAGATGCTGCAATAGTCAGCATGTGTGTGAAAAATGGTCCTAAGTCACTTTTTTTCAGTGATGGTATAACTTCAAGCAGTCATGAATTGAGTGGTTGTAAGTCGAGGATCACCTGTATAAGCATCTAACATCTTGGCTATACAACAAAGGCTGAGCATAATTCCATTAATTCCATTGAACATACACCATATTTTTTTAAAAAAACCAAATGCTTGTATTCTTTAGAAGGCAGACACAGCTTTAGAGTTCTTCAGCTTGTAGTAACTCTGCTTTTAATTTCTGAGAAATGTTATATTTAAAATTCATTAATCATATTAGTTCTTAGTCACTGAATTTGCACAATTCAATTTAGGCTGGATTTGAAGCCTAATGTACAGTTTATGCTACTGCAGTACTGTGAAAAATCAACCTTTCCCCGACTTTGGCAGAAATATAAAGCATACAAAAACAATATTGCTTTTAAGTTTCCGAGCCTCGTGAATGAAATCTGAAGTTCTAAAGAAACAGATGGTTTCTCTTGTCCAAGAACTGTAGAACCACAACATACTTTAAATACTCCACATAATGAGCAGCTTCCCCTTTCACATTCCTATTTCATGCCTTTACAGAGGCTTCTCTGGCACTCAAGTCATGAGAGCATCTCTTGCCATGTGAAGTTTAAGAGCCTTGCCATCGGAGATATATGGTCATTTCAACCCCGAATGTAATGGGTAATGTGTAATTTCATGGACAGATTGTAAACTAGCCTGCTAAATATGCCCCTATCACTTATGTTGCTGAGTAAATAAAGCCTCTGCATACCTTAGGCACCAGTTGTGCTAGAATTACTAGCTATTAACGAATATATTTCTGAGAAGGAAATAGTGGCTAAATTCACCTTACAAGTATTAAATTTGATTAATAAATAATAATAAATAATAATTCACCTTACAGGTATATAAATTTGATTAATAAATAATAAATAATAATAAATAATAATTCCTCGACCACGTGATTTACAGGTAGCTATACATATATTACTAGCTATGAACAAATATATATAGAATTACTAGCTGTGAACGAATATATTTCTGAGAAGGAAATAGTGGCTAAATTCACCTTACAGGTATTCCTCGACCACGTGATTTACAGATAGTTATAAGTGTGTTACTAGCTATGAATGAATATATATATAGAATTACTAGCTGTGAACAAATATATGTCTGAGAAGGAAATAGTAGCTAAATTTACCTACAGGTATTTCTCGACCACATGATTTACAGGTAGCTATAACCTGAATACTGAATTACTAGCTATGAATGAATATATTGTATATATAGAATTACTGTGAACGAATATATTTCTGAGAAGGAAATAGTGGCTAAATTCACATACAGATAGTCCTCAACCACGTGATTTACATTCAGATGCTTGATAACAGATTTAGATTTATGACAGTTGCATAAATCGGTGTCCCGGAGTTACGGGATCCCCTTTTGCAACCTTCTGTCAAGCAAAGTCAGTGGGGAAGCTAGATTCACTTAACAACTGGGTTCCAATTTAAGAACTGCAGTGGGCAGCTGGCAGTCAGCAGAAGTAGCCTGCAGTACCACACTCTAACCACCGGGCCACCGTGGCTGATTTACTTTATTAAAGGCGAAAGATGGATACGATCTGAAGAATAACCCGATTTTTACAAAGACTTTGGGCAAAGGCAATGTTCTGAAGAGAAAAACCTTAACCAAATAAAAATGAACTACCGAATAACCCCCAAACATGCTTGTATGCGTTGGCTTTACAAAGAGACAAGATTAGGCATTTGACAGGGATGTAGAGCCAAGAATGTATTTATTTGTTTTTTATAGTTGCTAAAAAAAAAATGTTACTCAGCAAAGCCAGCCAATTGCAAATTACACTAGAGCAGGGGTGCCCAACCTTGGCAACTTTAAAACTTGTGGACTTCAACTCCCAGAATTCCCCAGCCGGCATGCAGACGAAGCTTGCCTATCACAACTGGCTTGTCAGCCTAACTGTTGACATTAATGGGACTGCTTGTCAGGAAGCTGATTTCAAGGCTGTTGACCTTTTCAGTACAAATGAAGAGGCTTCCTTCAATATGCCCAGCTGCCTAAGAAAGGAAGACATTATAGCAGATTGCCTGTTTCCTTCGCTCCTGGGAAGCTGCCAACTCTCCTGGTTTTATGACATAGATGAATTTGTAAATGGCATTTAATGGTGTATCAACATGTTGCAATTCCTCAACAGCAACAGGTTATATTAGTATTAAGCTTTTGCCATTTATCTTGTTTAATTCCTCCTTCCCCCCCCTCCTTCGTTTGCTTTTTCATTTTCCTCCATGCTTCACATTGCTGAACACATATTGAAATGCTATTGCCATATCTAAAGGAGAACGATAATATGGAATAATAAGGTGTAATATTGAGCTTGGTCTGATCACTTTGATTTGCCATTTCATCACTGTCCCCATCTGAGCGCAGCTATTGTGCGCTCTTATTTATTTATATTTTAACGACATTTTTATACCAGCCCAGTCACATGGCTGCAATGAACAGAAGAATCTCCAGCTGAGGTATATTAACATTTGTCTGATAGACTGCTAAACCGCAAAATATTTCCCTTCCTAAAATGTTATCAGCAGTAGTGCCATATGTCTGAATCACTTGGATCTGTTTGCCAATTTTTGTTTCAAGTTCAGTTTATTTGCTAGTGAGATTTTTTTTATATTTCATTGCTTTTTAAACCGAATCCTAGGAGCCTTATTTTTCTCCAGCCCTGAATGTGTAACACGCCATGATATTAATCCAACACACTTAAGGTCTTCTTTAGTTCAAACTCTGATTGGTTGTAGATTTGTTTATGTGTTTGTATGTCATCTTACAAACCTGTTTGAGTTGAATTGAATAATGTTCATTTTAGCCCTTTCATTATGACCTCCTGAAGGAAAATTCATTTAAAATTTGAATTTTAAATCATACAAGGACTAGTCATGTCAATGCATCTGTTGCTTGTTAATTATTTCTTTGTCATTTATGCCTAAGCATTAATTTTTCCTTTCACTAGTTGACCTGAATTCAACAGCTCTGCTTAAATATCATACATTAATGAACAATGAAACCATTATAAGAAATAAGCAAAATATGTAATGTGGGGACTGAAAAACACAGTAAAAGATATGAGAACAGCAAAATTCAGCTGTATTATACCTGTAAAATGGTGGAAGGAATGAAGCTCTATATGGCTGGCAGAAGAAAACAAAGGAAGGAAGGAAGGAAGGAAGGAAGGAAGGAAGGAAGGAAGGAAGGAAGGAAGGAAGATGGGGAAAGCAAACTCCTGTCTCTAGATTTTTGTTTGCTGCTTCTATAGATGTGCATCAAATTTTTAACAACCGGTTCTGTGGATGTGGCTTAGTTGGTGGGCATGGCTTGGTGGTCATGTGACTGGGTGCACATGGTTTGGTGGTCATGTTATTGGCCGGGTGTGGCCAACTCAATATCACTCACATCGAGGCATGCATCTCCTCGCCTGGCCTCTCGTGACTGTAGGGATGCTGCAACAGTCGTAAGTGTGAAAAATGGTCATAAGTCACTTTTTTCAGTGGCCAATGTAACTTTAAATGGTCACTCCACACAAGCAAAGTACCAGCAAAGGAGGGGAAAAAAACTCCAGAGAAGTTCCTGAGACAAGAAGTCTAGTCCCGCCAATAATGTAATAAGAGTTAATGGAGAGGCAGTTTCTGTAAGCAACACCAGAATGTTTCCTTCCTGCCTTCCTTACAGGATTAGGCCAGTAATTTCTTCTAACAACCGGTTCTCTGAACTGCTTAGAATGTTAACAACCAGTTCTAGCAAATAGGTGCGAACTGGTAGAATCCCACCCCTGTTTGTAGTGAGTTAGTTGTGAATTGCTACTTCTTGTTGTTTTGCCTCTGCAGCTCCTGCTTCTGTCTCCATTTTTGCTTCTCGTGGTTCCACATTTATCCATTTTAGTAAACAAATAAAGAATAAGAGAAAAAGTCATAACAAGTCAGAAAAATAGTCAGAAAAACTGGGTTATAATGCCTGATGACTTGATACATGGACTGGAAGAAAGAATTCTGTGTTACATATAAAAAACAATTCTTGGTGACTAAAACAGACAAATGGTTGAAAACAATAAAAACATAAGGAGCACCCTACTTAGACATCTTGTTCCACAGTGACATCTTTTTGGAATATCTCTGTAAATCACATGACATTTAAGCAACAGCATCTTCCCAACCACTAGCAATCAAATGACACTCTAATTTTGAACTTAGGTATTGCATAAAGCTGTTAACAGCATCTTATCTGCTATGGGAGATAAGATAAGCACCTCCAATTAATTTCAAACTCTTTAAATTCGGGGCTTTCTATAACAATGGATAGGCAAAGAACAGGCAAGTATTCTCTGGCAAAAGATTTTCTGGTTGGTCTTTGCCTGTAGCTATGTCAGATGAAATAAGTCGCCAGGATTCGAGTATTGGTGTTTGTTTCTATTTTGCTTTTAATTTTTCTCACATGCATTTTTTCAGGAAACCTATCCAGAGATTATGATCTTAATTAAACTGGCATTTCAGTAAGGTTATTTAGGGTGTAACAACAATGAAACCATGAATAATCACCAACAGAAACTTTAAAGAAAAGCTGATTGGGGCACTGTCAATGAATACTGATGTTCCCCAAACTTTTTATTGTGAAGAAAAAAAAGTTACAGAAGTATTACAACAGCTCTTTCCCAGACATTTCTTTCTGCAACTTCCTTGTCATAAAATTATATCTTTTGCTCAGCAGAGTGTATCCTCTGAAGGATGGACAACAATGCGATATTTTGTATTCTACAAAGATCAAGCAGATTCTTCCCCTCTCTTCCATCTATGTACTTCCTTCATCTGCTGATTCACTCCCCTTGCTCAGCCTAATACTTTACATATTGCATTAGTAATATCAAAAGAAGAGGATGGGGGGGGGAGGTTGTTATCTACTCAGTCGTGTCCGACTCTTGGAGACTTCATGGGCCAGGACTCTATATCTTACAGTCTTCTTTTAGTTGTTCTATGCTCTGGCTGCTCTCAGCTTTGATGGTGAATACTAAAGTATAGAGAATGGTTTATTGAAGATTGGCAAATCTTTTTTTTGGTGGGGGGAGCCAAAAATGCCTGATTCTTAATGATTTTGTCCTAGCCCCATGAATCTATGATATCACAGCCAATCTCCCATCCTTTGCCAAAAGATTGCTGGGGCATAGAAACAGGACAGACACAAATCATTTAAGCAGCAGGAAGGTTTCTTTCAAATGTAATATTGGAAATACAGTTACCTAGGTCAGTCTTCTATACACAGACAGATGCACAGACACACACAAATCCTTACAGCTTCCTTTCATTTTCAGAATCATTTGCCTTTAACAACAACTAGTCGTTTGAGATTATAACAGTTTTCTATTGCCTCACTTATATAAGATTGCAAAATTAAGTCAACTCTTTTTTTTTTATCTCTCACAAAGAAAACTTCTATTTCAGAGCCTTAAAACATGTTGGTGGGAGATGGGGAAGTGGAGAAATAATCACATGACTGTTAATTATATTTTAGGGATTTTAAATGTGAAAATCTGAATAGTTTTAAGTGACTATTTGGTGCCACCTACCGGCTTTCCAATAAAATGAGATTTCACAAAGACCTCATTGCTTTCCATGAAATGGGCAAAAGCTAGCCACTGTTTTATTGTATATTTTCCCCTCCTTCATTATTACATATGTCATTGCTTCACAGAAAATTAGAGCCCTTGAGAATAATGGACTTATATTTATTATTTTTATTTTCCAGTCAGAAAAAACAACATCTTCCAAAAGATAGAAATCTACATTTTGGCAAATAAAGGTGAGGAAATCTTCAGTCTTTCTTTCTGTACACATTCCCAAACTTTCTTCTCCATTTTGCATGTTTTAAAAAAAATTAGCACAGCAAAATAAATGCCGCATTCAATGAGAAAACAGTACAATAGAAATGAAGGGTATGTTGAAATAAACATCGGGCCATGACGTTCTGACCTTCCGGCGCGCAGTGAAAACCCTATTTTTTAGACAGGCTGGCCTGGCCCAGTAATTGGGTTCTGGTTTTAAATTTAATTGGATTTTAATAATTAATTTTATATTTTTAATTCTTAATCGATTCCCTGATTTTATATTGCTAAATTTAAATTAAATTAAATTAAATTAAATTAGATGGGACACAGCCGGACCAATGTGTTTAATATATCTTTAATTGTATTTATAGTGTATTTATTATGTGTTTTTTAGTAGGCTGTACACCGCCCTGAGTCCCTTTTTGGGAGAGGGAGCGGTATAAAAATGTGATAAATAAATAAATAAATAAATCTAAATTAAACATATATTAAATATATAAAAGACAAATGAGTGCCACTATTAATCAATCTAAACAAAGAGCTTTTGTAGATTTCTGAAAATGTCATGTTCTTAACATTTTCCAAAGATCAAATTGCAGCTTAAAATAGAAGATGGAAAAGAAAAGAGGAATTCAGCCTCTGATTCTAATGTTGGACTTGTAGAGTAACCAAAGGTCTGAATAGATTATATTTGGTTGAATTCTTAGCTTGCAGTTCGAAGGGCAGGTGTGGGCTGCTGGGGGTTCGCGGTGGTTTTGGGAGAGCCCCTAGCTAAGATTCTGTGTAGTTTGAAGAACCCTCAAATCCCACTTCTGTCTGGTCCCACCCACCTTGCCCCGCCTCTTCCAGGAGTCCCCATGTGGCCTGTTTTGGATGCAGGTAAGTGCAGGGCGCACACCGAGGCTTGGGGAGGATGAAAAACAGGCCTCCCGGAAGGCCATTTTTGCTCTCCCAGAGGCTTGAGACTCAGAAGCCCAGGGAGAGCAAAAACACCATCCTGTCATGGTGGAGGAGGTCAACTAGGCCACGTCTACCATGGCAACACCCACCCACCTAGCAACCGGGAAGAGAACTCTTTACTAAATTTTTTGAAATGCACCCCTACTGAAGGGGTCTACAACATTTCCTCCCCAGTCCTCCCAATTATTCATTCTGTGTTGTTTCATTCTATGGCCATAAATTTTTAAGGACTATTGGGATCAACTTGCTTTAATTTGTAAGAACCACACAGAAGTAGGATGGCCCCATATGCTATTTTGAATAGAACATGCCTTAATTTGAAGATAAAGGTTCCTTGAAAGAGAGATCAGATTCTGGCCTTTATTACTTTAGGAGTAGATTAATTGGACAATGGTCCAGAGCCCCCAAATTGAGGCTTCCACCAATATTGGTACTGTAAACAAAAAGAATTCTTATATTAAAGATAAAATGAAGTCTTCATCATGAAAATACAGGAAGCAGAGCAGAATTAATGTTTTATCATTTGCTTTCTACAACTACATTATGGGTTGAGAACGCTTAGAAAAAAACCAGGTACTTCAGCCTGATTGATTTTTTTTTAATCTATCTTCCATGGCTCCAATGACAGACTGTCCCTTCTTTTGCTTTACTTAGAAGAGAAGCACAGAGAAGGGAAGTATGACTTGGGAGAATAACTTTGAAGGAGTGCTTTTCATGAAGCTTTGTCAAACTGAAGCACCATTTTGAAGTTTGATATACCCTTGTCTTTTTAATTAGATTTATATCCTGCCTTTATTTGTACAACTCTAAAGTGAGATCCATAGTGCTCTGGTTTCTTCTTTTTCCTATGTCAACAACCCTGGAAGGTTGGGTTGAGAGGAGAGGAGAGTGCTTGGCCCAATGTCACCCAGCCAGCATTCACATCTAAAGGAGGGACTTAAGATGTCCTGATTTCAAGTCCAACTCCTTAATGGCTACACCAAACTGGTTCTTAATCTTTTTTTCCTTCCAGGATATGTAATTAAAGGTAAAGCTTGTGATATGGTCCTCTTTCAAAAATCATGCACCCAGTTCATATCACCCCTGAGCTGGGAGCAGATGATATCCATATGTGCATACATAATTGAACATAAATAATGGAAATACTGCACTCTTATGAATAATAGCAAGATGCTCAGTTCTATTGAATCAAGTGTATATTTACTGCCAGTAAATAAACATATGCAGATGATTGCTCTGTTGTAGCACTGTTGCCAAATATTTCCTGCTATTTCATATGGTGCAGCTAGCAATGCATTTTCAATCATCTTGAAAACAAAAGAGGGACCAAGTTTGGCAGTTAGTAACATTTAGATAATATTTCCATCCATGGAGGATTTGGGACAGTGAAAAGGAATATATGTGGCATAGATTACTGTGCTTTTAATAATAACCTATGTAGTCTATAAATGTGAATTTCTTCTGTAAATTAATGGATAGCAGGATATATTGGTGTAGAGCTCAGTGTTTATAGTTTTGTCTTTAATCGCCATCTTTGTAGTAATTTTGCAATAAATTGAGGTTAATATTTGTCCTTTGCATCTCAAATTACCTTTGTCAGACCATGTCATCTAAATCAATAATCAAAATCAATTGATTGTTGGTTTAAATGATAAAATCAATTACTGAAATACAATATGGAGTATTGAGCACCTCACAGAAAATATTTGTAGCAAAGGATTTGGAGAATCTAGTATGGTAACATTTCAATAAGGACTACGTTTCTCTAAAAGATTTGTTACTAACTTACTAAAAATACAACAGGTTGGCTCAAGGCTCATGATTTAATTAGGGCAATAGCCGGAACCCTGACAGTAGGATCCATTTGCAAAAATTGCTCCATTCTGTCTTCTGCCTAATCATGTTATCTGAGAATAGATTGAACGAGCTAAAATTTCAGGATTTCTTGTGGAGGCTACCTTAGAAATGTATATGTACAAACAACACCCTGCCCACCCAGAGCAAAAGCAGGGCCTGTGATCATAGGACAGCAATCCTCCAGCTGAAATCCTTCAATACAGAAAGCTGCAGGATCTACGTCCAATCAGGATAGTTTTAACGGCAACAGTTAATACTAAAAAGCCAAATTGTAATCCGGTCTTTCTATGGTTTATATTCCCAAGCATCAAACAAGGTTGAAGAGAGCTTGGCTTTTATTTCCCAAACCAGCAAATTGCCATTTTGTCACTATTATCAGTTTTCCCTGGTCCTGATGGGGAAGAGGCAGGTGGCAGCCGTTGAACCATTTGCAAACTAGCTGCAGAGTGGAAGGCTGTTTTACAGCAATGAACCAGTCCCTTGGTGTGAAAGTGATTACTGCGTGAAGAAACATGCAAAAGGACAAGTGTGGTCTGTTCAGGAAAAATATATGCAAGAGAAATCATAATCAAATCAGAGTGCTAAGTAGAAGCAGAGACAGAAAGATTGAAAAGAAAATGTATCTAAAGCTTACTTTGACAAAAGGACAGTTTACTTTCCAGATCTATATGGGCAGTGATCAAGTGATCTAATTGTACTGCAGTGGTTCTTAATGCATTCAAAAATAAAAGTTTCATGATTTAGCCTTCCTTCTTAATTGGCCTTTTAAGTAACTCTGCCAAATTCTTAACGATGTCATCTTATAAATACATTTTTAAAAAAAGATCAGCAGGCCATAGTATTATTTTAATGTATAACAGAAAGGTAGAAGATTAATACAATTAATTAAAAAAAGTTTAATATAATCTAGAGAGTCCAGAAGTATTTCACGAGAAGACTACTACACTCCTCTGTTCGCAACAAAATACCCTATATCACCAGGCTAGAGATTTTGGGCTTGGACAACCTTGAATTACGCCACCTACAGTTAGATTTAAGCATAGCACACAAAATTATCTACTACAATGTCCTACCAGTCAATGAGTACTTCAGCTTCAACCGCAACAATATAAGAGCACACAACAGATACAAACTCAATGTAAACCACTCCAAACTTGATTGCAGAAAGTACGAGTTCAGCAACAGAGTGGTCAATGCCTGGAATGAACTACCTGACTCTGTTGTTACATCCACTAACCTCCCACTCCTTTAACATCAAATTAATCACTATTGACCTCACCCCATTCCTAAGAGGTCTGTACGGGGCGTGCATAAGTGCACCATCATGCCTACCATCCCTGTCCTATTGTCCCCATTTATTCGTACCTATTTCCTGTATTCTTATTCATGTTTATACTTATATCTATTAACTTGTAAGTGATTGACAAATCAAATAAATAAACAAACAAACAAATAAATAAGAAATACCTCTTCAGGCATTCAGGACTTACAAGGATGAATGGAAGCTAGGAATGTGGCCTATTGATCTCTCCATGTTTATGATCAGGAGAGGGACTATAACAACATTTTGCTAAGTCAAAGGATAGGAAACATGGCATAGTCCAGAGGTGGTATTCAATCGGTTCTTACCTATTCGGGAGAACCGGTAGCGGTGATTTGCCGTGGGTCACAGAACTGGTAGCGACCCCTGGCTGCCATGCCCCTGAACCGGGTCGCCCAATCGCCCGCTTGTCCTGTTCACTCTCCTGGTTTTCCCAACCATGTGGTGCTATGGCGCAGCTCAGACGGATGTCCCAGGGCTGCTGCACATGCGCACTGCGTGTGCAGCTACTACGGATGCAGTACGCATGTGCAACAGCCCCGGGACATCCGCCTGCCTGCCTGCCCTCCGGGAGCACATTTTCTGCCTTCTACCGGCTGACACGCCTCTTCAGCCAGCCAGCAGGTGGACGGGCGGATGTCCCGGGGCTTCTCCTTTGTCCCGGATATGCCTGCAGCGGCTAGTCCTCCTGCCCTTCACCCTCCCCTCCCTCGCCTGGCCTGAGAAGCTAAGGGTGATGGTAGGGGATAGCGAAGCAGCCGGATCCTTATCTTCCCCTCTCTCTCCCCCACTCTGTGTGTGTGTGTGTGTGTGTGTGTCTGTCTGTCTGTCTGTCTGTCTGTCTGTCTGTCTCCCTCCCTCAAAGCCACGGCTGGGCTTTCCTTGGTGCTCCTTGCTATTTTCATTTCTTCTTTTTGGAATCCAGACTGGCTGAACAAGGATCGCCAGCTGCGCTGGAAGCATCTCTTTGGTCGACCCATCTACCCCTCCCCCTCCTCTTGCAACTGGCAGCCGTGGCAGGGCCGGGAGGATGGCGTGCACACCCAAGGAGAAGGAGGAGGAGATGGGTCACCCAAAGAGATGCTTCCAGCATGGCTGGCGATCCTTGTTCAGCCAGTCTTGATTCCAAAAAGAAAAAAGGAAAAAGAAAGCCCAGCCGCGGCTTTGAGGGAGAGAGAGAGACACACATACACACACACAGAGTGGGGGAGAGAAGAGGAAGATAGGGAAGAGCGCTTGGCCAGCCGTGGTTTTGAGAGAGAGAGAGGGAAAAAGAGGGAAAGAGAAAAAGAGGGAATGAGAGAGAAAGGTCTTCTAGTACAAACCTTCTGCTCAGGCAGGAAAACTGAGGATGCCAAGTCTGAGTGGAGGGACAGGCAAAGGTGTCAGAATAATCTCTGGAGGGACCCTATACCAGGGGTCTCCAGCCTTAGTATCTTTAAGACTTCTGGACTTCAACTCCCAGAATTCCTCCAAGAATTTTGGGAGTTGACGTCTACAAGTCTTAAAGTCGCCAAGGTTGCCTGCCCTATACCATTTCAGAGAAATGCTTGTCCTGTCTCTTTGAAAACCTCCACCGTTGGAGCGTCCAGAACTTCTGGAGACAAGCAGTCCCACTGATTAATTGTTCTTACTGTCAGGAAATTTCTCCTTAGTTTTAGGTTGCTTCTTTATTCAGTTTCAATCCATTGCTTCTTGTTTTGCCTTCTGCTGCTTTGGAAAATACATTGCCCCCCACCTTCTTTGTGGCAACCCCTCAAAACCCTATTTTGTGACCTGCCTATCACACTCTTGGACAAAGCATGTGAGCCATTTCCTCCTTTCAGTGGTCCATAAAATACATCTATAGTATGTGGATGCAGATAATAAAGTTGAAAAAAGGTGAAAATTTTACAGAACTATAGATACATTGAGGCTGGGGGTAACAAGGAGTGGCTGGGAAGGAAGGGATTGGGCGAAACGCCCCTTGACATAAGTGATGTCGGGTTGGCCACGCCCACCAAGCCACATGACCACTAAGCCATGCCCACCCAGTCAAATGACCACCAAGCCACACCCACCAAATAAGCCACGTCCACAGAAACGGTAGTAAAAAAATTTGAATTCCACCACTGGCATAGTTATGTGATTCTATGAAGATCTGCAACTACATTGAGTTGAATTTTGTTTTAGCTGCTGAGAGAAAGAGAGATTTATTTCAAAAGTTTATTTTCCCTCCTATTTTCCAAATCGCCATTCTTCAAAATGCATTCTCTCTCCAATGCTATATATCCAGAAAAAAATATTACTGCACTTTAATACTCAATTTACTATTAATTTTGGAAGATGTATCCATGAGGATCAATTTAGATTGTATTGTTATTATTGTAGAGCATACTGTTTGGGTCAGCAAGAGTGGCATTTGCCAAGATTTCCTAAATAGTACTATAAAACTTTGGAACTTTATGAACCAGATCATAAAATAAACAAGTCCATTAAAAATATTGAATGTTGGTCTTATGAAGACATCACTTTGTACCCCTATTAGATTACTGACTTTTTAAAAAAACATCTGGTTTAGGTTGTGATGGAGATTGAGAAATTCTTGATTTCCTCTGTGACTGCTAGAGCTTCTTGCTTGCTGCACTTGTCTGGTTGCTCTACAGTGTTTCCTGTACTGAAGCTTAGCAAAAACATGTAATTTCGCCAAAGAAAAATTAGAATAAGGTACTCTGCAGATGATGTGCATTTGTGTTTTAGCAGAAGATACGATGGATTTCCCATAGCATTGGCTTACTTGCCTGTGTAGGTCTCACTATTAGGAAATGGAGTGAAAGGCAAGAAGAATTTTCCACTGGAATGTTCAAGCAGCCAACTTCATAATGCAGGTGGTTCTTGACTTACAGCAGTTCATTTAGTAACTGTTCAAGTTACAAAGGCACTGAAAAAAGTGACTTATGGCCATTTTTCACATGTAGAGCCATTGTAGCATCCCCATGGTCACATGATCAAAATGTGGATGCTTTGGCAATTGGTTCATGTTTATGACAGTTGCAGGGTCTCAGGGTCATGTGATCACCTTTTGTATCCTTTTAACAAGTAAAGTCAATGGGGAAACCAGATTCACTTAATAATCGGGCAGAGGTGGTATTCAGCAGGTTCTGACCAGTTCTGGAGAACCAGTAGTGGAAATTTTGAGTAGTTCGGAGAACCAGAAAATGCCACCTCTGACTGAAGATTTTACAGTATCCTTCCCCTGCTACGCCCACCAAGCCACGCCCACAGAACTGGTAATAAAAAAATTTGAATCTCACCACTGCAATCGGGCTACTTATTTAAGAACTGTAATGATTCACTTAACAACCGTGGCAAGAAAGGTTGTAAAATGGGACAAAACTCACTTATTTATTTATTTAATTAATTAATTAATTTACATTGCCACCTATTCGCCCATGGCGACTCGAAGCGGCTTACGCAATGTAAAACCATATTTAAAACAAAAAATAAAAACAAAAAAACAATAAAAACTAACAAAAAGAATCAAATAAATTAATAAAGTACAATAGAACAAAATTTGGAAAAAAAACCCATCCTCCAACTCCCACCCCCCATCCCCCGTCCCGACGACAGCAGATCACACTAGCCATTTGATGGGCTCCATCCCGCTCTGGATTCCCAAGGCCCACTGGCAAAACCAGGTCTTCAGTGCCTTTCAGAAGAGTGCTAGAGTGGGGGCCATTCTAATCTCTGGGGAAAATCACTTAGCAAATGTTCCACTTAGCAACAGAAATTTGGGGCTCAATTGTAGTTGCAAGTTAAGGACTACCTGTATGTAGCAATAGCAATAGCACTTAGATTTATATACCGCTTCACAGTGTTTTACAGCCCCCTTTAAGCAGTTTAGAACGTCAGCCTATTGCCCCCAACAATCTGGGTCCTCATTTTACCAACCTCAGAAGGATGGAAGAGAAAGGAGAGAATCGAACTGCCAAACTGTTGGCAGCTGGCAGTCAGCAGAAGTAGCCTGCAATACTGCATTCTAACCACTGCGCTGCCACAGTTCATGATTATGTTGTGATTCTACATGGTACACCTCACGAATCTTTTGGTTTATTTGCTTTATTTGATTGTTGCCTATATATATTTTATCTTAAGGAGAAACAAAAAGAAGTTGGACTTTGGATGTATGGATAGGTGATTTTCTTGAGTGACCAAAATTGAGTGACCAGCTCAGAAAGGGTTGCAATCACTGTATGAGATCTAATTGCCTAGGGCAATTCTATGTCTTGCAGATATAGTGGGATTACAAGGTTAGGGTTAGGGTTCATCATGGGATCTGTGGTAGGAAAAATCTAGCATGTATCTTCAGGGTGCCAGGTTAAGAAAGCCTCAATCATGCTTGGGCCACAAAAACAATGTCAATATTTTATTTGGGGAGCTTTCTTGTGCAAAATATGTGGACAACTCCTAAATTCAAGTTCAGTCTTCACATGAAATGACTTTCTATCTGGTAGTAGGAACAGTTTTGCATTATGTGCCGCATCCAGAGGACTTTGAAATAATTGGGACATAGAGTTTCTTAATTAATCTCAGCCAATCTATACTGAGAGAAAATATTCTCAGAAATACTTTTTTTAAAAGGAAAGAGATCCTGCAGAGGAAATGAGAGAAGGCATGAGAACACCTGAAATATAATGCATGGCAGAAAATACTTGATGAAAAGAAATTGAATACATATCTCTGGCTCAAAGTCATCTGCAACAGCATGATGAATTTGGGCATTACATTAGCAGAGGGAATTGGCAAGTTAGGAGAACGTAAGAAAAAAAAATATTCAGAGAATCAGAAGGAACAGGAAGACTGAGGTGTTTATTTGATCGATATCATCTCCAAGAGATACAAGAGAGAAAGTATAAGAAGTAAAAGAAGAAATAACCATTTTAAACTCTTTTCTAGGCTCATTTGTACAAGAATATTAATTATTAATTTTGTGCAAAATATTGCTGAATACATTTGTTTTGCATATATGACACCTGCCGTGGATATAGATGACAACAAAGATGTATTTTGCTCTGTCAGTGATGGGATACATATTATGGCATTAGGCATTAGGTACATTCAAAATGGTTGCTAATTATTTTATTTTATTTACTTGCTTGCTTGCTTTCAATTTCCACAGCTGCTCATCTCAAGTATATGACTTTGGTCATCATATAATGTCTGTAGACTTACACCAAATATCTTCCACTAGACAGAAACAGGAGAATGTTAATCTCCTCAAATCCTGCTTCTGAGCTTTCTATAGGCATTTGATTAGTCACCCATAATAAAGAATGCTGAGTTAGATAGACATCCAGATTAGAAAAAGCTAAATTTTGATGTGCAAACTGAAGAAAAACCAGAATACCCCTTTGATCTACTCTAGTTCAGTTCTTATGGTCTTCAACCAGGGACCGTCCTTATTCCTGCAGTGAATCTCATGTTTCTAAATTTCCTGCCATACAGACTGTGAATTAAATGTGAGTTACTGTTAAGAGTACCTCCATATGAACTAGAAAGAGGATTTTTAGGTGACACATAATCTAAAACTTTCTGACCACTAGAAACATTGGTAGAAAATATTTGCGTAACATAGTACAAATATGGAATGCCTATTTTATTGCTAAATAAATAAAATAATCTAGAAAGAAGAAAGGAAAGCAATTAACCAGTTTCATATGGTTTATTCCTGCAAAATAGCTAAACTAGTTCCATACTAGACAAAATAATCTGAAATTTGATCCAGATACAATTCAGTACAAATTGGATACTTGAAATATCCAATATAATTTTTCCATCTAATAGGAAAAATTTGAGATTAAAATTTGCCTCCTAATAGGTGACAGTTTAGGATGGATGTTTTAAATTAATAAAGCTTTGCTTGTTTGATGCAAGTGCTAATCAGTACTATGTAAATTGATCTTATATTTATTTTTAAATATTATGCTTGTCACTTACATAATGCAAGTATCTTAATGGTACAGTGAAAATAATAAACTGACAAGAAAAGCATTCCTCATAGTTATACTGAGTAGAGTTTTGCAAAGCTTCAAAGGATTGCTTCACTTCAAATCAGCTCATTAAAACTGATTTGCAAATTAAAGCTTTGATGCTGTAAATGAAATTAGATAGCTGTGAAGTGCATCGCAGCCTTGCAAAATGTTTTGCAAATTCAATTGCTTTTCTGCTGCTTCCGGGGGTTTTACCAAATGATAGGGTTGCATGGCTATTCAAATCCATAAAGGGTTTTAGGTGGGGTGTGGACGTGTTTGGCATCTTGTTAAAGAAATCATGCTATTTTTCTGGATTTGCATGATTAGTGACACAAGTCCCAAGAAAATATCTGTTTGCGCTGAGGATCCTTCCTTAATATCTCCATAACTCAAAAGCAGATTTAAGGCGTTTCTGTCAATTTTGAAAGTTGTTACATTTAAATCAGAGCAGGTTATATTCTACATTGGTCAAAATAACTTCAGTACAAGACATCTTGACATCTGCTATCCTCTCTTTTTCTCATCCTTTGTAAAGGTTCCTTAAAGGAAGAGGAATACTTTTTTATTTTTAAAAGAGAGTGCTAAAATGAATATACCCTGATGACACTTGGCAAGATTGGTTCTCAAAAGCATCTGCCTCATCTATTATTTTTATTCCATTTGGCCAAAAAAATGAAACCACTTGATGCTTCCCCATTGTACAGTAGTTATGCAGAGGGTTTTTTTTTTCTTTTTAATCACAGAGCGTGTAAAATCAAATCAGCCGATCGTTAAACCTCAATTCAGGTTTGGATGGATTCATACAAGCCTAATACTGAATATTGTGGTTGTAAGTCCAGGACTACCTTTCTAACCCTAGAACAAATATGTCATGGCAAACTATTTTTGTGCCATGCCTCCGTGAAGTCACCAAATGGTCCCCAGCTTATATAGCACAAGTAGTCCTTGACTTGTGATCCCAATTGAGCCCAACATTTATAAGCGAGACATTTGTTAAGTGAGTTTTGTAGCATTTTATAATCTTTCTTGCCACATTTCATAAGTGAATCATTGCAGTTGTTAAGTTAGTAACCTGGCTATTAAGTGAATCTGATATCCCTCTTGACTTTGCTTGTCAGAAAGTAGCAAAAGAAGGTCACATGACCCTGAGACACTGCAACCGTCATAAATATGAAGCGGTTGCCAAGCATTTGAATTTTGATTCTGTGACTATGGGGATGCTGCAAAGGTTGTGTGAAAAACGGTTATAAGTCACCTTTTTCAGTGCCGTTGTAACTTTTAAAATATAATTTGCTATTAGGGCAGCATATCTGATGCATTACAGTGGCTCTAATATTTTAATTCAGCAGTGTGGGAATGCAGATAATGACACCTAACAGATATGAGTGAAAAGTATTAGAATCAGAAGTTTGTTCTACCTTCTAAGGGTGGTAAAAACATTTTGCGTAATGTATTTATTGTTAACTGAACAATTATTTCTTTCTTTCTTGTTATATGTCATACTTACTTTCTTTCATTTCTCAAAATAATGTGTGCTCTGATTCCTAGTAAATGTCAGTGTGGATCTTGCCAACAAACCTCCAATGTCTGCTCTAATAATGAAAGCAAATGTGTTTATTCATGGGCAAATTCATGTTATATAATTTAATATGCTCCACAATTCTTCTTGGCAACATTTGCTCGACTGAAAGGCGCTTAAAAGTTTTATTATTGGTTGTGAAATAATTGATTGCCAAAATCTAAACACAGATTAACAATGAAAAGCAAGTATTTCATTCTACCAAAGGAATGGCTGTTATATTTTAAGATCTAAGACTCAAAGAGTTACCCATTAGAATCAAGATATCCTGTTTCTAGTTAGTAAGAATTTGCCTTTATTCTACCTGGTTACCCTGGAAAGTATGAATTACATATGCCAAACAGAGGTGGTATTCAGCAGGTTCTGACCAGTTCTGGAGAACCAGTAGCGGAAATTTTGAGTAGTTCTGGAGAACCGGTAGCAGAAATTTTGAGTAGTTCAGAACACCATCTGACTGGCCCCGCCCCCATCTATTCTCTGCCTCCCGAGTCCTAGCTGATTGGCTGGGTCTTCTTTTGTTGCCTTGTATGGGAGAATGGAGCTGGAAAGCAGGTTAGTGGGGTGGGGAGAGAATGGGGATTTTGCAGTATCCTTTCCTTGAAGTGGGGTGGGAATGGAGATTTTACACTATCCTTCCCTTGCCACGCCCACCAAGCCACGCCCACCAAGCCACAGAACTGGTAATAAAAAATTTTGAATCCCATCACTGATGCCAAATCTATGGAAAATTTAAAGAGATGCTTATAATGTAGAATTGCTGAAGCGAAGACATGCTCAGGGCTCACAAATCAGACAAAATTGCTTTTAATTATGAATTTAAGGAATTTAGGAGCATCTGGATTCAGTTGGCTCAAATGGAAATATTAGCCCAAAAGCAAAGCTGCTTTATTCAGCAATGTGATCATTTCCTTTAAAGAGGTTGTGCCTTTTGCCAATGAAATAAATTGTCTCCTTAAAACATGGAACATCTAGATAAGCAACCGATAAATAGAGGTTAAAGTACACCTCTCCCCACAGTTGACCAGTTGTTTTATACAGTAGCTGAAATGTACCCAAAGGTGCTTTTTTTCAAGAGGCAACTGGATTGTCTGATTTTTCTTTGAAGATGTTTCGTTTCTTATCCAAGAAGCTTCTTCAGCTCTGACATTTCTCCATAGACATTTAGCAGAAATGTAGTTAAGCAAAAGAAGATTTACCAGATGATAACAAGGGCTCTAAATAGAATGGATGTGAGTTCATTTGCATTGCAGACCAACTCCCTTACTCCAAAATCAGAAATATCATTTAAAAGGGTCACCTAAGCTTGAGGGTGGGGGAAAAATGAAACTTTGATTTTGGGTTTTACCAATTGGATAGATTTGTAATTATAGAAATGGCTAGTTTAAACTAGTATGCTGTTGGAAGAAATGTCCATCTGGGTTCAGTTCCAAGTGGGGAGAAAGACACTGGAAACATGGAGACTGCTTGGAAGGATGGTTTAATGGTGGACAGCAGGACCACATGGTTTTGAGGTCCTGGGAAAAAAGAGCAGACGGATGAGAGAGGGAGAGGGCTTTGGACTTGCTTCTTGTTCCTGTGGCAAAAAATGTATCCTGATTGGTTATCAGACTCCCATGGGGCCATGCAGGGGTAAATTTGTAGATTGTCTTGAGTCCAAAGTTTGGTTAATTCTTGCTGGATGATACAATGAAGGGGCTTTGGGCAATTCCTATCACCCTGGAGCTGAAGGTCTTTTGTCTTGTAGGTAAGATGTCTTTGGTCTTTCTGGGGCTATTAACAAAGGTGGGGGCTGCTTCTAAGAGCATGTTTCTCCTTTTCTCACCCAGGGAAGTATAATATTCTGCCTTTTTAATATTTCCTAGAATATTTCATTCTTCTAGGAGAAGGGTAGGTGCTAACTTTCTACAACGTAAAAGTTAAAAAGTTTAGGTTTGATATTAATGCCTTACTCTACTACACCAAAGGGAGTCGGAAATCAATGCCTTTTTTTTCTCTTCCCCCTTTCCTTCCCTGTTTTTCCTATTATTTACTTTTGTATTTTCTTTGTATGCTACTACATTATAAACTAATAAAATTGTTATTATTAAAGGGTCACTTAAATATGCGTAACTAAATAAATTTGCACAGATGCAATGATAATGATGAAATAATAGGATTTTCCTGCTTTAGTCATAGCAGAACATGTTTTTAAACTGAGCTCCAGCAAACTTTGTTAAATTCACTGAGTTTTCTTGTATGTCATCTATTTTCCTAGTCTCAAAGTAGAAAGAATACAGTCCCACTTTTTCCATCTCTATTACAGAGGGGTCCTATTAAACTTGCAAACACTCAGTAGGATTCCACTTAGCTTCATAGGTCCCACATATTAAGACATGTCAAGAAGATGAGAGAAACTGTATTGGCATCATAGTGCTTTTGGATCAGGAAAATCCTACATTTCAATTTTCCTTGGATGATTAATCAGTTCTGCTTTTTTATCCCCATCCCCAAAACACAAAAGCAATAATATGACAGCCAATTAAAATGTAAAAATATTAGATATAGATATATCAATATGAGTTCACTCTAAAGTGCATGTTATTTTGCTGAACCATAATCTTGCTGTTAGATGGATTACAATCTGAAATAAAATACACTCAAACACTCTACATTCATCTAAGAATACTAATTAATAACATGAAAATTTCCCACTATGTTACTGGGAGCATCAGTTATTTATGGTAATAGAAAGACTGTCAATCTGTATCCATAATGCCAACAGAAGAATAAATATAATAATTAACAAAGAAAAGCTTGGTGAAAAAGCTGTAACTTTATCATTTTGATAAATATTAGGAAAGGTAAGGATACAATGGTAGCAAAGAAGAAATCTTGTTTCATTGCCATCACTACTGATGGATGGATATGCTTGCATTCTTATATCAGTGCTCAGTCATATTAACTATGATATTTATACCATTTGTGTGCTAGCTTCAGCTGGCCTGCATTATCCTCAGCTCTTCAGAAAATCCGCCTGGAATTCACATTGTATATCGGACATTGACACAATTGAGAGGGTTTAGTGGTATTTCTCAAGAAAAGTACTCCACTCACAATAGAATTCCCTATAGCTCCAGGTTTATAATTTTGGGCTTAGACAATCTGGAACTGCGCCGCCTGCAGTCTGATCTAAGCATAGTTCACAAAATTGTCTGCTATAATATCTTGCCCGCCAACGATTTCTTCAGCTTCAACCACAATAATAAATGGGCGAACAATTGATACAAACTCAAGGTAAACCACTTCAAACTCAAAACTGCAGAAAATATGATTTCAGCAACAGAGTGGTCAATGCCTGGAATGCCCTACCTGATTCCATTGTTACAGCCTCAAACCCTCACAGCTTCAACCTCAAACTGTCTACCGTGGACCTCAGCCCATTCCTCAGAGGCCCATAAAGGGGGCGTGCATAAGCGCACCAGCATGCCTACCATCCCTGTCTTACTGTCCCTATTTATATGTATTTACTTCCTTTGTTCATGTTTATGTTCGTACTTATACTTGTTATCTTGTACATGGTTGACAAACAAACAAACAAAAAAATAAATAAAATCAAAGATTTGCCTTGGTAGTGAAGACAAGGCACTTATGGTTTCTCTTATGGGAAGCAATGAGAGTTATGGCTTATGGTTTATGGTATGGGTGTCAAACTCGATTGTGTCATGGGACAGCATGGGACGGATTATGACTTTTTTGCCTTTGCGGAGCTAGGGTGAATGTGTCTTACACATGATGCACCTGGCCCATGGGTGGCCAGTTTGATACCCTTGACTTATGAGAATAACCCTGACCAGCCTGACAAGAGGAAGAACCACAGAAAAGCCAATGGTCAGAAGCACTGGGAGCATGGAAATATTTCAGAAAGGGCACTCCCTAGTTTCTTGGCCTGTAAAGGCTGGTGGGGGGGGGATGTACTTTAAGACTTGCAAGATTTTGTTAACATAACCTTTACAATAAAATTAGCATAAGTACTACTGGATATGTTTATGGTCTGAACCACCGCACAAGACCGACAACCTTTGGAGCAACTATATTGAGCAGCTCAAATGGGTTACTATTTTACAAAATCATCCAGTAAATTATTGTAGTCTGCAAATCTTCAGGAGAAGACCAGCTAAATGCAAGTTAATAGTTAATAGTTAATAGATAAGAATCAGCAAAATAAATATACTTTATTGGTTGAATTCAGACACACAAACATATATCCAAAGTCCATTGGAGCTGGGTGCCCAATAAATTTAAAATACTACTGCTAATAATGATAATCAACAATTGTTGATAAGAAACACAAAAAAGTCTGGATATTGGACCTGGCAGTACCTACAGTCAGTAGAATAGACAAGAAAGAACTGGAGGGAGGGGGTGGACACAAAATACAAAGATGTAAAACAGAAGTAAAACAACTGTGGCAAAAGAAATCATAGATGGTACCAATAGTAATAGGCACCTTAAATGCAATCCCAAAACATCTGGAGCACCATTTGAACATCATCAGCATTAACAAAATTAACACCAGTCAATTGCAAAAGGCAGCTTTACTTGGAACAGCTTACATTCTGCAACAATACTTTAAACAACAACATCTGCCTATCCCAGGTCCTTAGGAGGACGGGAGCGGTGGATAAAAATGCCAAATCCAGTCTAAACATCTTGCTGACTGTGTCAACACCCATAATATATTAGATATCATTGATCATATGCGTTAGGCAAAATGGCACATAGAATATATAGAACATATTAAGAGCAATTGCGTTCTCTTCGCTGATGATGTAAAGCTATTCAACACCACAGATAATTCTGCTACCCTTCAAAAAGACCTCGACTATGTATCAGAATGGTCAAACAAATTCAAATCTTAACAAATCAATGCTCTGTCTTACATATTGGCAAAAAAAATCAGAAAATAAAATACAGGCTGAATAGTCAAGATCTTGTTGATGATCCAAACTCTGTCAAGGATCTTGGAGTACTCATCTCAAATGACCTAAGTGCTAGAGCCCACTGTAACTACATAGCCAAAAAGGCGTTAAGAATTGTTAACCTAATCCTACGTAGCTTTTTCTCTGGTAATATTACACTAATAACTAGAGCATACAAAACATTTGCTAGACCAATACTCGAATACAGCTCATCAGTCTGGAACCCACATTACGTATCTGATATTAACACAGTAGAGAAAGTCCAGAAATATTTCACAGGAAGAGTTCTCCACTCCTCTAATCATTGCAGAATACCTTATGCCACCAGACTTGAAATTCTAGACCTAGAAAATCTAGAACTACGCCGTCTTCGGTCCGATCTTAGTATATAAAATCACACATTGCAATGTCCTACCTGTCAATGAACACTTCAGCTTCAACCATAACAATACAAGAGCACACAATAGATACAAACTCATGATTAACTGCACCAAATTGATTGCAGGAAATACGACTTCAACAACAGAGTGGTCAATGTCTGGAACATTCTACCTGACTCTGTGGTTTCTTCCCCAAACCCCAAAAACTTTAACCTTAGACTGTCTACTATTGACCTCACCCCTTTCCTAAGAGGTCTGTAGGGGGCGTGCATAAGCGCACCAACGTGCCTACCATCCCTGTCCTATTGTTTCTTTTATTTTTCTTATATGTAACCATGTATTCATAACTATGTTTATACTTACATCTATTATCTTGTAAGCAATTGACAAATCAAATCAAATAAAAATAAATAAACATTTGGATGTCATGAAATAAAACTGAAAATGCATAGACATTCCTAAATATTAAAAGGTAACATGCAAAATATTAGTTAAAATTAGTTAAGAGTCTCAGTTAGAGTGTCGTATTGCAAGCTACTTCTGCTGCAGCCAGCTACCTGCAAGTTGGCAGATCGAATCTGACCAGGCTCACGGTTGACTCAGCCTTACATCCTTCCAAAGTCCATAAAATGAGGACCCAGATTGTTGGGGGCAATATGCTGACTCTGTAAACCACTTAGAGAGGGCTGTAAAAGCACTGTAAAGTATTATATAAGTTTAAGTGCTATTGCTATTAAAATGCATCTACAAATGAATGAAGAACTGCAGTGGGATGGACTTCAGAGTTGGGAAGATCCAAGCAATGAGACATATTAACTTGCCAATAAAGTCAAGAGTATTTCTGGCTCAGGGTTGACATGAAGAGTCCTCGGTGCTCTTTAAGCTTGGTTGTTTTCTTGCACACATTTCATCGTCCAAACTTGGCACCATCATCAGTGCTAGTTTCATTTGGATAATGGCACGTCTACAAGAAAACAACCAAGCTCAGAGAGTACCAAGGACCCCTCCGTATCTAAACCTGATGGAATTATTTATCCTTACCTGTCTCACGCATTTCACATACCCTTACAAAGGTTTATTTTCCCTGTGAAGCTGTGCACTTTTTTTCAGAGAAATGCTAGATTGTGCATATAGATATAGATATATACACACACGCACACCAAACTATTCACAGCTGTGGTAGCAAATCCAAGGAGAAGAAAGAGGAAAGGAGGGAAAAGCCTGCCTGATTGCTCTGTGTGCTACAGAAGTGATTACCAACTGTGCCATCCTCCATACTTGATGCGGGGAGGTCCCCAGCTGCTTCTTTTCTAAAGGCATGATTAGACTTTGAAACTGCCAGGTAGGGGAGGGTTCCCTGCTAAAAGCAAAGCAGTGTTAATGTTACTTATACAAAGGCTTCCCAAGGGAATAATGGAGAGCTTCCCTGCAGTTTCTATAACTACTTTTCTCTCTCTCTTTCTCTCTCCCTCTCTCCCTCTCTTCCTCCCCACCTCTGTGAGTGTGTGCATGAAAAAATGTGTGTGTGTGTGTATGTGTGTGTATTTTCTGTGTTCTATGTGTATACAGGGATGTGCATATTCTTTGTGTACACACGTGTGCATGCACGTACTTTGTGCATTTTATGTGCAGACACGTGTGTGTGTATGTGTGTGTATAAAAGTGTTACATATTCTGGGTATGATCTGTGTGTATACGACTGTGCATATTCCATGTTTGTACAAGTGTGTGTGTGTGTGTGTTTCCTGTGTATACAAGTATGTACAGTATGTGGGTTCTGTGTGTATTCCATAATGCCCATCAATGGAGCAGCAGTGGTCTAGTAAACACGGAAGCAAGCAGGGAATACTTTCAGATAATGTGTGGATGCAAGAATATTACCAATAGGTACAGTACTGTCATAACACCATTTCTATACTGTCAAACACAAATGCCATTAATCCTCCTAACTCTGTTTTTGGAATTGCTGGCAGTAGAGAACATTTTTTAAAAAATATGCTGTGTTCACAAAAGTAAGAATAATTTTATATTGGGTTTTGTGTCGAAATATTTTCTCTCTTACAGTAGCAGTTGAAAGGCAAAGACTCCCAAGAGATAATAATGTGGATTTTGCCATAGAAACTCTAAAAGCCAAGGTGCTGTTTCATTACCTATACATATATACACAGATATATGCATACGTATCTATTTAAAAACTCTAAAGCAATCAAACTAAATGGCCAATTAAAACTGAATGGAAAGAAATGATAATTTTCCTATTGTTTTCTCCCATCTTTCAGCTGTTGGAGTCCTGTTCCGTACCTAAAGAAAGGCAATATGAAGAATCAAAAGTCCTCCTTGGCAATAAGATTGAAACAGAGGAAAGTCTCTTTCAATCGGTTTAGTTGTTCTCCAGTGAATAGCCCTGTGTTCTTTAAGATGACCCCTGACATCTAGAAAATGCTTTATGGCAACTTGAAAGGAAAGGAAGAGGTCCTTCCCTGAGCTTATTTCTGACTCAGTATTTCCTGAATCAAAATGAAATAGCAAGTAACTATTAATTATAATAAGAGAGCAGTATTTAACAAGATTAATCACTGTCAGTTCACCAAGAGTCCACAAACCTTGGTAGATTAGTAACTGAAGTAGAAAATTAAGCAGACGCAGCCCGTTTTCATTAGATTATTCACATCCTGTGTGTGTGAAACAGCCCCTTTGAACATCACGTTTGATATGCCACACTAAATCCTATGAAGCAGATGGGTTTTAATTGGGAAAGAAAACAGACATTAGAAGCTACATGAATTAATAATTGGCTTCCTCTCTGAGAATTAACTTTTTAAAAACAAGAGCAAGGCCGCAATATGTCTGGTTCTATCTCCCAGTCAATCTGCCAAATTTCCTAACCAGCGGTTCTGGTAAAAACACAATCACACTCGCTGGATTAAAGCATCTGCTTTGAAGTTAGTGTAATTTTCTCCTGAATCCTGTGAAGCCCTAACATCACATCATCCCTTACAGCAAGTAAGTCCTGGAAAGGCTTTCTAACATCATCAGCTGTCCCATACTGACTATTCATGGATCATAGTTTGTAAGGCTGAGGATGAGTAAATTTAAGGATGAGTAAAATTAAAACCATGAAATATTATACCAGCTCCAACACAGCAGGTTCTGACCAGTTCTGGAGAACCGGTAGCAGGAATTTTGAGTAGTTTGGAGAACCGGCAAATACCACCTCTGACTGGCCCCTCCCCCATCTATTCTCTGCCTCCCAAGTCCCAACTGATCGGCTGGGTCTTCTTTTGTTGCCCTGCACAGGAGAACATGGCTGGAAAGCAGGTTAGTGGGGTGGGGAAGGAATGGGATTTTGCAGTAATCTTCCCCCAGGAGTGGGAAGGGAATGGGGATTTTGCAATATCCTTCCCTTGCCATGCCCACCAAGCCACGCCTACCAAGCAACACCACCAAGCCACACCTACAGAACCAGTAGTAAAAAAAATTAAATCCCACCACTGGCTGGAAGGGATTTGTATACAGATTAAGCATTTCCACTCTATATTGTTTTCTGAAGAATGTCTCATAGAATCTTTTTTTTTATATCCAAATTTTATTATTTTTTAAACAAACATACACAAACACAACATAAAAACATCAAGCCATCTTCCACTTAAGTACATATAGTGTGTCAGTTGGTTTACAAATTGTTTTGTGCATCCACTTCATAGTCATCACTTACAATTACTTGTATATGTTCTCATATTATCTATCAAATATTCCTAAATACATTAATATCATTGTTAATCAATTGTTTGACTATACTGTTATTTATTCATGTTATGCAAAATAATCCATATTTTAATTGATTTATTTTATGACAATTCATATTATCATCCCAAATCTATCCCATAGTTATATTATGATAATACATCTTTATATATTCTTTATATTCTAAAATTCTACATATTTCATTACCATATTTTGTTGTCTAACCATTGATAAAGTAAGTCCCAAATCTTATAAAATTGTTTATCTTCTTGTTCTCTGATTTCAAATATCAATCTATTCATTTCAGCACAGTCCATGATTTTCTTAATAACTTCCTCCTGCGTTGGTATTTTCTTATTTTTCCCATTTTTAGCAAATACAATCCTAGCAGCTGTTAATACATTTACAATCAAATATTTCAATTCCTTATTGTATATTTCAGGTAAGATTCCCAATTAAAAAATCTCTGGTTTCAAATCTATGTGTTTTTTTGTCATTTTTTTCCAGCTATGTGTGGATTTTAGTCCAATATCTTTTAGCATCTGCACACATCCACCACATATGGTAATATGAACCAGGTATCTGATGACATTTTCAACACTTTTCTGATTTGTTCTTGAACATTCTTGCTCTTCTTGTTGGGGGTAGATGCCACCTGTAAAACATCTTATACAAATTTTCTTTATATGCTATTGACATTGTCATTTTATAATTTTGAGACCATAATTTTTGCCATTTCTCTAAATCAATTCCATATCCAAAATTTTTCCCCTAAGCAATCATTGTTTCTTTAACTTGTTCTTCTTCTAGCTTAATTTCTAGTAAATATCCATACAATTTTTTAATCACTTTTTCATCAGTACCTATCAAAATCTTATCTAAATCAGTCAATTTATCATAAAAACCTTCTGTTTTGGAATCTTTATCATATCTAGAATGTATTTGCGCATATGAAAACCAATTCATATTTATACCTTGTTCTTCTAGTGTTTGCATAGATTTAAGTTCACCCTTTTCATTCAATATTTCACCATATCTAATTGTTTGTTCCTTTTTATATGTTATAGGATAAGGAAATGTTGCAATAGTCGATAGCCAGATTGGAATTTTCAAATAGCATTGCCTTTTAGTTTTCTCCCAATTTAACCACAAAGCCTCCTGTATATAATGTCTTCTAAAGTACCCCTGTGTTTTAGTTCCCTTGTACCATAAAAAGACATGCCACCCCAACAACAAATCATGTCCTTCTAATGTCAACAATCTAGTATTTCTTAATGTTATCCATTCCTTAACCTACATCAAATTTGTAGCTTGATAGTACAGCTCCCAATTAGGCAGGCCAAACCCTCCTCTTATTCTAGTTTCTTGTAACAGTTTTAATTTTATTCTTGCTTTCTTTCCCTGCGATATATATTTCAACACAATTTTATTGAAATCTTCAAAGTAATCTTTCCCTAGCCTAATTGGGATTGTTTGAAACAGATATAAAATTCTGGGTAGTATATTCATCTTGATTGTTGATATTCTCCCTATTAATGATAATTGTAAGTTTTCCCATTTCACCAAATCCGTCGCTATCTGTTGCTTGAGTTTAGTATAGTATAGTTGCTCTCTTTAAGTGTGCTACATCTTGCTGTCAAATGTATCCCAAAATATTTGATCTTATTTATGACCTGAATTTTTAAAAGATCCACGAATTCTTCCTTTTGTCTTAATAACATATTCTTTGTCAAAATCTTTGTTTTATCTTTATTTATTTTCAAACCAGCTACCTTTCCATATACCTCTATCTTTTCTATCAGTTTAAATGCTATTTCTAATGGATTTTCTAAAATAAAAACCAGATCATCTGTGAATGCTTGCAATTTAAATTCTTCCTTTTTAATTTTCATCCCTTTTATATCATTTTCTTCTCCAATGTTTCTATTTAGCACTTCAAAAGTTAACACAAACAACAGAGGTAACAATGGGCAGCCTTGACTTGTTCCTTTTCTTATATCAATAAAATCCGTCAATTTTCCCTCTATCATTACTTTTGCTGTTTGTTTATGATATATAGCTTCTATTGCATGAATAAATTTTTTACCAAAGCCCATCTGCTCCAACTGTGATAGCATAAATCACCAATTCACATTGTCAAAGGCCTTCTGTGCATCTAAAAATATCAAAGCCATTTGTTTTTCAGGATGTGCCTCATAATATTCCAAAGTGTCCAAAATTATTCTCATATTATCTCTAATTTGTCTCTTTGGCAGAAATCCATTTTGATCCAGATGAATAAAGTTATTTAGATATTTTTAAAGTCTTTCTGCCAATATTGAAGCAAAAATTTTATAGTCTGAGTTTAGTAGGGAAATAGGTCTATAGTTCTTGATTTGTGGTGGGTCGGCGTCCTCTTTTGGGACAAATGCAGTATTCAGCCAGTTCACAACGGATCAGGCGAACCAGTAGCAAGAATTTGGCATGGGAAGCCGAACCGGTAGTAAGTTCTGGCTGGCTACCGGGTCGCCCTCCTGACTGATGCTCGCTCACCCCACCCACCTGCCTGACATTCGCCTAAGGTATTTCTTTCTTTTTTTTCCCCTCCCGACAATCAGCTGTAGATAAAATCAGCTGTGCCAGGATTACCCTTGCTGAGGCCCAGGAAGGCAAAAAATGGAGGGAGGAGCTCAGCCCCCCCTCCATTTTTTGCCTTCCAGAGCCCGAGGGGAGCTTTAGGGGAGCAAAAATGCCCCCCCCCAGAGGCTTCTCTGAGGCTAGGAAGCTCCCAAAACGGAGCTTGGAGGAGTGCTGCATGCCTCTCCCATGATCTGTTTTTTTTTCCTTCCTGAGCCTCAGGGGAAAAAAAACGACCCCCCCCCCAGAGGCTTCTCTGAGGCTAGGAAGCTCCCAGAATGGAGTTTGGAGGAGTGCTGCATGTTTTTTTTCCTTCCTGAGCCTCAGAGGAGCCTTAGGGAAGCAAAATCGCCCCCCAAGAGGCTCCTCTGTGGCTAAGAAGCTCCCAAAAATGGGTTTTTGACTTGCAAAAAAGAAAAGCCACATCCACCCAGTCACATGGCCACACCTACCAAGCCATGCCCACAGAACCGGTAGTAAAAGATTTTGAATACCACCACTGGACAAGTGTAATATAAGCTTCTGATCATGATTGGGGTATTGTCTTCTTTGACATAACTTCATTCATAACTTCTAACAATGGAAGGTTCAACAATTTTTGTAATGTCTTATAAAATTTCGCTGGAAGTTCATCTCAACCTGGTGCCTTTCCATTATTTTGCTTCTTAAGTGCTTCAGTTAACTCCATCATCGTTATGTTACTTTCTAACATTATTTCAATTTCTTTAGGTATCTGGGGTAAATTAGCATTCTGTAAGTACTGTTTAACTCTTTCATCATCGATATTCTCTTGTTCGTATAATTTCCCATAATAATCTCATATGATTTTTTTTTCTCCTCTTTACTTCCATAGCAAACCTGGCCTTGATCATCTATTAATTGCGATATTTTCCTTGATTCTCTCTCCTTTCTCAGTTTATATGCATCTACCTAGTTTATTTGCATCTTTGAAATAGTTCTGTTTCGCACCTCTGATTTTCTGTGCTAGTTCTTCTTTTTCCATTAATCCCATTTTATGTTTAATTGTATCCATTTTTAACTTAATATCCTTTTTCTGTGGCAGTTTCTATAGCTCTTTTTCAAGTCTTTTATACTCATCCTCTAATGTCTTAGAGGCTTGTCTTTTCATAATATTTCTTTTCCTTGTATAGTCTATTATCAAGCCTCTGGAATATGCCTTCATTATATCCCATACATTCTGCATTGAAGTGTCTTCTTTTTTATTTTCTTTAAAGAAAAAAGCCAGTTCTTTCTCTATTCTCTTTATAAAGTCTTTTTCTTTTAATATAGTGTTATTTAACGTCCATCTAGATCTTCTTCTTTGTCCTTTCCATTTAATTGTCATTGGATTATGATCAGCCCAGGTACTTATTTCTATATCGATTTCTTGAAGATTAGCAATCAATTCTGTTGACATCCATATCATATATATTCTAGACCATGATGAATGTCTGTTTGAATAGAAGGTATATTGTTTAGTCTTAGCATTTCTTTCTTTCCCTGCATCTTTTAGATTTATTTCATCTATCATTTTAAAAAAGGATCTAGGGAGAATCTTTCTGCTTTGCTTTGTTGTTTTCTGTGTTGTATAGTCCAGTTTATTACCTACTATTCCATTGAAATCTCCCATCATAACAATATTAACATAGTCCAATTCAATTATTTTCATATGTAGTTTTCTATAAAATTCTTCTTGATTTTCATTTGGAGCATAGATTGCTATCAGGAGTGTTTTCATATTATTGTCCATTATTTCCACCATTAAAAGTCTTCCATCATCATCTGTATGAATCAATTTCACTGGAATAATACATTTAATGTATAAAACCACTCCTCTTTTCTTACATTGTGTCAAAGAAGTAAATATTTTCCCTAACTTTGGCTGTATCAATAATTGTTCATGCTGCTTTTTAATATGTACTTCTTGTAGGCAGATTATATCAAATTTTAATTTCTCTAATCTGTGGAAGGTTTTCCTTCTTTTGACAGCTGAATAAAGTGCATTTATATTAATTGTAATCAGTTTTTTCTCTTCCATGATTATATTTTGCAGGTAGGTTTTGCAGCTCTTGTAGATCTTGGTTCTCGTTGTTCTCTAACTTCCACCTTTCCACCTACTGCACCTTCTTCTTTTTCAATTGCTGCATTGGCAGTCCTCTTGGAATTGAATTAGTGACATTTCTTTTTCTGTCTCTTCCTCCTTCTCTCCAAAGTATTCTGTGTAAAATACTTCTGCCTTCTCAATTGAATCAATTCTATGTCTTTGTTCCTGCCATATAAACATTAAGCCTTCTGGTATCAGCCATCTATGATTCACCTCTTTTTTGAGTAGTGTTTTAGTCAGAAATCGATACTTTCTTCTCATCTCTCTCACCCTTCTGGGTATTTGTTTCAGGACTACAATCTCCTTATCTTTGTATTTCAGTGTTTTCTCTCTTGACACCTGTAGTATTTGCGTTTTAATAGCTTTCTTTGTAAATCTGATTTGAACTTCTCTTGCCAAGCTGTTTCTCATTGCATATCTTGTGAAGACTCGAAAAAACCTTGTCTATTCCATCCATCATCTTCTCTTTAGTTATTTCCAATGCCTCGGCCAAAATTTCTATCATTATCTCTGCCAAATTTTGTCCCTTTTCTTCCTCTATGTTTTGAAACCTGAGATAAAGTTCTGATCTGTCCATCTCCCATCCGAGCATCCAACTCTTATGTTGTTCAACCACAGTTAATCTACCATCAATATCTCCAATCTTCTTATCTCTTTGTTTATCATCTTTTTCAATTTTTGGGAATCTCTCATCATACTTTATCATCATTTGTTGAATGTTCTCCACCTTTTCATCAGTTTTTCCTGTTCTTTGTTCAATATTCTCTATTCTCTTTTCAATATTCTCTGTTCTTGCTTGTATGTTTTGAATTCCTTGAATAATCTTCTGTAGCGTCACCTTTTCCTGTTCTTTTTCTTGTTGTAACATTGTCTGTATTGAGCGTTGTCCTCCTGATGGTGAAGAGGAAGAAGTGGGAATTGAAGAACCGGCCACTGTTGGTTTCCTACTCATTTCAAACAATTCAAAATCTTCAGGTTCTTCTAGACCTTAATCCACTTGTGTAATAACCAATTGTAATTCCAAGTAAAAATAGTAAAGGAAAAAGGAAAGCAGAATAAAAGAGAAATTTCTTCAGGTTCTTGTACACCTTAATCCAATCAATTGATTAATAATGAGGAAAACCCAAAAAAGGAGAAGAAAAAACCATAAAAAGAGAAAGGTAAAGTTGTCAAATATAATAAGTGGCAGAAAAAATAAAATTCTTCAGGTTCTTCAACACCTTAATCCAATTAAAAGGTCTCAGATATAAAAAGGACAAAAAAAGAGCCACAGAAAAAACCAATATAAAAGTAAATCAAAGGATGGGGGGGAGGGAAGGAAAAAAATAAAAAAGCTACTCCCTTGAAAAGAAAAATTAATACTAATAATAATACCAAAAAAAAACAGATAGATGAAAAAAGATTTTTTCTTTAAAATAAAACATAAAAATAAAAAAGAGACTTCAAAACCAAAAAAAGCCAAAAACAAATTCCAGCCAAGTGACTATCAAAAATAGTAAGCTAATAAGGAGGGGGTTTGTTGATGTAGAGAATAGCCCAGCATAAAAAAAAGAAAGAACACACTGCACCTATTTAAATATCCAAGGCTTTTTGTCAAGTTCTAAACAATTTTATAACTCTTTTCTCTAGAGTCTTACAATCTTCTTTCTGTAAATTTCAACACCAGACTCCAGCCGCTGATAGAAACCCAGAGAAGCACCTGCTTAACACTCTCCCGTGCTCTTCCCTCTATCTTATCAAGCAGGCTCAAAGTCCTTGAAAAGAATCTTCAGTTCTTTCTCAGCTTTGTCTGGTCCTCAAAAGTAAAAAAACAAAACAAAACCAAAAAAAACCCCCAATGTTTCCAAGCCTCTAGATAGCAATGTTACAAATTTTCCTCTACTTTCACTTTCCCCCTCCTTTTCAAACAGAATTATGTTTTAAATAATAAAAAATTAATTAAAAATAAAAGAAGATCTTAAAAAAAAAACCTAAAAGGGAATCTCTAACTTTAAATATTATAGAGGCAAAAAAAGGAAAAAGGAAAAGTAAGGTTAAAAAAAAAAAAAACCAGTCCAGTTTCAAAATAAAAAATCATACATTAAGAGCCCAGCAATAAAAAAAGAAATACTAATTTTGACTTCCTCTTAAATCACCGCTTAATGACTTCTGTCTTATATTTTACAAATTCTTTCTTTTCTTGAGGGTGTTCTCTCAGATCGTAAAATAGGAAAAAAAAAAAAAAAACCTCTCACCAAACTGGCACACTTTCTCTTTCCATTCTCTTCCATTTCGGGGCTGTCCCAACTTCAGCAGCTTTAAAGGCTGCCTCTTTGCTGCTGGCAAAAAGAGCTTCTCCTGGATCTACCAGGGACTTTGCGATGTCCCTGGGATCAGCAGGATGCGCTCTTTACATTCACCATCTCTTCGGGACAATTTAGGTCCGTTTGAACCATCCAGCAACAAAGATATCGGCTACGATCTCGGATCACCAAGATCGCATGCAGTACCGTCGCGACGCCAGCCCTGCCTCCCTCCTGAATGTCTCATAGATTCTGATGATCTGGAATCAGTTCAGATCCCCTACCTCGTCTTCCTTTTCCCATGTCTCTTATCAGCTAGTATTAAGAAAAAGGAACTTGTGCAAGGCATTTCTTTTCTCCAGAAGGGTAAATGGTTGGTGGCGTTGGGAAGTTCTCTGTAACTCATAAATCATGAAGGTTGGGCAGAGGAATAGGTTGTGGGGCCAACTCTACCATCCACCAGTATGTGCTCTTTCTCCAGCTCTTCCCAAAAGATCACAGAGATGAGATATAATTGTCTAGCTTCATCAGTTTCTATTTGATTTGTAATGTTACCGCCAACAAGCAGTGCATATTCACGGTCTTGTGCTGTAATTTCACACTGTTTTTTATTGGGAATATTATTACAGACTTCTTACTTTTACTCTTAAAGGGCTTCTGAGCTTCTAGATAAAAAATCATCTGACACAGAGATACCAAAAAAAGGAGAAGCTTCGGATGTGGAACATCTAAGCAAGCAAATCCAAGTGCAAGACATTCCATTACAAAATGCTGGCTCAAAGAAATCAATAAGATTTTAGTCAAATGATCCATTAAGGCAGGGTCAGTTTTGATTCATAGATCCTACCTAGATGAAACTAACCTCCAATGGGAAGTACCAACCAATAAAATTGTGCATTTGCCCACTTTCACCCAGGCTGACACTCCAAATCTGGCCTATGGGACAAATATAGCACATTGCTGGCTGGGGAATTCTGGGAGTTGAAGTTCGCACATCTTAGAGTTGAGAAACACTGCCATAGAACTGAGGAATGAAACGAGAGGGAGCTATTAATAATGAGCGAGCTCCATCCTTGATCGATGCTACAAGGGAATAGCAGTACCAGCACAGCAAATTATGACTAGAAGCAGCCAAAAATAGCTTGTGGAGCAGGCAAAAAAGTTTCTGCCCTCTAAAATAAGAAACATAATTTAAAAGTACAGTCATATATAACTTGTTGTTGAAAGAATTAGCAGAGAACCTCTAATGCATCCACTGGAGACATAACCTAACCAGCAATGTGTAGTTATCAGAACCCAGGTATCTCTCGTGATTAAACTGACATGTAGTTTCCACTCCCCTGGAACATTCTTTTGTGAATGTTCCTAATTCTCTGAATCTTTCTTAATGTGCCCAGCATTGGATGCAGTGCTCAAGGTGAGGTTTAGCCAATACAAATCTAATGGAACTATTATTTCATGTGATTTACAAATGGTATTTCTATTGATGGAACCTAAAATTGCATTTTCCGGTTTATTAGCCAGATCATATTGCTGACTCATATTCTTCAAATACTTTCCCCATGAACTAAGTTAGGTATTTTCAGCCTTACAACTGAACGTTTGATTTTTCTTTTCTCTAGGTGAAGAACTTTCCATTTGTCTTGTTAAAATCTCATTATTTATTTATTTTTCTGAACTGCCCATCATCTCTCTCAAGAGGGAGGTCTGCTCATATCAAAAATATTTGAATTTTCTTTCTTTTCGAATATTATCTATCCCACCTAATGTTGTACCTACTGTGTGTTTGAAACTGCGTTTGTTTGTTAAAATTTTGTTCTGTTGCAAAATGCTGTTTGTTCTCTAGCATGCTAAAATGGTTTTAAATTTTGTTTCTTTTAGAATATTTGCTACCTCAATATCTACTGTCAAGTATTTACTCCAGCTGTTTGTGCAACCCAGAAACATTTTGTAGGATACCCCAACCTCAGGACTGAATTCTACCTTATTTCAGTGCCATGAGGATTCATTGCTGAACATTCTTTGAGTCTACTTTTCAAGGCAGCTGTGGTTCCACCAAATAGACATGCCATCCTGTCCAAACACAATTAATTTGATAGTCAAAACATCATATGCCTTGCTAACATCAAGATTAATTGCTTCTAATCATCATCATCTTCATTTAATAACCCCTTTAATAATCCCTTGTGGGGTGGAGTCTGGGCAATGAATGGAGCTAGCAGGGTGTTTTAATGGCCGGATGACCTTCTTGTCGCCAATGAGGAGTTTTGTTCAGCAGGTATATTCTCAGCATGCCGAGAGAGAGAAATACCTGCCTCTACCTAGAATTGAACTCACAGTCTCCTGATTGTGAGGCAAGAACTTCACCTCTAGGCTACCTCACCACTCCTAAGGTAAATTGGAATAGAATAGAATAGAATAGAATAGAATAGAATAGAATAGAATAGAATAGAATAGAATAGAATAGAATAGAATAGAATAGAATAGAATACTTTATTGGCCAAATGTGATTGGACACACAAGAAATTTGTCTTGGTGTAAATACTCTCAGTATAGAGAAAGAAAAGGAACATTTGTTAATGTTAATTGCTTCTAATGTCTGTCACAAAATCCCGAGATAGCTACTCTATCAAAACAAAACCACAAAATATTACATTAATTTGACAAAACATACCCTTGATCCATCAAATGTAATCATTACATTTTGCGATCAACCAGTTTACGATCTGCTCTAGCATCTTCCCAATATCAGTGTTAAGGGACTAAAATGTAGTATTCGCTATTCACTCTTTTGTCCATTTTGAAGAGTGGGACAACATTAACCATTAATGAGTAGCTTTAATTCATCTGTTACTTTTCCCATTTTGCACGATTTCTCATAAAGAAAATGCACCAAGTTTTAGCAGACCATCAACAGTTCCCTTCAATACAGTTAGATGCAATTCATCTGCTCTGGAGACCTGAACCCATTCAATGTCAATACATATTTGCTGACTGAGTAAGCTCAAGTTAGGATCCATTGACATCAATCTGATACCAGATGACTCTGCCACAAAATTATTTTCAGAGGTCACACTGTGAATGTGCCACTACAATTTCACTGTCAATTTTTGTGCCTTAGTTTTATGCCAAGGGAGGCATAGTATGACCCATATATCTTATTTCATTTCCAACTCTATCAGGTCCTAGTCTGGAGAGTTAAAAAAAATCATAGAAGAGGGCAATGGCTGGCCACTTCTGTGCTGTTGCCAAGAAAATTATATTGATATATCCATGTAGTTGCCACAAATTACATTCAACTCAAAAGAGCCTTTTTGGAACTCACTTTTTTGTGTAGGTCACCTTCGAGATTACTATACCCCAATGACATTAAGGTCAATTTCATAGAGTTATAGTCTGCTAAGGGAAACAATAAAAGAGTTGAGTATTTCCAAGAATTGTTTGAATAGGGACTACAACTCTATGGATTAATTCATAGGTTTCCCAAGTACTGCACATGTTTGTATCGCAAAGTAGTAAAGGACTGAATTTCTTCATAATGACTTGTATAATAAGGTCCCAAAGGTGCTTTGTCAAGAGGTAACTGGACTTTCTTATTTTTCTTTGAAGACATTTCGCTTCTCATCCAAGAAGCTTCTTCAGCTCTGACTGGATGGTGAGGAATGGAAGGATTTATACTCTATACTAGATTTGATTCAAAGCACTTTGCAAAGACAGAAATTTCAGGAAGAAGACTAAGACAAATGTAAAAAAACTTCCCTTTTAATCTTTGTCAGTTTAACTTCAAAGAAAGGTGATAAGCAGTATCTGATTGGAAATGCTTTAGTCCTTGGAATTCAGCCCTTTGAAATTCCATTCATAACAAAAATTAAAATATTTTAAAATAAATTAAAATGATAAATTGTATAGTTATATGTAATATAAACTATACTTTCATAGATCAATTTTAGTAGTGTGCAAAGATATTTATGATACTTTTGTATAAAGTCAAGTGAGTTTGACGAAACTAAAAATGAATGCTTTATATGTTTTCATTTTCTCGAGTTCCAATTTTTCCATGAAAAAAAGCAGGGAATGAGGGAAGGTGGATAATTGCTTGTGCAGCTCTAAATCAGATCTGATGTCCATCCTGAGCTGTACTTCTATTCAAAATGCTATTTGTTGGGGAAAGTAGCCCTGTCAGAAATCCAGTTTCCGACATCTTGCAAATCATCATGTCAGGGTCTTCTACCTCTGACAGTCATTCTATTATATAACACAGAAGTAACAGTCAGGCCTGGATATTCAGAAACAAGAGGAAAAAAACCTGTGTGACTGCAAAGTGATTAAAATTATATGGCACGCACCTCAAATAATTAGAGGGGAAACTTCGCTCTAGTCGTGTTATTACTGAGTGCAATCCATCAATGCACAGAATTAGAGTCTGAAATGACATTTACAGAATAAACCAGCAGAAAATAAAAAAAAAAGGTAATTATTCCCTGCTGTCCAGATGTATTTAAGCATGACTTGGAATGTGAATAGAAGCCTGCTGTTGTAGAAGACCATACCTGGATCCCCTCCCACCGATTCCTCAGGTTAGATATGGTGGTTAAGACATCTCACCGCCTTTCCCCATTAATTATATGTCCTTAAAGAAGACAATATGCTTTATTTAGAAAGGTCTGTACAAAAAGAGACAAATAATGTCATACACACATTTACATTGATACAAAAAGGGAAAGAGCTTGTGCCACAACAGCACAACATTCATTTTGTGATTTAGATGAATTTATGCTTTGGCATCTATAGCAAATCTGGATTATGCCAGAATGATGATGATGATGCCCATGTATGGTGACAAAATGATACAAACTTTGCCCATACGTCCTTGTGTTCCCACATATGATGCAAAGATGTAAGTTACATTTTGTCATGCCATCAAGATGTATGATTCATTAGTTCCTGACCATCAAATTCTTGTTTTCTCTTGTAGATACCTGTGTGTTTCACACATATTGCTTCTTGTAGGAATATACTTTGTGCAATGGATCAAAAAGCAACATAGCCCTGTTTCCTTGTCTTCTTAATGGATATTTTTTAATAAGGGTAAAGATGAAAGAAAAGATAGGAAAACAAGAAAATATTCAAAATAGGTAATATTGTTTGGATTGTTCTTCCCCCTTGGTATACGTTCATGAAAAATGCAGCGCTGTTGTACAACTATTTATTTATTAAATTTATATGCCATCCCTCTCACCCTCAATTTTAACTTCATTGCCCATTGTAGCAACAGTTTTTTTTCTGGGTGCTTCTCCAATTTCTTTTTCCATCTACAAGTCAGTTTCAACTTCCTAGTCATGGGCGGAATAATGCATCCTTAATCTGACTCTGCTTTTCTGAGATAGCTACAGATACCGGCTGTGGTTTAGTAGAAAAAATTGTTTGTCTGTTAAGTTCTATCTTTTGCAATTCTGCAGTGCCCTTTTTGACAAAAAGAGTGGCTTTCTCCCAAATAGATTCATTCTGATCTTTTGCATAGAATTTATATCCAATGATAATGGTGCCTCACTGGTTCTTTCCTTTCTACTAAATTGCAATGCTCGAACAATCTTTGTTTTGTTCTAAAGTCATGCTCTATACATGTTGGCCTTATGGGGCAAACCAGAGAGAGGAATTGTGCCCAGATGAATTATTTATATTTTATTGTAAAGCCATATTGACAGAACCTTGCAAGTATGGAAATATAATTCTCCTTCCCTGCCCCTGGTCTCCTTTACAAGCCCAATAAACTATGACTCCTCTTTTTCTGCCCAATATTCAGCTGCAGGCTATTTCTTTGCCCAATTTGCCAAGGTCTTTCTCACATACCATTACGGTGTGATGTTATTGCTTTTGAAGATGACCGAGAAACTCAGCTAATGCAAAATGCAGCTGCTCACATCTTAACCAAGATGACTCAATATTTCATATATCACCAAAACTGAAGAAGCTTCATTGGTTTATGATGCATTTCTGGGTGTGCCTCAAGAGGATGGTTATCATCTTTAAACTCTTTTATAGATTGTGGCCTGGGTATCTTTGAAACTACTTGCTCAGAGGTCTGCTCCAAGGTGTGCCTGCAGAAAGCATTGTCTCAGAGTCCCCACTCAAGAGATGTGAATGAGAGGGACTTAGAATGAAGCATCTTCTGCTGGGACTTCCTTCCTGGGAAATGTGCTCTCCTCAGATATAAACTCTTTACTCTTACTCTAACAGTTGGGAAGGTTTTCAAAAATGACTTTATAAAGGTGCATTTGGGGACTGAAGTGAGAATTTTGTTTCAGTGGCATGCACCTTTATCCTTGTGACCTTGTGGTTTTCTTCTTTATCTATACTTACTGCCTTGATCTGTTACCTTGATCTATTCTCTCTGAATATATTAAAAAAAAACACTCTTATTCCTCCCCCCCTCCTTCCTGGAAGAGGCTTTCCTTGAACTGAATGCTCCTTAAGTTGTGTTAACTTTCCCCGCAGAATCAATTTGCAAGCTGCTCTACCACATGTCATATTATGTGTTGGCAGTCTGCTACCTCTCAGTGGCCCAGTTGGACACGTAATTTTTGCAAGTAAACTTCTCAGTTTAGAAACTGAAGAACAAAGTTTCAGCAAAGTTTGACAAGGAAAGAACTGGTGAATGGAGGATTCTGACCTGGAAGTGGAAGCAAGATCCCTCAACCTTTGAGAATGGCATTAAAGGGTGCATGGGTGTGCGTGTGAATTCCACAGAAAGGAGATTCTCTGCTGGAACACCTTCTGTGACAGTCTGTGTTGAAAGTAGGTGTTCTGCATGCTGCAGGAATTCCTGATCAATGGATGGGAGCATGTCAGCTGCAGTTCTCTATTGCAGCTTCGCTTCAACTTCTTGTAAGAATCCTGACTCTCAAATGGACTCAGATGCTGCTGACTTCTTGTAACCAGGAACCCAGCTAAAATTTGATTTATGGCTTTATAAGCAAGTACAACCATAAATGGATTTCCTGATTTACAGCTAGCTGTTTTACTTTCTCCTGGAGCATCATTTCTTCTAAGCACCTTCTAAAAGTGAAACTTAAAAGGTTGCACAATTACTCGTCATGAAGATAAAGGCCCAATTAATTAACTTGTAGCCCAAATTGTTTGCCAGACTACAATGGAAATTACATGTTTCTCCCCCCCAAATATGATGATGGTGGTCCAGATTTTTTTTCTCCATAACAACCATATCTTGTTTCTCCAGCTAGAAGGTAAGGTGTTCCATTAGGCTGAATGATTGATTTGTTTATTGACTGGCTCAGAAGTCGATTTCTGTAAATCCTCTGTTTTGAGGTTTTTCCAGCCTCCTAAGAAAAAAGTGCCTACTCTTTGAAGATGCTCTGTAGTTGAGGTGGCTAGTAGACATATTTAACATCTACGCTAAAGTCAGAGGGCTACAATAGAGTATACCGGTTAAGTTTAGGCTGGTGGCTCAAAATCTGATACAGAATGATTTGCACTTGTGATGGACAAAGTCAGGCTGTTGAGAACCCAGATGAACTAGTTGGAATGGAAAAGCTCTCTTGGAATCTGTTTATGTATTGATGAAAGCTTGAAAAGCTCATCTGTGTTGTGCTTCTCTGTCTCCTTTTGAGGCCAGTGAACAAGGATCCAGCTGACTTCTGAATCATTAACGGGGGAACCGCTAAAAGAAAGCAGCAGTGCACTGCATGGAAGGAAGCCTATTTTGACTAATCAGAATATTTCATACGCCTTTATTCAGAGAAAAAGAAAGGACTCAGCTAAGTCCCAAAATGTAGAGTTGGCTGTCTGGGGAAGGAAATGAAGAAACTTACTTCCAGTTCTTTCCAGGACCTGTGCACTTGTCCATCTCGGGGGTTTGCAGCCAGCAGGGGCAGATCTCAATTACTGCTATAGCCACAATAGATTCTGAGCTTCAAGCAATTTCATGGGCTTGGACTTTGCTGTCAAATACAACCTGGCCCTCAAGGCATTACTGGTACCAATTTTAGGAGAAATAATTGATGGCTGCCTGCTTGCCTCAGATCCAATAATTTATAGCGATTGGCTTCTTGTGACTGAGGGTTCAGGATCACTCCAAATGACTTCATTTCTAGCTAAGTGAACTTTCAGCCTGCCCATTATTAACCTGGCTTTTTATTCACAAACCACTCACTGGCTAAAAGATGTGTGACCTTTTCTTCCCCAGAATACCAAGCTCATTGTATGAAATGCCAAACACTATTCTGAAGGAAGCAGATCTTGACCTACTTAGCAAGCCCTCGGATTTTTTTTAAAGATGTGACTCAACTGTAGGCAGGATATTTTGGTGCTCTAGGCCAGGGATCTCCAACCGTGGCAACTTTACGACTTGTGGACTTCAACTCCAGAATTCCTCAGCAGTTTTGCTGGCTGAGGAATTTTGGGAGTTGAAGTCCACAAGTCTTAAAGTTGCCAAGGTTGGAGACCCCTGCTCTAGGCAAAGTCATATTCTGGTGCCCTCTAGGATTATATTTAACCTTGAATACAGAATGTGATGTAATTTTTTTTTCTGGGTTTCACTTTAGTCCCCGAACCATCCATCCCTTTGTGTTTCGTTTGTTTGTCTGTTTTGCAACTCTACTTAATTTTAATTGTTTTTATATTTATCTTTTTACTATTTGTAAGCTGTCCAGAGTTGCTTTGTCAGTCAGATGGGCAGCATATAAATTTAATAATAAATAATTTTTTTAAAAAAAAATACTTGGATAAGGTGTTAGTCAGACAACTCAATTGCTTCAGGACCTTTCTGTCAGATCTTTCTCTTGTTTTGATAACATAATCAGCTTTTTGAGGTCCATGCTGTTCACTAGCACTCAGCTATCTTTTCTGGATAAGCCTTTTGAAAATGGTGAAAAAAATAAGGTTCTCACATTTAGGCAAGAAAAACAAAATGCACAGGTACAGTATATGTGGTACCGCATTCAATAGTAGTAACTGTGAGAGGGATCTTGGAGTCCTAGTGGACAACCATTTAAATATGAGCCAGCAGTGTGCAGCAGCTGCCAAAAAAGCCAACACAGTTCTAAGTTGCATAAACAGAGGGATAGAATCAAGATCATGTGAAGTGTTAATACCATTTTATAATGCCTTGGTAAAACCACACTTGGAATACTGCATCCAGATTTGGTCACCACAATGTAAAAAAGATGTTGAGACTCTAGAAAGAGTGCAGAGAAGAGCAACAAAGACTATTAGGGGACTGGACTAAAACATATAAAGAACAGTTGCTAGAATTGGGTATGTCTAGTTTATGAAAAGAAGAACTAGGGGTGACATGATAGCAGTATCCCAATGTCTCAGGGGCTGCCACAAAGAAGAGGGAGTCAAGCTATTCTCCAAAGTACCAGAAGGCAAGACAAGAAGCAATGGGTGGAAACTAATCAAGCAGAGAAGCAATTTAGAACTAAGAAGAAATTTCCTGACAGTTAGAACAATTAATCAGTGGAACAACTTGCCTCCAGAAATTGTGAGTGCTCCAACACTGGGAGTTTTTAAGAAAAGATTGGACAACCATTTGTCCGAAATAGGCTTTCCTGCCTAAGGAGGGTTTGGACTAGAAGACCTCCAAGGTTCCTTCCAAGTCTGTTATTCTATTCTATTCTATTCTAAAAATTGTAGAGAAAAAAAAAAGATAAAGCAATCAGGAAAGTTTATCAGATTTTATACTCATATTGTACAATTGGAAGTCTTTTCAATTTTGGCATACCCACCCACCCACCCAAATTTGATGCACTAGGAAACTGCCTAGGTGCCTATGCCTAAAATTGGACTTGCTGCAGGATATATATGTATATTTGCCACTAACAATAATCAAGTGATAAACAGCACTTTTTTTTCTTCTTCTTCTTCTAAGATCATCATAGACTTAGAAGGCTTAGTAACCTTCCGTGTTCATTTCTACGTATGTGCTTGGGAGGGTATCTTAATTCCAGCAAGATCACACCATGTAGTTGTCCAATTCTTGTGAGAGAATAATAGTGCCATCTTTGCAGATGGTGCAGATACTCAGATTTGGAAGGCTAGATATATAGAAATGTTTCCACTGATACTCATTGTAAACTTACATATGATGGTGGCTGCTGCATCAAGATTAACACTTATGGAAACAGGGAGTCAATTCCCACATCTGTCTTTTTTTAAATTAATCGGGGCAATAAAAACAATATAACTCTCCGTATAGGGAGCAGTGAAGCAGGACATGTTTCACTCGGTCACCTTCCTTGCTGAGACAAGGGTACCAAGTTACTGTTAAATGAATTTACTTTTCACTGCTGTATCCTTCATCCTGTGTTCACTAACATTCAGAACGAGGGAGGGTAAATATTGGTCTCTTTTCCATATGGAAAACATGAGGGGAGCAAATATTGATTTTAAATTAAAGGAGGGGTAGATGAGAAAGGATAGATAATGAAGTGACATCTTAGATAGCTATTCATCTTATATGATGACATTCACTCCTTTTTGTGGGAAATTGACAGCTTAGTGGAATTGGTTTGTCAGCTGGATCAAGCAAACCAGATTATGCTCTTCTATCTAAAATAAATAGTTCATCAATTTGAATGGGACTGCTAACCAGTCCCTCTCTATTTTCAACCATGTATAAAGTTGTCAGCATTTACATGCTGAGAAGTATTCCATTTATTATGAGAAATACAGATATAGGTGAGTATATGATTTTATACCGGTATATACAGTACATGTGTGTGTGTATGTATGTATATATACACCAGAGGTGGTATTCAGCAGGTTTTTACTAGTTCTGGAGAACCGGTAATGGAAATTTTAAGTAGTTTGGAGAACTGGCAAATACCACCTCTGACTGGCCCCCATCTATTCTCTGCCTCCTGAGTCTCAGCTGATTGGCTGGGTCTTCTTTTGTTGCCCTGCACAGGAGAATGGAGCTGGAAAACAGGTTAGTGGGGTGGGAAGGGAATGGGATTTTGCAGTAACCTTCCCCCAGGAGTGGGGTGGGAATGGAGATTTTATAATATTTTTCTCCTGCCATGCCCACTAAGCCATGCCCACCAAGCCAAGCCCACAGAACCGGTAGTAAAAATGTTTTAATCCCACCACTGATACACACATACATATATACACAAATATACACACACATATATATGGAGAGAGAGAGAGAGAGAGAAGCAAACAGAACCCTGTGTTCTAAGAACATTCATTATTTTCTTATTGATTTATCATTGTACTATAAAGAATGTATTCATGCAGGGTAATAAACAGTTACTATCATTCAAAAATGAAGCAGGTGGTATTGGATAATAATCCCTATGAAATTATTTCCACTGTGTGACAAAGAGCTGGAAGTAACTGAACAACTGAACAATGGTACACTGATTAAAAATGGTGCAAGGAGGAGCAGTGGTAAAGTGGAGAATTCAGGGAAACAAAAATAGTAATAAAAAGAAAAAGATTATGACTAGTTTCAAACTATTTCTTACATGTTAAGCAATTATTAAAAAAACATGCTTCTGCATCTCTATTGGGTCTTAGTAAATGCAGCAAAAATTAGGGAGCCAAACTTGAGAATAACACAAGAAAGGACTTTTTTAAAAAGTGGTTGTTATTTGCATTTTGCTTGATGTTTTAATTTCGGAGAGAAACATTTTTTGGAGGGAGAAAGTAATATAACTAATAAAAAAGGACGTATTTTTTTGAAAGTGTAACCAACCAGCCTAAAAAGGGAAGTATACAGTATTCATGGTACACATGTAACCAGATCAGTTAAAGCTCCACTGGGTTCAAAGAACTTGCCTTCTTGCATGGAGAGACAGTTCAATATTCTGGGGTGTTAAATCCTAGGAAAGTTCCTTCTGAGTTATTTATTTATATTTATTTATTTATTTATATTTATTCTGAGTTAGGCAGTTATATTTATTCTGAGTTAGGCAGTCCATTCAGCAGCCCAGGATAAAAGAGCTATGAAGGACAGTAATCAGATACTGGAAAAGAAGAGGCACAAAGGAAATTAAAGCATAGCAGACTAAGCGGACAGCACAGGTAGAAATCATACTTTTTATCATGGGGTAAGAAATCCCAGGTGGAGGACATGATTGCAATGGATTGGATATGAGTAGAAGATGCTGGTGGGTTTTTTTATATATATATCTTCCACGAGGAATGGTTGGGGCAACCGGGCACTGCAGTTCAGCCCTGAGTCAATGTATGTGTTTATATATGTGCAGTATCACTTAATTAATTTTAAAAGAATGCATTACGAATCTTATGTGTGATAAGATTCATTTCCTTCAAAGAAAGCTTGCCAGAGTCACACATCTGCCATTTGTTGAAATGGCTTCATAGACAGAAGTTATATGAAGGTGCACTGAAATGCACCACCTTTTATTTTGGAGAAAAAGAAACCCTGTCTATATACATCTGAATAAGAATGAGCAATCTGTAAAAACAGAAATGTAAAAAAGATCCAATTAGGTCCCTGATGGTCAGAGCCAGAGAAAGGAAAGAAATTAAATGGAGAAGATCATATCAAAAGAGATCATTAAAAACAATGAAATATTTGGCCTTGAAAGAAGCAACAATAGAGAAGCACAGTCTTTCTAACCATCAGTTATCCTTAGAAGGGGCAGGGTATAAAAAACCATTCTTGAATTTAATTTATTTTTCCCTCTCCAGGGACTGCTTGTTGGCTTGTTCTGCTTGTTGCTTAAGAAGAGAAGAGAAGAAAAGAGAAGAAAAGAAAAGAAAAGTTTGTAATAAACATAGTAAAAAGTAATACAAACCAAACTTTAAAAACTGCAGAAAGTACAAGAAAAAGAGAAAGAAAAACAATTAGAAAACAAAGGAAAAACACAACAAAGACAGTAATGACGTGGCTACCAAACTTCATCACACGGAGAAAAAGCTAATATTCTAACTGTTCACCTTCTTTTAAAGTTACAAATAATTTTTTTTAAAAAAAAACTCTCTTCTCCCCATTTACCTACACACAATCCTGTGTGTAGATAAATCATCATCTTTTCAATCCTGATTCAGCAAAAAGTTCACTATAAAATAGTTTATATCTGGTCAAATAATCCAACTTTATATTCCTTCTTTTTGCTCTGTACAGTCTTGACCTTTAAATCCTTCCTATGGCAATGTGCGATTTGATATATCATCACCCTAGTATTTAAAAGAAATCTTCAAAACTTTCATCAGTCTACACTTCAGAGATGGCATTCAGCAGGTTCTGACCAGTTCTGGAGAACCAGTAGTGGAAATTTTGAGTAGTTCGCAGAACCGGCAAATACCACCTCTGACCGGAGATATTACAGTATCCTTCCCCTGCTCGCCCACCAAGCCATGCCTACAGAACCAGTAGTAAAAAAAATTGAATCCCACCACTGCTATACTTTAAATCCTGTTAAGAGGCATTGTCACAGCTGTTCCAGATCCAGATCCTTTTCTTGATTTGTCTTTTGTCTTTTCTTTTTAATAATCTCAATTTTGTTGTTTTCCATGTTTTCAAACTCTATAAAGTCTGTCAGATAGAATTTTTTTAATTCTCATTATTTTCTAAAAGTTAATTCATTGAAATTCGGTATGAATCGCTTCTGATATATTAGTCATTAATATTTCAGCCTATATAAAAAAAAACCTCTTTAAGATAAAAAAAAAAGTTATAACTGCTATTTTAATTGTTTTCTGCAAAGCTCTTTGGTTCTCACTTGTATCCATTTTCAATCTTCATTAACCCTCAGTTCTTAATATGGATTTAGTTCTGTTACAGTTGCTTGCCACAAGTATATTATTTAAATATATACTTGTTAAATACATATATATATATATATATATATATATATATATATATATATATATATATATATATATATATAATTTAAATATATACTTATTTTTCAGGTATGCAACAAAAATAACTAGTATTCCAAATCTCTCTGGTCTCCATATCCCTTTAAAGCTTTTTAAAATCAAAATCCTTTTTTCCCAATTATATATTATTTTAAATTTTTCAGACTATATTTAAAATCTCTTAAATTCAAAGAAGGTATCAAACGATGGTTACTGTTTTGAAGGTCTCTCATATTCATAAAGTAATCAAATTGAACATTTCCAAAAATGATTGAAAACTGAACTTCACTGGCTTTGTGCCTTTATTAAAGGCTCTACCTCTACTGAGAGTAAACATGTCTTCTTGCTCAGCTCATGGCATTTAGATCTACCACAGATCCTTATTTTACAGTCTCCTAGCAAGGAGCTGTCATTTACAGCATTTCTGAGTGACCTCCCAATCTCTTCTCTGGAGAAAAGGAACAGCTCACTGGTGTTTCATTCTACACAGCAATTGTCATCTCTGCTTGTTCCTAGAGATGTCTTCAGTCAGCTATGACTCTCACCGGAAGCCATCAGCTTCTTATGACTGACTCAGTGATGGGATTCAAATTTTTTACTACCAGTTCTGTGGGCGTGGCCTGGTGGGTGTGGCTTAGTGGGTATGGTTTGGCTTGGTGGGCATGGCTTGGCTTGGCTTGGTGGGCGCAGCTTGTTGAGCATGGCTGGGGAAGGATACTGCCATGCCCAACAAGCCACACCGTTCCCTCCTCATTCCAGGGGGAAGGTTACTGCAAAATCCCCATTCTTTCCCCACCCCACTAACCTGCTTTCTAGCTCCGTTCTCCTATCCAGGACAACAAAAGAAGATCCAGGCAGTCAGCTGGGACTCGGGAGATAGAGAATAGATGAGGATAGGGCCAGTCAGAGCTGGTATCTGCCGGTTCTCCAAATTACTCAAAATTTCCACTACCAGTTCTCCAGAACTGGTCAGAACCTGCTGAATACCCACCTCTGGACTCAGTTACTCAAGGATAATGGCATCAGGTCAGGCAAAAAGTAAGGATTGTTAGTTATGTGACTTAAGCTCCCAGGAGCATTACAGGTTTATGGATATGACTTAAACAGATTAATGTAAATGTTTATGTGAAATCATATAATTTTAGGGGATAAGAGAATGAGTTACCAGGCTATCTTCTTAAGAATAAGAGACAGTTATATAAAGATAATGGACGTCATTTAAAATATTAACAGTGCTTATTAGTGGCAAGAGGATTGAAAAAGTATGAAGCACCATATTTTATCCAGCCAAAATCCTGTGAAGATTATGCCAAGTTTTAAATTTGGCAGTGGCCTGTTCGTGTTCACAAGTAGGAAAATACACAAGAAATCAAAAGAGTCAGAATTAAATTTTGCAAGATCCTTTTAAAAGGACTTAAGGCAACCCATTTCAGGAAGGAAAAATGGCTTGCTAATATTAAATAGAAAACAACCTGCTACCTAAATGGTGCAGCAACAGCCAGGTTGGAAGGCAAAAAAATAATTTAAAAAAAAAACCTTTCAGAAAACCTAGCTGCTATATAAATCAGAGCTTTGCACATACAGATTCCTCTCAACAGAGTTAGAGGAAAATGACATCAATTATTTGTAGACAAGATTCTCTAGTTCAGCCATCAAAGGGCAACATAAATATCTCACTCATACACAGAGTGGGCCAGCATGTTAGTTGAAGAAAATGGCATAATTCACCGAGCTCAGTAAATAATAGGATACTGAGATCAGAGCTGTTGCTAGTTTTCTACCAAAAATCGGGTTGAGCAAAGACATTTAGAAACTTAGACTGTTATATTTTTATTGCTTCTATGTCATAAGACTTCTTGGTTTTTTTTATACAATGGACCATAAGTTTATCATCAGAAACTTTCCATCATAATAATATATTTTGTATAAAAATTAAACAGATCATATAGGAGCTTTGTTGTCACTGATACAAAGAACCCCACATCACACATTAATTTTTGAAGGAATTAAATAACCACCTGTCAAACTCAAAAGTTTTTGTTCAATTCCTGCCATTTTTTAGTATATTTTTACAGTATGGAATCTGGAAATAGACATGCCACTCTTTTCTTAGATTCATTTTCATCTGTCAGTGTCGATATTGTGCAGGTAGCACAATAATTAATTTTTCATAGTGCAAGATTAATATTCTAAAAACCAAAAAATATATGATTGTTTTCCATTTTACTTTTCCAGCAATGAGGATAAGAGGACAGTTTTTGCATCTAGTACTACCAGCAACTGAGTAATTTTAATACACAGGTGCACAAAGAGTTGAACCAAAGAATAGGTAAACTCTAAGATTAGTTTAGGAGTCCCTTTTTCTATATTTTTTCCATGCACAAATAAATATGTGAGAAAAGTAATATAACATCTGCCCTCCCTACATTTACTGATGAAGGTGGTACTTCCATACTATACACGATGATGTTGACCTAAACAATACAAATACAATAACATGGTATCCACCCAGTGAATATGGTATTTTTGCATATGATGGTGTGGATTGCTTGGAGAGAAAAGAAAATGTAATATGATTTATTACATTTTCAGTAATGTGGATAAAATAGGGATTTCAACCTATGTGATAAGAAGATTCATGTAACTTCTTCCTTATACCTTATGCTACCAGGCTTGAAATTTTGGACTTGGACAACCTAGAACCATGATGGCGAACCTATGGCACGTGTGCCACAGGTGACACGTAGAGCCATTTGTGCGGGCAGGTAAGCCCCAGGCAAACTTACCTGCACTGCACATGCATGCACCTCCCAAATGATTTTCGGCCCATTTGAAACCGTTTTCACCCTCCCGGAGACTGGAGGCAACCCTCTGCAGCTTCAGGAGGCCGACAAACAGGCCTTCCGGAAATACTGGAAGTGCCAAAATAGTCCCGTTTTCAGCCTCTCGAGGCTGCAAAGGCTTCCCTCGAGCCTCTGGGAGGGCAAAAGCGGCCTCAAACGGGCAAAAAAATCAGTGCACACATTTGCAGTGCAGGTAAGGGGGTGGGGCAGGGGTGTTGCACGTGCATGTGCAGGGGGCGGGGTGCATTGCATTGTGGGTGCCGGTATGTGCATGCGCATGCTACTGCATGCATGTGCGCTTTCAGCACTCCACAACAAAAAGGTTCGCCATCACTGACCCAGAACTATGCTGCCTACGGTCTGATCTAAGCTTAGTACGCAAAATTGTCTGCTACAATGTCCTATCTGTCAATCAGTACTTCAGTTTTAACCGCAATAATACACGGGCAAACAATAGATACAAACTCAAAGTAAACAGCTCCAAACTCGATTGCAGAAAATACGACTTCAGCAACAGAGTGGTCAATGCCTGGAACTCTCTACCTGACTCTGTTGTAACATCCTCAAACCCCCAAAACTTTAACTTTAAACTGACCAGTCCTTCCCCGCTTAACCAATTTAGATTATCCTCCACAAGGAAAATCTCTATGAATGTTCATTAGTTAATCTAGAGGCTGACAGCTCAGGAAAGTCATGTTGTGGGTCATCACGCAACTGGCCCAATTTTATGACATTTTTTTGCAGTGGTTGTTAAGCAAATCACCATGCTCTTTGAGTGAATCTGTGCGGACATTGCAGTCATTTAGGGTATTCTTGCCAAAAATCTGAAATAAACATAAATCGTAGTCATATGACCACAAGATGCTGCAAAGGGCCATACTGTCTGGTTGTCAAACTCCCAAAATGTCATCAGGTGTCCAGGGAGGGTGGCCATCAGAACTCCAGAACCAGGACATCAGTAGCTTTTTTGGGGGTGGGGCATCGGAACATTGAATGGCTACTAAGCAACTACTCATAAGCCAAGGACTACCTGTGTCTCATAATATTCTTAGGCATTGTATTATCACAATATGTTATATCAATAGGGATAGCTTGCAGGAGAAACCTGGGCACTTAACAAGACGTGATTTTCATGGTTCCTGGGTAATGCACGCTGGAAAGGATATTGCTATATGTTTATTCAGGCTACTCCAATAACATCTCTTCTTTCACTTGCTTTTTCTTCAGCTCTAAATATATCCTGCATATGATGCAAATTAGTAACAATCAAACTGGCCACCAAAAGGTTTGCAAATGACCTTATCCCCACTGGGTAAGGAAATGAAACATCTTAGAAAGCAGCAATAGCAGACTTCTTTTTAAAAGAATACAACTCAATTATTTTCCTTCGTACAAAGAAAGGAAAACTTCATTTTCTTCATTAGGAAGAAAAATTGTGTTGAATTGTGCAGAAACGTTACATGCTGATATGTTTGGTGTTTTTTTTCCCCCATTTTACTTGGACTTCTTTCTATACTGATCTGCACACATGCTAATTTGGTTAAAAACCCATTTTCAAGGGAAATTATTTATTCACTAAATGTATATACCACTTATCTTGTTATTCAAGGGCAATAGAAATGTGGCTATCCTACAAACAGTTATCACTTGCTGGATTGTTGACCACTGTACTCCATATAACTCCAATATATGTGATTAGGTAACTTGAATCACAGATATTTTGAATGGATGGAGAGTTTTTTAACTCCACCAGTTGTTTGAATTTTGCTTTACTGTTCTATTCACAAACTTATCCTGCTTACCATATCAAGATAAAATTTACATAAAACCATGTTTGTGTTATCGGGAACAGACAATACATCTGGCAGCATTATAAGTCACAGAAAGAGAAATACTTATGTCAACATTTACATAAATAATCCTGAGAAAAGTTAATGTAAATAGGAGGATCATTCATAAGAAAAGATAATGTTCTTATGTTCTTAAGACATACAAAACTCATGGTTTCGGGTTTTATTATTATTCTGGACTCTGCCAGAATACCTCCAGATCCTGTGTGGACATCATAAATTGCTACCCAGTTTGTAAAAAGTATTCCCAGAACCACCAAATCACTCCCTCCAACAGCATTTTTCTGGAGCAGGCATAGCCTGGTCTGGAGAATAGAGGAAAATTTTTAGAGTTCTTCAAAACATTCTGTTCTCAGAATTGTTATTGTAGCACATTCCTATTCTTTTAGCTGATTTATTGGACAGCTGATTATTGGGGGTTAACTCACTGCTCTTTTCTATAAAATAGAAACACGTTAGGTCAGGTCAGCTAGCTAAGTCAACTGAAAAATATTATCCAACCACCCTTGGTGAACTAAAAGATGACTGTAACTACAAATTCAATCAACTTTGATATGGGGAATAGGAATGAAAGTGAGAGCATTTCATTTTAGTAAATTTTGCATATGAAGGGCTAGATACATTAGTAAAAAGAGCCTTCATCAGGGAAATTTACATATAAAAAGCCCACAACCGGAGAAGAATCTTAGATTAAAGCAAGGAAATTTATGATAAAAGGTGGTACTTCAAATAATTTACATTAACATTAGAGGAAATTATGTATAAAAGCATCACATGCTAGGCAAAGTTAGGAAAAAATACTGTAGTTATGGATTTTTTAAAAACAAAAATTTAAAAGCCTTTAAAAAAAAATCAAGAAACCATTTTATTGGATCTCATTTATATTGTTTCATACATCCCCACTAGAAAAAAATATATGAAAATCCTTCTATACCTTCCAAGAGTTCCTTGGGCAATATTATTCTAGCTTTTATTTTAAGATTTCCACTAAAACGTTATATAGCTCATCTTTGACAAGGCATTTCTTTTGCACCTGAATTTTTTTTTTTGCCTACAATTGATGTCTTTGAGTCTGCTACCTATTCTTCAATTTTTCAATTTGCAGCATGCCTATTTATGGTGCCAGCTCTCTGGAGTTGATATAGTTGTACTTGTAGATTTATATGGATCATGACTGGAGCTCTGTTTCACCACAGCCCTCTCAGCATCCCTATCGTATAACTCATAATGTCTGAATCACCTTGATCAAGGGAATGTGATGACATCACCCACCAGTAATAGTTTGACCTCTGGCAAACTTACTGCAAAGGTGGCAGCCATTTAAAGGCCTATCAAAAAGGAGAAAAGTTTTGTCACTTCTTGGGCCTAGTGGCAATCCCAGGAAACATTAAAGCATTTGTTTAAAAGGTCTTTCTCAGGAGACATGACACACAACACAACTATTAAAAGTGAGTTGGCCAGATATTCAAGTGACCATTCAAAAGTGACTAATATACAACAAGCAACAGTCATAGCCATTTCTTTCCCTAATTTTGAAGCCAGGACATGATCATATTTTTTTAAAAAGGTAGAAGAATCCACACAGAATAATAGCATTTGTTTTGTTTTCCTACAGATAATGATCTCACATCTCAGATGAGCAAGCTAATGAACGTTTTCTTAGCCTCCAAGGGGGGGGCGACCCAAGAAAATACAAACCAATCACAACTTGTCATTAGCCAAGGTACTCGTTGGTGACCTGAGGTCCTAAGAAATAACATTTGTTGTATTTATTTGTCTGTGCAATGGAGCAATTTATAATCTACTTCCTCTAATCCTGTGTAGATTGGAAATATCATGACCTTAAACGGACAGAGTTCACCGACATAATTAACAACTCATCCTTCAACCAACGTTCAATTTCCTATTAAAGTGAAAATGAGCCACAAACAGTAAGCATTTGAATTTCAGCTGTTGGCCCAATTTTTGTTTTGTTTTGTTTTTTGTTTCTCTGACCAGCTTCCTGAATGTGTATAACCTGAAAAGGAGTATAGGAGTATTCATAAGAACAACCTTCATGATATCACAGTAGCTACCAGCTACATGTTCAATTACATGCACAGCAGCTCTAGAGACATCTAACATCGTTATATAAGGAGGAGCGTGACTCATCGAAGATTCTTCCTTATATAGAGTATTTTGTGCGCAGAGAGTTATTTCACATTTCTCCTTTTCCATGCTGCCCAGTGCACGATAGCAATAGCACTTAGACTTATATACTGCTTTACATTGCTTTACAGCCCTCTCTAAGCAGTTTTACAGAGTCAGCCTATTATCCCCAACAATCTGGGTCCTCATTTTACCCACCTCGGAAGGATGGAAGGCTGAGTCAGCCTTGAGCCTGGTGAGATTTGAACAGCTGATAGTCAGCAGAAGTGGCCGGCAGTACAGCACTCTAACCACTGCGCCACCATGATAGTAGTCTCAACATTACAATCAAAACCACTCTTATCTTCTCACAATATTGGAAAAATGAAGAAACTCCGCAAGATGAAGAAATAATTAAGAAGATATTCGATTGTGCAGAAATGGACAGACTTACATTGAAAATCAAACAGAAAGAAGACAGAATATTTTCAAACATGGAACCTATTTTACCAGTGGTTGGAAAAAAGGGATGGAGAGTAATAATGGAATCTGTATTATTAAGCAAATTAAATACCCAGACAACACAATGTTTATTAAGCACTAAGAAATGTAATTAATAGAAAATTAATAAAATTTATTTTAAAAAATCACCACTCTTTCTATAGTTGTCTGACATAAATATGCATTCAAAAATGGTTTTGATCATAATACGCAATCACTATCTTACCTGTTTTGATAACTCACCCCACCCCAATCTTATTCTGTCTGATCAGTCTAAAACAGTATCTCTGGAGATTCTCAGTTGTTCAGGTCATGATTGTTCTAAAGGTGCTTTTTCAAGAGGCAATTGGGCTTCCTGGTTTAAACATATTGCTTCTCATCCAAGAAGCTTCTTCAACTTTGACTGGATGGTGGAGAATGGATTTATATTCCTTGCAGGCAGCTGGTCGTTTGCATTCTTTTCCTTCCATTCCCCACCATCCAGTCAGAACTGAAGAAACATCTTCAAAAAAAAACCCAGAAAGTTCTTGAAAAAAACATCTTTGGGACAGTCTAGAACAGTGTTTCTTAAACTCTTTTCTGCCAGGATCTCTTCCCACATTTAAAAATTATGGAGACCCCAAAATAGCCTTTATTTCTATGGTTTATATTGATTGGTATTTACGGTATTAAAATTTAAAATTGGCTTTGCTTCCATTACTGCATCTAATTGTTTGATGGGATTTTAATATTGTACTATTTTTTTATGTAGGCTGACAAATAATTTTGATGTTTATGAATCATTGAGAAGGTTTTGGGGTTCTAGGGCTACACTTTAAGAAAGCACTGGTCTAGAATATTTTCCAAACACACTATTGGATGAATTGCTTCTGGAAGGCTGATTTGACAGATGGGAGCAAAATAATAAAACAGCAGAGTGATCTATTTTATAAACAACTGTCAATGTAGAAAAATAAAATAAACTGATCATTTTTCACAAGTAGCACATGCTTCCCTCACAACACTTTTGAAGTAACTGAAGCCTATTTTCAAAAAATGAACATTTTGCACAATAACGTGGAGCAAGGAAAGAACGAAACCTTTTCCCAAAGTTCAAATTCTTGACTGGTATTTCAATTCCTCTAATACAAAGACATGGATTGGAGGATCCCATTGTTAATTTTCTTCCACTACTTCTTCCAAAACACAGAAACAACTATTATATCCTGAACAATTTTGAGGTAAAATATATTTCACTGCTAATGAATGGAAAATTTCATTTTTTAAAAAGGAGAGTGAAGCTTTCTGATATATCAAATTCATTTCTTTAAAAGATCCTATGCATGAAATAAGTCTCCAAGAGCAATGATTCCAAGGCATAAACTTTCTAAGAGATAAGATAGTTTTGACTTTTGCTCTATTATCGTTTCTGAGTAATTTTATTGTTCTGGGCAAACACTGGGCTTGTTTTGTTTATGCTATAAAACCTGTCTCTTTTCATCTTCAGAAACTGAACTTTTCTGACTGCACTGTCTTTCAGAATTTATTGTGTGGCTTCTAAACAAACTCAAGCTTTAGAAAATGCCCCAAAGAAATGTTCTACTTTGTACCATTCTTTATGAACAATACTTATTCTTATTGTCATTCTTCATGTAGGATTCTTTAAGAATAGTATTTGTCTGTAATAAGCGACTGGGAAAAATATAATCAGTTTATATTGCTAGGTTAAGCTCTGCTACATTGATGTGATTTGGTCATCTATCAAATTGGAAAGCATTTAGGGAGTTTTCATCACTTACTTGATACATGTGCAATAAACATGTGATAGAAAAATATAATTAAACAGTTCCTTGGTAATAGGAAGCAAGGAAGGAGCTCATTGATATTTATTATGTTAAGTCTGTGATAACATCTGTTTGGAATTTCACACCCCTTTCTTTTACAGCAAAATACTATAGTTAACTCCATGAAAATAGCACAGATTAAGCATGCATAATAGTACAGATCACAATGCATAAGCAAATGAAGAATGCACAATAGAGCAAGGTCAGAAATTTGTATTATGGTGTAACTGCAACAGTTATTGTCTGAATTTGATGAAAAATTGTGAGCCAAAGGAAGTATGATCCCTATATAACATACTGCTTGTGTGATTATATCTGTCCTGTACTATCCAGAAACGGAAGTCTTATTTATAAGATCATTGGAACAATTCTCATACTTGTTGTCATGTTGAAAATTGGCAGTCCAATTTTAAACATTCTGCATTATCTACTTATTAAAGAAAGATTGTATCTAAATGTGACTCCATCAAATCTGACAACTAAATAATGAGGTATGATTTCCAGACAAAATTCATGTTACAGGTTTTGTACAAGAAAATGTTCAAAAAAGTCTTTTTCCAACTTATAAATTCTTGGACACAGAACTGAATTATAAAATATGAGCTTTCATCTGACAAAACTCTGTTTATCAATTTGTATCCAGATGAATCATGTTTTCTCCCATTATTTATTTCTATATTATTCTAAAGTAATATTGTTTTTTTTAGAACTGAATAAAATTGCTCCAGATAAAATTAGCTGAAAGGGTGAAAGGATAACGACAACAACATGGTTAATCAAAAACAAAACTTCTGGTTAAATAATTTCAATTATGATTCATTGTCACTTGGAGGGATTTGTAGTTATATTCAGCTGGAAAGACAGTACTGAAGATACAAGAATAAGTAGATTTCCAGTAGAAACTCTAAAAAGAGAACAATGACCAGTTGGGTGTTCTGGGGAATTATCTGCTCTGTTGTGAGGTGCCAAAAAGTTGTCTCCTGAATGGATGCTTTTTCAAGGGGTTGTCCTGAGAACTCCTGATTACCCAGTGTGGATAAGTCATTGGTTCCCCTAGATAGACCCCACAGAGCCTACTGTTGGCTAATTTCTTTTTATTTGTTTATTTTATTTATTTATTTATTTATTTATTTATTTATTTATTTGTCAAGCGATTATAAGATAATATGTATAAATATAAACATAGTTATGAATACATGAAATGGATACATATAAGAAAAATAAAAAAAACAATAGGACAGGAACAGTAGGCACATTGGTGTGCTTATGCACACCCCCGACAGACCTCTTAGGAAGGGGGGGGGGAGGTCAATAGTAGACAGTCTAAGGTTAAAGTTTTTGGGGTTTGGGGAAGAAACCACAGAGTCAGGTAGAGTATTCCAGACATTGACCACTCTTGCTGAAGTCGTATTTCCTGCAATCAAGTTTGATGCAATTAACCTTGAGTTTGTATCTATTGTTTGCTCTTGTGTTGATATGGTTGAAGCTGAAGTATTCATTGACAGGTAGGACATTGCAATGTATGATTTTATATACTATACTTAGATCAGACCGAAGGCGGCGTAGTTCTAGATTTTCTAGGTCTAGAATTTCAAGTTCTGCAACAGTATCCAGGAGTATCCAGGAGGCAAAGAAAATCTTGATCACAACCATGTTATTTCTGCTTGGCTCTTCATTTGACCACTGCTACCAGAAAGATAAGGGAGGAAGAGGCTAAATCAAGGTTCTACAAACTCATCAACATCAATCAAAGGGGTGCCTAGGACTAACTTTGTCTCCTTTGAAGGAAAAGAAAATCAATTCATTTCTTATTTGGTCGCAAATAAATGAACTGTTGTGCATCTTTAATCATGCTATATCACATTCTAGACTTCTGGAAGGCCTCTAAAAACTGGCTCTTCCCCCAGGCACTGGGATTAGGTGAGATTAGTGTTCAATGTTGGTACTTATTGTTGTTGTTTTTATTTGGAAGTGTGACAGACTGTTGTGTGCCAGGCACTTGTGTTCTTTTGGATATTGGGGCTTTTTAAAATATATGTTTTAATGTATTTAATGTGAGCTGGCCAGTCATAAAAGTTTCCTGAATAAATGAATAACTTAGGCTCAAATAACAATTATGACACCTGACCTGGGAACCATAATAGATGAAGGCCATTATTTCTGAAGAATATCACTGTGTTGCGCAATGCTGGTGATATTTCTGATAGAAGTGGAGGTACAGTATCATATTGTGAAATTTGTCTCTTTTTCTAGCGTGGTGATTAGTCACCCTTTGAAGCCAGTTCACATCAGTAATTGATAGAACAATATAATTTACAGGGCTGTTTTTCTGGGAATCTGAACAGTTGGCCACGCACTCGTTATTAAATGAGTGAATAATATTTCTGAAAGGAGTGTGTTGTGATTCACTTTAACTGAAATTTAACTGAATTATGCAAAAACAAAAAAAGATTTTGGGTTTCTATATGGGGGTGTGGAAACAGAAGCAGTCCTACTATTATGATCCAGTGCTGCTATGCAGCTCTTTGCTTCAAAGGGATGCTGTGATAAAAATGTTGTTGAATCAGAGTGTCACACAAATCCTGCCAGAAACTGGGCCGTGCAAACAAGTGAAGCCCCATCCATGGGATGCAGGCAGCATGTGAAACCATGCTGCCTCCGGTCCACAGAAAAATCTCTCTCCACAGAACCAGTCTCTGGTGCTCAAAAGGTTAGGGGACCATTGCATTACACTATATTTTGGTGAGTGCTATTGGGAACTATTTTCAGCCTAACTTGAAGTAGGAACAGAAACAATAATTATATGAAAATAATAAACATAGTATTTGCCCTGGAAGGTAGAATTTGTCTAAGCTTTTAATATAGTTTGAACTCCATAATCATTTTACCCTGGAGGACTAACACAATCTCTATAGACTCATATGCACAAATTCACCTTCAGAGCCAACAAACAACACAGATTGATGAATGAGTCTCATAAGAGGAGCCTCTGAGGGAAACAACCATTCACTTAATAGTTTGAAAGGAGTCTCCTACAGCATGGTATACAAGAAAGCCTGTTAGGGAATTATTACGAATGAGAGAGTTTCAGTTTGGTCATCGTGGGAAGCTGTCATTTTTTAATAGCAAGTTTCTGCCCATTTCATCATATTCTCTTTATTAGAATTCAGAAACACTTCAGACCTATTATTTCTTACATGCGCAAAAGCACCCAAGCATGTACCCTTATTGCCTTTTCTCCTCAATTGTTTTTCCAGTTCTTGAAATATTGTTCTTTATGAACAATACCTTTAAAACATTACCAGCCTCCAACATAAAACACGTATACTCAGTGGTATTTGACAATGTAACGGGAAAGCCATCCTAGCCTACGGTAGCTTCAAATCAGAAGGAGTTCAGTAGCATGTTTTCAGACTAATACATTTAATTAAAAGACAAAAGCTTGAGAAAATCTCGTGTCATTGTCTTTTATGGACAGTAGCTGATTAATAGCACATTCAGTGGCTTGAGTTGTGAATTGTGACAACCAGTGATGTTCTGTTATTTGTTTCTGAGGTCTCTTTAAATAAATCCTCTATGGATGTCCCAAAGGTGCTTTTTTCAAAAGGCAACTGGACTTTCTATTTTTTCTTCAAAGAGATTTTGCTTCTCATTCAAGAAGTTTCTTCAGCTCTGGCTGGATGGTCGGGAATGGAAGAAGAAGAATGCAAATGACCAGCTGTCTGCAAGGAACATAAATCCATTTCCCACCGTCCAGTCAGAGCTGAAGAAGCTTCTTGGATGAGAAGCAAAATCTCTTCAAAGAAAAAACAGAAAGTCCAGTTGCCTCTTTGGGACAACCATGACCTGGATGACTGAGAATCTCCATAGACATCTTCTATTGATGTGACTCTGCATTTGTTGTCTGATCTCACTGGATGGGTAGTTCAGAAGGAAGTGGGCTAGTTCTGTAAATAGGTCAAGGATGAGGTTTATGAAGGAGTGGGATAGAAGCTTAATAAAGTCATGATTGATGAGAATTTCATTTCCATGGGTTCAACAACGAATATATCATTAATTAATCAAAGGTAAATTAAAGATTTGTGGATAAGAATTGATAAAGTATTCCATATCAGCCATGAAGATGTTGGCATATTGTGGGACCATCTGTATATCCAGGGCTGCACCATTGATTCACGGGTACAGCTTATTGCCAAATGCAGAGTAGTTACAGGTGAAACTAGTGGCAAGTGTGCTTAAGTTTTTGAAGCTCAGGTTCATGAATGGCATTGGGGTATAATGCTTCAGTATCCACAGTAACTAAAATTGTGTCATTTGAGAATTGCCAATGGATTACTGTAGTATATGATTGACCTATAAATATTATCAAGAGGCGAATGTCTATGCAAATTCTCAGTCATCCAGGCCATGGTTGTCCCAAAGGCAGGGGTGGGATTCTACAGGTTCTCACCTATTCTCTAGAACCGGTTGTTAACGTTCTAAGCAGTTCGGAGAACCAATTGTTAGAAGAAATTACTGGCCTAATCCTGTAAGGAAGGCAGGAAGGAAACATTCTGGTGTTGCTTACAGAAACTGCCTCTCCGTTAATCCTTATTACATTCTTGGCAGGGCTAGACTTCCTGTCTCTGGAGTTTTTTTCCCCTCCTTTGCTGGTACTTTGCTCATGTGGAGTGACCATTTAAAATTACAATGGCACTGAAAAAGTGGCCATTTTTCACATGACTGTTGCAGCATCCCCAGTCATGGGAGGCCAGGCGAGGAGATGCGTACCTCGATGTGAGTGATATTGAGTTGGACACACCCAGCCAATAACATGACCACCAAGCCACACCCACTAACTAAGCCATGCCCACAGAACCAGTTGCTAAAAAATTTGAACCCAAAGATGCTTTTTTCAAGAGGCAACTGGACTTTCTGGTTTTTCTTTGAAGACATTTCACTTCTCATCCAAGAAACTTCTTCAGCTCTGACTGGATGATGGAGAATGGAAGAATTTATACTGCTTACAGACAGCTAAAAGAATGCAAATGACCAGCCCATCTTCAAACAGTATAAATCCTTCCATTCCCCACCATCCAGTCAGAGCTGAAGAAGCTTTATGGCTGAGAAACGAAATGTCTTCAAAGAAAAAACAAGAAAATGTATTTGCTTCCTGAAAAAACATCTTTGGGATTATTAATAGGCCACATTTTCTCTGCAAAACACTGCCTTTCCCCCACAACTTGCAGCTTCATTTGTCTTGCAACTAGTTATTACTGACTTTGGCTATAATCCATCTAAGTACTTTTCTTCCCTTTGTTTTTTTTCCTTTATTGCCTTTCTCCCCACCTTCACCCCACCCCCTAGAATATTGATTACATGCCCATTTGGACAGAATATTGATTGGAAGGAACCACAGACATTACAGAAGACAGGGAAGGGGTGCTTGTACTCGGGTTCAGCTTTCAAGAAAACAGGTATTGTTCTGAATGATTGTGTATCATGATTATCGTAACATTTGTTTGCTCAGTAGTATTTGCAAGGCAATCCAAAACCTATTGATTTAGACCGTATCTTCAGGTCCCACATCTCACTGGGCAGGTTGGATGATGTCAGACATAGGTCTTGAAAGAAGATAATTTGCCTCTTTGGTTGTCATGCATACGTAGGATAGCATGAATATTCCTCCAAAGAAATTGAATTCTATGACATCTAAAGTAATAGAGAATGAACTCATGAAGGACCAGTGAAGCAGTTGCCTCAAGGGACAGGTGCAGTTGGCGGGATAGCCTACTAGTGGCAAGTAGCTGAATGCACCAGGTTGCTTTGACCCTATTAAACTAGAGTGCTGACTTCAGCTGCAATAGACAATGTTGTCCCTTATTTGAAAAAAGCATTCAATCTTACGAGCTTTTTATACAAAGTGGAATGGGGAGTGCCACATCTTGGAGAAACATCTAGGATCAACACATAATCAGCCAATTGTTTGGTCCTTAGCATGGAGAGGATACTTTTTCCTGATATGTGGCTCAAGTCATCAATTTCATCTTCCTCTTCATATCAGCGACAGATGTATAGGTCTGAGAATGTTCCTTGATTCCCCCCAAATTCTCAAGCTAAGAAGGCTACATTGTGGATGTTACAATGTTGTGTAAGACCCAGCGCTACACACAGGCCTAAATGTTGCTGGTGCTGCCCGCTGCCCCTACTTGAATTCAACCCAACATCAATTCCAGCTCAACCCATGACATGCATTCTGTCATGGCTAAAATCTGCTCAGTTGCTCATCCAGTCACGTCTGAAGCTTGGTAAAATATTCAATGATATTTTTAAAGGGGGATCCAGAAATGATCTTCTTAGACATCAGAGCCAACTTCCATATTTCAGGCAAATGTATTCAGAAGCTAAATGGAGGCTTATTTTTGTGCAGAGGGGGATGTTTTGCTTGACCTTTGAAGTAAAATATTTCCCTCTGCCAAAATTGTCCTTTTTTGGATGCATATCCAGTATAGAGTTCTGTGAGCTGAGTGCCAATTACTTTCGTATTTCTTTCTGCCTCTTTTCTGCACTTTCTAAGTATCTGCTCCAAAGGATTATGGATATGCAAGAACCAGGCAGGGAAAAAGGAAATGGTACCAGTTGCTTTCTCTCTATTTTTGCTCTTGGAAACCTCTCCTGAGTCTGAACCAGGGGTGGGCTGCTGGGAGTTCGGAGAGGTTTAGGAGACCCCCCTACCTAAGATTCTGTGCAGTCCAGAGAACTCCCAAATCCCACTCCTGGCTGACCCTGCCCACCCCACTTCTCCCCTCCCAGGAGTCCCCACACAACCCATTTTGGATGCAGGTAAGTGCAGGACACGCGCAGAGCAGGGGTGGGATTCTACCAATTCGCACCTATTCGCTAGAACCAATTGTTAACATTCTAAGCAGTTTGGAAAACCGCTTGTTAGAAGAAATTACTGGCCTAATCCTGTAAGGAAGGCAGGAAGGAAACATTCTGGTGTTGCTTACAGAAACTGCCTCTCCGTTAACCCTTATTATATTCTTGGCAGGACTAGACTTCCTGCCTCAGGAACATCTCTGGAGTTCTTTTTTTCCTCCTTTGCTGGTATTTTGCTTGTATGGAGTGACCATTCAAAGTTACAATGGCACTGAAAAAAGTGACTTGTGACCATTTTTCACATTTACAACTGTTGCAGCATCTCCACAGTCATGAGAGGCCAGGAGATGCGCGCCTAGATGTGAGTGATATTGAGTTGGTCACACCTAGCCAATAACATGACCACCAAGCCATGTCCACCCAGTCACATAACCACCAAACCAGGCCGACCACCTAAGCCACGCCCAAAGAATCGGTTGTTAAAAATTTTGAATCCCACTCCTGGCTCAGAGGCTTGGGGAGGGTAAAAAATGGGCCTCCCAGAAGTTTGAGAAGGCCAGAAATGGGCCTGTTTCCAGCTTCCAGAGAGCCTCTGGAGCTTGGGGAGGCCATTTTCGCTCTCCTGGAGGCTCAAGGAAAGCCCCTCCCCTCCACGGTGCAGGAGGGCAACTAGGCCACACCCAACCAGCAACCAGGCAGAGAAACCCTTTCCTAAAATTTTTGAAGCCCACCCATGGTCTGAATCCTTTCCATGAATGGATCTACTTCCTTTCAGAATAAGAGAATTTGAAATCCAATTACATTACTTTTCAAAAGAGTAATTCTTGAGATGACCAAAATAGAGTAACACTTTTGATCATCTCAAGAATTACCTTGATACCTGTGACTCACAGTGCCTATGGAGAATCTCGGTCATCCAGGTCATGGTTGTCCCAAAGTTGCTTTTCAAAAGGCAACTGGACTTTCTTTGTTTTAAGCTTATCTATTTTGTTTTATCATAAAAGATAAAATACAAAACAGAAAAACAAAGAAAGAAACAAAACAACAACAAGGAACGGATGACATCCAACTGGACTTTCTTGTTTCTTTCCTTGAAAACATTCCACTTCTCATCCAGGAAGCGAAATGTTTTCCAGAGGAAAAAAACAAAGAACATGTGATTCAAAGTGTGGCAATTTTTCCTCCACACCAATGGATGGAAAATAGTAATGATTTTTTTTAAAAAAAATGTAATGAGTTAATAGTGATGTTGTTAATCAATCAAACCATGACTAAATTCAGCTTACAGACATTTGTGGCAACTTGCACTTGAATTAGAAATTGCACCATGTCTGTAGAAACTATAGATAGCAGATAATATGAACTGTCCATGCTTAGGTTTAATAAAAACAGCATTCTAAAAACCTAATTACTGAATGAATATAATTAAGCACTGCAGAAAATGAGTAGAGAAGTGGAACATTTTGTTTGCTGCCATATTAAAATATAATTTTGCTTTTTTTAAAAAAAATCACATAGTGCTAAAAATACACTATTAATACAGTTGTAAGGGAATTCACATTACTGAGATAAAAGAAGGAAGATCAACTTGAATTAAATGTATGAACAGATGGAGTTACTACACACTCTTCCATGTCCTTTGCCTACTTACGTACTTAGTTATCATGCTCTTTGATTATAATTTACTCATTATATATTCAGCTAACTTTATTTCTAGAACCTCTAACAGGCGGATGGTTTACCAACCTACAGTGTTTGCTTGTTCGTGTAGTATATTTGTGAGATAATACATATTGTATAAAGTAAACTCTAAAAGAAATGAAAATAGCTACAGAATGAAACTAATCATAAAATATAAAAGTAGCGCAAAAATCTAAAACTAACCATTATAGTTTTAAAAATCTGAATGGTTGTGGAAGGCTTGGGATGTCTTTTTGGAATTTGGGGTGCGGCAGAGTGATTACATATATACACTGAAATGCTTTTTTATCTGGTCATCCTTTGTTTTTAGTTTTTTTAAAAAAAACATTTTATTAGATTATAGACTAAAATAAAAAATACAAAAGCAAGTAATATCAATTCATTGTACACATGTTGTGCATTGACAATAAACGTTTGATTTGTAATAGGACACAATGGGGAGGGAAAAAGGAAAGAAAAATGAGAAGGGAAGGAGAAAAGACTGTTGTTTTGTTGACTTCCAACTCCCTCTGTTGCAGTAGAATAAAGCATTAATGTCAAACCTTGACTTTTTACTTTTCTATAATAGTATTGACTGGCCAGTTCTATAACAACAAATCAATCTAATCAAGTAAAACCCAAAATCAAAGTTTCATATATATATTTTTTCCACCTCAACCACAAAGTCCAGAACCGGTCTCTATGTACCAACAAAAGTACTTTATCTGGTCATCCTTTGTGAGATTGCATTTAGGGGTAACCTAAATTTACTTGCTCTCAATAATGGTGGGATTGAGGAGAGTATTAGAGAGAGCGATAAGAAAACAAAATCAATGGTCAACTTGTGAAATATGCTGCTGCTGCACTCCTTCTAGTTGTACTTTATATGGATTGCTTTTTATCAGTTTCTGTCCAGATAAGGTCCATTGCACGCAGAAAAAGAAGGAAGTCTAATTCTTCTCCAAGCCCTACCTATCAGTATAGGTTTCAAAAGCAAAACAACAACAATATCTGTTACTTCCAAGTAACGGTGTGTATTTAAAATACACAGTATTTTAGTGTGTATTTAGTGTGTATTTAAAATACACACGCTCTTCTCATGCAATGACTGTGCTTTCAAAGCAAGAGAAAGGAAGAAAAATATGGGCAAATTTTTCATCCTTCCAAAACACGATTCCAGCCATTGTGGAAATGCTGTTCAATCCTTTAGATTGTCCGTCAAGCTGTTTAGCATAGGACCCAGGAATAGGTAGACTCCAACAACCAAGAAATGACTCCGAATAACGTTGACCACAAATTTGGTTTAGCCATGTGAAACATGGCAGCCGTGGCTCATTAAGTAGCCTACGTGGCCAAAGATATATAATTAGGAGTGTTGAAGAAGGTGCAAATTTCATGGCACTGACTTTTCAGCACTTCAAAACTTACTCATCACAATGGGGCAGTTGGATACAGATAGGCAGTAAAGGATAGACTTTGGGTCTTCTCTTTGTCCAGATTCCATCCTGTCAGCCTTGGAAGCCATATTACTTGGAAGCTTCTAGGCTGCCACATTTAGTGCCTGGGAATTTGGGAGGGGGGATTTCATAGAGAGGTAGACGATTAGACTCAACAATATTCTTTCACAGACAGTCAAGGCCATATTACCCTGCACCTGGAGAAGAGTATCTAGAGGAACATCTCCAGTTGGGATGATGTTTGATTGGGCCACGGGATGGACTGGTGGGTGCAGGGGAGGAATTTTGATTTTCTTTTGGGAAGGGAAAACCTGGAACTCTTCAGATTCAGTTTTTTTCCCAGATGTGCCAGTAAGACAACTCTAATAAAATGGAACTTGAGAAAATGCTAGTCTCGGAGTTTATTGCTTTGGAATTTGCTGGTTGGAACACTGACACTGACATTTGCCTCTAAATCCATCCATTAATCAATCGCAAGCAAAACTTAGGAAACAAGGAACTCAGCGTAGACTTTTTCTTCCTAAAATCAGGAAGAGTATATTCAACTTTTGAGTGTTTCTAATTAATCTTCTAATCCTTACCGCAGTGCCCTTATTTCCAAAAGCTTTTCATCCAACCAAGATCACATCTGGTGTTACTTAGCTGAAAAAAATAAAGCATGCTGATAAAGAATCTGTAGGAAGATAAGCCGAGGGCACACATTTTCTGCCTTTTTTCTTCCATAATCAGAACATTTCTATATTTCAGTACAAGAAACTCATCATAATATCTAATTTCACCAACTAGCTTGAAGAAGAGGTATTTCTGCTCTTTCCTGTAAATAAGGAGTGGGGAGGGGACTTAAGTCCACCTGGACTTGTGTAAAAAGATTGAAGTACTGACATTGTGCACTCTCATTTTAAGGTTGCCTATGCCATATCTAGACAGAAGATTAAGAATGCCTCCCAGTGACCCTAAGTGAGCTGCAGCTGAATAAGGGAATCTCAGTTTCAGATGCTGAAGGTCCAGATTCCATCCTGACATTTGCAGAAATGTCAACTGATAATGACCACTGACAGAAATGACAAACGCAGGGAAAGAATTGGCCTCTCTTTCTAAAATTCTGAGAGCTTTACTGCCAATCACTCCAGGCAATATTGAGTCAATTGGGTCAAAAGTCTGAATCAGTATGCAGAAATGTCTTATGTTCTAAGTAATGTGAAAGTTCACCTCACACCCTGAGCCAGATGCACGTATGCACGGCTTCATTTGAGCAAGCATGCAAATGGTGCATGCATGTGCCCGCTTACCTGCTGCTTGCACAAGTAAGGATGTGCATGCACGCACTATTGCTGGCTGTTTCCACGGCCCAATTGCAAACCCCTCATAGCCCACTAGTGGGCCTTGGCCCATATGTTGGGGACTCTTGGGTTAAAGGACATAACCAGAATGTACATCCTAACAAGAAAGGACATGCTAACAGGCTTGATTCCATGATTTGTCTTGTATGTTATCTCTATGTTCCACAGATAAAGAGAATGCCTTATTCTTAAGCTTTCTTAAGAATGCTTCCTTTCTATACTGCAAAATTATCCACCTCATAATATAAGCATTAGGATTGTGTAGCATTTGAGATCAGAAAGAGGAAGTGCTTTGGAGCCCACCTAGTTGCACACATTGCCCCTGTCTACAATTTCTTAAGCCAAACACGTCTCACTTTAAGGAGTTACAGACTGTGGCCATATGCTTCAAAGCATATGTCTTCACATCTGAAGCACTGGAGAAACAATACCTTGCTGAATAAAATTAAAGTCTATTCAGTCTAAAACTCAATTCTCTGTAGGAATCACCAAATATGTACATGGCATCTGAACATTTCAATTGGGGCTTATCCTTCAAGATTTTTTTAAACCACATTGTGTTATGCATTCATTACCCAATAAATTGCATATTGCACACTTCGAAGATTCTAAGCATAATCACAACAGATCATGTAATGGATTAGCCTTTCAGAATTCCACTAACCTATTTTGATCCCATCAGAATGACAGCCCAACATCGCCATTACTAGCCAACTTGCTCACTGGATAAGACAGTCTTCAAAGCCTTCTCTGAAGTTTCAAATGCTTAACTACTCTTACATTCATTCTATGTTCCTTCATCTTCACACTGAAGTGCCTGAGTGATTCAATTGCTTGGTAGCTGGAAGTTCACACATTTCATCCACACCCTGCAGTTTCTCTGCTGGCCCAGGCTTTCTGATTTGAAAATGCCCCATCAGGGTTTCCTTGGGAATTAATTTATTTATCAGTCAAATTTTTATGGCACCCATCTCATAGGAAGCGACTCTGGGAGGCAACATTCATCAGATAAAAACAACACATATACAATAATCATTATTTCAAAATATTTGAAAAATCAGTATTAAAAATGAAATATTATTACAATTAAAAATATACAAACTCCACCTCAACAGTGAAGTCATCTAACCATGTCTGAGTTATCTGGGATTCCCAGGCCTGGTGACGTAATCAGGTCTTGAGGGATCTCCAGAGCATCAAATGGGATGGAGCTAAATTTATTTATGATCCTTATGGAAGCTTATGGAAGCTAAGTACAATAAAACAAAGACCATTGCCTTTCAGCCTGCTTGAAAATGTTAGAATCTAATACTCAGCATTCAAATCAGTGGTGGGATTCAAAATTTTTTACTACTGGTTCTGTGGGCATGGCTTGGTGGGCATGGCAGGGGAAGGATACTGTAGAATCTCCAGTCAGAGGTGGTATTGGCCGGTTCTCCGAACTACTCAAAATTTCCACTACTGATTCTCCAGAACTGGTCAGAACCTGCTGAATACCATCTCTGGTTCAAATGTGGTCAAAATTGTCACATCCCTCTATTTTTGAGGAGCATGGGACCCGTTTCTTGTCCATCAAACTGAAGGGTAATTGAAAAATGCATACTATCAGAGTCATCTCAGAGGAAAATAAACCATAATCCACTTTGAAGAACTTTGAAATTTGTGTAAGTTCAGACATATTGCCAATGGAATTGATCACTCTAATCCTATGAAAACTGGTTTTCTTTCTAGTCAAAGAATAAGTCATTAAACTGACTTTTACTTGCATTATTATTATTCCAATGGGTAACTAAAGAGGGGAAGGAAAAAAAGCTAATTTAAATTAACCTTAAAATATCATTTTTGTTAAGCTACCATAACTTCAATATACTTTAACCACTTAATTAAGCAATTAATTTGATACATATGGATCAGTTAATGAGCTTAAAATTGCCCTTGAATCGTCTGATCCTATGAACTGACGTTCCACTGTATAATGAAAAAAAAATATTTTTGGACAGGGATTCTGTCCTTTTAATAGCACCTAAGATATAAGCATCCCTTCCCTGGCCATTTTGTAAACAATGGTTGTAACAAGAACCCAACAAAGTTTACATTTAATTCCCCTTGTCCTCTAAACTCAGAAAAAAGTAACCATTCTCAAGTGGGCTTCCAGTAATTTTTTTCACTTTCAAACAGCAGTTTTCCTTGCCTTGGCAGAGTTTTTCATTTAAGCCTCTGCAGGATACTCTGACTTTTGGTCAATTCAAAGAAGAATAAATCAGTTAAGAAACTATTAGGCATATTTAAAAAGAACACATGGGCAAATATGAATTTCCTTTGTATGTTAGTTATGGAATGTAAAACTGAATAAAATGGAACAAATTAACAAATTCCTCTCACCTGTGCTGAGGAAAATTCTTCTGACTTAACATCCATGCATGTGTAACAAATGGTTGTGTCTTTTTTTTGCTGGATAACAGTTCAGGAAGTTGAGGGTAATCATTTAGCAATAACAGGTTGCCAATGCTATTGTTGGGGCAATTTTGCCATCTCTTATTTAGAGCACACAACAAAATTTATTTTATGTATTTTTTATTTGTCAATTGCTTACAAGATAATAGGTATAAGTAAAAAAATATAGTTATGAATACATGGATACATATAAGAAAAATAAAATAAAATAAATAAAAAAGAAACAATAGGACAGGGATGGTAGGCACATTGGTGCGCTTATGCACGCCCCCTACAGACCTCTTAGGAAAGAAGTGAGGTCAATAGTAGACAGTGTAAGGTTAAAGTTTTTGGGGTTTGGGGAAGAAACCACAGAGTCAGATAGAGTATTCCAAATATTGACCACTCTGTTTCTGAAGTCATATTTCCTGCAATCAAGTTTGGTGCGGTTAACCTTGGGTTTGTATCTATTGTTTGTGTTGTTATGGTTGAAGCTGAAGTATTCATTGACAGGTAGGACATTGCAATGTACGATTTTATATACTATATTTAGATTGGACCGAAGGCTGCGTAGTTCTAGATTTTCTAGGTCTAAAATTTGTCTGGTGGTATAAGGTATTCTGCAACGAGTAGAGGAGTGGAGAACTCTTCTTGTGAAATATTTCTGGACTTTCTCAACTGTGTTAATATCAGATACGTAAGGTGGGTTCCAGACTGATGAGTTGTATTCGAGTATTGGTCTAGCAAATGTTTTGTACGCTCTAGTTATTAGTGTAATATTACCAGAGAAAAAGCTACATAAGATTAGGTTAACAATTCTTAATGCCTTTTTGGCTATGTAGTTACAGTGGGCTCTAGCACTTAGGTCATTTGAGATGAGTACTCCAAGATCCTTGACAGAGTTTGGATCATCAACAAGGTCTTGACTATTCAGCCTGTATTTTATTTTCTGATTTTTTTTGCCAATATATAGGACAGAGCATTTATTTGTTGAGATTTGAAGTTGCCATTTGTTTGACCATTCTGATACACAGTCAAGGTCTTTTTGAAGGGTAGCAGTATTGTCTGTGGTGTTGAATAGCTTTACATCATCAGCGAAGAGAACGCAGTTGCTCTTGATATGATCACAGAGGTAATTTATGTAGAGTATGAAAAGAGTTGGTCCTAGAACACTGCCTTGGGGGACACCACTGTTGACAAGTACAGAATTTGATAGGGTACTCCCAATTTTGACCATTTGTTGTCTGTTTGACAGGAATGCTTCTATCCAGTTATGCAGTTGTCCAGAGATACTGTAAGATTTTAATTTTAGGAGTAGTTTGTCGTGTACCACTGAATCAAAGGCTTTGTAGAAGTCTATGTAGATTGCATCTATTGCTTTGCCCTGATCAAGTTATGTACTCCATATGTTTTTGCAATGTAAGAGTTGAAAATTACATGATAGTTCTTTTCTAAAACCAAATTGATCCTTAAAGCACAGTATCAAAAGATATAGAACACCATAGTTTCACCAAACTGGGCCCTGCTTGTATTTATATTTAATGGTGTAACAAAACCAAAGCTGTTAACAGAGGCTTAAATAATAGCATCAATGTTAGCTTCCCTGCATATTATACAGTAAAATATTGGTCAGTGTAATCAAATTGGCATTTCAGAGCCCACTGACATAATAATCAGAACAAGCAAAGGTATAATGCTGTGACCTTTACATATTATTTCATTCTATTTTAGAAAAAACAACAACTAGGAACAATTGTGCTAGCCATTGAACAATTTCATGCACCAGCATATATTCACAGGACATGCACCTAAATCAGGGCTGTCAAACTCACAGTCTGCAGGCTGGATGCGTCACACAATGGCCACGCCTACACCCGGTTTAGCAAAGGAGGAAAAAGTCCTGCTTTTGTTTTGTTTTTTAAATTTGTTTTATTTTTATGGCAAACAAAACAACAAATAAAGCCTTCCTTCAATTATATAGTGTATTGGTTTGGTACATATGTTGTGTGAACAATATTTATAAACTTTACCTCTTAAATTTACATTCATATTATATTCTAATCAACATTCTATATCATATTGTATCATTATTATACTATCATTAAAGTTTTAATTTCAATTCCAGGCAATCTTTAAAAGCAAATCTCAACTCTTACCAAATTATATTCATAATATAACTTATTCAAAAATAATCAATTATAATATATCATTACTATTACAATATACTTCAATTTCTTACTCTTCTATCTAACCATTCATAAAATAAATCCCAGATCTTGTAATACTCCTTTTCTTCTTCCTCTCTAATTGTTAATGTTAATCTACTCATTTCTGCACATTCCATTATTTTCTTAATCATTTCCTCCTCTGTTGGAATTTTCTCGTTTTTCCAATTTTGAGCAAATACAATTCTAGCTGCTGTTATTATATTAATAATCAGATATGTTATTTCTTTACTATAACCTTCAGGCAAAATCCCTAATAAAAGTATCTCTGGTTTTAAATCTAGCTGTTGTTTTGTTTTTTCCAACCATGTGTGTATTTTAGTCCAGTTTCTTTTAGCTTCTGCACGTCCACCACATATGGTAATATGATCCAGGAGTCCTAATACGTCATGTGATGCTGCCGTGACGATGTGAATTTGACACCCCTGATCAACACAAATCAACACAAATAGAATGTGTGCAAATAATAGTGTACAGACTCCTTGCTAGCACTGATGATGTTACCTAGTTTGGGTAATGAAACATCTGCAAGAAAACAACCAAGCTCAGCGACCCTTAAATACAGTATTTTTCCTCTTTCAACTAAGAATTGCTTTTGCTTTTCCTGTGGAAATGTGATATTAATTTATAAATAGACATTTTAGCATATTTAGTAATAAACTAAAAATGCTAAATTATTACATTCTTGCCCATATATATATAAATATAGAAACTGTCAAACTCCATAGTAATATATAATTTGTAAGAAAATATGTTTTTGCATAATAAATATCTAGATGGATTCTTGTGCTGATTAAACAGTTTGCAGATTAATGAAAAAGCAGACTTAATAATATAGTTATGATTCATGTTGGATGTTTTATCCTATTCTTTTTTCAATTTGGGAACTGTCCAGATGTGTAGGCTTCAATTTCTACAGCTCTCAGTCATGGCCCTGCTGGCTGGAGAATTCTGAAAGATGATGGCCACACCTCTGGAGGTTGGCTGAGGTTGGGAAACTGAGGTTTTATTGCCATTAGCTTAAAAACAGGAACAAGAAGAATCTTGGTTCAATGAAGACTGAATTATATAAAAAGGAGGTGTTTGAATACATAGCCTAGGCTCATGGTGGATATGCATGTGACAATCTGTATTTGTGGGAAGGAACAGGGAGTGGACCTAGCATCTCTGCTGATGAATTTGCCCATCCCTCTCATAAATCTATCTGTCCACTGATTCCTTCCTTTCCACCTGGAAGATGATACTTGCCAAGATCACTAATGCTGGAGAAGATGAATAACTAGTGCAGGGGTGTCAAACCCACGTCGTCACGATGTCGTCACTTTATGTATCATGACTTTTCCCCCCTTCGCTAATTGGGCGTGGACATGGCCAGCGTGTGATGCATCCAGCCTGCAGGCCGTGAGTTTGACGCACCAAGCACCCGAAGGAGAAGCAAATTGTGGTTCACGCTGGCAAAATTTGCTCATGCTTGGTTTCAAACATAGTTTGTAGATTAAATTACAAATGATATTGTAATATTATATTATGTTAAATTATACACCATAGCTTACATATTACAACAGCTAATGTACACAAACCATTAAGATGAACCATAGTAGTGCAATATTTGAAACTTGCTGAATATGAAGAAAGAGAAAGAATTTTGATCTGTTGTGTATGGAAATTTCTTTCCTCTCTCTATTCCTCCTTTGCTTTATGGTAGATATTTCCAGATTGTGTACTTTATCACTGTTAATTCAGATAGCTGACACTAGTGCAGGAAAAAGGTTTTATCATTTATAGCTCTCCCATGAGAAATTACTGCTGGAAGATTTTATAAATATACACAGTACACGGGATTAGAAATAAACTATATATTATGTGTGTGTGTGTGTGTTTGTGTGTGTGTGTGTGTGTGTGTGTATAGTATGTGTGTGTGTGTGTGTGTGTGTGTGTGTATCAGCTTCGTGCTTGTGCAAGCAAAGTGTGATCGGAGCTGCAGTCTCTCTATAAATACTGGTGGGGAGGTTGGCTGTGTTGTCATTTCTTGATTGGTTGATGGAGTTGATGTTTGCAGATTGGCTGGCTTTTTCGTAAGAACATGTGTGGCTGAAGTATTGGCTGTGTGTCTATCAGCCTCCTGTGTTGTAATGACCTGGGTAATGGGCTGTGTGATGAAATTCTGAGTTCTATTGTTTTGACATCTTGGGTTTTGTGCTGTAATCTCCTGGATTGTAATGGTTGTAATTAAAATCAGCAAAATTCTCCACAAACACAATATCAGGACAGTCTTCGGCACTGACCAAAAAATAGCCAACATCCTAAGAAATCCCAAAGACAAGATCCAGCTAGAAGACCAAGGAGTTTATGAAATACCATGCAACAATTACCCAGCCACATACATTGGACAAACCAACAGGAGAATAAATGCACGCATCACAGAACACAAGAATGCAGTCAGAAAAGAAGAAAATACTTCCTCCCTTTTCCAGCAGTTTAAAACCACAGGACATGTAATTAATTTTGAGGGAACCAAATTAATCTCCAGTACTAAACACTTCAACAAGAGAATAATCAGGGAAGCCATCGAAATAGAGAAACACCCGCATAACATGAATAAACGGGATGATACCTCCCGCCTACCAGACATCTGGAAACTAGTCCTTATCAACAAATGAGTCCCAGCCACGAAAACCAACACCGGACCCAAAACAACACATGATGCCACCAACAATCTCCCTCACTAGACTCAAACCCAAACCCACCCCATAGACGAAAGGCAACCACCATCCAGAAACCAGACCATGGCTGCATCACCAGCTGCCACACACCCTGATCCCCAAACCAAGCAAACTGACACACGCCATGAACACATAGCCAGGCCTCAAACTTGGAGCCAAACCAAAACTCAGAACGTCACATCACAACCACCTGCTCAGGATATCACATCACGGAACTCAGGAGATTACACCACAAAACCTCAGGATGTTACAACACAGCCAACGACCCAGGAGATTACAGCACAAGACCCAGGATGTCACAACAATAGAACTCAGAAGGTCATCACACAGCCCTTTACCCAGGTCACTACAACCCAGGAGATTACAGCACAAGATCCAGGATGTCAAAACAATAGAACTCGGAAGGTCATCACACAGCCCATTACCCAGGTCATTACAACACAGTAGGCTGATAGACACACAGCTAATACCTCAGCCACACATGTTTTTACGAAAAAGCCAGCCAATCTGCAAACATCAACTCCATCAACCAATCAAGAAATGACAACACAGCCAACCTCCTCACCAGTATTTATAGAGAGACAGCAGCTCCAATCACGCTTTGCTCGCATAAGCACGAAGCCAAAAGCACTAGCCTGAAGATGGTGAGTGGGACCTTGTCGAAACATCGCCAAGATACTCTCAATCTTACATAGGAAAAGACCCGAACATGCCAAGACCTGCATATATATATGAATGAGAGAGAGAAAGAGAGATCTGCAAATACAGATGGGCAATAAGTAGCATTCATTTTATGTGGTTTCACCAGTGTGGAGAAAATGATGGGGATATACAAAATAGCAAAGATATGGTTCAAATTCAGGATTTAAGAACATTGATTTAGAGATTCATTTCAAAATAATTGGGGCTTCAAAGATTCAATTTGATTTGATAAGACTCAACCTTAGGCATAATGGAAAAGATTCAAAATGACTATAGTAGTTTTATGTTTTGACATAATCAACAATGATAGGCTCTTTCGGAAATATTCGGGTGCATAATTTCAGCAGAATAAATGTTTGATCCATGTAAGTAATCCTCGATTTATGACTGGGATTGAGTCTGCCCATTACTATCACAAACTATGATGGTCATTAAGCAAGGCACCACATGATTGCCTCCACATGAGCCTCAGGCACCTGCAGTCCACATGATACCATCCCAGAAGTGAGCAACATTTTCAGTGTGGTTACAATGAATGGGAAAGCAGGCCCAAGGCCTGATGCAAAGCTGGAAGGTAGGATGGGAGTGAGATAGGTAGGAGGGGCCCCTGCAACACCTCTGCAGACAATCATAAGGGTAAATCTACCTAGATTTTGTTCACATGAACTGCAGTAGCAATGACTTCAAAACTAGGCCATAAGTTTTTTTGGGGGGGTTCCATCATAACTTCAAATGGTTGCTAAGCAACCAATCATAAGTTGAGGACTACCTGTACTTGTCTACTTTTTAAAGTAGGGATAGATGTATCAGACTATACAAAACAGTGTCCCATTTAATGATTCCTATTTCTTAAAAAGTTAAACTTGCCAAAAATAACTTAAAAAATAATCTCTTCTTGATGTTCAAAGAATCCATCCATCTGTTGTAGTCCACCAGTGGCCTGCAGAGCTGGCAGCAGAGTCAAACAGTGGGGAGGAACATGGGCCAATCCTGGAGTCTGGGGAGGGCTCGAGCATGGGATCTGCATCCAACACAGAGATGGGATCAGGGCTATCTGAGAGTTACGTGCCGACTCCAGAACCTCCAGAATCTGGCATCAGCGAGGCAGAGGAACAAGGGGAGCCTGTTCCCAGTGCGCTTGCACAGAGCTGCCAGAAGGCAAGAACAATTAAGACAAAAGGGGTGACTCACGAGTAAGACTTGGAAATGATTAGCCTCTCTCATAAGACATAAAGGAGGAGCAAAGGGACATGAGCCTTTGCAGGAAGCAACTTTGTTCGTTCGGGTCAGTTTAAAATCTGAAGCTCTGTGTTGAGTTTGTGCTCTACTTGGTCTTGTACAGCTAATTGGCAATTTAGTCGTTGGCAGCATATCAAGGAGATAAAGGTGGGTGCTTATCAGCGTTATCCCGAAAGACTGGCAGACTTCTGTTGGACTATTCATCAACTGTTTGGGATTTATTACGGGCTATGAATGCATATAATTCACAGCCATTGAAATTTTTTTTAAAAAGGGTTTTGGGAACAGCATGTGATTGTTACTGTCTCAGAAAGCCTTGGTCAGAACATTGTCTCAAGCCACGTGGTTTTGGGATTGAAAGCATATGATATGGTTCCATGGCAGTGTTAGGGTGGTCCATTAACAGTTAACTTATTTTGACAAGAACATGTTAAGAAATTCTTGTGTAAGGAAAAAATGCCTGATAAATAAGTGCATTTTGACTACTGTGTATGCACTACATTGTAATAAAAAGACACAATCTATGTTATGCAATACACAGCAGTCAAACGGCAAGCTCATCAGTCTGGAATCCGCACTACATATCAGATATTAATACAATCGAGCAAGTCCAGAAATATTTCACGAGAAGAGTACTACACTCCTCTGCTTGCAACAGAATACCCTATATCACCAGGCTTGAGATTTTGGCTTGGACAACCTTGAATTATGCCGCCTATGGTTAGACTTAAGCATAGCACATAAAGTTATCTGCTACAATGTCTTACCAGTCAATGACTACTTCAGCTTCAACCACAATAGTACAAGAGCGCACAACAGATACAAACTCAATGTAAACCGCTTCAAACTTGATTGCAGAAAGTACGACTTCAGCAACAGAGTGGTCAATGCCTGGAATGCACTATCTGACTCTGTTGTTACATCCTCTAACCCTCACTCCTTTAACCTCAAACTATCCACTATTGACCTCACCCCATTCCAAAAAGCTCTGTAAGGGGTGTGCATAAGGGCACATCGTGCCTCCCATCCCTGTCCTATTGTCCCCATTTATTCGTACCTATTTCCTTCATTCTTACTCATGTTTATACTTATATCTATTACCTTGTAAGCGGTCGACAAATCAAATAAATAAATAAGCTCACATTCTTCAAACAATTCACTTTGTGAGAAACAAAATAGATAGAAACAGACAAGTTTCAAAAAGAAAGGGATTTTTTTGGGGGGAAGGGGAATATAAGAGTGGAGGTAATGAAAGAGGAAACTGAAAAATAACAACTGGAGACAGAACTAACAGTCAGACAAATAGACTGATAATTAAATACTGGTAATGACAAAACAGTATGGATTTGAAGAAAGCATCCTATCAGAACTAGAATAAGATGTAACAAGTCACAGAATATATATCTCTTTCTTTGTGTTAGATAATACAGGAAAATTGTAGAATGCACTTTGAAAGGGTTCATAACCGAGATGCTATTTTCCCATAAGAATCATCTGGCAAGAAAGAAAACAAAGGAAAAAATAGACATCGTAAAACTGGAAGGCATCAATTAGATCTCTGAGTCCAACCCTGCACTCAGTGAAGGATTCTATCTTACAGCCTATCCACACTGTCTGGTTGCCTGGTGACATCACTCCGCCTTCCTGTGCCCAGGTGTGAGAATGTCCTCGGTTCCCAAGAAGAAGTATTTTGTTTTGGCTACAAAATCCCAGCTATCTAAAATCCCCACCCCTCCCTATCCCTCAGCTCCAGTGTGGCAACACAGAAGCATCCAAGATGGCTTCGGTCAGGTCAGCTTCAGGGTTGACCCACGAGAGATGACTCTTCAACAGAGGTGGTATTCAGCAGGTTCTGACTAGTTCTGGAGAACTGGTAGCGGAAATGTTTAGTTTGGAGAACTGGCAAATACCACCTCTGACTGGAGATTTTACAGTATCCTTCCCTTGCCACGCCCATAGAATTGGTAGTAAAAAAAAAATTGAATCCCACCACCGCTCTTCAACCTCAGACTGAACCCTTCAAAAAAAATAAAAGCTCTCTCTCTCACACACACTTCTTCCTCACTAACTGCTTCTGATAACTACTCATACTGTGGCTAAAAGTCTTCTTAACGCTCAACCAGAATTTGCCTTTTTGTAACTAAAAATTTGATTCTATATCAGACTCGCAGAAGCAATGCTTATTAGATCTTGGCCTCCTTCAGTGTAGCAGCTTTTTAATTATTTGCAAAGTCTACTTGTACATCCCCTACTCCTTTTTTGAAAGATGAACAGATCCAGTTCCCTCCATGTCTCCTTGGAAGATTATTTTCCAGTACCCTTGATAACTTTTACTGCCCTTCTTTGCGCGTGGCCTAGTTTCATCATATTAAAAGTTTCAGAAATCCCCCAAAACAATTCTTCAATCTCTTCTCTTCGCCAAAATCTGGAGAATGTTACCGAGGGCTGTTAAGAGATTATCATTAATCTATTAATTTATATGATTAAATATTAACATCTTAATTTTTTAAAAAGTGAAACATTTTAAAAAATCACTTTTTCAATCACTTCAATAGCTCTGGGCTGAAGAAATGTAACTAGTAGAGTCATCTTGCATTGGGCAAGAAACAAGTATATGAAATAAAACAAAATCACATTTCAGCTCTTTTCCATGTTCCCGAAGGCCTTGACAAATTATGGAAATCTTTATGCAAAGCAAATTAAATGGCAGTTTAACTCTCACAAGTAGGTGTGTATGTGACAATATGAATGATTACTGTTTACATCTCATTTATTTCTGGAAGGAAAATTACAAAATGATATAATTAGTTCTAAGCAGAGGTATGATTTATCTCTAGTGTATATTTATTAAGAAGAAACTGCTTTTTCCTTTAGATATTCATGTAGTATTAACTTAAAATTAGTGTAAAACACAATATATTATTAACTCATAAACATAAAGAAAAAATATTTATCTCATGATTTTGGATGACTGATCAGTAAGATTGTCTTATAAAATCTTTCCCAGATATTTGCTTCATACTGTATATTATCACAGCAGCCTGGTACACACTAAAAACTGGGAAAAACATAATGTCTGGTCCCTGCTGACTATATTTCAGTACTTTGTGTTTGTTTATTATAGCTTTCTTCACCCTGCTGTGCTTGGCAGGAATTCTGTGGATATAGTTGCAGCAAATCTGAAGGTCATTAGATTGCAGAACTGTTGGTTATGATATACTTGTACACATGGAGCAATTATGGGGAATATATGTATCTGCCCTATTCTGCATCATTATACTTCCCAATTAAAAGGACAAGCCTGCTCACTCAAGTCAAGATTCATTTTTGGTGTTAGAATCCAGATAATTTTCTTGGTAGCTTTGTAGAACTGGTTTGCCCTTGGCTTCTTCAACATCACAGGCTAGACTGCTACCTTGGACTTCCCAAGCAATTCCTTATCAAGTATTAACCAGGACTAACCTCTTGAAAATCAGTCATGTTTGATTTAATATACTGTACAATAAAGTACATATTCAGGACTACCCTTTCACCAGGGATGTGCTGAATAAAACATAGATGTAATAGCAACAGCAGTAGCACTTAAATTTATATATCACTTCGCAATGTTTTATAGCCCTCTCTAAGCGGTTTACAAAATCAGCAAATTGCCTCCAACAATCTGGCTCCTCCACTTCGGAAGGATGGAAGGCTGAGTCAACCTTGAGCCGGTCAGAATCGAACTCCAGGCTGTGAGCAGAGTGGTATTGCAACCACTGCACCATCATGGATATTATGATCTTCGAATGTATAGTCCCCTAATCTTTACAACCCACATATCTATTGAGGCCTATTTTTTCATTTCTAAATTAGAGACAAATTGCAGGAAGAAGCACCTCCAGAAATGTATCGCCACTGCAGCACAACTTTAAAAATCATGTATTTCTTTTTATAATAAACAGCATTACTGCTTGAACTGAGGCCTGTAGATGAAAGTCATGTCATTTTCTCCAATTCTCTAAAGAAAACCCATGCATCTCTGTAGGAAGTTAGCACCCATCCCTCTCCTAGAAAATTGAAATAGACTAGGAAATATTAAAAAGGCAGAATATTTCCCCTAAGAAGAGTAGAAACTCAATAAGCAGAAACTCACCTCAGAAGCAGAAACTCACCCCCACCTTTGTTAATGGGTGGGCCATTGAGGCCTGGGCCAGAATATTTTATATAACAAAGATCTCCAGGTAAAGCTATAGCAATTGATCAAAAGCCCTTTCAGTGCATCATCATCCAGCAAGGCTCAACCAAGCCTGGAACTCAGGACAGCTTACAGAGTTGCCCCTGGGAGTCTGACAACCAATTAGAATACAAGCTCCAATTCAAATCCCAACAGAGGGTATAAAACCCAGCACTCTCAGTACCTCAGTCCTTTTTTCTTGACTTTCTCACCTTGAGTATGTGATCAGACTTCTCTGGAGCTCCAGGCCATGTGGTCCTGTACACCATTAAACCTTCCAAGCAGCCTCCATGTTTCCAGTGTCTTTTTCCCCACTTGGAACTGAACCCAGAAGGATATTTCTTTCAACATCTCTATACGTAAAGTACATGTTTCATAATTATGTCAAAGGCAATCTTCTGAAACTGGCTGGAGAAGTCTAGCAAGGATTGTGTGAGTCATACTTGCTGCCCTGTACCTTCTTCCCAGGTAAAAGGGTTTGTTCAGCTGAAATTGGGAAAGACAGGAAGTGTAGCAGCCAGGGCATGAATCTAGTGCATTTAAAGAGCATCTGAATCTCATTCAAAATGGGGAAAACTTCTCATAAGTAGCATTTCCTCCCAATTTTTCCCTTTGCAGATCCCATTATAACCTAGTATTTCTAACCTTACTAATTTTTAAATTATATCCACTGGGAAAATGTTGTTCTTCTCAGATAACACCAAGCACCTTCCCGTAATTTTTACTTAATATCTTCTTGCTTGCTTTTGTTTTATAATCCTCATTGCCCAGTTGTAACTGTAATGCTCTTCACTTTCAGACTAAACACAACCATTTTATAACCATCTTGGGAAAGATCCAGAGCTATGTAGTTCTATGGGCAGATTTCAGTGCAATAAAGAGAGATTGTACGCAGATGCTTATGATGAGAGATTTGGTTGAAAAACCATGCCAACAATGCAAGATTGGAAAACCAAAATGGGAGAATATACAGCAACAGAGAAATTGGCTGTATATAAATCCAAACCAAATTCAAGAAGGAATGGCTCCCTTACTTAACAAGGCCAGCTAGGATATTAGAATATGGCACTTGAAGAACATACATTTATTAAAAGAAACAAACCAAAAATACTCAGATATAAGCAACAACTGTAAAAGTTCAAAGTAAAGGATAAATATTTAACTAGCAATGTTTGGTGGGGTGATGAAAGAACAGGGGAGAAGAGTACTACTTGAATGCTCCTTTTTTAAAATGCATTTTTAATGCACTATATTTTACTTCTTGCATCTCTATTTTTGATCTGCTTTTGTGCGATGCGCATACAATAATAAATAAGAGCCTAACTCAGATGCTGACCTTTAGTTCAGAAGATTTTTGTGCACAGGCTTTTAGTAATAAATCAGCTTAATTGAACCTTCACACGTGGACTGGATCTTTTGTGCCTGACAGCTTCTGTCATTTTTAGATAATACTAATACTAATACTAATAATAATAATAATGTTGTTGTTGTTGTTATTATTTATATACCGCTCCTCTCCCGAAGGGCTCGGAGCGATGCACAGCCATACAATTAAAACATTAAATATATAAAAGTTAAAACTAAATTAAATTAAAGGGCCTGGCTGAAAACAATTAAAATCCCTCCTTTTAACCCTAAAATTTGATATAAAAATTAAAATACCCAAATCTAAAATCAGCCCAAGCCGGCCTGGTCAAAGAGCCAGGTTTTCAAGGCACGCCTGAAGGTCCCCAGGTCCGTGGCTGTACATAATTCTGGAGGCAACCCATTCCAGAGGGCAAACGCCCCCACAGAGAAGGCCCTATTCCTCAGGGTCACCAGCCGGCACACAGATGCCAATGGGACCAGCAAGAGACCCTCCCTGTAGGAGCGCACCGGACAGTGAGAGGAAAATGGCAGAATGCGGTCTTGTAAATATCCTGGTCCGATGCCATGGAGCGCTTTAAAAGTTAACACTAAAATCTTAAAGCGCACCCGAGAGGCCACTGGCAACCAATGCAGCTCACGCAGGAGGGGTGTCACATAAGAGAACCTTGACGCCCCCATAACCACCTGCGCGGCCGCATTCTGTACCAGTTGAAGCCTCCGGATGCTCCCATTTGGGAGCCCCATGTAGAGGGCGTTACTGTAGTCCAGTCTGAACAAAACACGTTCTGATCCATCATTTTTGCTTATTAATCAGTGTATTATTAAACCAATGATTTTGCATCTATGAAACCCCATTATAGCATTGTTTTATAATAAGGACTTCGAACAGTTTTATGTATTTATTCTTCATAAAGCAATTCTTTTTATTAGAACACCTTAGAGAAAAAGTGCCTTCATAATTAATTTAGGCTTCTTTTCACCCACACATATACATTTATTTTCCTCCCCTTATCCTTGGTTTAGCTATCAGTTCTGGGCTGAGATTCAGTTCTCATTATCTTCTGCAGTTAACTCAGACGATCTTTTTAACATCCTATCCTCATTATGTTTTATTTATTTATTCCACAATACTTTTATACTGCCTGCTCATCAAAACTCTCTAGACTTTCGACTTTTTAGGCATTTTAACTTTTGTTAAATTTGCTTCATATATATATATATATATATATATATATATATATATATATATATATATATATATATATTTCTCTGTCATCTGTCTATTTCTAAACCAACAATACAATGGAGGCTTTAATATTAACTATGGTAATTGGCTTAAGATCAAAACCATTATCATAAAACCAATATTTTGATGTAAGTTGAAGCAGTTCTTTTGTAATGCCATATTTAACTTTTGTTGAGAAAGCCCAGTAATTTCATGCTTGTAATATTGACATCCTAAATTGTATTTAATATTGAAAGTTTTTTTAAAAAAAAATCCTCTATTTTTAATACTTTAAGCTAAGTAATAGAATTATTTTAAAATATATATAAATAAAATGTTAATAATCTCTAATCATATTGTGTAAACATCATTCTACTGAATGTGCATCTTTATAACAAATTTAATAAAAAGAGAAAAAAATCTCTAGACAATTCACAACAGCATAAATATATTCAGCTTATTAAAATCACAAACATTAAAATCAACCCAAGCAGCATTCAAAATAAAATGTTAAGTAATTTAAATGTTTATGACAGAAATCCAGTCTTGAGGTAATGAAGGTATAAATTACTGTCACTTGCTCCAAAAAGCACCACAACTGGTAGACCACCTTACCCTGGGCAAAGACATCCCTGACCATCTAATGATCCAGTTAAAGCCATGAGTTCAAAAGCAACCCAAATAATGAATCTGCTTCTTCCACAGCCTCCACCTCCCTACAACCTCTTTCGTAATTTGTGTCCAAACAGCAACTGCAATGCAATTCCAACTTGTTTCATCCCATCCAGGCCTTATGGCATCCAGATGTCAAAGAATCTTCACTGTCTTTCTTGCCCATTTTGGAGTAGATACGCATCTCACGCAAAATTGATGATTATACTCCACCAGTAGTTTCATACTCAAACATCAAAGGAGGGAGAGGGGAATTCTATGGCCCCCAGTGGGTTGGACTAGAAGACCTCCAAGGTCCCTTCCAGCTCTATTCTGATTAAATTAAATAAATAAATACAGAAAATATTTATTTATTTTAGTGTATGGCACGTATTAGCCAGGGATCACCGAGGTGGCTGGCTTGCCTGCCTCTGTAAAAGGAATTTTTTCAGGCAATGTTATATTTCTTGTCCCTGCATGGTTTACTCACTCACAGGAATCGAACCGCGGAGCTGCTGACCTCAGCGATGCTCAAGCCCAGCGTCTTACCATGTAAGCCACCATGGCCCCTACCCTAGAAAATAACCTTGATAGGAATTGTTGCCTAGGCAAAGGGAGCTGAAACATTTTTTTAAGCCCTGAGAAGCAATATTTAGAAGCCGCTCAGGCAGATGTCACTCTGATTCACTGAGGTATAAGAAAGGATGGAGGTACAGCACAATCAGACCTACAACGTTCTGTTATTATAGTCAATTGCAAGCGTAGTTCTAGTGTTCCTGTGTAATTGATTTTCTGATCTGGTCTACCTCGCAGGGCTGATACCATATTTAATCATCATAGACTCAATCACTTATTCTCCCCACAGATATACCCCATTTCTTACTGGAACTGCTGATTCAGGAAGAATAGAACAACTGCAGAGCAACACCCTTATCTTCCAAATCTTTCTTGCAGAGCAACACCCTTATCTTCCAAATCTTTCAGGCAGCCTAAAGGGATATTACTGTAATTGATGATTCCAAATCCTGCCAAGGGATCTAATTTTTACAGAGGTCAAACATCAGAGTGATGGACGTTGTTTACATGCCATGTCTGGGTCTAAATCCTCACTAAAAGGATCTAGATATTCCAATTTATCCAGGGTCCTTTGCAACTGCAGACTTGCCATCTGCCCTGGAATCTTTCCTAAAAAGTGAGTGTTTGAGACTTGGCAGACATTTTCCAACATTGTTGCATTGAAAGGTAACCTCATCAGACGAGGTGCAGAGGCACCAATCCCTTAGAGGCACCAATCCCCTCTAAATCCCAACCATTCCCTTCTTCCTTGCATTATGACAGCAGTTGTGGCAGAGATCCAATATGCAAGTGGACGAATTCGTGCTACAAGAAAACCCCATCCATTTCTCAGAGCCCACAAGATTTAAGGAGTTTTAATTTTTACTCAGGTTATGAAGTAACATAGGCAAACGTGGGGAAATGCATCTGTGTCAATATAATCAAAAGAAGAAATTAATATAGAAAAATGACTCAAATAATCTAAAACTGCTGGGTGGAAGACACACACTCCCTCCCTCCCTATCTCTCTCTTCCTCTCTCCTTCTTTGTAAAATAAGTTTTGTATCTTCCGGTTTTTTAATCTGCATCTTCAGGGTTTAAAGTGTTAGACCAAGATTGAGTAAACCTAGCTGAACTTCTTCAGTCAACTTCATAGTAGAGTCATTTAATAGTCTGTTTCTATCCTAAATCATTAAATCAATTGTTTATAATGATGTATAAACCGTACTCTATCTCACAGGAATCTTTTGTAAACACAAGAAAAGCAAATGGAACAACTACCCATGCTATCAATAGTTCCTATAGCTTCTATTTAAGTTGCAAGAGGACTTAAAATTCTTTGGGTGTCTATACTCACAACAATAAGTTCTTGCAGAGAAAAAGCTATACATTTTCTCGGTGGGACATTTCTCTCAGTAGAGAGAAGTCAATAGATTGAGATGATACAATACAGCAATATGTACAGAAATGGATCTGTAACAGAATGATCCTGTTGAGTGAAAAAAAACCCTCCTTTCTGACCTAATATACCATATCAGAAAGACTAAGAACAAACATATTGGGCTTACTGCCCCTTAACTATTTTTCTGAGAAATTTTGTGGGAGATCTTCAGATTTGCAGTACACATGTATCAAAGTTAATGATGGCTCCTCTCCACAGCTAAGGTTCTCCCATCAACCTAAATGTTTTAGATCTGATTTGCATCTCATCATGCATCATAAGAATAACATAGTATAGTACCAGGATATAAATGCTGTAGACAAAGAAAGAGTGAATAAGATTGGATTTAACTCATGAAATGAATAAAGATGAAAAAGAAACTGTGAAATAAGAATGTGCCTCCTTCATTTTAAACTCAGAGTACAGCTGCTAGAAAATAGACTGATGAAGCAGAAAGCTACTCTTTTGGAAGGACTAAAGAAACATTTCACCAAAATCATAAAAATCTCTTTGGGTGGAGAGACAAATTGCATGTGTTTGAAGCTACGCACAAATCATGACAAATTCTCTAATAGATAAAGAAAAGGTTCCTTAGCTCAGGGATCTCCATAAGACTTGTGGACTTCAATTCTCAGAGTTCCCAGAGAAATTAGGGAATTGAAGTCCACAAGTCTTAAAGTTGCCAAGGTTGGAGACCCCTGCCTTAGCGTGTACTTTTTTAAAAAGTTAGAAAATAACTCACTTGTCAGTTTGTGAGAGTGGCACATTACCCTGGCAAATGAAAAAAGGCTACATGAGAAATAAAATAAAATTACAGTGTCACTATGGGCATCTTTATTTTTAAGTTGGGTTTAAAATGATTCAAATAGAAAGAATAATGAATGGTTTTAGTGTTATAAGTGACATGTCATCTCTAGAACTGTGATCAAAAATTAAAAGCATGGATTTTTGTCCCCTGTGTTTCAGATACAGAAAAATCCCATCTCATAGAACAATCTGCCAACATACTGAAGACTACTGGACATTTCAATGTCATAAATTATCATGTTATTGCCAATTATGAGTCACTATATCTCCCTCCAAACCAAACTATCTGTTAGAAGTGTACACTTTCTGCAATGTTTTGATAGCAGTACAATTATTTATTGTATTATTTTCTTTTATAACATAGCAATTAGACATCCCACCTACCTTAGGTCTCTGGCCAGCATACACAAAATGCAAAATACTTTACAAGACATAATAAAATGCTATCGAGTGCAAAGAAAGAAAATCTGATGTCTAATACAAAGAATTCAGCCCAGACACCAAAGGCTCAGGAAGCAAACTCTGTTTCTTAGTGGAAACGTTAGGATTACCATAGCATGCTTTGAATGAAGTGAATTGCAACTCATAAAAGCTTATGTCTTTTCATAAAATTTCATAAAGAGTATGCCTTTAAAACGGGCCCACTATGAATACCTTTTGATTTTTAGGATTCCCAAGGGACACATTTCCTCTGGGCTAGTAAGTACAACAATATGTTCTACATTCTCCTATGAAAAATAAAGCTACGATTCAGTCTTGCAGGCTCCAGTTGGGATTAGCATTGGGGAGTGATTACCAGAGTTAAAGCTTGGTGCAAAAAGAATCTATAGGAGGGTTAATTTGTTGTGAAAATAGAAAATGAGGAGAGTAATCAGAAAAGTGGGGGGAAAGGGAAGGAAAAAAAAGAAAAAAAATCATAGGGGAGACCAATAGGTTGTTTGAGACCAGTAGATAAATTTAAGATTAAGGATCCAAAAAGTTAATGGCAGTGAGATTGCAATTTAGGGAAGAAGGGTCACAAGGAAAATAAACAAGAGCAAAGGTTGAAAACAGGAAGGGGAAAGCATGTCATGAAATATAAATGGAACAGAGTCAAAAAGGCTTGGGTCAAGGAACTAGGCCAGTGATGGTGAACCATGTCCAAAATTTAGAATACACCTAACCTGACTCTGCTGACATATAACAAACACACACACACACCAGACAAAAGACAAACAATTCTCTGTCTCCCTGCCCGACATCTAGGCCATCTTAAATAGTGGCACTTGGTGACAGTGCCAAGTTGAGCCCAAAATAGAGGCCTAGACCTCAACTTCAGCCCTGTCATCCACTCAGAAAAAGTCTCCTTCTTTCATCCCCCAACATGCATGAGTTTTGGGGAACAGTACCATTGCAGAGGTGGTACCCAGCAGGTTCTGGCCAGTTTTGGAGAACCGGTAGCGGAAATTTTGAGTAGTTCGGAGAACCGGCAAATACCACCTCTGATTGGAGATTTTACAGTATCCTTCCCCTATCATGCCTACCAAGCTACACCCACAGAACCGGTAGTAAAAAAAAGTTGAATCCCACCACTGTACCATTGCCTTCGCAACCCAGGCCTTCTGAGGATGTGCCACACACTGCTTCAGGCAGTATTCTGTTCACAGTCCCCCGCAGCCTACCTGTATGGCACGAGACTTTTGTTCGGAGAATGCTGTTTCACAGCGTCTGCAGCCTCCAAAAATTGTACAAAAGCATGCCCCTTCTCACGTGATTTTCTGTGACTCCAGAGGCTATGCAAAAGAACGGCCCTCTTGCATGATTTTGAGAGTTAGAAGAACATGCAAGAATCATCTCGTTCTCAGGCAGCCTCCAAAGTCTCCAAAAATCACACAAGAACAGGGTGTACTTTCAAGAATAGTTTTTGTCAGATGCTGGCAAATGATGCATGTCATCCAAACCATTGTGGGATGTCACTTTTGACAGGTGTATAACATGTTCGCCATCACTGATCTATGCAGAAAGGTGAACAGGTGTCATGGCAAACAAGAAGCTGATAAAAAGAAGCTGCTGTAAATTTGAGTAATATTAATATAATTCTATTATGGTTGACAACTAAAATGTGTTTTTTTTCCTTTTTAACTGGATTTCAATATGAGGGGTGGGTCCATAAACTGATCCATTGGAGTCCATCATCTGACGGAAGGCAATACTTGCCACCAAATTTATTTAAAAAGAAATTTAAATTTATTTAAAAATCAACATGCATAGGAACTGGGAAGAGTTATTCAAGGATGTTGCAAAACTCAAAGCTTAAGCCTAGGTTGACACTACTTTAATAAAGCTGCTACACTTACTTGCCATATTTGCCTTTATATCCATCTAAAACCTGTGAGTATCTATGTCCTCATAGATATGCATGCTTATATGTGTCTGTAATATGCCTGGATTCATGAGACAATAATAGAGGTGCACCTCTAGAGGAGTAGGCTTACATTCAGTGTAAATTAATTAAGTGTGAGAAATGTTAAATGATCCATACAAATAGAAATACTTGTATTTTTCAAGGAAGAATTTACAAAGTCATCAGTTAGTGGGAAAAGTTAATTGATTTTCATTATTTCTCTGGTAATTTTGTGTTTCTCCTGGCTATTTTGTAATAACATCCAAGGTGCTAAACTAAAAATAAAAAAGCTATATTTGTTAGGCAGCTCAATTGGCAAGGTTATATTTTTCGACTTCAGAACTGCAACACCACTTCAGAGTTGAAGCCAAGTTCCTAATTAATCATTTGTACTGCTGAACAAGACGCAGATCATCGTATAATTACTTCTTGCCTGTTTTGCCTGGAAGATATTTCTGGATGTTCTTAAAGACTGGATTGTAGTCTTAAAATTTCAAATGGCCATTTGCAACAGAAGTAGTTCAGATCTCAATAAACAATACTTTTACCATAAGCTAAAATAATATCTACCTGGAGTTAGGCATACAAGTTCACTAAATTATTATTATTATTATTATTATTATTATTATTATTATTATTATTATTATTATTATTATTATTATTATTATTGTTGTTGTTGTTGTTGTTGTTATTGTTATTGTTATTATTATTATTGTTATTGTTATTATTATTATTGTTATTATTATTATTCCCTCCTATGGTTGCCATCTGCCCAAGTCTTCTGCCTTTCAGATATGGTAGATTACGAGTTGAAATAACAAGTTATTCTAATAACTGGAGATTGTAGTCCAGAACAATGAGAGATCACTGTTTAGAAATTCAGTTATTCTAATACACACACATACACCCACAATTATTTGAAGGACTATTTTCCAAGTTGCATCTACCTGACCCACGAGAGTGGAGAAGCAAGGGTCTCCTCTCCTATGGAGGGTCCATTTAGTGAGACTAAGAAGGAGGTCCTTCTCTGTGGTAGCTCCCTCCTTGCAGAACATCATCCCTGCAAAGATAATATTGGCCCCTGTCTTGATATTCTCAGAAATCCCCAAAGATGTGGTTTTGCCAGTGGGGGTTGCCAGGATTATACTGTATAAAAACCCCATCAAGCAGTTAGTTTGATTGTTGTTTCCAGGCAGGTGGAGGTGTATTGGAGTTTGTATTGGAGTTTTATTTCTGTAAGATGCCTGGAGTCACCATGAGTGAGTTGAGTGGCCATATATCTTTTCTAAACAAATAAATAAATACCAGGTAAAACATAGTCAAGGAAAGAAAGAAAAAAACAATGAAGCGTGCTAGATAAGATTGAAAATGGGATTGGGAAGTGACCCTCTCATCTCCTCTATGTTTGGACCACCATAGAATCAGCAGGTCTAAAAATGAACATTGTAATGAATTCATGGACCACATACTCACTTGGAACAGGATTAGCTACAAACAGTGAATGTGGAACTAATTTTCCTTCTCTCCAAATTTACCATACACAATCGTTTTTTTCTCCCTTTATTTGCCATGGTCCATATTTGATGCTTAGTTCTATGGTTAGAATATGGTTGGAGATCTAAGTGTGAAAATATACTGATCAGAAGTTAATGGAGATGACACCCACCCACCCATTTAAGGAGAAAGGATAAAAGGAGAATGGAAGGGACACAGGGCCCTTGCATTCATAAAGAAGTTATGCTTTTGGCTCTCTGATTTCTTAATTCCATAAAGTTTTTTTCTTCTGGCTTTCTCCTCTTTCCTTTCTGACTTCCAAAATACTTTCTTTTTATGTTTTCTCTGCTTCAATGAAGCAGAGTCATAAGATAAAAGCAGTCATACTAAATTCACATGCACTGCCTTAAGTAACAGGAAAATTTACCATCACTTTCATTTTAAGATAATATTAGCACAATTATTTCAACCCACATAAAGAAATATGAAGGGGAGTGGGAAGAGTCTGGACCATGTAAGATACTGAATGGTACACCAAGCTTTTCATTTTAAGTATGAAAAAAGAGAGCAAGCTATTGAAATAGAAATACCTAATTAAGTTTAACCAAAGCTTCAAAAGTAGTGCTAAAACACAATTCAGTCTCTAAGGTACCTCGTGGTGATATTGTGAATGGGTTAGGGGGGGGGAAACCAGGAAAAAAAAACATACAAAAATTGCTTAACACACAGTCCTTTTATTCAATAAAACTAAAGGATTACTTCCCATCTAGAAAATTCTCACCTAGTTTTCCTCACAATATAGTTGGGTCCCTGAATTATGTCTAGCAAGAGACTGAAAGAATGGGTAATTCATTTCCAATCAGTGCCTGAAATTCAGTTTTAGCTGTCTCCAAATCACAACACTACAGCGTTAACTGTATACTATGTTCTTTCTTGCCTCCTGGGTTTTTTTTTTTCTTAATTGTTCCCATTATTCCTCCTTCAGATTTATTTATATCACCTATCTGTAGGAGAAGAAGAGGCAGAGCTTGGCAGCGGAGTTAAGAGAGGAATCAGCCTAGAATTGTTATGTTCCCAGAAGTCCAGCCCCCCGCTCCCCCCAAATTCCATTAACTCTTATCAAGCACCATTTTAGTGCTGACAATTAGTTGACTAGTTCTTGTGTCTAGGCATGGGCAATAAATCATCTTAACTGGAACTTAATGTGCGATCCTGATTCTTTGTGCCTACTTCAGAGCAAGCTTGTATTATCTCCACAATAGGCCCTATAAAGTTTCCTCATACTTCTCAACTTAATGTGTATTTTTGCCTAGACAAATCATGATCTAAGAGACCTTCCCACTTTCGAATATAGGAACCTATGAACTTCATCTAACAGAATTAAATTCCTCTTAATGCTTTAGCTATCTATATGGCCTCATTCATAATATTGTCATCCAGGTCCCAAATCTACTCCAGATCATTATGTGCAGGGCAGAGTTTTGATGGAGAATCTGGGCTGATCATGATTTTTCTACTCAGAGAATTGAGACTCCCAATCACATAGAACAGGGATAGGAAACCCGGATCCCTTCCTAACTTCCTAAATGCCAATTCACAGATCTCCAGTCAGCATGGCCAAAGGAGAGGGAGGCTGAACTAGAACTGAAAGGTAGTTTTCTTTGCCTTGGTGCAGGGAAACTTGCAGTAATTTTATTCTCAACGGAAGGACTGTAAAAATATGTGATCATGGTGAAACAAACCAGTGGGCTGTCCTATCCACAGATACATAAATGAAAACTGTCAGTCACAGTGCAATCTTTTCTTCAGATCAGTTCATTATGTTGTTGGCTTGGTCATCTGGATTGCTATGAATGATCTAGAACATTGAACCAAGAGAGATTGGCTGGCAACCTCAATCTGTCTCTCTCTCTCCTCTCCCCCTCCCCCCCGCCCCCGGCTCTCTCTGAGGTCGGTTTGATTCCTGTGAGCAAATAAACCACAGAGGCAGAGGTGATATTCAGCAGATTCTGAGCAGTTCTGGAGAACCGGTAGCGGAAATTTTGAGTAGTTTGGGGAACCAGCAAATACCTTCTCTGACTGGAGATTTTACAGTATCCTTCCCCTGCCACGCCCACCAAGCCACGCCCACAGAAACACTAGTAAAAAAAATTGAATCCCACCACTGAATGGAGGGACAAGAAAGGAGTCTCCCCCAATTGCCTACCGGCATTCAGGCATCCCACAGGTAAAGATAATACCACCCAAAAAAATTCCTTTCACAGAGGCAGCCAGCCACCTTGGTGATCTCTGGCTAACATGTACCATCTCTCTCTCTCTCCCTCCTCCCCTCCCCACTCTCTCCACAATGATCACTAGAATCTGCAAATGTAATAGAAGTGAGAAGAAGAGGTAGGGAAACAAGATCACAGTTGTAGGTAGTATAAGTAGGAGAATGAGAGAAGAAAAATAAAGGGAGAAGGCCAAAGAATTTAGAGTTGTCTGAAAATAAAATCTCCTAGGATACACAGGCTGCTTCTGATATGTCTTCCAATGTTTAATTCTGCAGTTTTCAGTATAATAAATCTCATTGTACCAGCATCAGATGAGAGTTGTTTAATATGGCACTTCATAAGAGAAATGGCCAAAGTGAGCTTTTAAAAAGTACATTGATTTCAATGCTTTATTACCTGGAAGATGCTTATTCAAGTATTAAGTTAAAAGACAGCACAATTAAATTCACTTCATTGCTTCAAGCTGCAAAACTTTAATGTCTAACCTGTTTAATGACTTAAGAGTTCAATTAGGAAATGCATCTCTTTAAGAAACTTTTTTTTTTAAAAGAAACCTCCAATATATTATTTCCTCAAAAGAAAAGTTTAAAGAAGTTCAAATGCTGGGAAATTGAATAGTGTGGCAGAAAGGAAGCAGGAAAAGATGTATTGTTTTAAAGACAAATTGGCAAAGTTTGCACTTGCTGAAAGAATATACAGCTAATCAAATTTATCCCAGGTGGGAGAGTCTGATTAATGATATAGTTTAAAACTGAAAATAAAACATCCCGATATTGTGTTTAGCATCAGGACATGGCATGGCCAGTTAAATGACAGGTCTGGATATTATATTGGACCCAGATGCTGATGGCATCAGTCTTTTAAAAATAATTATCATTTGCTGTCTAATTCAAATGCCATCCAGTTTCCAAGAATGCAGAAAGAAAAATAACATAAAAGTAACCAAAATGTCACAATGAATAATATACTACTAATAATACATGTGGTCCTCAATTTCTGACCACAACTGAGCCCAACATTTCTGTTGTTAAGCGAGACAGTTGTTAAGCAATTTTACCCCATTTTATGACCTTTCTTGCCATAGTTGTTAAGTGAATCATTGTTATTAAGTTAGTAACACGGTTATTAAATGCATCTGGTTTCCCCATTACTTTGCTTGTCAAAAAGTTGCAAGAAGTGATCATATGATCTTGGGACACTGCAACTGCCATAAATACGAATTTTGATCACATGACCATGGGGATGCTGCAACGTCGTAAGAGTGAAAAATGGTCATAAGACACTTTTTTCAGTGCCTTTGTAACTTCCAACAGTCACTAAATGAACTGTTGTAAGTTGTGAACTACTTGTATCTTTAACGGTTAAAAATGACCTGTACCACAAAATTAAGGCCTTCTATTTTGGTGTAGTGATTAAGGCATTTGGCTAGAAACTGGGAGAAGGTAAATTCTAGTTCCTCCCTTAGCCACAAAGTCTGCTGGGTGACTTTGAGCCAATCCCTTTCCGTCAACCCTAGGAAGGAGGCAAGGGCAAACCACTTGTGAAAAATTTGGCCAAGAAAATGGCAGAAACTTATCCAAGCAGTCTCCGAGAATCAGATATGAGTCAATGGAAGAGAAAATCAAAATGAAATGCTTACTGAGGCGTCATTGGGCACTGCCACCTTCTGAGATCCCCTGCCAATCTTCACTGTACATATTAGAGCCCGGAGCAGTGGTGGGATTCAAAATTTTTTACTACGGTTCTGTGGGCATGGCTTGGTGGGAGTGGCAGGGAAGGATACTGTAAAATCTCCAGTCGGAGGTTGAATTTGCTGGTTCTCCGAACTACTCAAAATTTCTGCTACCAATTCTCCAGAACTGGTCAGAACTTGCTGAATACCACCTCTGGACCAGAGGTATATTTCCCAGGACTACAAAATATATAAAGATAGCTGTGAAACTACACTTCATGCCCAGATAAACTGACACACTGAGCACAACCATTATGGATATCGTAATGGATATTCAACTTTACCAGAACTGAATATTACTTTTCTAAAGTGTCACCTTGTAATGACAGTTACATTTAGAAATATATTCCTGTGATTACGTATTAGATAAGAAATTCAACATTACAATAGGTGAAACTGAGTCACACCAAAATGTTACATAACTATCTTTGGATTCCCCTCCCAGCTTGAGTATTTCATGTAGAAAACAAGTACAACTGTCTTTAGTTCTTAACCAATTGCAGGCTTAATATTGGAAGAATCACTTTAAGACAGCCTAAACCCATTGATTGTCAACGAATTGGCCCATGGCCCATGAGGACAATAGATGTTAAGGGCTTAATACTGGACTTATTTATACATTGAATGTGGAATTATTTTCTCTTGGCTGTTTCAGCTGGGTCTTTATTCTGACCATTTCTTGATAAGTCTGCAGCGCAATATTTAACGACTTGCCATAAATTTAATGGTTCTTGCAAATGGAACCGAGAAGGCTGTTCACTTCCCAATCAGTTATGCTACACAAACCTGGGCTCTCACCCTTCTAATAAGAACCATCATTTTAGGAAATATCTCTAAAGTTCTGCCCAAAAGTGCACCTATACCTTACCGTTACATTTACAGAACTGTAAGAAGCCACCACATTTTCCAGACTTACAAAGAGAGTATAGCTTAATAAGAAACTGACGGAACATACAAAGATTCAGGTCTATAGAGCCTTTGTCTTGAGCACAGTTTTGTACTGCAGCGAGTCTTGGACCCTTGCAGAGAAAGTTGAACCTCTTTCATATGTGCTGTCTCCGACGTATTCTTGGCATCACCTGGCATGACCAAAGTTCCAAACAGTGCAATCTTGGAATGTGCTGGAGTTTCTAGCATGTATGCACTATTGAAACAGCAACGTCTACGCTGGCTTGGGCATGTCGTGAGAATGGCTGATGGATGAATTCCAAAAGACCTGTATGGAGAATTAGTATAGGGAAAGCGCCCTAGAGGGAGACCACAGCTGCGATGTAAGGATATCTGCAAGAGGGATTTAAAGGCCTTGGGAATGGAGATTAACAGCTGGGAAACCTTGACCTCTGATCCTTCAGCTTGGAAGCTAAAGACGCATCGTGGCTTTCTCCAATTCGAAGAGACATTTGTTTGGCAGGCTGAGGCAAAGAGGCAGTCCTGGAACCAGCGAAATCTGGGGGTTGGACAGGGACAGACTGTTTCTGTCCTCAGTGTGGAAGGGATTGCCACTCTCGAATTGGCCTTTTTAGCCACACTAGATGTTGTTTTAGGACCTCTTTTCAGAGCATGATATCATAGTCTTTTGAGATTGAAGGATGCCAATGATGATGAAAAAAGCTCCCATCGTTTTCTTTAAATTCACCCATAGGATAAAGGATTGGAAAAAGTAATTACAGGAAGTCCTCAACTTACAACAGTTCATTTGGTGGCTGTTCAAAGTTACAATGGCACCCAAAAAAGTGACTTATGACTGATTTTCATACTTACAACCACTGCAGGATTCTCAAGGTTATGTAATCAAAGTCCATATGCTTGGCCACTGACTCGTATTTATGACGGTTGCACTGTCCTGGAGTCTTGTGATCACTTTTTGCGAACTTCTGACTTGCAAAGTCAATGGGGGGAAGCCAGATTCACTGAGCCAACTTGTTACTAACTTAACAACTGCAATGATTCCCTTAACAACTATAGAAAGAAAAGTGGTAAAATGGGACAAAACTCACTTAACAACTGTCCTGCTTATCAACAGAAATTTTGGGCTCCATTGTGATTGTAAATTGAGGAGTACTTGTGCATATCAATCTACTAAATAATGTATCATAGCCTTTAATGGACCTTTTTTTTTAAAGAGCAATCTTCTTTTTTATGATAATTTTTTCTACACTATTTTTTGGCTTATTCTCTTAATTAACTTAAACTGAAATATGTTTCTGGACCAACAGAAAGCCATATTTTTTTAGAAGTCTGTCTTTATTAAGTGAATTTTTCCTACACTTTCTTATTTTATTTTTTTTTTTGACATTTTCTACATTTCTACATTATTTTCCTAGTTAACCTAAACTGAAATACGTTTCGGGACCAATTTTCTTTTCAGAAGTCTGTGTTTATTAAGTGAAATTTTTCTACACTTTCTTATTTTTTTCTACATTTTCTACATTTCCACATTATTCTCCTAATTAACCTATGCTGAAATACATTTCTGGACCAAGAGAAAGCCATTTGTTTTCAGAAGTCTGTGTTTATTAAGTGAATTAATTATCTATTTCAATCAAAACAGAACCTCTAATTTAAAAACTGTGGCCAGCCTAAAGTAAAATCATAAAAGGCTTCACAGTGAGCAGCCCTGATGGAATGCGATCTGTAAGATGCCATTCTAGAAGTTAACAAACTCTTTCTTCCCCTTCATTTCTCTTTTCTCCTCTCAAAATTATACGGAAAGTTTGAGATTCAGAGCAACTATATTTCTATTTTAAAACTAAGTTTTGAAAAAAAAACAAAACAGGAAAATAAAGTGTTGCAGCATTGTTTTCAAAGGTTGTATTCAAAATGAGTGCTCTTCAGTATGCAACCCAAAATCTCTTCTAGGCCAGCATCAAATAATGGCTTGCTATATGTCTCCAGGAAGTCAAGCCTCTTCATATTGCTATGTCTCAGCAAGCGATCTTATTTTTTTTCTTTTATTCAATTTACATGCCCGCCCCCCCCCCCAACCTCAGCGTCTCTGGGTGACTAACAGTGTTAATAGAACACTTAAAGAAATGCGAATAGTAAGAATTCTAAAAAGAAAAGTGACACAAAAAATATACACCATATATCTTCAATGATTATTTCTTAGTGGTTACACATTGCCTCAGAAGATATTGTTGGCAACTTTTTTCCACTCTCCCTATCAACTCACTACAATGCTGTGTGATTTTTCATTATAATTGCTTATTTAAAAAGCTTAAGGGAAAATACATCTTTTTAAAAGCCTCACAGTGGAAAAGATGCTCTTGGAATCTATTCATATGAAATTTGCCAGTAGTTATTCCTTTAGAAATGTCATCCAGCTGAACCAAGAAATGAAAACAGTATCCTCAGTTTTCTTTTTAAAAATCTGCATTAGCAGAGGGACTTTTCCTGTCAGGATTTGTGGTACATTTCATGCTTTCAGATTAGATAATTCCTGAAATTAGTAAATTTGGGGAATGGGGAAACAACCTGTAGCTATGTATTGATTTTCAGCAATGTAGATAATGGGAGGTATTTAACAGATGTAACAGATAATCAGAGTTGGAAGGGACCTTGTAGGTCATCTAGTCCAACCCCCCACCCAAGCGGGAGAGCCTACACCATTTCTGATAAATGACAGTCCAATCTCTTCTTGAAAGCCTCAAGTGATGACGACACTCTCACAACTTCCAAGGGCAAGCTGTTCCATTGGTTGATTATAGTGGAGATTTGTATTTCCAAAATCAGGATTCAGATTCAGGAACACACTAATCACCCTTTTTTAAAAAAAACTTTCATTTGAACAGCCACAATGGATCATAAACCACATAAATCTTCTAGCATAGTGTGTGTCTCAGAATATCAATGGGGGAAATGTTAATTCTGCTGGACCTCAAAATCCCAAGTCACCAGATCATGGCACAAGGCCGGATTAAGGCCAACCGTTGCCTTAAACCAGTGTTTCTCACCTTCAGCTATTTTAACGTGTATGGACTTCAACTCCCAGAATTCCCCAGCCAACATGGAGAAGCATCAGGGGAACACTAAGACCTGATGTGTCAAACCCATGGCCCACGGGCCGGATGCATCACACGCTGACCATGCCCACCCCAGGTTTAGTGAAGGGGGGGGAAAGTCATGAATGTCACATGATGACAACGTGACTCCATGTATTTGACACTCCTGGCTAAGACTAACCCATGCTGGATTAAAGTTGCTGAAGATGAGAAACACTGCCCTAAACACAATCATGCCTTTCGGTCCTTTCTTTGCTTAACTGATGAAATATTAAGATTCAATAAGTGCTGAAAGCTAAAGATGAGTGTGGCAGGGAAAGAGTTAAAGGCATGAAAAGTAGGGGCAAAGCACTGGGATGCCTTCATTCCCATTGTGCCCTTAGTACATATTTATTTTACTTAATGGTTAATCCAGGGCTGTTGAAGTGTTACTTGGAAACATTACTTATTTATTTATTATTTATATCCTGCATTTATTAGAATTAGAATTCTTTTATTGGCCAAGTGTGGTTGGACACACAAGGAATTTGCAAATGCTGTCAGTATACATCAAAGAAAAGACACATTCGTCAAGAATCATAAGGTACAACACTTAATGATAATCATAGGATACAATAAGCAATCAAATCATACTAGGAAACAGTCAATGTAAATCATAAGGATACAAGCAACAAAGTTACAGTCATACAGTCACAAGTGGGAGGGGATGGGCGATAAGAAGTAATGAGAAGATTAACAGTAATAATAGTGCAGACTTTGTAATAGTTGAACAGTGTTGAGGGAATTATTTGTCTAGTTGTTCTGGTGTGCAGTGCTCTATAAGCTTCGTTTTGAGGGTAGGAGTTGAAACAGTTTATGTCCGGGATGTGAGGGATCTGTAAATATTTTCACAGCCCTCTTTTTGACTCGTGCAGTATACAGGTCCTTGATTGAAGGCAGGTTAGTAGTAATTGTTTTTTCTGCAGTCCTAATTATCCTCTGAAATCTGTGTCTGTCCTGTTGGGTTGCAGAACCAAACCAGACAGTTATAGAGGTGCAGGTGACAGACTCAATAATTCCTCTGCAGAATTTTATTACTTTTACAACTAAATTCAAGGCAGCAAACATACTTCCTCCTGCTATTGTCCCCCCAACAACAACTTTACAAGGTGGGTTGGGCTGAAAGAGAGTAACTGGAGCAAGATCACCCAGCTGGCTTTCATAGCTAAGACAGAATTAGAACTCACAGTCTCCAGCTTTCTAGCTTGGTGCCTTAACCAGTAAACTGGTTCTCTGATGATCTGTGGTGATTTCAAACTTGGAAGGAGAGTTTCACACAATGCTAGTGCCCAGTGAACAGACAATCATCTTTCTCCCTTCCCCTTGGAGAGACAAAGGCTATAGCAAGTCTATATGTTTCCTCTCCCTTAAAGAGTTGTTTTGATAGAATGCACTTGTACATATGTATATATTTGTGTGTGCATGTTTGTGTGTGGGGTTATCTAAATATCCATGGTGTGCCATTTTATTCACATCGTCATTTTCCTACAGGTTTTCCTTTTGTGTTTTTTTTGTTTTTATGTTCTGCTTTTGTTTCAAACCTTGCAAAAAACAAAAAACCCTGCAGGCTCTCTTCTGAGCACTCTACAAGAATTGAACATGATTGAATGGAAGAAAAAGAAAATGTGCATAGAAACCATTACGGCGAGGTAATGTGGGTGATTGAGGCAGATTGTTTTATTATGCCTCGAACCTTCTAATCAAAGTCTGGCCCGTTTGCTGTCAAGGTGCAGAATGCTGAGACGTACCTAGCACAGCCCCAAAGTTTAATTGACAGTCAGAAAGGGGAGGGGATACATAAATAAATTTTCAATTGTATAAAAGGTGGCAAGGGTCAGCACCAATTGTAGCTGGGCTGGGTACTTATACTTAGAATGCCCTGACTTGGGAAGGCACACAGCTTATCAATGCCGCATCCTCTAGAAAACACATATTCCTCACAATACATTCCCAGATGATGTCTCCCTTTAATATCCTGACCATGAGCTCTTGTGCTAGCTAAAACCTCTGGGCTCTCTGTCCAGGACAGAAATCCGCAACCATCCCAGAGAAATGATGATCACACCTCCAATGACAGATCATTCGCTGATTCAAGGAGGCAGATTGTTCTACTGCTTATAGTCAAGAAATACCTCCCGATTTGAAGTTTGGATTTCTGTTTGTTAAGTTTCCACCCATTGGTTCTTCTCCTACCCTGCAAGACTGTGGGGAATAAATCTACACTCTTTTGCCTGTGATAGCACATGAATGATGTAGTTACCCTACACAGTCCATGTTACAGCTGCTAAATCAATCAAATGTGAAGGGAAAATTTAGTTTAGTTTAGTTTATTGTCATTGCACCTCATACAAAGAAATCAAATTACCATCTTCAGTGCACATCATGACCATGAAAATAAACACAAACACACATCCTTCACACTCCACACATTGAACCGAAAACCCGCAACACTGCACCAACACTGCACTATACAGTAGAATTCAAAAGAGCTACTGCCCTGGGGCAGAAACTGTTTTTCAGCCTATTTGTGCATGTTTTTAATATTCTGTACCATCTACCAGATGGTAATAGTTTTTTTTAAAAAAGGGTTCCCAGGATGAGATGGATCTTTGAGAAAGTTTTGAACTTTCCTAAGGAAATGGAAGCTATAAAGCTCTTCCAAAGAGGGGAGAGGGCAACCAATGATCTTCTGGACAATGACATTAACTCTCTGGAGCGCTTTCCTATTTGCCACTATACAATTGGCAAACCATACAGAGGTGCAGTAAGTTAAGATACTCTCTATGGTGCAGCGGTAGAAGGTCACCAGCAGTTTTTCATTCAGTTGTTGTTTTCTGAGAAGAAATAATTTCTTACAAAAGTGAAGCTTTTATCGATAGCAATGATTCTAACAAGACATTATAGAATCGGGTATAAGGACATCATGTAGCTTGTTTGTCTTGCCTGGATTCAGCTTTATGTCATGGACAAAACCATCCCAGCATCAAATCCAGACACTTGTTCTTAGTGTCGCAAAGCCTGTAGTGACAGATCATATCAGAAAATGAGTTTGGCATCCTCACTTTATGGTCTTAAATGTCTTCCTCCACACCAATAATTTTGCGTGGATATATAACAATATTTTGGGCAGAATAAATTTCTTTAAGAGAATATGAAAGTTTGATTACCCAGTGTTATCTTCTGAACATGACTAACAGATAGAAGTGGAATCATCATAACTCCTATCCTCAGAATTCATTCAAAAGAAATGAAACCCAAGGTCACAAACAGAGTAGAAAGAATCAACATTTTGCAGCCTCTTTTGCCTCTGTGTCTCTGTAAATAGATCTGTCACGATGGTCTACCTTTGTGGAAAATAATTAAAAGTACAATTATTGAGTAAGTCATGCAACAAAATTAAGCTATGGTGCTTACTTCTCTTCCTGGATGCAATCATTAGCTGCATTTTTAAAATACATTCTTGTACTATCTTTTTATTTGAGCATTAAGTTTGTCTTAGAAAAAAAACAAAGCAAACATGCAATCCTTTCGAATTTTGGAAAAGTGTTTTTTAAAACCACTATAGGTATATTTGATATATTTTAATCAATATTTTAATGAAAAGAGAGAAAAGGGAAAACAATATGAGGAAACTGAAATCATTACTGGTTTAGTAACTATGAGAATGTCAATGAGGACAGCAACTCTGAGAACTGGATGGAGAGTAATAGCATGTCTTCTTGGTCTATTATGTAATTTATTATATCAGTCTTGTTCTTGACTTTGATCTGGTCTCTAAAAGAAGCAAAGGAAACATTAGATGTATGTATCAAGGGATAGGCAACTGGTGATGTTATGGTATGGGCTGCCTAGTCAGATAAGAATAACTACAATTTTAGGCCAAAACATTTGGAGGCCATCAATTTGTCTTTTGCATAAGTGATCAAAATTAAAATTATCTTCAACTGCTAAGCTCCTTGGTATATTTCTCACTCCAGATCTTTGAGAAAGGAAAAGATTTGAAGACAATTTCCAGAGTGTTCTATTCTTGGGTATCCATGAATCTAAAGAGTTACTCTAAAAGACCTGTCCAACAGTACCCCAAATGTTGCCTTTAATTGTGGCCCTTCTACTATGGATACTGCTGGAAGCAAATTTATTTATTTATTTATTAAACTTATATACCGCCCTATTTCCCAGGACTCAGGGCGGTGTACAGCCGCATTAAAATACAAAAAAAACAGTGCAAAATTAAAAACTATTAAAAGACCAAATATAAAAGGCTGAAAACTAAAAATAGAGGGCTAAAAGCTAAAACCAGACGAAACCGAATTAAAAATCCCCTAAAAACCCTAGGCCAGACTGGCTTGACGAAATAAATAGATTTTCAACGCGCGCCGGAAGGTCAAGAGATCAGGGATGATCCTCATCTCTGGGGGTAATTCGTTCCAGAGGGAGGGTGCCCTCAATGAGAAGGCCCGTACCCTCGGGGTCGCCAGCCGTCCAGCCGAATACAGAAATTTGATCATTTCTGTAAAGTGGATCCATGGGAGATAAACATGTTTAATTTTTATCAGAAACTTGAAAAGTGGATCAGGTTTCTGCCTGCTATATAGGTATTAAAAGGTGGACAAAGGTCTGTCCTTATCTTTAAAAAAGTAATAATAAAGGCAAGTGGGTTTACAGAAAATAAAAAAGTTTTTGGGCACTTCCTGGACTGCCCTTGAAATCATGAGTGTAAAATATAACTTATAAAAATACTAATGCTGTAAATCTAATATATATTGATAAATCAATCTTAGACCATCCATTTTTGCTCACCTTTTTCCAAAGGGAACCATATCTGGGAAATCATTGGCTCTCCTGGAGAATAGAAGTCATAAGAATTGCAGTTAATATTTAAAGCAATTCAATTAGGAAAAAAACACTTGATAAAACAATGAAGTTGTTTAGTAATAATACATGGTGAAAAAAATACCTATGCATGATTTTTCAAATCACTGGATAAAATCAGGTTTAAAACAAGAAATGATCTTTTTGCTTTAATTAGTTGCAGGTTCTGACAGACATTGCACTTAATTAGGCACACACATTGTATAAGCATCAACCCTACAGCAAAACATTAAACTACTAGAGGACCTAAAATTTTAATAGGCTCCCCTCCCTTTTAATGGCTCTTCAAAACTCTTTAGTTCTTTCAAAAATAGCTCTGCATTGTACAACCTGGAATAGTAACCTCTTATTGGTAGACTGTGTGCAGTGAGACTGAATTAATAGATCAGAGATACCAGCAGCAAAACATTTTTATAACAAGTTGTTCACTCTGAGTGAGAAGAAGGATATCTTGGGTTAAGGAGCAATTTGAAACTTCAAAAATGAAACATGATAATGACGATGATATATTAATACATGTTTTGAAGTGCATAGTTCAACACAGATTCAGAAAAAGTTCTTGGACCTCAAAAAACACACCACTTATTACATTTAATATGATTCTTACCTTTTTTTTCAACTTCACACAGCAATTCGGGGGGGGAAATGGGATGTTTTAATGAGATTATGTGCCCAGACAAGATCCTTTCAACCCACTATAGCAGAATGAAGAGCTGGCAAATAGACAGGCTCTTTAATAATTCTTCTCTGTACAAAGCAAGGACTTGAGATCACCCACAAGTACTCCACACAATTGCATCTTATGTGGAGACCACAAGATAAAAATCTGCAGAGGAGCAGGGCCGCCGAGAGGATTATTAAATGCTGGAACAAGACTAATATGGGCCCCCTCACAAGCAGGCACCCTCGGCTCGGAGCACCCACCTGAGGGTGGTGGCAGCCTCCATGCTAGGCTTTTCATGGTGCTGGCGGGGCTGGGCTGGCCTGGGCAGGGCATCACGTGTGCGTGTGTAGACCAGGCCAGGAGCACCGCTCCTCTCCCATGGAAAGTGGTGCGCCATAGAGGTGGCAGGGCAGAGTGGCATGCATGTGGGGCAGGCCAGGAGCACAGTTTATTTCCCGCAGAGGGGCATGCCATAGAAATGAACTTAAAATTCAATAAATTATCTAAATAATGTCAGAATATTCATGAACTGGCAGAGACATGGTAACAAGGTCAGCCAATAAGAGCTGAATTAGAAACTGAAACTGAAGGAGCCTAGATGTGCCTGCAGTCCTGTGTGCCGTGCTGAGAACTGAAACTATTCTTATCTGCTCTGAGCTTTGAAGCTGTTGTTTGTGTTTTGCTTGTAACCTTTACCACGTTGGAAGAATCTATTATTGGTATTGTAAACTTTACTTCATGTGTTATTATGTATATAAAGAAGTTAATGAATCCTGCTGAATCAGTCATCTGTGTGTGCTTTCTGGATTTGAAGTTCCGCTACAAACTCTAACAAACAACTGTTCATCGAGTTTCAGGTTATGTCAAACAAGGCCGCAAGGCGGTTTTGCTATATACACGAGGTATAGAGTATGGAGTATATATCCAATATTGTTTTTGTTTTTAAAAATTTGGTTTTGTAATTTTTTTAAAAAAAATTCCCCTTCATGGGCTCCCTTTGAGCTCCATACGCCCTGGAACAATGTATCAGCTACACCCTCCCTTTCCTCAGGACTGCAGAGGAGTCAAGGGAATAAGTATCATGCCCAAACTGTGGACATTTCCTTTGAAAGAACACCAAATCTTTCTATTTTCTTTTCTAATCACATTTAGAAATAGCTTGTTAACTGCTTTTCAGCTATTAGAAACCGTTGGATTGACAAGTTTTACAGCACTGGACAAGGTTCCTTCAACTCCCAGTCAAAGAAGTTTTAATTACAAATTTAAGAACTTTATTTTGTTTGTTTTTGTTTGAAGATGATTAAAACTTTGATTTTAAAAAGTTATAAACTGACTAAGGGTCCACATAAACTTGAAATAAGATTTTGGAATTAACTATAAAGAATCTTTCCCATGGAGAAATGTTTTTGTTTTGAATGTTGAAAAAAAAACAATAAAATAATATTTTAAAATTTGATCCTATACAGAACTAAAGATTATAATTAAAATACTTCCACCCAACTTACAATTATAGAATGTAGCAAAACATTTCAGCATTAGACATACTGAAGGATACAGAAGTTAATTTTAAGAGTGCACAATTACTATTACAATTACCACAGACAATACTACTACCCTCCAAAAAGACCTTGACTATGTATCAGAATGGTCAATCAAATGGCAATTTCTAATCTCAACAAATAAATGCTCTGTCTTACATATTGGCAGAAAAAATCAGAAAATAAAATACAAGCTAAATAGTCAAGAACTTGTTGAGGATCCAAACTTTGTCAAGGACCTTGGAGTACTCATCTCAAATTATCTAAGTGCTAGAGCCCACTGTAACTACATAGCCAAAAAGGCATTAAGAGTTGTTAATCTAATCCTACGTAGCTTCTTCTCTGGTAATATCACACTACTAACTAAAGCATACAAAATATTTGCTAGACCTATACTTGAATACAGCTCATCAGTCTGGAACCCATATCATGTATCTGATATTAACACAATTGAAAAAGTCCAGAAATATTTCACAAGAAGAGTTCTCCACTCCTCTACTCATTGCAGAATACCTTATGCCACCAGACTTGAAACTCTAAACCTAGAAAACCTAGAACTATGCCGCCTCTGCTCCGATCTAAATATAGTATATAAAATCATATATTGCAATGTCTACCTGCAAATGAATACTTCAGCTTTAATCATAACAATACAAGAGCACACAATAGATACAAACTCAAGGTTAACCGCACCAAACATGACTGCAGAAAATACAACTTCAGCAACAGAGTGGTCAATGTTTGGAATACTCTACCTGACTCTGTGGTTCCCCAAACCCCAAAAATTTAACCTTAGACTGTCTACTATTGACCTCACTCCCTTCCTAAGAGGCCTATAGGGGGCGTGTATAAGTGCAGCAATTGTGCCTACCATCCCTGTCCTATTGTTTTTTATTTTTCTTATAAGTATCTATCTCATGTACTCAAAACTATATTTATTCCTATACCTGTATCTTGTAAGCGATTGACAAATCAAATAAATACTAAATATAGTATTCCCCCCATCCCCTGCTCCTTTCTGTCTATACTGAAGGAACTTTTAATACTTTTAGTCTTTGTCTGTATGTTCCATTGTATTGCTACAACTTCTGGAATAATTTATATTTTGAAAAAAATTGTCTTGGAAAAGTATATTGGGTATCAAAGACCATTTCCTCCCTCATTTAACTTTATTTGATTTAAAGAAGAGCCTGGCCAGCAATGTTTGCTCAGAATTGTTGCTATTCATTTCTAAGATTGAGTAAATCTAAAAAACCTCAGAAGATGCTAGGACATACATCTCTATGGAGAAATATGGGTCCATAACATCTATAAACAGAAGTTAACTATTTAATCTTGCCCTCAGTTTTCTTCAGTGAATGTCACATGAAGTATTAGTACTGCTTAGTAAGGCCATACCTGGAATATTGCATCCAGTTTTGGTCGCCATATTATAAAAAAAAGATGTTGAGACTTTGGAAAAAGTGCAAAGAAGAGCAACTAAGACAATTAAAGGTCTGGAGACAAAAATATATGAAGAACAGTTGCAGGATTCGGATTTGACTAGAGAAAAGAAAGACTAGGTAGGACAATGATAGCAGTATTCCAGTATTTGAGAGGCTGCCATAAAGAGGATGGGGTCAGGTTATTTTCCAAAGCATCAGAGGGCAGGACAAGAAATAATGGATGGAAACTAATCAAGGAGAGAAGCAACCTGGAACTAAGGAGAAACTTCCTAATTAGGAGGACAATTAACCCATGGAACAGCTTGCCTTCAGAAGTTGTAGGTACTTCAAGAAGAGACTGGACAGTCACTTAACTAAAATGGTCTCCTGCTTGAGGAGGGGGCTGGACTAGAAGAGCTCCAATGTCCTTTCTAGCTCTATTCTGATTGATTGATTGATTGATTGAATGTGATTGCATTTTGGGCTAATCTTTCCTAAATTATCAATCCCAACCCAAATACTCCTCAGGTTGGGACCATGCATACTGGCAGGAGTGAAGAGGTAGAAGAATTCTACAACATTAAAAGACCAGGTACCATGGCACTCTTGGCTTTCCTCTTAAAGATGTTTTGAGATTTGGTCTTTTCTTCCTTTCCTTGTTCTACATCCAATCCTAAATGGAAATGAGTGGTCAAGTGTGTATCAAATTCTGGTAGCTATTTGGTAGCATTGAGATAAACTTCTGAACAGTTTGAATCCCACTTCTCAGACTGTTTTCATTTGAAAAGCTTTTCGTGAATCTGTCCTGGTCCCCATCCCATTTCTTTCGGTGAGCAGTGACAAATATCAAAAGAAATCTCAAAGCCTGAAATTATGAAACACCTGCCTATAGTTCTAATCTGGCCACCTTTTATGATTCTGAAATATTAGCTCCATTCAGTCAAATTGTCTTTCAGGAAGGATGCCTAGGGATTCATGTTATATGATATTTTAAGGAGGTATCTGATTTCAAAACAAAACAAAGCATTGACATATTAGTAAGTTAACTTCTTCCAACAATCCACACAATTACTTTTCAATGCTGTAAAATTAACTACTCAGAAGATTCTACTCCTTTTCCGGCCCCAATGTTTACAATGTAAATATTATTATGGATTCAAGCTTCATTGGCCAGATGGTCTATTCTTATTCCCATCAGCACCTGCCCCCAATAATGTTGCCAGAAATACAGAAGGCTTGTATGGAATGGAAGAGAGGTAAATCACTGCATTTGGATAATAAAAGCTTCCTTTTTGAGAATGGTTTCTTATTGAATTCTAAGCCATTTGGCAAATCATTAAAATACATTTTTTTCCATTGCACCTGTGGCTTCAGAACTTTTGTTTCAACTCAGTATGCCGCATAAGTATGCATGTAAAGTCCATCTGGCTCATTTAAAAACAAAATTAGCAATTAGAAAAATTGTTGACAATTTAGAACAAGTTTTTCAATTTTTTTTTAAAAAAATATGAGGTTTTCAACAGTTTGAAGCTTCTTTTGCTTTTAAAGGAGTAAGAGCTTTTCTCTTGTTTGGATTATGATAAATGTCCCTTTCTCAATCCCCAAACTATAAGGTTCCCAACTCTTTTGGTATCAACCAAGCTTCCTGTCCTACATGATTTTCTTCTAAATTTCATTTTTAAAAAAAGGAATAGAAAATTAGGCTGTTGCAAAATTAAGCCTCAGGTATATAATCCAAGATTTCCAACAATTTCTTGGGGTTTATGAGTGCTTGAAAGCATGTGTCTAGATAGCCTAACAAAACAAAACACAATAAAACAAAAATGTAGATAACCTCCAAGTAAGCTAGAGGGGCCCCCACTTTCATTTGTTGTCTGAAAAAAGGTTGTTTTGTGCTTGGCAATGACAGCCATGTTGTGAGAGAGTCAGAACACACTCAAATTGCTAAACCTGTCCACCAGCTCAGAAAAGGTTGAAGATGTCTGCGTCATACACATTTGGGAATTTCAATATAGAAATCACTTTTTTTAATATCTGAATTTTCATTTGGATAAGTAAGGGCTAGGGCAGTAGATCCCAACCTTTTGGGTACCAGGGACTGGTTCCATGGAGAAAGATTTTATCACCGAGTGGAGGGGACATGGTTTTGCATGCTGCCTGCATCCCATGGATAGAGCTTCACTTATTTGTGCAGCTCAGTTTCTGGTATGCCGTGGACTGGTGCTGGTCCAAAGACTGGCGGTTGGGGATCCCTGGCCTAGAGTATAAAACACTAAATAATGGGTTTGAAAGTATAAGGAAATTACACCACCAAAGGTGGTGGGAGGGTGGACTTTATCTGCTTATGTAATCAAATAAAAGCTTGGTTATGATATCATGAATCCATCCTATCTCTACTGAAAGATCTACATAACATTATTGACCAGCTGATTTTCATGCTCAGTTTAAGTTAGTTTAAACCCTAAATAAATTAGCGACGGAGTTTTGTCTAGTCTAGTCTACCCTATTCACTTTATTGCAGCCATAAGGCTAAATGCAATAAACTATCTAATAGTAACACTATTAAATCTTTGTTGGGTCTCCATCATTTGGCAGAAAAATATTCTCTGTAGCCTCAAGTTTCCCTTATTGCAACTTTTGTTAGCTTTTGACCTAATATAAAGGAGAAATTGTGGGACAGCCTAAGATATTCTACTATTGATAACTTCACTATTGTTCAATGCTATAATTGGCATTATATGTATGAGTACTAATATACTGATTATTGGTTTACAAGATAGTCTTTAAATTAGGGATCCTAGCTTACACAGAACAGAGTGTGTATGGTTGGAATAGAATTTGTCTGTGGTTGTTCCTATGACATATTGTACAAATATGCCAAAATTCATTGGTTCTACGCTTGCCATCAGTAGGGAATATTATATGTAGCTAGTAGTGACTAAGACTAAAATTAGTCTAAATCTGTATCTGATTAAAAAAAAAGTTATGTGAAAACCTCAGTTGATCAAAGCCAAAATAGGCAATAGAGGTCAATATAAACTGACAGGATATCATCTAGTGACAACCTCACCATCTTCAATATTGTGACTTGAAATACAAATATAAGTATGGTATTCCAAGTAAAAGATAAATACATGAAGCATAATGAATTAAAGAAATACATGCTGTATATTTGTGAAAGAGAAAGGTTATCTTAAATCTGATTCAAGATGGTCGGTTCTTGTATAATGGAACTGATAAACATGGATAGGGAAGTGCATGCTTAGTTATGAATGAAATGGCTAAAATGTCCATCAGAAATTATGAATTTTCATCTAAACTGTTGTGTGTATAAAAATAAGAATCCATTAGTTGACACTACAATTCAGTGAAGATTGATAATAATAATAATTTAAAAAGCTTAGGAAACTAGTCAGAAATGATCAGAACCACCAGCTAGAGAAATCTCTGAATGCTGCTGTATTATAGGTAGCTGCAGTTTCATCCAGCAAAACCAATTATTAGGGATGATGAATGTCGTACTTCAGCAATATCTGGAGTATCATACTTTACCCATCTAGATGTACTCCAAGATAACTGGAAGAGTTCAAGTTGAGAGATGTTCAATAAAACTGAACCCCCAATTCAATACCCATAAGTAGTTATAGAAAGGGTAAAAAAAACCTAGTTCTTCCCTGTTTCCACTGGGGCATTACACATATTAATAAATGGAATATAAACAAGAAAATCTTCCGGAAACTTAAAAAGTGTACAGATTCATTATTGCCTACGGCTTTCATAGGCTGCAGGATATTTTATCAAGTTTTTGCAATACAAAACTGAGAAAAGAGCTATGTGCACAAACACAGTTATCGCCAGGAAAAGCAAAATGGGATTCTGATTAGTAATGAACAGAAGGCAGATAAAACTGTGCCATGCTGCCATTGTTTCACCTTTAAGTTATCACATTAGGCATAAGCCTTTGGGTTGGTATTTTCTTCCCACAGAAACAGCCATTGATGCTGCAACTTATCTGTGAGAAAAGAGAAGCAAGAGCCTCCCTGCTTAATTTACTATGCTACTGATTACAAGCCCTTGATCCCAATCTTTTAGGCTGTCTTTAAGTCAGAGTCTCTGCAATTCTCCTTTCTCCCAACCAAGAAAACAGCCTATCAGACTAAAAAAAAAAAGGCCAAGCTGACAGAAACTTGATGATGATTAGCTCTGGCATGCCACAGGGGAAAATATGACATGGGCAATAGCTTTTAGAAAGCGAAATAGGTTTCAAAGAATAAATATTGAGACTTCAGCTTCAGCTATCAATCCCCATTTACAGTCTATCTACAATTGTCCCCAATAGAGGTGCAGAAGGTATCACCTAAAGATTTTCGATAACAAGACCCAGAAATGTCCTGATGCTTCAGCACTGATAACTGTTGATCTCTCTCCCATGTTTGATCATTAATTGGCAGCTGCCATTATCTTTCCAAGCTTACAATACATGTGTCACTTTATTCACCTTCAGTGGCCTAAGTAAGAGTGTTAATAACTACCGTAATACATGTAAGGGAAGAAAAGATGCTCGTTGCTTCTGAAAAATCAAATTTCTAGGCAATGGTGGGATTCAAATAGTTTAACAACCGGTTCTCTGCCCTAATGGTTTCTTCCAACAACCAGTTCACCAAATTGCTCAGAAAGTTAACAACCAGTTCTCCTGAAGTGGTGCGAACTGGCTGAATTCCACCACTGTTTCTAGGATAGAAAAGTCCTATGTAAAGGTAAAAGTACTTTTACATTTTTACTATGGGTGGCACAATAAGGAAGGAAGCTGCTTAATAACTTAGTGAAAATCTTATGCAGAAGGTTCTGTCACACAGATTCAAGTTTACTTTCCTTATAGTCCTGTAGCTTTCATATGCTTCCATTTGGAAAAATCTATCAAAAATCAGTACATTTTTATGCAAGCCTCAGAAACATAAAGAATGCCACAAGAAACCCAGTTTATAGCAATTTCAACAATAACTAGGGCTTGTAAAACAGGGCAGTATGAAAAGAAGTTGGTGGACTGTGTAACATATTGTTGTTTTACATGAAAAAAAATTGTATCAGCCTGACATAAAAAGGAGGGAGAGAGAAAAGGCTATTATGATCAGTGTATAAAAAAATACCAAGTTCCAGAAGACAAATCAAACTACGACAAATCTTTCTAAAAGCACTCATGTGCTATGTAATATATTGTTCAATGGCCCCCAGATATTATTACATCACATAGATATCAGCTGCGTAAATAGCTGGGAAGTGTGATTGTGTGAATATGCATTCAAATATGTATAAAAGAGAGTGAGATGAATATAACTGAAGAAATACCAGTCACATAAGCTAAACCTTCTTGGGAAAAACAGTACATTATAATGTATTTCTCTCATCCAAAGCAACCATGATGTCTATATTGGCTCAGACTGAAAGAGCTTTATAAGGAGAAGCGTGTACATAACTGTGCTTCCTAATGATCTGGCTGCCATAGGAATGGTGATTAGAAATTCCAGAATAAAAATGTCAATTTGCCATTGAACAGCAAAAAGACAAAGCTGAACCCACAGAGGTTGTGATTGAGCTTCTGGGCTATTTGTGAATTTCTCTCTGTGGCAGTCAAGTTCTGGATAAATCTAATTCAGCTCAGGCTCTCAAAGGTATTTATATATCTTGGTGTGTAATAACACGATCAATCGATGGCAGTGTTCCTAACTGATGGTAAGGTCAAGAGACGTTTGCTTTGCTTTGAGCAGAGGCCCTTCCAAATTTAGGAAGTAGCCACCAGGATTCACTTCCCTAGCAACCAGTGGTGGTATTCAAATTATTTTACTACCGGTTCTGTAGGTGTGGCTTGGTGGGTGTGGTGTGGCTTGGTGGGCGTGGCAGGGGAAGGATACTGTAAAAACCCCATTTCCACCTCACTCCAGGGAAAGGATACTGTAAAGTTCCCATTCCCTCCCCACCCATCAACCTGCTTTCCAGCTCCGTTCTCCTGCGAAGGGCAACAAAAAAAGACCCAACCGATCAGCTGGGACTCGGGAGGCAGAGAATAAATGGGGGCAGGGCCAGTCAGAGGTGGTATTTGCCGGTTTTCTGAATGACTCAAAATTTCCGCTACTGGTTCTCCAGAACCTGTCAGAACTGGCTGAATACCACCTCTGCTAGCAACCACAACTTCTGTGTATGTGCATATGTGCAATTGTCTCCCAAAAGTCACTGCTTATGCAAATTAAAACAGGATCACTGCTTATGCAAATTAAAACCGGCTGCTACAGGCTCTTCAGAGTACTGAGGGAAAACTAGAAACCTTCTCCAAAGCTATGACAAGATTCATTTTTTTACCCTTCATTCTTTTTCTAATTTACCAACATTTATACCAGAGACACCCAAACTTTTTTTAGTCAAGGACTCTATTTGGTCTTTCATTACACATTTCAAAAAGAGGAAGAGTTCCAGAACAAAAAAAGAAACATGTTTCACCTTTAAACTGAAGAACAATTTAAAATCAAAGTAAGTACATTTAACATTATTTTTCTCTCTGGATTTAATAATGTTCCTCTTCTGTTTCCCTAAAGGTTGCCATTTGGATGCTGTGTTGGAGGCCTCTAAGGAAGTGGCATCCATAGCTTTGCTTGACTACAGATCATCTCCTATGGTTCTACTATGCTTTGAATGCAACTAGAAAGAGGTGCTTTGAATACTTGGGAGTGCAAGCATTATAACTACCCATTACTCACTTTTCTGCTTCTAGACATGCAGTCTGGTCCTGAAAAATGGTGTGGCTGTTTGAATGAGTCCTGCATGAATGTTGTGTTGGTACTTCTGAATCTCCAAAGCACCTCTTCCCAGTCAGATTCAAAGCATGACCACCCTTTTTTGTGCTTCCCTGCTCAGAAGCTCTTTGGGATGTGAAAATCAGATCTCTTGTTAACCAAGGGCTAAGAGCAATAGCATCTACTCAAGTTAAATCTGGTCATGATGCTCTTCTGGCAAATCCCAAATGTTTTTAAAGACTCTTTCAGACACCAAGTGTTGCCTTTCCCAGCTAACTGTAATTTATACTGTAATAAGAACTGAGAACGAAACTGATGAGGGCTACCAAACTGTCACCATGGTAACAATTGTAGGTACAAGGTCCAGAAACTAATAAAGACTGATGTTATTGTGCATGTCTAGGGGAGACTTCAAAGAAGCCTTGCCAAGAAGAGAAGGTCTATAGGGGACAAATTGTCATGCTAAGAAATAGACATAATTGTTGTATGCCATTATGCTAGTTGCACTTACAATGATTTTGTATATTCTTCTGAACATTTAACTTTATTTAAAAAAAAATTAACAAGGAACTTATACATTACAAATCTGTATCTGCAGGCTTACAGTGATCTCTCTGGCTCAATTACAGATCATCATAGGCTAGGTATGGTTTGGGCTATGGCTCTCCAAAGGCCTAGCTCTTGGCCAAGCTTCTGGGAGCTGTTGTTGCAACATCTTGAAAGGCAACGAACTGAATATGTCTGGCCCTTGAGACATATTACGTGGCAATATCTAAGCTTCTCTGCTGAAAAGTGTAGCTATATACCACACTCATGAAATCATAGTTAATACAAGGAAGCAACTGTTACTTCAAGCATTGCTCTACAAGACTACATTTTGTGAGGCTCATCATGAAATTTCCAAGGCTACCTAGCTATGTAGCAGAGTAATAATACAGAGGGTCAGTGGTGGGATTCAAAAATTTTTACTACCAGTTCTGTGGGTGTGGATTGGTGGGCATGGCGTGGCTTGGTGGGTGTGGCAGGGAAGGATACTGTAAAATCTCTATTCCCTCCCCACTCCTGGGGAAAGGGTTACTGCAAAATCCCATTCCCTCCCCACCCCACTAACCTGCTTTCCAGCTCCGTTCTCCTGTGCAGGGCAACAAAAGAAGACCCTGCCTAATCAGCTGGGACTTAGGAGGCAGAGAATAGATGGGGCTGGGGCCAGTGGATATTTGCCGGTTCTCCGAACTGCTAAAAATTTCTGCTACCGGTTCTCCAGAACTGGTCAGAATCTGCTGAATACCCCCTCTGCAGAGGGTGCTTTCCAAAGTGTCACCATCACCATTACACCATCAGCCAAAAGTAATACATCGGCTCTGTTTTCTGCCACATTCCTATTCTTTTAGATCAGAAACATCTACTCAAGGCATGATAATATCTGCTAATGCTATTAATTACTTCTTAACATTCCTGTAATTTTGAGGCCATGAATTTGAAGAGTTTATTTAGATCACATTTGAACTGAGTTCTAAATTTAGCATGGATAAATTATCTTTTTTTTATATTTCCCACAGGTGTTTGATATTTTGTCACAGTTCTAAGTTAGCATTAGTAACTTAGCAAATCACAACAGACTTGAGTAACAAATCACAACAGATTGAGTGGGCCTATTAGATCTCAGCATTTTGTTAGGTTTTAAGAACCTGAACTATATTGGTTTACCATAATTGGTTGCAAGTCATAATGACTCAGCACTTTACTGAAGCCACGATACTGATTGGCTACAAGAAGCAGGATTACTATATAGTAAGAAGCCAGAGAGCATATGGCTAGTGGGCTTCTACTATGGATGCTACTTGGCTAGACTGTTTCTACTCGGCAAGTATTTTCATCTCTCTGCAACTATATCTCTCCATTGCTGCATGGATGTATTGAAGATGCTGTATTGCTGTTTTGCCTACTGACTATGGTGGTTAGTTATATATTTTATTGACTGATGAACTGTGTATGAATATTGGACTGAATCTTGGGATTGTGCTTATACTCCTGTATATAAAATCCTTTACCCTTCAACCTCTGTGCTTGTGTGACTCTATACTCAGTGCTACAATTTTGCACATTACTTCCGTTTGCTGCATACTTCTTGAAGACAAAGAAAACTCTGCTAATACTTATCACATTTCTCTTTTGAGGACTTTTGATGGACAGTATCATTTACCTCACAGATCAGGGGTATTCAAATTTGACAGCTTTAAAACTTGTGGACTTCAACTCCCAGAATTCCTCCTTCAGTCATGTTGGCTCAGGAATTCTGGAAGTTGAAGTCCACAAGTCTTAAATTTGCCAAGTTTGAAGACCCTTGTCACAGATCCTAAGGAATGCTGGTCCTAAGTACACAGGAATCTCAGAATCTCAAAAAGGATGGCTTTCAGAATATTAATCCAGAGCACATTTTGGTCACAGCAGAAGGGAGTTTATTTCTGCTATCTTTCTTAAAATACGACCAGTAAATTTTTTTCCCCCCTATTCAAGGGTATGTGGAAGGATATGTGCATATGTGCAGTTTAATTATTGGTGAATTCTTATCACAGCACAAAGGAATGTACAAGGAATTATTTTATTGTACAAAGAAAAAAATATGGCAATATAATAAAGATCAACCCTAACAACAAAAAATCAATTGACTTTTTTAAAAGGATGTCTATTGTGTGGCCCTGGGGAAAAAAACATGTGAAGTCAAAATTGTTATATGTTCAAGTGTTATTATTAAGATAGGAAAATATGCCAGTTTTGTATTTTACCCTCATTCAAGGTTTTCACAACCCTAATTTCTTTCCATCTTGTTTAGGAATGAATACTTGAATTAGTTCGGTTTTTATTCTTTGTTTTGTTTATATATAGCTGCCCATCTTATTTTTACGTGAATCTAAGCAGCTTCTTTGCCTTTTTTTTTTAGTTTATTCCTACCAGAGATGTGATGATCTTCAAAATTGCCTTGAACTAGTCTGTGGTTCTGTGTAATTTATCTGTGGTCTTTTTTTAAAAAAATACTCTTTGTACTTTAATCTCTCATAATACATTAATGCTAATGGTACTAAAGATTTTTGTTGTCTTTTTATGTTGTTTCTGGAAGGTTTCCCTCTTCAGTTATTACATGAGTGGCTCCTACCTCCTTTCTTAAACTCTAAGTTCCTTAAAGAGTTTTTTATGATCCCTGACTTTGGGCCATGCTTACTGGATTTAATGAGCTAGTCATCTTGGAATCCACTAAATATATATTATTTTTCCCTTTTTGCTTAATTACTAGGATTAATTTCCCTAACTTTCATCTAGTAGCATCTACCTGTAATTTTCACTCTCTTTGAGGTAGTACATTTAAGATTTTCTTCAACACTTTCACAGCAATCTTTAAGTATTATAAAGCAACTGTGATTCATTATAAAGACATATGATGATCTACTTAGGAGAAAAATATTTTGGAGTGATGTATTTGTTGTTCCAGCAGTGTGAGAATTACTAATGGTTTGAATTGTTGAACAGGATGATGTTGGTAATGCAAACTCCTCTATTGTCAAACTATAGGTAGCTTGTTGCCCTCAGACCATCCTTCTGAACCGAAAAAGAACCTTTCACTCAGATCAAAACAAAATCATAAAATTGCCAGAACGAATTGCAAAATAGTCCAAATAAAAAAAGAAATAGCAAGTATATCACATCAGAATTAATCAAAGATCACCAAACAGGATCACGGTAGCAAGAAATATCAATAACATGGAGTTTCTTGACTAGACTGTTGGGTAAAGCATGCATACCAGCATTGAATGCCAAACTATCTACAGATAATAGTTCCTATTTAGGTGGCCAGGGATGAACTTCTAAGCTGAAGATCAAGAAGCAAGAACTACATAGTCATAATGTTACAAAACAGATATTGAATTAGAATCTGCTACTGAAATTTGAATGTAACTGGGAATGGGAGGAAAATTATGCATTTGAAAAACAGCATATATTTACAATTGCAGGAACACCTATGCTCTACCTTGGTATTACTTTGAGCTTCTAAAAAAAGAGTGAAAATAAATCTTGCTTTAAATTATATATCTGTGCACAATTTAAATCAAATTATATCTGTGAAAGGGACATCTGAAAATGTATACATAAATTGCTTACTGTGATCCAAAGGTATGCCTAGATGCATATAACTACAACCAGAAGCCACTTAATTTATGACAGTGATGACGAACCTTTTCAGTGCCGAGTGCCCAAACCAGAATGCATGTGCATGCATGTGTGCCCGAGTGCTGGAAACCCGAAACATGCCTGTTTTGGGGCTGTTTTCAGGCCATTTTTTCGGAACGTTTTTGGCCTGAAAACAGCTTGAAAAACGCTCTGTTGTTTGGCCATTTTGGGGGGCCGTTTTCCAGACTGCTTTTCGGGCCCTTTTCTGAACCGTTTTCCGGCACTCCGGCGCCCGCGAAGACCATGCTGGCTGACACACATGTGTGTGTCAGAAACCAGAAGAGCAGCTGGCGACTGCGCATGTGACTACAGAAAGTGCTCTGCATGCCACCTCTGGCACACGTGCCATAGGTTCACCATCACGGATTTATAGCACGGTTGCTCAAGCAGAGGTGACTTCGTGGTGAAGATGACCAGGGTTTCCTTCAAGGGGATACTTCATCTGAAGTGTTATCAAACCAAAGCCCTCCTGTTTTTGATAATTGAAGCATATCTCTAATATTCAGAGTGAATGGAAATACTTGTATACTGTATTCAGATATCTGAATACAGTATACAGGTATTTCCATTCTTTCTGAATATTAGAGATATATGTCAGTTAGGACCACCAAACAGTACTTCAAAAGAAAAGGAATAATGAACAAATACTAAAACATCACTTGTAGTTTGTAGGAAGAAAGGAAGATGTTCCATAGGAGTTGACTTTCATGGAGTTTGCCACTGAAATAGACCATGAAACAAGTCTTCAAAGGACGCTCCCTCAACTCCCCCCCCCATTCCAGGGCCTTTAGCAGATACTTAAAGCCATTCTAAATTCATTTAATTCATAAAGCTATTCTTGGAGAGGGGGGTTAATTGAGCCATATTGTGTCTGAAAGTCTTCTGCTAAGTAAGCTTATTTTTGAATAAGCGGTTATGTGAGCCGAGACATACAGATACACTCTGAAGTGAAGACTGACATACAAGGTAACAAGGTCTGCTACCTTTGTTAAACATTGGGAGCCATTCCAAAATTAATAGCCTCATGTGAAAGCAAGCAATTCTTTAGGACTGATGAGGGAATTCTGGTACAGTAGAAATACATTCATTCCTACGAAAAAGCATCAGAATTAAATAGATATGTTTGACAGTTTTTAAAAGCCTAATTGTAGTACACAATGTTTTTTGACAAATACTTTGTTGAAACTTTTTATAGTTCCGAGTGTTGGTAGAAATGTCCATCTGGGTTCAGTTCCAAGTGGGAAGAAAGACACTGGAAACATGGAGGCTGCTTGGAAAGATGGTTTAATGGTGGCAAAAAAAAGCACATGGGTGAGAGAGGGAGACAGATTTATACCCTCTTGGGCTTTGAACTTGCTTCCTGTTCCTATGGCAAGAAATGTATCCTGATTGGTTGTCAGACTCCCCATGGGGCCATGCAGGAGTAACTTTGTAGGCTGTCTTGAGTCCCAGGCTTGGTTGAATTTTGCTGGATGATGCAATCTTCCCAGGTGCCATGTGGTGAGATGGATAGAGGGCTAATCCTATCATGTCCTGAGGGCTATGTCTTAATCCCATCACCCTGGAGCTGGAGGGAGGGCAGGGAGCTGCAGGAAGCTGCTTTGTCTTTAAAACCATGTTTTTCCTTTTCTCATCCAGGGAAATATAATATTCTGCCTTTTTAATATTTCCTAGAATATTTCATTCTTCTAGGAGAGGGATGGGTGCTAACTTTCTACACGAGTTTAGGAAAGACATTATAAGTTCAGAATTTAGCCATAAAGATCTAGGTCTTCATACCTCAAAGTATTATAGACTGAAAAAGCCACTTTCAATAATTCCTGAATATGAGTCCTGTGTCTATCACAAAATCCCTGTTAAATGATGCCAATTCAAAAATCCTGAAACTGCATGCTTTGAGTTTTCTTAATCTGGAAAAATATTATAAAAATTAGAATGGATAGGGAAGAGGGAGTAGTCCTCAATTATAACCTGGGAAAAGACCCGCATTCCAAAATAGGCTGAACCTACCTTCAGTACACAAAAAATACAGAATACTACAGAACCTATCTTTAGCATTTGACATCTGAATTATAATAATATAAAATTCAGGCTTTTTCTAAGGAACCATCAGAATTAGATCTGAATTAAAGATGCTATAGATACATGTCTAAAATGTACAGTCCTGCAGTGAAAATTATATTGCACAGACAGGAAAAAAGCCTTGGAATGAATTCAACTCAACTATCTCAAAAATTACTTGCTTTATCTCAAGGGAAATACTCTATATAATGTCCAATTCAGTTGAAGAATATCAATAGAATGCATCTTAATGGTCTGTTAATAATAGCTTCTCTGATCTTTACAAGTGATTTGTGAGATTATATTCAGATGTGGATATTATATTTACCATATTCTATACCACAGTGATCTAAAAAGTTTACTGCTATCTTTCCTATTATAAATGCTTTGTATGACTGAAATACTGTACCTTTGGCATGTGACTGACAGTTTTACATTGATAAAAAACCCATAGAATCTATAATGTGAAAACTAATAGGATATGTCTATGATCATTTTCTGCAGTAAATTTCAAATACACCTATGCCACTAATTTCTGAAATATTTTTTTCTGCAGAGGAATAAACAGCTTTGACAATCTGCTTATGATTTTGTTGAGCTGGTGGAATAATCACTGCATTTCTTAACAAACTACACTACAGAAGGAAGTCTAAATCAAATGCTTATATCTTTAACCTTCAGAACCATCTTGCCTTGGCTACAAATTGTATTTTTTCTATATGTTGCACAAAATGTCCATGAAACAAGTATTTTGAAGACTCTTGGAGGCCGATTAGCTTCCAATTTACAACAAAGGTAGAGTAATTGCACTTTCTGATAACCACCACATAATAGAACACCTTTGCAAATGTTAGTTGTGAAGACATGTTTGAAACATGAAAGAACCTATTCTTTGCTTGGAAAATACAAAGTATAAAATCTATGTGCAGAAGGACAAAGAAGCTGGCTTTACTTTCAGGCAAATCTTGTTTTTTGAAATTTTAGAAGAATAGCAGCCAGAATCAGAAAGTAAGAACAATATTTGAATCTTGCCTGCCTCTTTTCTCAATTTTCTATGAAACTCAGTTTTTTTAAAAAATCCAATATAGTAGAAAGTAAAATCCATAATACGTAGCTTTCTTTGTTTTATCATAATGTTTATGATTCCTTTCCTGTTATTTTGTCTGTCTGCTTCTCCTAAGCAGGCAAAAATTAAGATATGCTTAATAGCTTATAGTTACATTTTAAGCAAAAATTTAAAAATGTAAATTAATCAACAGCGTATAAAATAATAATAACCCCAATAGATTATACTTTCTAATTTCCTACCTCAACTCCACCATCAGTATTTCTTGATGAAATACAGGTTTAACTAAATAATTGTAGTCGATGGCGAGGCTGAGCCCAGGGGAGGCATCAAATGCATCATTAGTCATGAGTCCCTTTGTGCTCACAAGAGATCTAAGTCCAGCACTTCTTGATTTCTGTCGACCCTTATCTACTGCCAATTTGCCTTGACTGTTAGCAGTTCAGATTCTTGTTTAGAGGTAGCACAGAAAAAACTTGTACTCATTTGAATAACCCTGGATCTTGATTTCTTGTGTCTCACAATAATAACAAAAACAATTTTAAAAATTACAAAAATATAGTGACTTGCAGATCCAAGTTCAATGTTTATGGAAAAAGAAATCTGTTGTTATACCAGTCTTCATTGGTACCCTTAGTGTGACACCTAATATCAACCTGATATTTTACAAAAAAAAAACAAACATTTTGGCTGATATTATATTTATATTATTGTCAGGCACAAAAAATCAGGAAGCAAGGTGGTTCAAATGACTACAGATTTATTGCAGGTTAACACTCTCTACAAGAATCTGAACCACTAACATCAAAGTAAATTGGGAGTAGATAAAGAGTTATTGGAATTCAAGGTGGGCTGGGCTTAGATCTTTTGTGGGCGTAAAAGGACTCAAGGCTGATGACATGCCTGACCCCTCCCCCTGACTCAGTTTGGTCTTCTCCTACAATTACCGTAATAATTCTTAGATCCTTGGTTAGGACTTGAATTATTAATTTTCCACCAGTCTTAAATTCTAATCTGACTGTAGATTACTCATACATAAATACCAAAAAAATGGAATCACTAAAAATAATACTAAAAAATGGAATACTAAAAATAAACTCAAATTTGTAAAATAAAATTTAAAAAATGAAAATAAAAATAAAAAATAAACTCAAATTGGTTGAAAAGTTAACCTTTAATGAAAATAGAGAAATTAAATTAATAGAACTTCCAAACAGCATCACATATTAAGTATCTTCTTCTGGAATTTCCATGTTATATAAGATCATTAATTCTATGCAACTTAATTTTTTAGTTATATTTCAGTTATATGATTATTTATTATGCAAAAATCTGGAAAATATACCGGTATATTTATAGAATATTGTTTAGGACTCACAATGATTGCACAACAGCCTTCTGAAGTGCACTGTCATATGAAAAAGGTATGGATAAACGGAAACCAATTCAAGAAATAGTGAAAAATGCAGATTACAATTTCACGAAGCACTGAGCAAGGCTGAATCTGAAGCATATTTTTCCACATTTTTCTTCAGCAAGATTTCCAATTGAGCAATCATATCTGAGGCACCAATTGCAACTTGAAGTATCTTCCCATTTAAATCCAGTGCCTAAGAGAAGTCAGAGATGCACCATAGGTTTGAAGTGCAGGGTGTGTTCCTTTGAAGACCATAAGGAGTGAACCTGCCTCAGCAACGAAGCCTTTTTCCTGCAGTTGTTTTGCTATTTCGATCACATCCCAGCGTCCTTCCTCTTGACTGGTGATCATATAGTTAACAAGGTGAGAATAATACACTGTAGGAATGCAATTCACTACTAATTTCTCATCCAGGAGCAAAGAAAGAAATTCAGAGTCACAGTTGGAATCATCAACCTGGACAAAAAAAAAAAAAAAGCATACAGCTAACATTATTTTTGAAAAAGTGAATATAGAGTTGTATGTTTGAATCACAGATGGAATGATAAGCCACTCAATTTCCCTTCTTATCTTTCACCGTCACTGCCTTTCCTCCTCTGTTGGGTGAGAATCCATCCTATATACTGAAAGTGCTGAGACAGATGTAGCCTACTTGAGTCAACTGAATAAAAGTGGATAATTAGATAAACATGCCTTACTTTATTCCCCAATAAGAAGCATGGATAGTAGAGCCATTTGAAATGTTACGTTTGTGGTACTTTCAATCATTTATAAAGTGCATAAAATGGGCGTGTGGGGATATATACAGCACGAGAGGTTGTACAGAATCTGTCCGTGCAAAGGAGAACTGGTAAAAATTAATAAATGCTTGTCTTCCCCCTCCTCCTCATTTAAATGGAAACCTCTACTTCAGGGCTGTCAAACTCCTGGGCCGGATGCATCACATGCTGGCCACGCCCATGCCCGGTTTAGCGAAGGGGAAAAAAACTCCCGATATGTCACATGATGCTGCCGTGACAACGTGAGTTTCACACCTCTGCGCTGCTTGATCCTTCTACTATGGAAAAATTTGATCAAATGCTCTGAATGTAATCTGAGCAAATTTCTATGATATCCACTAGCTATTATACTGGTAAGAAAATATGCAAGCTTCTCTGCTTGATGTTATGAATTAATACAGACCATAGTTTATATACTGCATACAACTTCCGAGATTTATGCATATTTACTAGATAGTAAGTATTGTTCCTCATGTGTACTTGGCATCAGGAATAATATCTTTTTATTCAGATTTTGAGCCGTTGTACTACCAGAATGGCTCATTAAGTTGAATCCCACAATCAACTCTTCACCTTTAGACTACAGTGGTAGAACTGGCTTCCAACTGATGCAGAGCCTTTGAGAACAAGAACAGCAGGATTGAGTGATTTGCAAATTGCAGATCATATTAAAAACAAAATGGCCATGTTCCAATATTACCAATTTATATACTTCATTTAAAAGCACTTTTGCAGAAAGTTAAGCTGTTTTAACAGCACAAAAAATCTTCAAGTTTCAAATCCAGATTTTAAAAAACCCTAATAAATAGGCAATTAAAGTACTCTAAGTGCTATATACAAATTGCCTGTTCCACAAATGCAATTCCGGAACATTAAATTCTAAGTATATGAGTGCACTGAGTAAGACAAATGATATTTGCCCAGTTTGTTTATGGTGTTTGAGAAATAAAAAAAAACAATGAATTGTTGTTCTTCAACATGTTGATACTTTTGGAGTATAACAGCTGCCACAAAAAAATGCCATAGCAGCCAAAATATCCTTCACCCTCCATGGCTGAAAAAAAGAAAGTTTCAGTTGACCAAAATGGATTAAGGAAAAGGACAAAGGGTTAAACCATAGATTTTATTATAAAATTGAATTCTAAGGCAATGAATGTGTAAAAATGGGAGAGATGGATTTCACAGCTTGCATTATGCTATAAAAATTCCTCAGTAGATATCGCAAGGCATTTTCTCTTGATGCTTGCAGGTGTGTAATTATCTGACAACTGGTTTATTCAGATCAATATCAAAGTACAGTGAAAACAAAGGTTATGATTTAAGTCCAGTTTGGACAAAATATGCAATCTCTTAACTCTTTCCCAAATTGAAGTACATGTGGCAGCTATTAGCCCACAACAGAACACAAATCGAGTATTTCTTCCATTTTACTTTCAGCACTTCATTAACTCATTTTATCTCTCATCTGTTAACACCCCAAAGTGGATTAGGAGGGAATTTAATGGAAAGCAAAGAAGGTAGCATACACAATCTCATTGCCTGCTTTAAACCACAATTTTGGAATATATCTGAAGGAAACCACCTATGATTTGGAGAACGAAGCTAAGTGCTAGCAATATTTAATTATGACTACTTTGTTGCAAAGAAACAGGCTGCTTCTACTTTTTATTGTGCTACTACTTTTCTTTATTTTTCCCATATACATTTAAAGAACGTAAGAATTAATCCTCTGCTACACTAATTTTCTTTCCATTAAAACATAATGTTAAGTGGAGGGCAACTATTCCCAATTTTAATGCCATAAAGTCAGTAAAATTCTGTGCTGACATTTATTTGAAGAAAATATATTATAATAGGTTTTTGATATGTTTGAATCTCCAAAACTATTATCTTATTCTCTGAGTACTGTCTGTCTTTGTTGCTTAGCAAAGTGGCTGGCTACTTGTTAATTTCTGCATGCACACACTCTCCCATTGACATCACTTTCTTTCATCTCACAGAGAGTAGTCAATTGCCAAAGCTTCTCCTTTACTGTATCCAGCTGCAATCATTTCCAACTTTCTCTGCCTACGACAAGAAGACTCTGAAAATGCTCACTAATTGACAAATAATTAAGCTTTGCTGCATTCAACTTTAAAAAATCCTATTCTAAAAAAAAACTTTTAAAAACTCTTAGCTGGTAATATTTTAAAGTCAACCAGGAAGCATTAATTCAATTATTATTCTTTTGCTCTGGCCTTGTCTGTTTGAAATGTAGTCTCTGCCAACCTGCAAATACACCTATGGAAACAAAAGTACCATGTATAAATGTTTATTGGCAGGGAAAGGGTGGGGAGACTCTCCAGGACAGGGTTAGTGTGAGTTTAGTGTTTAGGGCTCTTTGAAATATGACTAGGTTGGGAGCCATTACAACTTCATTTCACAGGGCGAGCATTGCGATAGAGCGGGCAAACTTCCAGCATCTATACAAGTGGATTGTTTAATTGATGGGACTGGACCAGGCCAACTGGGCATACTGACTGTGGAATTCTGGGACTAGCAGTTCACACATCTTAAAAATTACTAAGTTTGAAAAACACTGGGTTAGTGATTCTCTTCTGTTGAATATTCTTTTTGGATGGTTGTTTTTAACTTCAAGGTGAATCCCCGTCCCCCCCAAGTAAATATGGTTCTCTAAAATGGCAAGAGAAACTAACAAATTTTTCCTCATGTGCTTAATATATTTCAAATGTTAAATTAGTGCTGATTATGAAATGATGTCCAATGCTACTACTGTTTTTTTAGGATTTTAAAGGCTGATGCTTAGATTTCTCCCATCTCAGTAGTCCAACAAATCCAGAGGTGGAAGAAGAGCTGCTCACTAAGTGGAGCAAAAAGATACAATTTTACCTTTAGGTCATTTAAATGACAGATTTATATGCACAAGATTTTAAAATCACCGCAGAAAACAACAGTGAAATCTAGAAAGTACAGGAGAACCATGAAAGGTGAGTGATTAGCATTAAGAAGGCAGAAGATTCAATATCTTTTAAGGATTAAATACCCATTTGCTTTATTTAATTAATGAAGAAAAGTTTCTGCTTTTGTAAAGGTGACCCCAGGCTTAAGCAGAGAGACAAATGGAAGCAGATGCAGACCAAGAGCAGGAAAGACACAACTGCTAATGACCTTAGCTCCACAAGCAAATGCTGGTGATCTGGAATTATAGTATAAGGCATACTATATAACCAGGGACACTGTGGCTCAGTGGCTAAGACGTTGAGCTTGTTGATCAGAAAGGTCACCAGTTCAGTGGTTCGAATCCCTAGCACTGCATAATGGAATGAGCTCCCGTTACTTGTCCCAGCTTCTGCCAACCTAGCAGTTCGAAAGCATGTAAAAATGCAAGTAGAAAAATAGGGACCACTTTGGTGGGAAGGTAACAACATTCCGTGGGCCTTTGGCATTTAGTCATGCCAGCCACCTGACTACAGAGACGTCTTCGGACAGTGCTGGCTCTTCGGCTTTGAAATGGAGATGAGCACTGCCCTCTAGAGCCAGAAATGACTAGCATGTATGTGTGAGGGGAACCTTTATATATACTTACGTTACTTTATGTTTATGTTTACTAAATAAACAGACTGCTAAGAACCATGTTAGATTAAGACAAAAGATTTCTTATACAAAATTTACAGAAAGTGCATAGTTATGAACATCAGGGAGAATAATAAAGAATAAGCCCAGCCTCCTTTCATTAGCAAGCTTTGCCCTTCTTGTATCCACTCAATATGACTATGAGGTTGCTGCTTCCATGTCTTTTTTTTCACCAATGGCAGCCCTCTTACAGGAAAGGATTGCTCTTGCAGTTCTATAAGGAATCTTTACTGTAATTTCTCTTTTAAAAATGCAAGATAAGCAATGAAAATTAGTTTATCTACATATGTTTGTTATTCCAAACACACAATAGAAAATGTTTGAAAGCTAATTAAAAAAAAGTTATGTATCAGAGTAACATGCAAAAATTGGGAATTGTGCTGATTAACAGTCACACAGCTGGATAGGCTGTTTTTGTCTTTATTTAATCAACTAATGGACCCAGGATGTTACTGCAGCTATGAAGAAGCACTGATGAAGTATGCAATGTCAGCTGAGATAATGCATTTTTAAGTCAGTGAAGCTTTCAGTTCAACAGGTGTTTTCCTATCCAACAAATACACATTAGAGTTCATTGTGAAATTGCTTATACAATGCAAAACAGGTAAAATTAATATGGGAAAATGAATATATATGAGTTTATAGATATTGTCTTCACCATGAATACCACCAAACTTGTGGAGTAAATGATACAATTTCAGTATTTCAATCTTGGTTTCTTTTTGAGCTTATCACAATAATACCTTCCTAAGCGTGAAAAGAAATAACTTGTGATCAGTCTTTATAGATTCAACAAATAAAAGGTTCCAAAAACTGATATAATCCACAACTGATGAAAATAGATTAGTTATTAATCTATTAGTTAAAAAGAGATTAGTTATTTGTTAGTAAAATGCTAACTTGCAAATATTTTGTTAATATTTTAAATAAATGGAATTTTATAGTTTTACAAAAATATATGTTATCAAAGTTTCACATGCATTTTTTCTAAAAAACATTTTTTTGATAAAATGAATTTCTTTGATAACAGCACTTTTGGCTAGGGTCCCTGGTGATGAGCTGAGCTTACAAGTTCACATGTTAAATGTGCAATTCAGAAACCAAAAACTAAATATTATTAACCTTCAACATTACCTAAAATTATAAACAAAATTCAAAACTCGAAACAAAGCAAACTTTAGCAGAATTTTGTTATTGCTTTGAGACAAGACTCCATTCAAACTAAAATGCTACAGCTTAGTGGTACTGACAAACCTAATATTCTGTCCATTATTTATATTCGAGATTCATTGTCAAAGATGAATCAGTTATTTCTGATCAGGGAAATACACAGAAGCAGTAATCCGGAGGTGGATAAAGCAGCAAATACAAGGCTATTGCAATTTCAGAAAAGCTAGGAAAAGAAGCCAGTTTTTTTTTACTGCAGGCAGAAGCAGCTGAAATCCTGGTATCAGCACTTCCCCCACCATTATCTCTTTAAATGTAAACATCCATAAAGCTGTCAGTATTAGACAACAAACGGCTAAATAATATATCTGATCAGCAAGCGAGCACTGCATTTCCTCTTGCATATCGGTGGTTGTGAGCCTTGCTAGGAAAATCAATAGGCTCTGATTTTGCTTTCCAGATGCTGGTTATGATTCTCTGGTGTAATATAAGCAAAGGAGAAAGAGCTTTAGGAAACAAAAGAGTCATGCTTAAATGGAAAAACGAGCTAACTCAAAAAACTTGCCTGGCGACAGTATCTATTATTCAAGCACCATATAATGTAGCTCAAACTAGGCAAGAACTGAATTGTAAGCAAATGGTTAACACTAAACAGGAAACAAAAAAAGTCTCAAAAGAGAAAGACAAATCCACCCAATAAGATTCTTGAAATGTTATGAGCGGCTAAGTTTATGCCAATTATTTAAGTAGTATAAGAATCTTTATATTTATTTATTTAATTAAACTTTTATACCGCTCCCTCTCCCAAAAAGGGACTCGGGGCGGTGTACAGCCTACTAAAAACATACAATAAATACCCAATAAATACAATTAAAATAAATTAAACCAAATTGATCCGGCTGTCTATCCCAAGAATTCAGTTAAAAGTTAAAAGCTAATAAAACCCCAATTAAAATTAAGTTAAAACCAAAATACAGTTACTGGGCCAGGCCAGCCTGTTTAAAAAATAGGGTTTTCACTGCGCGCCGGAAGGTCAGAATATCCGTCATAGCCCGTATCTCCGGGGGGAGATCATTCCATAGGGAGGGGGCTCCCACAGAGAAAGCCCGAACCCTCGGGGCCGTCAACCGACAACGGCCGGGTGGCGGTACCCCAAGGAGGGCAACCCTGTGGGAGCGTACTGGGCGGCGGGAGGTTGATGATGGCAGCAGGCGGTCCCGTAAGTACCCAGGTCCCGAGCCATGGAGCACTTTAAATACTGTCAGTACCACCTTGAATCGAATCCGGAAGGCCACAGGAAGCCAGTGCAGCCTGCGGAGAAGCGGTGTAACGTGGGAGCTCCGAGGAGCACCCACAATCACCCGCGCGGCTGCATTCTGGACTAACTGCAGCCTCCGGAGACTCTTCAAGGGGAGCCCCATGTAAAGAGCATTGCAATAATCCAGGCGGGAGATGACGAGGGCGGAAGTGACTGTGTGAAGTGCGCCCAGATCCAGAAAGGGCCGCAACTGGTAAATCAGACGAATCTGATAAAAAGCCCCCCTGGTGACGGCTGCAATGTGTTCTTCTAAAGACAGCCGTACGTCCAGGAGGACACCCAAGTTGCGCGCCCTTTCCACGGGGGTCAAGACCTCTCCCCCCACGGCCAGCGAAGGAACCAGCTGGCTGTATCTGGGCGCAGGAAACCACAGCCACTCGGTTTTGGTCGGGTTGAGACGAAGCCTGTTACGACCCATCCAACTCCGCACGGCCTCCAGGCATCGGGACATCACTTCGACGGCTTCGTTGGGGTGGCCCGGGGTGGAGATGTACAGCTGAGTGTCGTCAGCGTACTGATGGAACTCCACCCCGAAGCCACGGATGACCTTACCCAGCGGCTTTACATAAATGTTGAACAGCAGGGGCGAGAGCACCGACCCCTGAGGAACCCCACATCGTAGGGGCCTCGGGGCCGATCTCTGCCCCCCCGTCAACACAAATTGCGAGCGGTCGGAGAGGAAGGAGGTGAACCACCGCAACACGGTGCCCCCCACCCCCAACCCCTCCAACCGCTGCAATAGGATACTGTGGTCGACAGTATCAAAAGCTGCTGAGAGATCTAACAGGACCAGGACAGAGGAACAACCCCTGTCCCGGGCCCTCCAGAGGTCATCCACCAACGCGACCAACGCCGTCTCCGTGCTGTGCCCGGGCCTGAAGCCCGATTGGAGGGGGTCAAGATAACTCGCTTCATCCAGGTACTGCGGGAACTGACGTACCACCACACTCTCAACAACCTTCGCAACAAAGAGAAGGTTGGAGACAGGACGATAGTTAGATAACAATGCTGGGTCCAGGGACGGTTTCTTGAGGAGGGGCCGCACCACCGCCTCTTTCAAGGCGGCAGGTAACAGCCCCTCTCTCAAGGAAGCGTTTATAATACCCTGGAACCAGCCTCGTGTCACCTCCCGAGTGGCCAAGACCAGCCAGGAGGGGCACGGGTCCAGCAAACAGGTGGTGGCATTCAGTCCCCCCAGTATCCTGTCCACGTCCTCCACAGTAACAGGATCGAACTCAACCCAATTGACTGCACCGATATCCACCCCCGCCCCCCCCGCCCGGAGATGCCCAGTCGGAGTCCAGCTCCTCCCGGATCTGAGCGATTTTGTCCTGCGGAAACCTAGAAAACTCCTCAGCCCGTCCCTGCAAGGGGTCCTCCCGCGCTCCCACCTCCAGTAGGGAGCGGGTCACCCTAAACAGGGCGGCTGGGCGGTTTTCCGCGGACGCAATAAGAGTGGAGATATAAGATCTCCTCGCCATCCTTATCGCCACTAAATACGTCTTAATATAAGATCGTAATAATGTTCGGTCGTACCCAGAACGGCTGGCCCTCCAACTGCTCTCTAGGCGTCTTTTCCGGCGCTTCATCTCCCTTAGCTCCTCAGAGAACCAGGGAGCCACTTGGGATCGGCACCGGGTCAGAGGCCGCAAGGGCACGACTCGGTCGAGGGCCCCAGCAGCCACCCTATCCCAGATGGCGACCAAGCCCTCAACCGAGTCGTGTGTGTGAGCTTCGGGAAATGGCCCAAGCTCCGTCAGGAACCTATCAGGATCCATCAGGCGCCTGAGGCGGTACCATTTTAATGGTTCCGCCTCCCTGCGGTCAGGGGGTGCGGAACGGAAGTCGAGCTTCAGGAGCGAGTGATCCGACCATGACAGGGGTTCTACGACTATATCCCCCATACCCAGATCACTCTGCCACTGATCAGAGACGAAAACCAGATCCAAGGTATGGCCTCCCACGTGAGTAGAGTCCCGAATTAACTGGGTCAGGCCCATGGCCGTCATGGAAGCCATGAACTCTTGAGCAATCCCCGAGGTACCGCCAGCAGATGGCAGGTTGAAATCCCCCATGACCATAAGCCTGGGGGTCCCAACCGCCACGCCAGCTATGACCTCAAGGAGCTCAAGCAGGGCTGCTGCCGCATAGCAGGGAGCCAGGTATGCGACCAGCAAGCCCACCTGAACCTTGGGACCGAACTTCACAAAAAGGAGCTCACACCCGGTCGTCTGAGATACAGTGGCCTCCCTCAGACACAGATCCTCCTTAATAACTACCACAACCCCCCCTCCCCTCCCCTGGGCCCTCGGCTGATGAAAGACCTGAAACCCGGCTGGGCACATCTCCACCAGAGGAACTCCCCCCTCCTGGCCCAGCCAGGTTTCGGTAACTCCCACCAGGTCCACACCCCCCTCACAAATCAAATCATGGATGAGAGGGGCTTTATTAACAACGGACCTGGCGTTACATAACATCAGCCTAAGGCCCAGGGCCCGATCGCTCAGACCCCCCGGGGAACGGGAGATGACAAGGGGGTCGGAGCGCGCCACAGCAAGCAAACAGCGAGGGCGCGCTCCCAGCACAGAATATGACCCCCTATAACCGCCAAATCTGCCCCTCCCGCTCACCGTAACAATAGATTTAATTCCACCCTCCCCATTCATTTCTCATCAGAAACATGGAGCATCAATGTCTTCTTTCAGCTAGACAACCATTTATTCTTTTCCTTGGCTCTGCGTTTTTAAGAGGGAAAGAGAACAAAATCTCTCTCCCACTACTTGGCGCTACCTGAGAATGAGGAGGAATAAAAGAGTAAACCATAAAAGAATTGTGGACAATGTACATTATCTGCAGCAATGTGTACACACACACACAAAATTTAAAAGCTCCATTGTAGACATGTAGCATAAATATAAATGGTATACAGAATCTGAGATCCCCTAAGGTTAATTAACTGTAACTTCTGCAACCCTAGTTGGGATTGGTTAACGTTGTAGTTCAGAGCAACAGGTTTTCACCTTATGAATAGATAAATATTATGATCAGGTAGCTGGTTTACAGATGTCTCCCTATATGCCATATATTCATATGAAGACATAGTGGTCTGGCCAGAAAGAAGCACACTGTCCAGCTTGATAATTCTTCAAGTGTTAGAAGCCAGAAGTTGGACTGCTCTAGTGAACCCAAAGCTTCCTTATGAAGGATACACACGAAGGATCCTGATAGATGGCAATTAATTCTAATATATACAAAGGTGAAACATGTACAGGTGGTCCTTGACTCATGACCACAATGGAGCTCAACATTTCGTTACTAAGTGAGATATTGTGAATTTTGACTCACTTTATGACCTTTCTTGCCAGAGCTTGATAAGCAAATCACTGCAGTTGTTAAGTAAGTAACACGGCTGTTAAGTGAATCTGGCTTCTCCATTGACTTTGCTTGTCAGAAAGTTGCAAATAGCTGATCACGTGACCCAGGGACACTGCAGCTGTCACGAGTCAGTTACCAAGCAGATAAATTTTAATCACGTAACCATGGGGCTGCTGCAACAGTCATTAAGTGTGAAAAAGAAACCACAAGTCACTGTTTTCAGTGCCGTTGTAACTTCGAATGGTCATTACATAAACGGTTGTAAATTGAGGACTACATGGACCTCTGTGCTTTATGAATCATCCCTTTCAAATATTTTGCTCAGCCGGTAATGACCATTTTTGTAGTAAAATTTAACTTCTGGTAATTGGATGCTACTAACTTCATCAAGATATCTAAAACCATATCTACTATGCTCAGTATATCCCGGTGTACACAGAATTGATGACAAATAGATTGTCTAAGCCAGGGGTGTCAAATGCATCACACGCTGGCCAGGCCCAGTTTAGCAAAGGGTGAAAAAAGTCACGATAAGTCATGTGATACTGCCATGACGACATGTGTTGACACCCCTGGTCTAAGCCATACCAGATATAAAGTATTTGGTTATTTTCATAAGCAAGTGGCTGAAGAGATAATGTAAAATAAAGTAATTACAACTAACAGTATTAGTCTTAAGCATCTTGAGCTTATAAAATGAACTCTTATAGGCTCCCTGGGCCGTGGCTTATCCGGAACTGGGTCATGTGAGAGTCCAATTCCACTTACACAAATGTTGGGCTGGCACACTTGTGCGCACACAGCTCCACTGGCATGAGTGACAGACCAGCACGCATGTGCACGTGGACTGGGCTGCTGCTTGTGTGAGTGGAGCTGTGCATTTGCACATCAGCCCGCCATTTGCGTGACCCGGTTCTCCTCCCCCCCCCAGCTGGGCCACCGAGCCACAAAGGTTGGGGATCACTGTCCTATATAGTTCTATAGATTGCAGGCATAAAAGCTTTGGAAAGGCATAATGGCTATATTACACTCAAGAGGCCGAGCTTCCTACATAATGACGGAAGAACTAATTTATTATCTCCAATGAGGAAGAATGGCTAATTCAATTACCTTAGTAATTGCTGTTATCTGCTCCAGTGCCATGGAGTGTAGATCTTGATCTCTACTTTCCAGAAGTAGTTTCAGGGAGGGCAGCAGAAGAGATTCTTTCAGGAGCAGCAAACACAGGCTTTTTATGCACTGAAAACAAATAGAAAACCTGGGTGTAAATAGTCAACTGGAAGGCCGCAACTTGCATTCTCCTCAGGAAATCCTTTTATCAAGTCCAAAATGGAAACATTATTCCTTTTAAAGCAAGAGGAGATACCTTCTGCCTCTGAAGAAGGCCATCAGTTGTCACCTATTGCCACTGCTGATAAAGTGGGAGGAAAAAGTTTCAGGAACCAAACTATGCATTGTGTCCCTATCTTATTTTATCCCTAAACATTCACTGAACAATTAATGTTCAAAAAGTCCCAGGACATGAAGCTGCATGCAAGTTGTAGCCATCCATCCATCCGTATTCTCTTTCACACACAGATACATACAAAATCTGAAGTTCAACTGAGATTTTGGCATGCCAGAGATTTTCAACAATACAAAACAGACTTTCATTCTAGAACATTTTTGTATATTCATTTTAGTAAAACCTTTTTTAATAGCAATATCCAGTTTCATCTGCAGTCACGTAGCACAATACTGTCTGAACATTTTAATAGTTTCAATTTTTTTTTCTTATCCTGTTAGATATGATCACCATTAATTATTTGTCAGGAACATCCCCTAAAATCACAGCCTCTGGAAAATGGTCATACTGAATAGAAAATATTTGAAAAAATAGTTCACTTTTAATACAGAATAAACAGAAGCTTTCAGGAGAGCAGGGAAGCTAAAAAGAATCCAAATATCCATAACTTGAGTGTGACTGTAGCATAAATGATAAATTTTATTTTATTTATTTAAGAAATTTATATGCTGCCTATCTCCCTATCCAAAACAACTTTAGGCGGCTTACAAGAAATCCATCAAGCATACCTGTTAACTGGTTGATTGGCAGACTTCCAAATGGATACTGGGCACTATAAAATAGAATTAGTTTCTTATCCAAACTCAAATCAGCATATATGCTAAATTAGACTATATAACTGTTAACAAGATAACAGCTTGCTCTAGGAACCTTGCTTCCACCATTAAGAGCAAGTTGGTTCAATTGAACGTATAGATAAGTTGCCACCCTGTTAACACACTTTTTTGAATTAAAGGTTCAATAGAAGTTGTATAGATGATGTACCTTAAAGGTTGGCTAATGCAGTTCTATATATCTTTATCTTTTCTTTCCCACTCCTAGTCTCTAGGAATAAAAATGTCATTTCGACTTCTTTGGAAAGAAGTTTTACAGTTCTGTCAAGCCTCTTATAATTCAGCTTCTTCACTTAAGGTTTTGATGGGTTTGCAGATATAAAATGCTACTGGCATTATAAAACTGCTGCTTCACCCAACTGTTAAACCTAAGAGCCATCGACTTTTTTTTTTTTTTTTGCAAGCCTTGTACACATAGCAATAAATTGTGCTTTCTAGATGCACGAAAAATGTGTAGAAATATATTACCAGTATTTCATATTGTTGTCTACAAGCTTTTTGTTATCATTTGCCAGAAATAAGCCTCTAATACAAACTTGTAAGAGATGATAGAAAGTTCAATATTTCTAATTTTACTATCTCATCTACAATACATTTAATTTATTGGTGCTTTTTTCTCTCATGCAATCACTCAAAAAATAATATAAATCAGTTTAAATAGTTAATACAATCACAAACACCATCTTTAACTTCAACCACAGCCAAAGGTTACTCCTTTGTGTGCTTTTTGAATATTGAACAGCTAATATTTTTGGTTAGCAATAGCTGAAATTCAAGAGTAATGGCAATCCTTAACTACCAATGTAGGATAAGACTTAAGATGTTGGTTCAGGATTAGGAGTCTATCCTCAGCCAAAAAACTCACTAACCATTTACTATCAATCCAACAAAACTGCAAAGGGTTGAAGTTTTAGGAGAAAAATGGAGAAGGGGATACTACATTCTCTACTTCCTGCAGGAAAAATGGGGAGACGGTGATGACAACCACATCAATCATATCTCTTATTGGGGATGAAGCTTTAGTGCAATGTTTTGTGACAGATCACATTTGTAAATATTTATTATATTAGTAAATCTCCAAAATCTTTAGATTCACAGCAACTTACAATAATAATTTAAAAACCAAAATACAGTTAAAAACCATAAATTAAATAACAACATAGCAATAAGCTGATGAAATAAATAGGAAACACACAATTATAGAAAACCATTAATGCTAACCCTAAAATAAGTGACATTAGCTTTCAAAGGCCCTACAGAAGTCTTTTCAAAAATGCCAGGATTGCTGTTTTTTTTTAAAAAAATATATTATATATTGTTTTAATTTGTGTATATCGCCCCAAATCATGTTGATAGGGATACCTAGATAAATTGATTTAATATATTAAAAATAAATACTTTTCCCTAAAAAAGAAAGATTAGAGATAAAAGAATAATTATCTAGTATCGCTACAAGGAATCTTCAGAAGGGGTTATATCAGTGACTTTTTAAAGGTAACCAGCACAACAATCTCTTGTGCCAGGAAAGGCATCTATCTAAATCTTATCCAGTGGGGCTCACAGGTCACCATGACCAGCTCCTCTTGCTCACGTTTGGGTATCTTTAAATAGGGTGATGTTTTACTGCCCATATTTGCCACACTGCTTTAGTTCCATCAATGTTTCCATCTAGGATATGTTCTTCATATAAGAAAGTCCCAGAAGCAGTTCCTGACATACCAAGTTTTAAAAAGACTCAGGATTCCGTTGTTACAGCCTTAACCCCTCACAGCTTCAACCTCGAACTGTCTACCGTGGACCTCACCCCATTCCTAAGAGGTCTTTAAAGGGGGCGTGCATAAGCGCACCAGCGTGCATACTGTCTCTGTCTTACTGTCCCCATTTATCTGTATTTACTCCCTTGTTCTTGTTTATGTTCATACTTATACTTGTTATCTTGTACATGTTTGACAAGTGAACACACAAATACATAAAATAAAGATCTTGGTCTAACAGCAATTATAATATATAAACAATTTAAGGTAGGCTTCTAATCTTGTGAATCTATCTTTAATTTACTCAATAGTTTTGTTTTTACTGTGTTAACTTGCTTTATTTTGGAACAATTCATTTGGTTGTACTTTGTTTATACTGGTAAAGATAAAAACAATTAAAGGTCCCCTCAATAAACTAAGTCAATCCTAAATATTTTACTTTGCAATCCTTCCTTCCAATACATTTCTGAGATATATTTTCAGTTTCTCCAGCATGAAATCTGACCGGTCCAATCTCTAAAACATGTTCACAGCATTTAAGGGCCTTGTAACAATGGAAAGTTTTATGGATGTGGTTGGGACAAAAGTGAACTTACAAAAAAAAAGCACAGAAGAAGCTAGCAGTTTATGATAAGGTGTTTTTACTGCCACATCTGGAGGAAAGGAGCCTTTAAGCACTTTAGAAGTTTCAATATTTTAGGTAACTTTAAAAAAAAAACCGAATCAGTAAAAAAAAACCTTAAATGACAAGCTCTGTAAATCCAAGAAGTACTTGGTGTTGATTAGCATCTTCAATGCCCTGATCTATTAACAGAGATGAAACAGAATTTCATTAGGAAGAATCCTGGTAGGAGCTTTGGCATGGAAATGAATGGATATCTGGGACTCATTTGTTGTCAAATGTGGCTGACTATTCAGAAATGCAACTGTTTCAGGACTCCAGGCTGTCTGTGAGAGCAAAATCTAGTTAGTGCAAATGGGTTGACGGTAGTTCTGAAGAGCAGCAGACAGAGAGCATACATAGAACCGGTTCTATGTCTGCTGCTCTTTTGGCCCACCCGCCCGCTCGGGCTCTTACCTGACTTTTTATTTCCTGCTTTTTCAACCGCAGCTGCTTTGCGCGACACAGCTGTTGTGGTTGAAAAAGCAGGAACAAAGTGCTTTTTCAACTGCTGCACACCCCCGCACAGCGCTGCTCAGCTGTCCAGGCAGCAAGCTGACGACGATATAGATGAGCGCACAAAACGTAAAATTACCGAACCGGTAGTTACACCGGTCGGATCCCACCCCTGGTTGACGAACAAAAGGAAGATCACTGCAACTATATAACAAGGCGTTATTAATGGTTGCAAAAATATTTCAAAGCTTCCTTACCATTATCATTCTACATTTAACGAAGAAATTACATATATTGACGAGTTTACGTCTAGCAAGAATTCTAATCAGGTAGACTTACCTCGGCAGAGAGCCTGTGCTTTGTCTCGTATAAAGAGCGGCAGAACTTCAGAATCTCGTCTCCCACACTCTTCTTTTGCTCCTGTAAGCACTTCATAAGCATCATTGTTCCCAGTTTAACCCAAAGATTATTATTTGAACATGTCCTAAAATAAAGGAAAATAAGTTTTCTTGTGAGCACTAAAAGCAATCTGATCTCTATTGTGCGCATATACCCACATGTATTTTTAAAAAGTATTTTTTTTGACAACATATATTGAATACAAATGCTTTGTTTAACTTTTACGATAAACTCGAATGAACTGCTTTTCAAGTCCATGTAGTCTGTGACTTTTTAGAAACACACACACACATACACACTAGCAGGACAAATTATTTTAATGAAAAAAAACCTGTGGCCCAGAGACAGAGAATTTCATTAGGAGGAATTGCTTGGCGGGCAGGATCAGCAAATAAGTCATGAAGGTTGATATGTATTTTCTGTAATATTAAATCAAATATGATAATAAAATAAAAACTGAGGTCAGAGGCAACTAAAATAGTCTATTTCAAAAAAAATCAGATAAACATTTGTTAATCATTTAAAAGTTAGTAATAAGAGAGGCATGGTGGCTCAGTGGCTCCAAGATGGTTTCAGCTCCAAGCAGTTTGAGCCCAAACACTGCATTACAGGGGGAGCTCCTGTCACACGCCTCAGCTTTTTTCCACCCAACAGTTTGAAAGCATGTTCTATGCAAGTAGCAATAGTAATAACGCTTAGACTTATTCACAGTGCTTTTACAGCCCCCTCTAAGCGGTTTACAATCAGCATATTGCCCCCAACAATCTGGGTCCACATTTTATCGACCTCGGAAGAATGGAAGGCTGAGTCAACTTTGAGCCATTCAGAATCGAACCCCAGAATGGAACAAGCTGCAAGTTAGTCCTGCAGTACTGTGTTCTAACCACTGCGCCACCAGATACAATAGATAGATAGGCAGCACTTCAGTGGAGAGATGAGCTAGTGCTCTGTGCAGGCAGTTAGATTCCTGATTGCTGTGAATTTTTCCAGTTGTGGTGCCACTTGTGAGGCAGCTCTGGGAAGGGAGGGGGCCTTGCGTGACATGGCAGGAAGAGCCCTTCATCTTTCTCTCTGGTGCGAAACCAGTTTGCTCTCCTGTGGCACGACTTGGGAAGGGTGTGTGTACCGGGCTGGTATCTTTGCAAGCCAAACACTTGGCTACTGTAGCAATGCTATATGCCGGGGGGGGGGGGGGGGGTCGAACACATGTCACAGCGCCATCATGTGATGTATTGGGACTTTTTTCCCCTTTGCTAAACCAGGCAGGGACAGGGTCAGCATGTGACGTATCCGGCCTGTGAGTCATAAGTTTCACACCCTTGCCATATGGTAATAATAATAATAATAATAATAATAATAATAATAATAATACCTAAATAATTAATAAATTATTAGTTATTAATTATAACTAAAATTATTTAAAGTCAATTATGAAATATTAGCCAGAATTAATTTTCTAATGTAGACTCACAATTTGCATGCTATTATGACTTGGGCAATAATATTGTGTGAGGCATAACTATCACACTTGAATTACCAGATATACTGTGCATTATAGTAAAATTCAGAAAGTAAAAATGTAATAATACTCATAAATTGTAAACTTGTCAAGACTGGTGTTACCTGCAAATGCTCTCTTCGAAACTAAATTAATATAAGAATCCATACAATTTATCTATAGAATTAAAGCTTAACATTTTGTTCATTCTCTGCCTCTCACACTCCACATCCATTTGTCTATAAATCTACCTAGGGACAGAGTTTTGAATTTCAGGCACTATGTGTTTATTATTGGAAATTAAGGATGAAGTTGTAATTTTTTTTCCAGGATCAAGATTAATAGAATGATGAAGAGGGAGAATCATAAGTGGCATTAAACATTCTTATTTTTCTCTTTAATAAGATTGTGAACTATTAATTAATAAACTAAAACAGCTTACATTAGGAAAGTGCTACACTAATTATTTGAAAAGGACTAATTTTAATACAAGCACCTAACTTATAAAAGCTATGAAATATATAAGAAGTCGTCACATTCATCATCTTTTTTATGCTTCAGGAAAACCTATGGCTGCTGTGACTGATGAATGCATCATATGGAAACAAAGTATTTTTCCTTGTCAGAAATGTTTTATTCATATGTAAAACTATGCAAATTTATACGATTGGGTACATTCTGGTCAAGGATGATATCTTTGATAAAGTGACAGTTTTTCTTTGAAAAAATCCAGAGTTAATCTGGAATGTGACAACTCAATAAAGAGACCAGATAAATAATTGAATGCATAACTGAATTAACACTGTGGAAAGTTAAGACTCCAGTCTGCCAATCAGTTCAGTAATAAAGCATATTATGCCACAATGGGAGTAGTTACATAGTTGCAGAGATGGACTCCTCCAAAATACTCATATTTCTTATAACATCTTCTGTAAGCACCCTTCTCTAATTAACAGGCATAAGCTTTCAGTAGTTGTTGCCCACTTCATCAAATGCATATATTGACTAAACTCCCAGGATGTTTTATTGTGGACTACAAAATCACCATTTTGGAAAAAAGAAATTTTAACACCGTGGTTGAGCGAAGAATTGTTGAACTCACATACAGTAGTACATCAAAAGTAGGCTATCTCTGAAGGTCTTAACAAGCACAATGTTTTAATTGATAATTTTTAATCTGTCTTTCATGTAACCTCCATTTGCATAACCAACCTGTCTTCTCCTTCCTTCCCCATTCATTTCATCTCATTGGAAATCCTGCATCAGTTTAGCCATTCTATCCAACTGACCAAGCAAGAAATAGGTCATGATAGCTTGTGCCTTTTAATATACTTCATTAATTAGAAAAGATGCCATTAGACAATTAGACTTGTTCTGAATGTTGGTTTGTGGTACTAAATAAACCCATTGTGTTTGTTGAGATCTTGAAAGGTAGCCTGACATTTTTTGATATTCAGCAATCACTCACTGAATTGTGTTGGTAATGTTTTTTCCCGCTTTCAAGATGGAATGTCCTAGAAGGCTGAAATACTCTGATATACCTTTTGAGTCAAATTTCATGTTCATTAATTATTTTGTGAAAAGTTTTAGCTAGTTTGTTCTATGTAGAATCCATAGGGGCAAATGATGCCAAATATTAGAGGAACAGCAGGTGAAGATGTCGCTAATCATGTGCGTCAAGTTGTTGGGTGTGTGTGTGTGCAGGATGGGGCTGTTCATATATAATGTTGGGGCAAAGTACACATCTGGTCATTTTCGGCAGAGTCTGATTCTCATGTTAGTACCCCTGTTGTGTTGTTGCTCATGAGAATCTGTATGCAAGTTTAGACCTGCCACCAAGCAGCTAAGAAAGTGAAGTGTTGCTTTCTAGTTGGGTTGTATTAGCAATAATAACAGAACACCATTGTCACCTACAGTTCACAGCTTAAGCCACTCAAATGTGTGCATGTACATGTATATGTGTGCGCATGCGCACACCTATGTATGTATGTATAATGTTTAAAAGTCTGAACCATTTTATTAACTTCTATTAATCTTTCAGAAAATGTCTATGCATTTTAATTTGAATTTTGTGGGTCACTGATCATCATCATTAATAGGTTTATGGACACTATGAGAAGATATATGGTATTTTTTGCACTTCAAAAACAGCAAAGAAATCTTTCAGAATTGGGGTGGCCTAGAAATACCATCAATCAACTACTCACTCAATTAAAGCGGCAGTTTCTTACCACTTAAAAATAACAAGGGTATTCTACAGTCATTTATTTCCTAACAAATGGAAAGTACATGCAGAATTAACATTAGGATAAGATCTACTTTAAAAATCCCCAAAGTTATTTTGAATTTATGTTAAAGTGCAAAACAAATAACTTACATATTTGGGCTTTTCATAGGAGGCCAAGCTTGCAGAAGCATAACTAAATGCTGGAATTCTTCATGTTTCCCACTATTTTCCAGAAGTTTCATGAAGAGAAAATACCTTTTTTCTTCATTGTCAATCTCTGTTATGTCCGCCTAATAAATTGGGAGAAGTAGAAGCTCACAATAAATACAGATATCAGAGTAGAGAATATAATTATCCAAATATTAGTTGCTTAGACAGTTAAATTTGTGGCATATTAAACAAACAAACAAAAAAGAGATATCCTTGTATTAAATCGAGTTTGTTTGTTCCCTTCAAGTCAATGTTTAATCCTGGCAACTGCATGGACTAATTCCTGTAGTTTTCTTGTCAACATTTTTCTGAAGTGGTTTGCTTTATATTTTCTTACAAACCCAAATAGAATATCAAGCACATACTTTCAGTTCAAATATATCCTGCAAGATTTCCTGGTTTCAGTAACAGAAGCAAACATGAAGGAGGACAGACAAAACCACAGATATAATGGAATTAGCTTGAGGAGATTGGAGACAAGCAGAAGCTTGGGGAATCTTTGCCTAATGGGGCTTTCTCAGGGGATAACTGAATTCTTGTTTCTTCTTGCTTGGTTTAGTAATCATAAGGATATAGGATATATTATTTGCTTCAAACCACCAGAATCCCCCCTCTAGAGGAATTGGGTAATAGATTCCAGTAATATGCTTCTATGGTACTTAATACTGATTCAGCAGTATTCACTCAATTTCACTTAGAGTATCCTTCATGCTTTATTCTCCCATTTATGCTACCAGAGATGCTTTTAATTCAAAATGGTTAAATTTGTTTTATTTCTCAATCAAATTTATAAAACTCATCTCATCTAAAGTGACTCTGGGCAGTGCGCAAACATTTGATGTGAATAGATTTCCCAAGGTGTATAATTTAATTCTTCTGAGTAAAATAGCACCCAACTTCCCTTAAACATGACCTGCCAAGCTGGTGGCCCGTGGCTTGGATCATCACGTGTAGGCCACGCCCACCCCAGCTCCGCAAAGGCAAAACAATCGTGATACGTCACGATATGATGTGATCGAGTTTGACACTTGTGCCTTAAAACAAGTTGTCCCATTCTGATAGCAAGTAAGGCTATTCCCAGCTTTTGATTTTGAAGGGATTTTGTAAGGAAGATGGGAAGGGGCTTCAGATAAGGGAAGGAGCCTTCTATCCTCATCCCTATTAGCAAGTGATTCATTAGGAAAAAAATGAGGCAAAGCAAATAAAAATGAAGTCCTTGATCTCTTTGCAGTTCTTCCAATTCCATAGTTCTCTTTGGATTTGCATTTATTAGAACCTGAACTTCATTTAATATATACAAACTCAAACCAACTATTTCCCTTAAGAAAGTTCATATTAATAGAAAGCATGCTAAAAGGATCTTTTGGTTTATACATAAAAGGGGGTTGTGAAAATTGTCAAGGTACATAGCAAAATAAACCTCAAATATAAAATATAAATTATACTTTAGAGAAAAAAAAGCTGTTAAGAAAAGTGAAATCTGACAGGAAAGAGCTGATAATTCAAAAACAATCCTTTAAAAAGCTGGAAATCTGAATATTATTGTCATGAGAATATGTTATAAAGACTTCTGTATACAAAAAGCAAATAATAAATACTGATTTGTTAGATATTTGATTATTATTGAACATACTCTGCTATAATTAATACAGAAATACATCAATTTATCAATAAACGTCTTATAATATTCAAACTGAAAAAGGCTAAAATGTTGAAACAATGTTATTTCTCATTTACATTTTTTTTCTTCTCAATGTAAATTCTGTAATACTTGATATCAGATCTGATTCTAGAGGACTCTGTCCATAATGATACTATTGAAATACTAATTTTCATAAGCAGTATCAGCATTTAGAAGAATGAGCTTTAAATGAGTTTCAGAAACAGGGCTGCTGAAGCATATGACATGAGGAAGCGAAGCATTTTCTTTTCTAGAAATTTAAATTATCCTTATGCATTTGTTAAGCATCATAAAATTATCTGTTCATACTAGCCAAACTTCAAATCAATGGCAGATTTATTTGTAACCTAGCAAAACCCATGTTGATTATTTCAATTCAGTTCTTCACTGCAATGTGAATCTGAATTACTACAGCATTAAAAGTAGAATTACAAACAAGGCACTTGAGAGAAGATTCTAATTGTTACAATACATTCTCAAGTCCAATGAAGTTCTAGTAAAGATCTATTAAATTCATATCTATTCACAAGAGAAGGCTTCTTGAAAACAAGTCAAAGATAACATATGCTTTCATCTTCAGGTACAGTGTTACAATCAAAAGAAATGAAAATGGAATGAAATTCCTCCACTGATTCACTATATTTTGTTCTCCCACTGAGATTTCCTTGAATTACATATGTAAGTATGTATTTGTCATTGTGAACTCATAGAAAAGCAGTGGCTCTTTGCTTCATCAAAAATGATCTTGAAATAGAAGATACTGGTTGATAAATGATTATGCCGTTCTTTTTTGAGAAGAAACTCAGAATAGGATAAATTATTTGTTCTTCTTGACTTAGCTCATATTAATAATAATAATAAATATTTATTTATATACCGCTCCTCTCCCAAAGGACTCGGAGCGGTGCACAGCCATACAATTAAAACAATAAATATGTGAAAAATTAAAACTAAATTAAACTAAGACCCTGACTGTAATCAATTAAGACCCTTCCCTAAAACCCTAAAATTTAATAAAAAAGTAAAACACCCTAATCTAAAATCAGCCCAAGCCGGCCTGGTCAAAGAGCCAGGTTTTCAAGGTACGCCTGAAGGTCCCCAGGTCCGTGGCTATACGTAACTCTGGGGGCAACCCATTCCAGAGGGCAGACGCCCCCACAGAGAAGGCCCTATTCCTCGGGGTCACCAGCCGGCACATAGATGCCGACGGGACCCGCAGGAGACCCTCCCTATGGGAGCGCACCGGACAGTGAGAGGAAAATGGCAGAATATTCCTGTACTGTAACTTAGATAAATTACAGATCAACGTTCTAAGCATTTTTACTAGAGCACAGAAATTTCCCTTGTAATGGCTTCAGAACATGAAGTTCAGTGTATGCTATTACATATATAAAAATTACGGTGTAATCCTATTTTCTCCAAGAGAGTAAACCAATGTCTACAACATTGGTTGTAGGGCAGGGCAAAATGACTAAAATCTGCCATTTGCTACCCTTCTGTTGTGGTTCTCCTGCAGCAGGTGCGGACGGCTGAGGTCTCTGAGAGTGAGGACTCGGATGAGGAGACTGTGTGCGATGCAGGGATGGGGCCAGGACTATCAGACAGTGGGGTGCTGCCTTCAGAGCTTGTGGAGTCTGACAGCAGTGATGTAGAGGACCCCAAGGAGCCTGTGCCCAGTGCACGTGCGCGCAGGGCTGCTCGAAGTAAAGAGTAGCTGCTGCAGAACAGGCGACTCGGGAGTAAGGCTGCAAGGAGATGGCTCCTCCCATAAGGATAACCTTGAAAGGGCTTGCTCTTATCTGGGAAAATTAGTTTTAATGACTCTGCTGTGAATGAACAGAATTCACAGAGACACATTAAAAGGGTTTGCTTTTATATATACTTTGTGTTTATTTGATTTGAACGAGGCTTAGGTCAAAACACGTTCTCACTACTTTTTTTTAAGCAACTTTTCTTTTCCTGTCCCTGCTGGTGAATATAAGCTAAAAAGACGGCCTAAAATTTTTAGGTAAGATGTGTGAACAATTGTGTTTACAGATCCAGAATCACCCATAGACCGTACATGGCATGTATGGTATCACAGGCGGCTTTTAAGAAGAGATTGAACAGCCACTTGTCTGGAATGATATAAGGTCTTCTGCTTATGCAGGGGATTGAACTAGAAGATCTTTAAGGTCTCTTCCAATTCTGTTATTCTCCTTTGAACTGTCTAAACATTTTCCCTTGGGGATGGAAGAGGGCAGAAATGTTTATTTCATTCCTATTTACTGCCACTCTTATCTCAGCCAATTGCTATTTTTTAAATATATAATTTGTTGTGTGTCTATGCAGTTTAGAATTTCAGGGGTCTCCAACCTTGGCAACTTTAAGACTTGTGGACTTCAACTCCCAGAATTGCTCAGCCAGCAAAACTGGCTGAGGAATTCTGGGAATTGAAGTCCACAAGTCTTAAAGTTGCTAAGGTTGGAGACCCCTGGTTTAGATCATGCAAATAAGAATGAGAAATAGCTGTAATAAAACAATAGAAACATTGCATAGGCATTTATTTGCCAACGGAATAGTGTCACTGAAAACAAATCCAGTTAATTCAAGGGGGAAACCCAAATACCGTTCCATAATTCAAATTGAAATCAGAGGCTACATACAACACATAGGGTGTTATGTTGCAAAATGCCATTAACACTGAATGCTTCAGCTGCCATCCTGCAGTAAAAGGGTACCTGAAGATAGTCCAGCATATGGTTTTAACCAACTTTGGCTGATCAGAAAAAAACATAAGCAACACAAGAGCCGATGAACAGTTGGATGGGAAGTAATTATTCTACCATCTAGAATCACATAATTTTTAAAGAAATACATCCAGGAAGAAAGCAATGAAAAACAATATTCTTGTTACCAGGAAACCTATCTGGATGTACCCATGTAATAACCCAGAACTGAACTACTTAAGAGGAATGCTTTTAAGAATTACAAAAGACAAGAGAAAAAAGGAAATATAGTTCAGTTGATGTGAAAACCCTTGTACTCGCTAACGGTTTCCTGCTTTCTGAGAACCATGTGCAATTTTAATAATGTACACTTAATATTGACTTATTTTCATGCTATATGCTCAAGAGCTACATCTTTTAATTTACAGTTTTAATTTTATTAAAACTCATTAACAAAGAACAGGAATTAGAAAATGAAAAATCATCCCAGATATTTATTGGTTTAAGAGAAAAAATAATTAGTACAAACAAACTCCTACTTAACAGATTTGAGAAGAAACCCGTAAGCGCTCTGTATGCCTAAATGATCAACGAAGGTCCAGCAACTACTGTTTTATAAATAACTTGCTTATTTGTAAAGAAGAAACACTGCCATATGAGATTGCCTACCTGAGTCTGGGGCCAACAGGCTTTGAGAACAGCTTGTGTTCTAAATAGTATAAGCAGCTTGCTATCCTCGTCGCTTAGGTGAAAAGCTTGCTCCAAAATCTGTAGCACTCTTATGCGAGGCTTCACTGGTAAAGAATCATCTCCACAGTAGGGCCTAAGCCAAGCCAACAAATCATCTGAAGATACCAGATTCTCACTACAATCAAATCAAGACACAGATCTGTTATTATTGGTTTTCATCTAATTGCAATCCATTAAAAAATTCCATTCAGGTCCTTCTTGAATTAAGACAGCTGGCTCCAGCCTTTCCAACTTGCAAACCGGTGGGGGAAGAAGAGAGAGGATAGTTCTGAGTGAGCAGCAGGTGAAAATATGTAGAAATTAAACATTGAAGTACCGAATCTAAAAACTTTCAATAGATAGCAGACATCCTAGTATCTATTTTTAAATTACTCTTAACATTTATTCATAAGCAGTTGATAAATTAATTGAAAACTTAAGTTGAGAAAGCAGAATAGCCTAATAGAAGCAAAGTAGTTCCCAGAAACCAACTGATTTGTCAGGAACAACGAAATATTTCCTGTTCAATGTTTTCAGCAGCTCTATTATTACATACTATCAAAACTTGCATTACTATACTTTTGTTTTGCCAGTTCTGGGTGTTTTTAAACAAATTCATTTTCAACGAAATTTTTTTAACATCTTTCTTATGGCTATTTTTCATATAACACAATCTACGTTAACTGCTGATCAGGAAAATTAAGTAGCATTCTGACTACCCAAAGGAGACTGTGCATTTCTTGTCACTAAAGAAAATCTGTACTCTAATGCCTATTCAGTTTTTCAAACAACAATATTTATATAGTCAAATGCCAAAAGCTGCAGAATATAAAAAGGAGGTATCTGTGAAATTTTGCTGATTGACAAAAATAGAAAACAAAACAAAATTGAATTCTTGAAAAAGTAAAATGGACAATTAGAATAAAAGAATGGAGATAGGCCATGGTAATTAAATTTATATATGAACATTTAGCCTTGTCAAGCCCCCTCAGGTCTGTCGTTCTTTAAATTATTATGTATTCAAATTCAGAAAGCAAAACTTTGAAAGTTGCTCCTGCCAAATTGTGACATTTTCTACCAGGACTCCCATTTGTCATGTACTTGATTTAATTCATTTTGCAATGCTTAGTTCTAACAAGTTTTAGATCATGTTGTTGCCAAGGTATACTTGTGGGAGAAATCAGGATCTTAGCCCAAGAAAATAGTCAACTTGTTGATTTATGTTTAGTTCCAACAAGCCTAATGTTCTACTTTGCAGTCAACTTAGGTTGCATCTCCTCCGCTCCTCAGATTCCTCAAAAGTAACTACCGTATTTTTCGCTCCATAAGATGCCCCCCCGCCCAAAAAAAGTGGCTTTACAGTGTAGATCTGCACTTAATTCCTGATTAGCATGAACCTCTTTGGGATACAATCTTTATCTGAAAATAAGATGCAAATACAATACTTAATCCATACTAGTTTGTGGAAGCTGTTGAAGTGGCATGCTTTTCCCACGTGTTCTCCTAGATATGCCTTTTACCTGCCCAAACCTGGAACCAAGCCATATTGAACAGAAAATATTTTACTCTCTCCTATCTTCAATAATAACTCTTCTACAACATGAGGTACTGCTTCTTTTTAATACATTTTATTCGCCCACAAATCCTTTAGGAATAGTCTTTTAATATCTTCCTTCTCAATTTTTTTTGAGGGAAGGCTGTGGAGCTGTCTTTAATTTAACCATTCCTATTTTCTCCAAACAGCTGTTCTTATTCTCCTGTGCTGGAGTTAATCCATTTGAGTCTGATCTGTTCCTTCAAAACGTCACATGAATAGCAATATTGCAACAGACTAAAGATAAAATGGCACTTTCTGTTTATTTTAAAAGTACACAAGAAGCAAATTAGAACAGGAAGTTCCCTAGAAATAATTGACTAGATAATAATAATAGACTAATAATAGCTGACTACAAAGTAAAAAAAACTATGTTATTTCATTATAAATGAAGTAGCATAAGATGTAACAAGTACAGATGACTTTTCTTGATTTAATACACAGACTATATCTTGAATGACAAATCTGTGGTTTGATAAAACATACAACTAAAAAATCTTAATAAGATGCTGTAGGACTTACTCAAGTTATCAGGAAAACCACAGGTAACCATCTCAGGCAACCACCGCCCATTTTACTAGCTCTAAAAGACTATATATCTTTATTTGTATAAATAATGCTTCTTATATTCACTGATAATATTTCAATTTGACACTGGTTTTTTTTTTTTCAAACAAAAAGAAGCAGCAGGTAGCATGTGATTTATATTTGAAGTAATACTGCTGTAGTCATTCTAACAAGACAGATGAGAACATAATATCATCTAGAAGACACCAATTCAACCTGTCTGAAAGTGCTGAAATAATATAAGCTGACAGTTTAAGTTATCATTTCATAAAAACTTCAAAATTTATGTAGCCTATGTACTCTTTTTCCATTTCTCAAAGAACTGGTGCTAAATTAAAAATGAGTTTTTGGAGGAAGTGACATTTGGAATGTAAATTAAAAAGTTGATAAATTAAAAAGAAAGCAGTTGAGGCCTTGGTTTCAAAAGTTAGGCAAGCTCATTTTTCAGATAACTCTATCTTCCTGAAGGGAACAATTTATATTTAGTTCCTACAACATCTGAAGGATGCAAAGGTAAATAATGTTTCATGGAATACAGGTCTAAGACCTTATTATAGTAATATTGGTATTTCAAAATTTATCTTCCTACTAAGAGTTTTATATGGATTTGTGACTAAGTTCATTGGGCTTTTCCCTGGGGAAAATGATAGCATGCACAATAAACAGTGTAACGGTTCTTTTGGAACTAATAACTTGACAGGTTATAGCAGGATGGATAAGGGAAGTGCCTATCTGAGAAAGTTTGCTGCCAAAGTGGAAGTTTAAATGTTACAGTTCCACTGGTTGGTATGGAACTATCTGATTCCAACAGAACATATGGGACTAGATAAGAAAGATAACGAGAAAGAGAAATGAGAAAGGATAGTAGGATGCATACTGTGAAAAGGACAGATTTCTGAGAAAAAGCTACAGGTTTCTGAATAAGGCACAGAACAGGAATCTGAAATTAAACATATGGATGTGTGAAGAAAGCATTTCAAATTTGGTAAGAAATTAGTATGGACAACAAAACCAGAAAGCATCTCAAATCTGCTGACTATCTGCATGAGTAAAACCGCAGTTGAATATAGCATACAAGATAGGAAACAAAAGTAAAATATTTTTTGGCATAGGTTGCAAGTCCTGCTCATAAGCTGGTTCCATTTACTCTGCTATAACATCTTTCTGGTTGGGAGGGGGGGGATCTACAGCATCATTTCTAAACTGTTAGATTTAATTCAGGTTTTTACAATTAATTCAAATTTGATACATATTCTTATTTAGCAACTGTAATCAAGTTTCACATTAAACTCTCAAAACTCTTACCCATTTTCAGCACTTGTGTGGACAGCAGAGACAATGTCTTCCAACATCTGAAAAGGATCTTTCTGAAAAGAATGCTGCTCACCCTCTTCACTGTCAAAGGAGTAAAACAGAAAGATGCTTATTTGGAATCAATGTTTCAGAAATCTTAAGTCCTACATGTATAAATGTTCTGTTCTGCTTATCAAACACTACACAAGTAAAAATTACACGGAAGATGCACTGACTGAGTTTATCCTAAGTTTGTTTGCTTAGTTTTGGTTCAATGTGATATGTGAATCCAAACCATTTGTGGATCTCAAAACAATTTATGGCTTACTTAAGCTAAATGAACCCAAATCTTGTTTAAACAAGTCCTGATTTAGTGCTACTTTGAATTCAACTTTCATAACTGGCTTTCGTAACTGTCAGTGTAGTTCTTTTAAAGAGAAATTAAGATACAAGATGCCCTCTAATTAATAATAAAAAGTATTTTATTTCATTTGCCAGGAAAGTTGTCACATTAATCAGTATTAACAAACCACAGCTATAAAAACCGTAATATGAAAGAATGTTAAAGAACTATCTGACATGTACTGAAGTTACTTTGTTGGTTCAAAATCCTGAATAATTAAGCATCTAAAGCAGGGGTGTCAAACTCGCATTGTCACGTGATATATCAGGACTCTCCTCCTTTGCTAAACCAGGCAGGGGCGGGGCCAGCACATGAGGCATCCGGCCTGCGAGTCTGACACCCTGATCTAAAGGGTTATTAAGGACTTATTTCCCAAGAGCCACAACAGTAATAACTCTAAGATCTCTGCAAGATTCTTAGCCTCAACGTTGTTAGGATTTTTTCTGGCAAAAAATATATTCAGAGTATAATTTTCTCATTTCAAGCATAGAAACAAGCTATACCAAGTTTTCTAAACTGCTTCTATTGCATAACTAATTAGGTTCTTGGGAAAAGGGAAAAAGTTCACAACGATAGGACCTTTGCAAAGCAAGCTGTTGATAGGGTCATGCTAACCCCAGTTTAACATGTACAGATTTAAATATTACTGTCCACTTAACAGTTCGATATATCATGAGTGGAACTTCAGTTTTCTATGCTTAAAGTAATTCCACCGATTAATTTGTATTAATTAATTACTTTGCATTGCATAAGGTCTACTTCTGCATTTGCTACAGTGTAGTAATTTATGTGTACATTTATCAATGTTTTAGAAACATTTGAGATATTAAGCATTTTACTGTTGCAGTTTAGCTTTTAAATTTTCTCTACCAATATTTTCTCTTATGCTTTCAAGATGCTGCCTGATTAATTTCATGCTCTCACATTGCTTAACTATGTGTGATAGAAAAGGCCATTAAACGAAAAGGTAAGACTTGTTTACAGTTACAAAGAAAATAATATATTTCAATTCACTCTTATAAAATATTATGTGAGCGAGTATCTAGACTGTTAAGCCATTTTCATCTTAACATTCAGTGAAATAGAAGCCCATCAAATGGTTGATATATTTGTGGTCATGCTACAGCTAATGCCAATTTATAATCTGAAAAATATAGCAAAAAGTATAGTTGCTATTATTCATGAAGTGCAAATTTTCATGGCTGCTATTTATTGATGAAATGACATGTGGGTAATGCTGTGTAAGAGTGAATATGTGCTGACATTTCTATTGCTTCTCTAATAATTGCCTCACTAATAAGTATTCATAAATATCCAAATAATTTAAATGAGAAGTGTTATCAACTGTCATCTACTTAGCCATTAGTGACTGGTTGTGGGTTGATTAGATACCAACTCCCACCCTTTTCTTTTAATGTGCTTTTTAAAAAGAATATTGGGCACTTCTGTAAAGACCCAGTATAAAATATTTTAATGAAATAAATAGAGCGTAAAACTTCAAAAAAAGAAGTTGATGTAAGTAAAACATCATGTAAAACATCACCATGAAAGAAGTTGATGTATGTAAAAGCCTGGCATTAAGTCCCTATTTACTTACATAAATGGATTTTCTTCAAAAGCAAAAGCAAAGCAAGGAACTTATGATACAATTCTATGTATGTCTTCTTTTTTTTTAAAAAAAAGATTGCTATAAGATTATACCATGTCAATTATATTTAACAATACACTCTTAAAAGTTCTGAAATGCATAATTTTAACTTGCCTCAAAGCAGCTATCACTCTGATTAGAGCTGTCTCAACCACATCCCTGGGTGAAAGTCCTAAATCTCCAACAGCAACATCTAGTAATGTTTTTATCATGTTCAAAGGTTGTCCATCCAAGCACATTGTTACAACTTGTTCCTGGATTCTTTTCTTTTCTGATCGGGATATATCATATTGATAGCCATATTCTTGCAGAATTTTCTATTAGGGGAAACCATTTAAGTCACAAAACTCAATATTTATTTCTGAAATTCAGATTTCATTGCTAACCTGGAAATGACCTTTTCAGAAACAATGAAAACAAAAAGCTCCAAACTTTATTCCAATAAATTATGACAGAAATCATTGTTCCCACCATTGCACAAAGCGATTTGTGGAATTCAATTCATAACAGTTACCTTAGGAATATTTATGGTATTCTATTCTGTCTATGTAAAAAAAAATCCACAACTTCCCTTTCCATCTTACTTTTATAATTTTATTAATAATATAAAAATTACCATCAAGCAAAACTATTGCAGAATCCAAATCTAACGTAACGCTGTCCTACCAGGCAGCTAATAAAGATAAATGCAGATAATCCTGCAAGATCCAATTTGGGTCAGTCACTGGGACCAGAGGTTTACTCTTCCGAGCTTTCAGACTCGTACTGGAGCTCATCCTCAGGAAACTTCCCTCTACTGGAATACACACACATACACTGACCTAGATTGGATCTTCCAACATTGTCCTGGGATATGTATGTTTGCCTTCACAGGTGATCCTCTTAATGATCACTCCCACAGTGACCATTAAAACCTGCGAGAGCTGAATGAGTGGTAGTTGCAATTGGTTCTTGAAGTTCTGTCTGTCGTAGCACCCTAAGGGACACATGATTGTGATCTGGGAACTTGGCAGCTAGCCTGGATTTTCAACAATTGCAATGTCCTGCAGTCATATAATCGCAATGTGCAACCTTCCCTGCTGGCTTCCCACAAGCAAAATCAACAAGGGAGCCGCAAGAAAGTTGAGTGTTACAATCACAAGATCCTTCCTTGATGACCCATGCGCTCCTCACTTAAAGTTGGTAACTAGGGACTGCCAGAATTGACATTATGAAGCAATGCAGTCACATTATGTTGAGCTTTATGACAGTATCACTTAGTGATAGGGACTCTGGTCCAAATTACCATAGTTAAAGTGAGGAATACCTTTCCAAGTTTTAAAAAGAAATGAAAAACGGTGATTCTGTCACCCGAATTATTTCAGCATGAAATTGAATCTGGCTACTTTTATGGTATGTTTTACAGAGTGAAACAAAACTAGATGAAGGCGGATGGGGAAATGTATTTAGAAAACTAGCACAGAATTTCCTCTGTATATGACATATAATCTTGATTTGGTTCAGTTAAATCTTTTTCACCTACCTGGTCACTGGTTTTCAGGTAAGAAATAAAATTATTACTAAGGGTTTCCAGATGTGCAAGGGACTGCTGCAGATGATTCAAAACATCTTCATAAGTGATTTGCCTGTGAACCGCAGCTTCTGTGAGGTCCCCCTCAGAAGCCCTTTTCCCAGCTTTTTCAGATGAATGTTTCATCGACTTTATGGCTTTCTTTGTCATCTCTACCCGGGAGTCGACTGACAGCTGAAAAAAGATAATGCTCAATTCATCATAAATTGTCACTAGCATTTATAGTACAAGTGGTGCTTGAATGCACATGAATCGGGGATACTGAAACTGAATAATATACATTGATTAAAAGATTTCCTCTATATTTCTTTAGTAAAGAACCAAAATGTGTTAAATGTAACAGAACACGAGCAAGAGAAAAATTTGTTTCTGAAAAGAGCTTTTGCCTTCAAAGTCTAATTCCATGCTATTTCTTTTTTCAGTGCCTCTTGAATGATTCCATTATCTAATTTTTAAAAACATTTAAAAACACACAGAGACAAAACTACTTCCTTCCTTATAACAGACTGTGGAAATCTTCATTCTTCAACTGGTTTGACAAATGCCTCTGAAGCTGTTGAAGTATTCCACTTAAAATAGTATTTTGAGTCAAGAGCTCAAAAGGATTAACAAGTAAACAGAAAGGCAATAGAACTAAGCAATCCCATTCTTTCTCCAAATGAGTTTTCAAGCACCTACATATTAGGATTTTCATAATGTTACTATGTTTGGTTGTTGCCAATTGCTCTACCTCAGACAGTTAATAATTTCTCAGGGGACAAAAATAAACTGCATCTCACTCAAGGACTTAAAAAAACCAGGAAGTTTAGAATTCTCAATGCAAACAATCTAAGTTCATGGATCATGCAAGCCATGGTTTATTTAGCCATGGTTATAATTAGATAGATCCACATAACATACTAAACTACTAAATGTTCACACAGATTATGGGTTACTATGAACTGTAAATTTAGTCATTATATCTACCCTATAGTGAATATCAATCCTTATTTTTTACTGTAAAATTTAAACACAAAATATTTCCAAGTATTGTAGAGAAATGTATATAGATAATCATCTTTATGTATGTTCCTTGCTTGAAAATGCCTGGGAATCGGAACTTCTTGAAAATAAGTTATTGCTCTCAAGTAGCCTATTTTTTTTTTTTTGCCAACTTGGATGGATCCAATAGCTTCCATTATTGGAGCCTCTTCCTGGCAACATTCACATGCTGATTTTTTTACAATGATAATTTGCTTTGATATCTTCCATATATTTTTCTCTGTGCTTTGCCCAATTATTTAGAAACCCTGATTTTTGTCTATGTCCGGCACTTTTTACACTAACAAAGGAAGTCATACACATAATGCTGTTATAAAATAATACTTACTTTGGTGACAGCCTTTGAAGAAAAAGTAATTTCATCCAGAAAATTGATAATATCTCCTGGGTAAAGTCTATCGAAGTATTTGGCACATATGTCATAAGAATGAAGCCATTCTGGTGGGGTTTCTGGAACCTTTTTAATCAGATGGGAATCCCCATTCCAGAACACTTTTTTAATCAAGGCAGCATAGACAGAGCTTGGAGAAAGCAACCTTCCATCTTTTCCTGGGATTTTAGGAGCAAGCTTGGAAATCGGCAGAATATTTTGACTTGTGAGGATCGGATCCAAAGCTTCCAGAGGGTCTGCATTTTCTTCTGTTAGTTTTTTATAATTAAGACCTATCAGAAAAAAAAAAAAAGAGCAGCAGTCCTTATGGATCAACTGTGTAGAAATTGAAATAAAATGTGAAGCACGATTTATGGGTGTCAGGATCCGATTACCAGTGCATAATTTTCATCATATTACAGTAAATACTTTCCTCCAATTTAGGGCATGGAATATTATGTTATTATGCTATGCAAGGTTTTAAGAGAGAAACAAGTAGGCAGAGAAAAGGAGGGAGGGAGGCATATCAAAGCCTCAAAGAGGAGAGTCATTTAACTTCCCACCTCATGAGCTTTAAAGTTGTTATAACAGGATAAAGTGATATAAATTTGCCACTCTTCCTACCACTCCTAGATTCAAAATTACACATGATGACAGTCTTACCAGCCATCAAAGGGCACTAAAAAGCACTTTCATAGTGTACTAAATTTTATGTTTAAAACACCTCTGGACGGAGGAGTTTATCTATAGTATAGATGTGGATGAATTATGTTGTAATTAATTGCTCTTAGATGGCATATTCCTATACACCTTTATTTAGAAATAAATCCCATGGGAGAATCTTGAATAAAAATGACCATAGCTTCAGTATACTTTTGTAAGTTTTGGCTAGAACTTGTAGCAGGCATGGGAACCTCTTCATGACATTGTGCATCACTTCTTGGTGTCTCCCATTTTTCCAGGGATAATGTGAGCAGCCATGATTTTCTAAACTCTCTTCACAAAGAAAATGTTCCATTATTTATTTTCTCCAATGGGAAAGATACATATTGGACAAATTAGGAAAAAATCAAGATTTGATTATGTCTTCTCTGGTTGATAGTCCTCAGACCTGATCTTTTCTCAGCTCAGAAAAAAAAATAGTGTAGGTGAAATGGATCCTGCAATTCATCTGCAAGGGGAAAATAAGCAGGTCAGGAAAAGTCAGGATCTATTATATTGCTTCATCATTTGTACCTATCATATTGGATTGGACAGTCTAATAGGGTGGAATAGCCCAGGGAATGCAGGTTTTCCAACCCTGTTTTAAAGCAGCAGCTCCCTTTCTTTTCTTTGTATAGGCAACTAAAATAAAATAGTACTATATAAAGCCAAAGGTTGTACACAATGACACCTGCAGTGCCATGATGCATATGTTTACTCCATTGCAACTATTTTTTTAAATAAAAAATGACAGAAATGTCACAGACTTCAAATCCACTTTTTGAGAAATGGTGGTAGGCATTAAAATCATGGGATATCAGTCTAATTCTCAAACTGAGACAGTAGATGCGGTCTCAATGTAAAATATAGGCATACCCTCCAGAATATCATCTTAACTTATATATAATATGAATCAAATCAACATATCTACTATTACCATGAATTTAAACCAATGTTCCCTCATAGGAAGACGAAATTGTTAAAAAAAAGTATATAGCAATCTTGTGCATTTCCCATTTTTCTCCTTTATCTGTTCTATCAAGGTGGTCAATCATGGCTCTATCTATCTATCTATCTATCTATCTATCTATCTATCTATCTATCTATCTATCTATCTATCTATCTATCTATCTATCTATCATCTATCAATCTACCTACCTACCTACCTACCATATCTATCTATCTATCTATCTATCTATCTATCTATCTATCTATCTATCTATCTATCTATCTATCTATCTATCTATCTATCTATCTATCTATCTATCTATCTATCTATCTATCTAACTGAGAATGAATATCAGTATCTATGCTCATCTGCAAGAAGTCATCACTATATAGCACAAAGCCATGACAAAAACATACCTTTATATCAATTAGTAAGTATCACTTGCCAGTCTATAAAGTAATGTACTGATTACCAAATTAATTGATCTCCATATGCAACTTTCTTTCTAATCTTACACAGAAACAAGCAACTACACAGAAGATTAAATTCATCAAACAAGTGCTGAACTGCAGTGTAATATTTAAAGGCATCCAGCTTTGCTACGTAATTATGAATGTTAACAACTTGTACCTGGTGCAACCGCCTTGAATTTTTTCAGTAGTCGTATGTGAATTTCAAGTTTAATGGTGTCTTTCACAAATTCAGAGCAAGCACAGTTCTCAAGAAGTGTAAAATAGTAGAGTAAGCGCTGGTGATCCTTTCCTTCAATGATAGGATATACATATTTGGTCATATGCTCATGAAATGCTTTGGGAACAGTTTTCAGAGACTCAAATAGGCCAAGACTTTTTGCTCGGTCTTCTATTGCAGCTGTGGACAAACTGCATGGAAAACAAAGGAAAATGTAACCAACGAAACAACCCATTTCATCGATTTATCGATTTAATTTCTGCTGAATACTGGATGATGTTATCAATATTAAGTATGAAATTTCTTTCAAAAGGAGAGGTTCTTTGCATTAAATACTAAGCTATCATCTGCAAACCAATTGTCTAGTTCATGAGCACAATTATTCACGATTCTAAATACTCAGCAACTTTAATAAAACAAATCCAAGTATTTAAATATTATGTTCTAATAATTTAATAATTATAAGCTTTTATTTGTAATTTAGAACAGTACTGTTAGCAAAAATTAATAATAAAAAGAAACAATAGAAATTGTGCAGGACAATATTTATTAAAATAATTTCTGATTTTAAGCAATAGAAAAAAGAAACAAATCTAATTTCTTGCTTTGGTGAGGATTTTGTCCAAATGAATCAAAGGTGTGTGCTTTTCTAATAACGCCACAGTTTAATGCTTAGGGTAGGATAGGATATCAGAGTTGGAAGGGAGAGTGGAGGTCTTCTAGTCAACACCCCCTGCTCAATCAGGAGACCCTATATCATTTCAGACAGGTAGCTTTGGTGTCTCTTCTTAAAAGCTTCCAGCGATGGAGCATCCACAGCTTCTGAAGGCAAGCTGTTCAACTGGTCAATTGTTCTCACTGTCAGAAATTTCTCCTTAGTTCTAGGTTGGATTAATTTCCATCCATCATTTCTTGTCTTGCCTTCTGGTGCTTTGGAAAATAAGTTGACTCCTCCTCTTTGTGGCAGCCCTTCAAATATTGGAACACTGCTATCATATCACCCCCTAGACTTTCTTTTCACTAGACTAGCCATACTCAATTCCTGCAACTGTTTTCATATGTTTTAGTCTCCAATCCCCTAATCATCTTTGTTGCTCTTCTCTGCACTTTTTCCAAAGTCTCAACATCTTTTTTATAATGTGACCAAAACTGGATGCACTATTCCAGGTGTGGTTTACTAAGGTTTTGTAAAGCGGTACTAGTACTTCATGTGATTTTGGTTCAGTATAATGGTGCACTGAATATTCAATATAAACAGTAAGGGCCTGCTTTACTTTTGCTTCCACCCCAATTTCATTTAGGCTTCTACTTGTACTTCTAAGAGGTACCATCTGTTTCCACTCACTGTCTGCTTCCATGCCTCATAGCCCTCTGTTCAAAGGTGAATCAGTTAAGTATTTATCCTAGGTCTGTGTTATTAGATGGCTTTCTTATTGATATAAAATTTGTTCAACATTCAGCAGGCTTCTTTTTATCTAAACTGGGTGGTTGCTTAGCAACGTGTACATGTTGCTGTAGCTAAATTTCTCCTGGAATTATATGCAACAGCAATAGGACCTATTTATTAACTAACGATTTTCTAAAGTTACTGAAAATTAAGCACTCAGCCAATTTGCCTGTAGCTTTCTACTTTGTGTCATTGCAAAGGTAACTTACATATCAATTGAATGAAGAATGAGGCAAGGATGGATAAACACAGACTGGATTTATATCTACTAATGTATAGTTTGCCAACAATTTTTGAAAAGGTTTTTATCCTGCCATTTTTTCCCATATGCAACTCAAAACGGCAAACATACCAAGTCCTTCTTCTTTCCATAACTGGATTCTCTTCTCACACTAAGGCAATTTCCCTAAATTTCCAGGTGTAATTTTTTTTATAATGAAAGAACAAATAGTTTCAAGAAAAGGAAGAAAAGTTCTAAATATAAATATTTTTGATATGCCAAAAAAAAAAAAAAAAGAAAACTCAAGAGGCTAAGTAAACTTCTGTTCTCTATATACAGTATTTTAGAATGTAGGTATCACCAGGGTCATTAGGGTTGTAATTTCAAATATAGAAGGTGCACTCTAACAACATATGGAAAGCACCAGGTTGTATATCTAACCTTAAACTGATGATGTTTAATTTTTATAAAATCACTTAAAAGGCACATTCATATCGTAATATTAATAATAAAGCTAGTATACAATTCAAGCAGATAAGCAAGCACCTTCCATATAACACTTTATGACCCCTTGCGGCCTAGGTTTCAAAGTTCTGATGGTGCCCCCTCCCCAGTTTATATAGCTTATATAAACCCATTTTACATAATTTATATAACTCCCTGCCATTGCATTTTGGGCGCTTGGTAACCAATCCGTAGTTATGGCTATTATGGTCAGTCTGCAGCCATTTAACCACAATTTATGAAGATTTTTGCTGGAAACTGGTGTTTACTTCCATTTGTGGCAAAACAAAAAACAAAAAAACACCCATTGAGTAAAATGGGTTCGCTTAATGACCAGAGTAAAAAAGTTGTCAAATTGGGTATGTTCACATGGTGACGCATTTATCAACTGGCACAACTTACAACATTAATTCTAGGCAGAGTTATGGTTGTAAGTTCAGTACTATCTTTATTAAACAGTAAGAAAAAAATGCATATAAAATGCATTATGTATTTCTATATATGACAAATGGCTGTCTTGACTATTCAAAAGCAATCAATTCATCTGATGGTCTTCATTTCTTGCAGCCATATTTGTACATTATGAATTGCTGCCTTGCTTCATGGCCCACTTGTGCTATGGTTGCAGATAATGAGTAGATGGCTTGATATTCTCTCACAGAGTTCTATAATACAAAACAGCATTCTTGCTTTTTTAACTGATGGCAAGTCATCCAGGTCCTGAGGCAGCAAACATCCCCAAACCATGACACTTCCATATCCATATGAGGGGTATGAGCCTCTTATAGTAAAAAGTGGTGTTTGGTTCTAATAACATCAAAGTCTAATAACATCAAAGCTCCCTGTGGCCTTCCGGATTCGATTCAAGGTGGTACTGATGGTATTTAAAGTGCTCCATGGCTCGGGACCTGGGTAATTACGGGACCGCCTGCTGCCACCAACAACCTCCCGCTGCCCAGTACGCTCCCACAGGGTCGCCCTACTTGGGGTACCGCCGCCTGATCGCTGTCGGCTGGCGGCCCCGAGGGTGCGGGCTTTCTCTGTGGGAGCCCCCTCCCTGTGGAATGATCTCCCCCCGGAGATACGAGCCATGACGGACATCCTGACCTTCTGGCGCGCAGTTAAGACCCTATTTTTTAAACAGGCCGGCCTGGCCCAGTAAGGGTCTGTGGGGTTTTAAATTTAATGAGGGTTTTAATTTTTAATCTGATATTTTTAAATTTTTATCAATCCCGGATCTTAAAAATGTTTAATTGTAGTTGGATGGGATGCAGCCAGATATATGTATTTAATCTAGTTTTAAATTCTATTTAACTTGTATTTATTTTATGTGTTTATTAGGCTGTAGACCGCCCCGAATCCCTTTTTGGGAGAGGGAGCGGTATAGAAATATGAAAAATAAATAAATAAATAAAGTAGATCTAGTAACAGCAATGCAGCTTGAAAATTTCCAAGTTTGAGTCATTTGTCCAGAAAAGTCTGGGTGTTCAGCTACATGTTTTTTTTTTTTGGCAAACTTAACATCAGCATCAACCTTCTGCTTAGTCTTCTATCTACTATCTTGTAACTCTCCTATCAATCTCACTTTTATCGCACTTTTCTGAAGATGGACTCAGGGAAGAGAGGCCTATAGATCACTGGATGCTATTTTGAGGTTTTGTGATTTTCTGGGTAATTTTATACACTGCTCTTGAGTTTTTTGTTAAGTTTCTGACTGTGGAGTGGTATAAGCCCCAGAGCTTTAAAAATGGATTTGAAAACTTCTCCTGACCAATAAACACATTTCTTAAATACAAGTTGGAGGTCCTTAGACATTTATTTTATGTGGTTATGCTGTGTCTCTTAAACTGTAATAAGAATTGTGATGAGGTCAGACAAAGTTTGTGAAATTTATATAGGAGAAATTAGCCTTAAATGCTTAATGAAATATTCATACAAGTGGCCCTAGTACACTGAAATTGCATGTTGGGTTATTTTGTTTATCAAAAAAACAGAGAAAGTGTTATTCAGATATTATTTATTTAAACTTCCTTTGATAAGAGCCACATGAAACTTGAACATGCAAACGTTGGAAGGAATTGGGCACTTCTGCGCAAAATTATAGATACTGTCTCAGCTAATCAAATTGAGAATGTTCACTTGGGCTCCACCTTCTGGATATATACTTGCCTTTAAAATAAATGAAACAGACTGAGCTTCTGTACTTACCCACTGTCGCTGAAGAGAAATTCTAAGTGTGTCATATGAACTTCCCAGAGTGGGACATTATAACGCTGAGCCAAGGAGAGAGCTATATTATACACGTTTTCTTCAAGTGTTCTGGTTACCCATGTGGAAAAAAAAGTTTAATAGCTATTAAGTAAAAAAAAAAATCAATTGGAAAAATGCTTAACTACAAAACAGAACAGTGTCTATAGAATCCATTCCTCTAAGCCAGGGCATTTCAAATTATTCATGGAACCCTAAGTTCCATAGCAGTCCAAAGCCCCCTTCCCACACTCCATAAAGTTAACTTGAATACAACCCATTTTCCATTGCTAGAGCTTTGCCTCTTGTTCAGAGGTTTCAGGGTTGTTGAGGTGTTTTTTTTTTGGTTAAGTAACAGGTTCTATGACTGGGTAAGGTTGGAACATCCTGCTGCAATAAAATTCTTCAGAAACTAAACTTTCATCCCCTTTTATTTTTCCCTAAAAATATTATAAAACATATAACTCGAGTGAAAAGGAGTAGACTCTGAAGTCTGTTTTTTTTAAAGGATAAAAGTATTATTCACATTTCAGTAATTTCTTTATTAATGTGGAATCACCAGAGGCTACAGTTTAGGTCCCAGGAACATTATTTATGTATTTGAACTCAAGCAAAGAGGCTTTCATTAGATATAAAACTTCTCAAGCTGCATCGTGCATTACTAGTAGGGATTAACTAACCCCCCACACTCTCCTGGGTAGAAACCAGTATTTTCTATTCACATCCATATAAATCTTGTTCTTGATGTTGACAGTAAAAAAAGCTGAAGAATATAAAGTTTGACCAAGATTCTGAAAAGCCAACCTAACCGCATAAAGTTGAATATCATATAAAAACATATATAATTGTAGCAAAGCATTTTGGGAACTACTATTGGGTCCAAGAGTTGCATATTTTGCTGAAGAATATATAAAAAAATATGAAGTTTGACCAAGATTCTGAAAAGCCAATCTAACTACGTAAATTTATTTAGACAAGTTGAATATCATACAGGAGCATATAGAACTTGTAGCAAAGCATTTGGGGAATTACTATTGGGTCCAAGGGCTGCATATTTTGCTAATGAAAGTTGAAACCAAGGAAGGCCTTTTATGAATGAGAAATTTACATTCTCACCAATATCTGTAAGTATGGATCAGAAATAGCAATCTGATTGCAATGTGAAGATTCCTTGATATGCACCTGATACCGTACTTTGAGACAAATAAGATAAATAATTTTGCAAAGTTCATACTCAAGGAGCTTTTATTATCAAGTCTCAGAAACATCAGGCAAAGATTCAATCGAAGCAGCTGCGTTTCTCTCTCTCTCCATATATACAGGTAGTCCTTGGGTTGCAATGGCAATTGGGGCCAAAATTTCCATCACTAAGCAATGCAGATATAAAATGCAATATCACATATTTGCATTGCTTAATAACAGCAATCCCATCAGCCCAGGTTGCTGTCATAATAACCTCAGGATTGTGTGGGTCATTAAGCAGGAAACGGCAGTAACCCCAGACAAGGAGCATTGGAAACTATGGTTCAGTGGGAGGGTACTACAGGCAGGTGCTTCTGAGCATAGGCAGGCTGGCAGGAGCACCGGTGGGAACCTCTGAGTTGGGCAGGCACTTTTAATCATGGCCAACTCAGCAGGGGCTGTCGGCTGGCACTTCTGAACACAGGCAGGCTGGCAAGAACTAAGGAAGGTGCTATGGAGCATGGGTAGATTGACGGGCATGAAGGTGCTATGGCGTACAACATTTTTGTAATCTCTTATTCCATAGGGGGGATTCCTGGGGGGGGGGGAGGAAATTAGTGGGAATGACTTATGGGAACAACTTCAAATCTTCCCTTCTGGCTTCCCCATTGACATTGGTTATGGGAACCCAGGAAAAGTTGCAAAGGGTGATCATGTGACCATGGCTTGTTTATGACATCATAATTGCAAGCTGGGTGCCTAATACCTGGATCACAATTACATGATCGCAGGGATGCTGCAGCAGCCACAACTTCACAGTTAGGTCGTAAGTCGTCTTCATTCAGTGCTGTTATAATTCTGAACAATCGCTGAACGAGTGGTCGTATTTCAACAACTGCCTTTATTATGTGCCAAGTATATATACATATATTCCAGATATTACAATAAGCCACCCTAGAAAATATGGTCTAATCTCCTCTTTTGCAAAAGAGGAAGAACTTCATGGTTGCCACCAGTGGTGGGTTTCAAATTTTCGTTACTACCGGTTCTGTGGGTGTGGTTTGGTGGGCATGGCAGGGGAAGGATACTGTAAAATCTCCAGTCAGAGGTGGTATTTGCAGGTTCTCCAAACTACTCAAAATTTCTGCTACCGGTTCTCCAGAACTGCTCAGAATCTGCTGAATACCACCTCTGGTTGCCAGGCAGATTTCCTAACATATGGTTTGGCAGTTAAAGTAATGATAGAACCAGCTACCACATGTGGTTTTGTGTTTTAATTTATTTTAATCTGTGAAAACGATATTATGAAAAGCAAAATATATGTGAAAATATTAAAAACACCATGATGTCACTGATGGTTATCCTGTGATGGTGATCTGCATGGCACATGCTTAGAGATGATACATTAAGCATTCACAGGGTTGCAGAGTTGCTGTTCATGTTCAGGATTTAATATAATGAATCTTTTTCTAATATAACTAACCTCCCGATCCTCATTATAAATTAAGTAGCAGCATTCAACCATAAATAAAAGGAATAAAGAGAAAAAAAATACCAATACATTACATCTTTCCTTGTGCCTATATTTTTACACTGGAGCCCTCTCCTTTGTAAAAGATGGTATGCATTGCATTAACAATTACATGGTTTTATTACACCTTTTAAAATGAAAATGAACAAATCTGCAATAATAGTACAAGTAATATTACTATTATTATTGCAAGAAGCATTCTCTAGGTGCTGACTATTAGGGAATGCAATCAGGCTAGAAAGAGAGCCTTTTTTTGTCATGGAACTCACCCTTTAGAATGACATATCCCAGAGGATCAAATTGACCCTGACCCTACTGGCTTTTTGTAAGATCTTAAAGTCTTGGTTTTACCAGCGGCTTTGAGGAACCCGTAATGCGCTGGGGTAGTGCAATGGTTAGAATGCCGTATTGCGGGCTAATTCAGCGCACTGCCAGGGGTTCAACCGTCACCGGCTCAAGGTTGACTCAGCCTTCCATCCCTTGGAGGTCAGCAAAATGGGGGCCCAGATTGTTGGAGGCAATATACTGACATTTGTAAACCACTTAGACGGGGCTGCAAAGCACTGTGAAGTGATATATAAGCCAAAGTGCTATTGCTATTCAATGAAGCTTGTACAATGGCTTTGTTGGTATACCTTGGCTAATGACTGGCTTGTTGCATGGCTTTTTATACTCTTTTATATATATATTACTATTTTATATATATATATAATTTAAATTGCTCTGAGCCACCCAGTCATGGATTTGTGATGGGTAGCTATATAAATTGAAATAATAAATAAGTAATAATAATACAAACATCACTTGATTAAGTGCAGTTGAAAATATCGATTCTGCTCTGCATTTTAGATATGACAGGTTAAAAGATATGGAAAGTAGACACCACTTACTCTGCCAAACCTAATATGGTTTCCCTCTTGTACTGACCATCTGCTGTAAACCTTTGGACATCCACTCCTTTGCCAAGCCCTTGAAGAATTTGAGCCTGGGTGAAATCCAAGAGTCGTTCATTATAGTACTGAAGATGTTTAATCAGAATTGCTATTTCTTCCGGCCAGTCTGCATAGCTAGAGTTGGTAACGTGTTTTGTGACCATCTGAATTAAATCTTTGGGGTCAGCCTGTAGAATTAATTCACAACACACTGAGATTTACATTTGTCCAATTAATCATGTTTGAATGGTTATGATGACATTTTAAAATTGTCTTCAAAATATGGGGGCACATCGGGGCGCGGGAGGAGAAAACATCTTACCATCATACCTTTTAATCATTTCCAAACAAAAGCAAGACAGCAAGCAAGTAAACAAAAAAAAATTCCTTCTCTTCAAAACACACTGCTAGCAGCAACAATCAAAACCCAACTGACTTTCTCAAATTTTGTAGATTCCTCCACTTTGTATTGTATGCATTTCTTAAATTACAATTTATCACAAAAATTGACAGGGAATAAATGTATTTTTTTAAAGAGGGGGAGCACTCAAACTCTTAAAAGTTGTTATAGTACCAAATCTTTAAATCTATTTATTTAAAATGTAAGGATTCTGGTATCCTAAGAACCGATCAAAAAGCTTGAGCATTTCTTTCAATTTTGCCAGGAAATAAAAGTGATCAGTGAGTTCTTTTTCTTTTTAAAGATCAAAATATAGAAGTTTCTTTCAAACCTCCTCTTTATTTTGTTTTAAATTAGGCAGCTTTATCTCTTTATAAGGAACTATTCCATGTGCAAATTTTGTTCAATTTTTCAAGGATAAGTAAAATTTATTTTCCTTGTTAATTTACAAGTGTCTTATTTGCAAACAAAGATTCAGATTTTATCTCCGGGTGGATCTGAAATGTTTTCCTAAATGTTTTCCAAATTGTAGTTCAAATTAAATATTACTAATGCAAATACCTAATAAAAAGTCCTGCATTCTACAATATTGCTTTATATAACTCTGACTTTACCACTTTCATGGTTAGGGTCAAGATCCACAATTTACTTAGTTCCATCAAGTACTGAGTCATATTATAAGATTTCACTACATCCCAATGTATTTTTATAAAATATTACTGGTTGCTCTTCACAGTAACCTAATAAAGGTTTGTTTTAAGTTATCAATAACTAAAATACCATTTACTTGTTTGATATCATATAACTGCATTCCAGAAAGTGTGTTCTACTTATATTGGAATTTTAAAATTTATCAATCTACAAAATATGATCATTGACATACTGTTCTTGTCTATTTTTGAAGTTGAAGATTTAACTAGATATGCTGACAACAAATACATGTTTTAATACACAGGTCTCTTTCTCCTCAATTGATATAAAGAAGGGTGAATTGCTACATCCTTCCCTTTAACTATAGTAATTTTTCTCAAAACCCCTATTAAGAACCACCACTTCAAAAGTTAAATCAACGTTTTGGACTTGACAGACTATTTTGAAAACAGTCCTATATATCAGCATTATTGTAGCAATTGTCAGGACTGTGCCTATATTTTAAAAAATATATACCTCTCCCTCTTTTTCAAAATCCAGCTCTTTACATGAACTGAATTGGATTTCTTTACTTTTCCTCTTTTTAAATAATATACCAAGACAGGAAATACAAATGTAAGAATTCTGAAAAATAAGCAAGTGAAGTACTTGGAATATATAGTATATCCACATATTAACTTTACCTCATTTGGTACTCTCTGAATAAGCTAAAATGAATGCTTTTAGAATTAAAGTCTGACCATGCTGCCTAGCAATTATGGAAGTTTTAATGTCAACACCTTGTGGAAAATTGGGTAGCAGTATGTTTGGAATGTGTCACTCTCATACTTAGAAATGACTGATACTCTTAGGTATATTCATTTGTCACCGCCAGTTTCCTGAAAAAGCGAACTCAAAAGCTGACTATATATTACATTGGCTTACATCTTCCATCTGCAAAATAAACAACTTATCTGACTATATTGTACTTGTCAGCTTCTGGTACAAACAACTTCCTGAATATGGGTTTAAGCATATGGAGAATCCAGATTCATAATCATGCCCAGCCTGACGTCTAATGATAATCTATTTTGGGAAAACTACACTGGGGATTGTGTTCTTCTACAGGATTCAAAATAAAAGGCCAATATTCAAGTTGGCTAAGATAAGTAGGCTGCTCCTGATTTAGATTTAACTTGCACATTGGATTTATAGCTTAGTTTTAGTGTGTATTTATAGAAGAAAAAAAAATAAACTAACCCTGTAAAGGGGGTGGCATTCATCCTTGAAGCATGGTGCCAAGTGAGCATAGATTTGTAGACTATAGTAATAACTTGCCAGCTGGAGTGAGAGAGCAGAAGGAGACTGTTTTTCAAAGCACTTGTTGGCATCCACCACCTAGAAGAAAAAGAGAATTAATGTAGCTAACACAAAATTATATTGATAAGCGTATCATGTCTTTAATGACTGCTCTAGAATAATAATAATAGGAAGAGTATGGCGTAAATAATATAAAATTTTATAATATAAAATGAATAAAATTATGGTGTAAAAGGGCTGTGGAGGTTCCAATGGTTATCAGCATACTGGCTACTATACAAAAAATATCGGATGGCACCTATAAAATTTGCACGCTGACAAAAATTTTCATTGGTTGATTACAAAGGCCATACTGTTTGTACATACGTTACGCAGAGCTTCAGATGAGTTGATGTTCTCCTGCCCTTACCCCTAAACATCTTTTTTTCTGCTTGACTGGAGGTTTACAGCCTCATTTGAATTTAGAAAAGAAAATCCAGTATTTCTAAGTTTTTCTTATAATTATTATTTTTATTAAATTTATTAAAATACTATATAAAATATAAGTGAAAATAAAGATAATGGGGAAGGGAAAAGGGAGAGAAAGAAGTGTGGGATAAAAAAAGCATTAACTTATTTATTTATTTAATCAATCAATCAATCAATCAATTTTATATACCGCTCCCCTCTCCCAACGGGACTCGGGGCGGTTTACAGCCGAATAAAAATACAATCAAATACAATATTTAAAATGAAGTTAAAAAGATTAAGTAGGTGGCTGGAAGATAAAACAGTCAGAGGAGTTAAAAAGCTAAAACCATTTAAACCATTAAACCAACTTCGTCATTCTTTTTGGCACAGTGCAATAAAAATAACAACATTACAGCTCCAACTTTTTGCTTTTGCATACTTAATATATACGAACCATTTCTATAACAACAAATGTATCTAATCAGCAAATCCCAAAGTCAAACTTTCATTTTATTTTCTGCCTCAAGCACAAAATCCAGAAGTAGTAGCATTTAACAATTCTTATAATTGAATGCAGCTGCAAATCCTAACTCTATTTTTGCTATCCTATAACTTTGGGGGTGGTGGGGAGTGGGGAACAGTCAGAACTAAGACAGTTAAAAACAATGATTTTGGAATTAGCTATGAGTGCCAACTCTGACCATCAGAAGTGGTAGGGGAAGCCTGGTTAGATGGGATTGGTCTGAGATGTGAATGTGACAATAAAATAAATAAATAATTCCCAGGTAAGTTATGCAGTAGTATACTTTATTTATGTCTGTCTGATATTCAGAAATCACAACTAATTAACTCACTGAATAAATGAAGCTTTCTATCATGAATTTATATAGCCTTTGCCTATAATATTAATTTACACACAAAAAAAAATCAACATTTTAGAGATGAAAAACAATTGTGTATATCTGATGGCTTGTTCATGTGAATTTTTTTAAAATACATTTTTAACGTTGGTCCTTTAAAATAGCACGGTTTAGGATTTGGGTATCACTGGTATGGTGGCTTGATTTCTGTGGTTCGGTGTCAAATGAATCAAAACTGGGGAGGCAGGGAATGGTGCAAGTCCCATCCCCGAGGGAGATACACTTGGTGGGACCAGAAGAAGGGCCTTCTCCATGGTAGCTCCCTCTCTCTGGAACATCATTCCCCCAGAGATTAGAACAACTCCCATTCTAATACTCTTCCAGAAGGCACTGAAGACATGGTTTTGCCAGCAGGCCTGGGGAACCCAGAGTGGGATGGAGCCCATTAAATGGCTCGTGTGATCTGCTATCGCCAGGGCGGGGGGTGATTTTATTATATTATACTAAATTTATTTGATTCTTTTTATTAGTTCTATTGTTTTAAATGTGGCTTTATATTCTGTAAGCCGCCTTGAGTCGCCATGGGCAAATAGGCAGCAATATAAATTCAATAAATAAATAAATAAACCTGGGGCACTTCAATGAAAAGGCTGGTGCACTAGACTGAAGAAGAAGTATGATTTTTTACCCCAGCAACCTCACATCAGATTATGCATTGAAATTTCTTCAGAACCTAATATAACAGAAGCTTGCTTTTTATTGAGCTGAAGCATACTATATATGTATCCTATAAAGGAAATTAAATTCATATGTAATAGAAGAAGCAAGTAAGAGATTAGAGCAGCAAAGAAGCATGTCTCATCCATGAACATACCTGGGGTAAAGCAAGCAGGTAGGCAAGAGATAATGTCATGTCATTTGGTAAAGCTTCACTGGCCAACTGTAGCAGGACTGCAATAGAGAAAAAGGCATAAAAGTTCAAATGTTGACATCTCCAACTTTTGAACATATTAAGTTCTATACTTTTTTTCATTTGGTTCCAGATATAAGGGTCATGTATTCATTCAATTAATGTTAATCAGTTCAGTAGCAATTAATGTGTAATTAGCCTGAGAGAATGCTTTGGTTTATTTTCCAGTCAGGGTGATGGGGCAGTCAGTATAGGACAGATGTTAAATTGAACAGTTGAAACATTTTCAGTCTGATTTACATTACCAAATGTGCTGGCTTTAAAACTAAAGCAATGATATAAAAGTTATGAACATTTAAAAATACAGGCAGCATGATTCCGTGTAATACGTGTCAGTCAGCACTTCTGTATTTATCACTCCTTATGTAACACAAGACTCAACTATTAATCAAGCATTTATCATGGGAAAGAATGCACCAAGCATATTACCATTCTACAAACCATTACTACAATGAAAGAGTTATGGAAATATTTGAAATCTATAATTCAGTACTCCAGCTAGTAAGTATTCCCAATGAGAGAAAAGATACAAGTAGCACTGACAATGATTTCTGAGCAATACTGAGCTTAGTTGCCTTTCTCCAAACCAGACTGCCAGGCCATCAAAATAAGTAGAGCCTATCCAAACTGGAAATGATGTTCTAGATTTCTGTTCGGGGCTAGATATGGGTTATTTTACAAGAAAGTACATATTCTCCCAAAGCAACATGGAATTTTCTCAAGGGCAGAACCAATATCTTACAAAAATTTAAGCACCCTAATCACCTAATGTCTGTGTGTGAATGTGTTTGTATGTGTGTGTGTGTGTATGTATGTATTACTTAATCAAATTTATATAGCTGCCCATCTCAACAATATTGCAGTGTTCAACAATAGTGCACATAATGCATAATAATATTATAATTATGGTCCATTGCATAGATACTCAGATGTTCAGATTGGATTTGACATTTTTGTTTACCTATCAAGTCCTTACCAAGGACCAAAGGCAGATACAGTTGTTTGATGGAGTTACAGATGCTGTCACAGGATGTAAGCTGTTCCAAGTAAAACTGCCCTTTGTGATTGACTGATAGTGATTTTGTCAATGCTGATGGTGTTCAAATGATGCTACAATTATCTTGGGATTTGCACCCAATTTGGACTTGATCTGTAATAACAGACCATTATTTCTTTGTTTTCAATCGCTGTATATTTGTGATGAGTTTTTCTTCCAGTAATTCTGCAGCTCCTGGCCCTGATTGCTTAGCCAATAGTCCTGAGTTCTGTAGCCTACTTTTCACCAGATGTCCAGAAATACCAACACCTAGAGCAGTTCTTATTGATCCAGATGATGACTGAGCCAGTATGGGTTTCTGTAATTTACATCTCACCATATTTTTTTTACGAAAGAGTCATTCTTTGTCTGACTCCTCTGATGGGATCTGTGCAGTTAAACCTTTGGCATAACTCTGCTCTTCCACACAACACACAAGTCCCACAAGCACATCAGAAGTAATGCCCCACTGGGAATTAATTATAATAATTATAATATTATTAGTGGAATTATGCAGAAGTATTTTAGTGTTGCTAAGTGAAAAAAGAAAAACAAAAAAACATAAACGTTTTCTTATGCTGCTACTAGCATTCTGAGTCAATGGAAGCTGAACTAAACTAGAAAGCTCTGAATATTCCAAAACTATTGTTAAAAGCAATAGGTGATTTGTGCACGAACTGTCATTGTGTTTATTTTTTATTATGTGGCAGTTCCAAGGTCAGAGAATCAGTCCTCAGGATTCCAGAGGCTGGAAAAAGATCCCTTCATGAAATACAAAATCAGATTAAATGAACAGCCTAATCTGTTTTTGATAAGACTTTGTCCAATCACAATAGCATAATATTCTGTAAAGATAAAGATTAATAAATATATATACATATTACAGAAAAACTATGAATCAGAGAATAACTTGCAGAGACAATTAATGAGAGAAGTTTGGGATCAATGTAATTTTAAAGCCCTCAAATTCTCAATTAGATTCCCTCCCTGACTCCAGTCTATGCAAATATAAACATAATGCTGTACATTAGTTATACTATTCAGTATCAAGAAAAAGAAAGTAAAATCTGAACACAAAATCTAGACTCAAGCTTTCTCTGAAGGTGTTCAAAGAAATTACAGAATCAACAAATAAAAATGTGGAGATTATGATGAGGATTGAGGAAAATTGTTATGTAACTTCCACTAGAAAAAAACAGTGATTCTTTTTTTCTATGTTTAGTTTAGTTTTATATTTAGCAAATGTTCAGAATCATCAAAATACAAGGCAAGAATCTTACAAGATTTTGAAAACCAGAGGAAAATTTTGGTGGATTTATGCTATATATTTTAAAAGTCTCAACATTTATTTTGCTTGCTGACGTAGCAATATGGTATCAGGATAGGATAAATGTGAAGAACCTACAAGGTCTACTTACTGCCTAAGTATTTATAGCATCCTAAATCATAAAACAAAATGTGTGAGTCAAAATAATTTATTTTTCTGCTCATTTATTCCATAAATATACTGCGTGGTAGCACAATGGTTAGAACGCAGTACTGCAGGCTAATTCTGCTGACTATCAACTGCTATTCGGAAGTTCGATCCTGACCGGCTCAAGGTTGATTCAGTCTTCCATCCTTCCGAGGTCGGTAAAATGAGGACCCAGATTGTTGGAGATAATATGCTGACTCTGTAAACTGCTTACAGAGGGCTGTAAAGCACCATGAAGCAGTATATTAAGTCTAAGTGCTACCGCTAGTGCTAAACAAGTGAATAAAATCTCTTGAAAGTCCTCCAAAAAAGAATCTGACTTCTACTAAAAGGAATTAATAAGATTCTGAACTAGATCCTTTTTTTCTCTGAAGTATCATACACATGTGGAGTCATAGGGCATCATCCTGTACATTCATATTCAGCAGTTTCCTTGGAAACTTTGACAGTGATAGATTTTCCTAGGCCAACAATGTCAAATAACATTTATCTACATTAAAGCAAGTCAGTTATAAATGAGCAACCTTGTATGAATGTCCATGTGGGAAGAAACATGTAAACAAAATTAATTAGTGTGATTTTTCATAATGCCATTCCCTTTTGGAGTAATCAGTGTTATACAAAGCATGGAAAAAGAATAAGAAATAAATAAATACATTAAAAAGGAAAGGAAATATAACTATAATTTATACCACTATCATTGTTTAGATCTGTCCTTCCAAATACTCATGTTTCCACCATATACAATTTCTACACTGCCTATATGACTAAACCCACGCAACTGCTTTTGTCTCAGTTACCTTTTTTGATATTAAATCTACATCTGTTCAACATGCATTCATTCCTGACCCTACCTTCTCCAGTTTTTCCTCTTCAGGAGAGCATTCAACTTATGTTTATGTTTCTCCTGACAGCCAACTCTCACTTCCATATAAGAAAGAGAGCAAAAGCACATTCTTATAAACAGCCATTGAAGCTTCTTTTGACAAGCATACCTCTTTTGCAATAGAGGACATACTACCCATTAAGGCCAAACAGCTTCCCAGGCAGTGAGCAAGCTAATCCCCTGGAGTTTTTGAGTATACTAAAACGACAGTCCTCCAAATGTCAGACCTAGTGAATTAAGCAAACTCTACAACCAATCCATAAAGCAAACCACGCTGATATTTCAACAATTCTCTTGTTACACCATCTACATCTGCAGTCTTACTTTTTCAAAATGTTCACGACTTTCACTACTTTGTTGTCATTATAGGTCAGTATACCATGCAAATTTCTAGTATATTCTTTTCAGCGTTCCCTCATTTCAGCTTCATCCCATTTTATTTAATCACTTTTATTTGTAACTCTATTCACTCTGCTAGAATCTCATTCTTTAGCCTGCTTATCCACTTCCAAAACCTTTTTTACTTTTATCAAAATCATCCTGCATTTTCTTAGTCTTCCTAATCTTTCCTTGTTTCCCTTGACTATAGTCATTGAAACCCATCCGCCTCTAACTGCATTATACTGTATCTTCCTCTTATTCTCTCTCCCCCTCTCTCTTTGCCACACAAATTTCTGCAGCACTTAGCAAAGTAATTGTTTTAGTTCTGTTCCAAAGCAGATTCTGTGGCATTTCTTATATCTATTTTCTATTTTTCTCTCATTCTGTCTCTCTCATTATTTTTTCATTCATTCCTTTCCTTTTTGAAGACTATCCAATAACAGCTGTCCCTCATTCAAAACACGGGGGGGGGGAAGGGGGGAGAGAGAAAGGGAGAGGGAGGGAGAGAGAGAGAGAGAGAGATCTAACCTCTTTTTCTCCCTCCCCTCTCTCTCTCACACACACAGGCAAGGTGGGATTCAAATTTCTTAACAACCGGTTTTGTGGGCGTGGCCTAATTTATGGGCATGGCTTGGTGGTCATGTGACTGGCTGGGCATGGCTTGTATGTAAATATTATAAATATTTATGTGAATATTGAATTTTTTTATAAAAAAAGAGCAACTTCTACCCAAAATCAGTCAAAGCAGGCAGGCAGATTGAGTTGCCCACAGAATCACAGATTCATTCAGAAATCTGTGTTTCTGCCATTGGCTACCTGAGACTGTCACATAAAATTTGCTTGTAAGCAAACTCACAAAATCAACTCACAACACACCATGTATGTAAATATTGAATTTTTTTATTAAAAAAGAGCAACTTTTACCCAAAATCAGGCAAAGCAGGAAGGCAGATTGAGTTGTTCACAGAATCACAGATTCAGAGATTTGTGATTCTGCCATTGGCTACCTGCACTGAATAATAGAAACTTCAATCTTAAGGAAGACTGAAGTAAGATCTAAAGATTAGCTGGAAAGCAAGAAATCCAAGGTTTCCTGCTTTTTAGCTAATCGGCACAGGAGAACAGCTGATGATAGGGAAAAAAAAGGAAAAATAGCAACTTAGCAGGCAAGTTTGCCAGGTAAGGAGTGAATGGGTGGCGCAGCCTTGTTTTCCCATGCAGCCTGGATTAATTGCTTTGGGGAGTGCACTAGGGGTGATATTTCTCTGCGGACCACCAAAATATTCTTGCAGACCACCAGTGGGCCACGGTCCACTGGTTGGCAACCACTGGCTTAGGACATGTGTAGAATGACACCATCGGAATTGACGAAATCACGTTCAGTACAATTGCAAAAGGCAGCTTTACAGCTTACACCCTGTGATGATATTTGTAGCACCATCGAACAACATCTCCCCATCTCAGGAGGTCCTGGGGAAGGAATTGATAGGGGGATAAAAATGCCAAATCCAGACTAAACATCTGGCTGACTGCACAACAAACCATGATGATGATGATGATGATGATGATACAGAACATATAGTATACCGATATGTTACGACATTCTAGGTTCCTGGGAAAAAGTCAACATGTATAAAGGCTAATACCAGTTAAAGAACTGTCAGCTGTGATTTCACATAGTTGTGTATATATATTGATATATAAAAATTAATTAATATATTAATGGAACATACTGTATGTCCAGATAATCATGTATACAGTTTACCTTCTGTAGCAGGAAACAGATCATGTCCTTCACTTTTAGTTTCTGCAAGCTTTCCTGTTCTCAACAATACTTCTGCGAAGCTTTCCAAAGGAGCATGCTCATACATGGTATAAGTTATTTCATTCTGTAGAACAGGGGTTTAAAGCATAGCACCATATTTAAATATTTCAACCATTCCTAAAATAATTTTTATACCTAGAAATGCCCTTAATATTCAATACATTAACTCTTCCCAATGTTAATTGGATAAGATATCATCTAGTATCTAGCTCTAGAACACAGGTTATTACGAATGTTTAAAAAGTACTAGTAGGCTTTAAACTTACATCTGAAAGATATGGATTGTCAATCAGAGTTTCATAAAATGGATGACACCCTTGTTTTTCAATTGTTGCATTTGCTCCAGAGGTGTTTTTTAATACATCTCCAAACTCTTGACCCTTTCAGAAACAGAAGGAAAGCCATTATTAAAATCACATCAGATATCATAAGTTTATCGGGACTTATACTTAAATTCTCCATTTCACTCCAGCAATAAAGTTGTGGGAAAATCTGAACTGCCAAACACAAAAGTGAAAATGCATACTCCAGGACCTTGAGGTTCATATAATATTTCTGTGTATTTTCTGTTGTCCTACGAAAGCCCATAACAAAATCCTCTATGGAACACAAAGTAATGATGCACTTAACAAACAAAAGCATAACAACCGGAAAACGAACATATGGTTTCTTCTTACATGCAATGGTCGAAGATAAGCTATTGACTTCTTCCACCACTGTCGATCACTGACAGCATGCAACACAGCCTTCGTGGTCAGAGTTGTGTTAGAAAGGACCTTCATGGTTTTAGCTGTGGTCCACTGCAGGAGATCAGCAGACTGACTAGAGGAAAAGCTGTTATCAGCCTGTGAATTTATGCAATACACAACACATAAGCATTAAATTCTATCTGCCAAAGAAAACCTTTTTTAAATCAAGACATGCAAAAAAAGCATAAAGCATCTTTCAAAGATTAGCCAGTTTCAACCGTTACATTTCCTGCAAATGCATATGTGACTATGGGGTAACAAAAGCACATTTCATTCTCAGTTATAAATGCATATTTTAATATAGTACTGCAATTTCCAACATGAATAAAACACTTTTCTGATTTAACTATATTTCAAAATGTGTTTTAGAAGTTTACAGTAATCATCTATTGATTAGAGGCCTGTTAATGAATCTTGGCAGCTGATAAAAATTTATTTTTGTTTTATTCCAAATGTTTGGAAGGAAGAGTTTGAATATCTAATTATACATTACAAAATTAGAAGCATTTCAGTCTCATTACGATTATAGTGGTTGACATTACAAACTTCAAATAGACACCACAATAAATAAATAAACAAAGCTTTGCTGAAAGTTGTAAAAGAAAAAGCTATAAATGATATGTTTATTTGTTTGGCACAGTGCCTTTCTAAAATAAGCATGACATTTCCACATAATAGAACAGATTGTCTAGTAAGTTTAGCTTAGCTTAGCATCAATTACTGATTCTTAGAAGGAAGGCTGACCATAATAGTGCCCATTAATAGATTATTAATATTAATCCATACAGCATTTTTCCTTAATATACATTTTTGTTAAAATGTGTTCCTTTCTAGAACATTCTAATGACATGAAAAACCCTGTCAAATGTAAACTATATACTTAGGGAAGCATGAAAACCACAGAAAAATTGATTTCTCAACTGATCAGACATCCAGAACTGTCTTCCATATTTTTATTCTATGACAGAATACCTGATTTTATCCTGGAAATTAATCATGTAAGATTGAGGATATCCTACATAGATTAAAAAAAAAAACCCGTACATCTCATTTGAAGTCATGATCTGCATATGTACCTATATATTTGGAAGGCAAGCAAGGATGCCCTCTAGGCTAGGGATCTACCTGATTTATAACAAGATTTGGTTAATTTACCCTATAAGACTAAATGGCTGTGGGTATTTGGAATACCCAGGACTGGAAATATTAGAACTGAATAGCACTGGGCTTCTTTTGGGACTGGCATGCAATTTTTTGGCGGGAGGGGGTGTCTCCTTGGACTCACACCTCCTGCTCAAACAGCAGTGGCAGCTGTGTCCAGGAAAACCTTTGCACAATTTTTTCTTACAGTATATGCTAATTAAGACCTTAGACCTGGATGTCCTTTGGACAATTACTCGTGCTTTGATCACCTCTTTCATGAATGATTCCAATGTCTTCTATATGGAGTTGTCCTTGAAAGACACTTGGAAGCTTCATCTGAGACAGGCAGCTATTGGCATGTTTCATGAGCAGTAGCCTTGGTACTGGTAGGTTCATGATGCAATTCAAAGTACTGGTAGTTATGCATAAAGCCCTCTATGACATAGGATCTAGTTATCCGAGGGAAAACCATTTCCCATAATTTCTGTATGGTAAGAGAGAATAGGAGTCCCAGTGTAATCTAATGGGACCTAGGATGTATGCCTTGCTCTTTGGAACTTTCCCCCCACCAAGATTTGTCTCCCCCACTCCCCTAAAATCAATCCAAAAAACTTTTTAAACATTACTTTTTCTCATTTAAATATTGTATGTGGATTAGAATTGTAATGGAATCAGATAGCTTTTTAAAGTATATTTTTTTAAACCTGATTTCTTGCTTTGTCATATTACATGGTTGTTACATCTAGATTACATAGTTGTTACAGAGAAAGAGAGCGTGCGAGAGAGAATATTGTTGAGACAAGATATATTTTAACCATATTTCATATTTTGGAAAATATATTTTAATTATAGCTCAAAGAAACCTTGAATAAAAATTTCAAACCTATTGTTACTTAAAGTAGACCCACTGAAATATGTGACATTGATAATTACGGAGCAACTGAAAATCCATAGCTGATTACACATATTATCTAGTTCTTTGCTGGTTTAACTGATTTTATTTCTGTAAAATCATTTAAAGTTCTTTTTTTAAAAAAAGAAAAGCAACATACAAAAATAAGAGCTTTTCTCTTAACCACAGTTATGAATTAAAGGTGAGTCTTGCACCTACACTTTTTCTTCCAGCTTCCAGTCAATATGGTTTAAATGAATCCAGGTTTATTGCATGTAACACTCTCTACAAGAATCAGAACTACTAACGATCAAAGCAAATTGGTGGTAGATAAGTATCAATGGAATTCAAGATGGGCTGGAGTTAGATCTCTTGTGGGCACAAAGGGACTTGAGACTAATGAGGCGCTTAACCCCTCCCTCAGGCTCAGCCTGCTCATCTCCTATAGTCATTTCTTATGCTTGTTCTATAATCCCATTCCGTGAACATAGAGTTGCCTCTTTGACAATTTTCATCATCCCAATATTTCATTTTATCTGTCTGTCTCAAATGGAAGAAACATACAGCAAGTACACATTGTTTGTACCAAAGAATACAGATCTTCCAAAGTGACAGAACTGTAGTAGTGTTCTTAAAATCAGCTAATTAATTAACAGAATTTTTTTTTGCATCATGGAGAGATTCTTTCAACATCTTAAACCATTCAAAACTATTTTTTATAAAATTCACAATAATTCTAGATACCCCTTGGATTTATTCAGCAAAACAAAAATAAAATCACCTTCTTCGTATATAGTACATGCTATCATTCCCTGTGTATGTTTATCACCTAAAAGCTATTTAGATTCCAGTGGTAGATAAATCACATAAACACACACACACTTTTATTAATTTTAATGAACTGCCATTTAGGGCACGTCAAATTTTTCAACTTTCAATTTCCAAACATTACGGGTGCTCAAAAGTTGTGACATGCCTTGGGGATTGTAAAGATATTTTAGTTACTTTAATATAATTTAGATGTGTTTGGTAAGTATCTACATAAACATCATAACTTTTTAACATTTTGTTTGTTTCATATTTGCTGGTGCTTTATTGGGGAGCAGAAACTTTTGCAGGCCAGAAGCCACATTTACTGTTCAAATGTTAGTGGAGTCAGGAAAAGAAACTACATTGCATTTATTTTAAATTCAATATAATATAATTTAAATGTAATAAATATGATTCTTTATCAGGTATTTCATTTTTCCCTTTCCTATTACAGTGTAAAATTGGTACTAACTGAACCTAATTAATATATTAATTACAACAGAATCTATATAGAAAACAAATGATCATTTTTGTATGAATTTCAAGAAACATTTTAAAAAACAAATAGGTATTTAAAGACAGCAACTATGTTCTACACCTCCAATGTACAATAATTTCATTTCCATACAATGAAATATAATGGAACAGATAAATAAAATCCTTGCTTATTTAAAAAAAGAGATGTAATTATTAAATAGATTAAAAATGAAGTTGCCTCCTTTACTTCATGTTTAAACTTTTTCCTCAATTATTACTTTTAGCATTAACAAACAACACCATACTTAAGCACTATGTTTTAATCACTTAATGCTCTTAAACATTGTATCTTGGTTTTTGTCAAATATCTCTTGAATACATTACAGTAATAACATAAATTATTTAACCACATGACAGCAGCCAAGCTTAGGCTAGGGAAGAGGTAATTCAAGAGGAAAATTGTTTTCTTTTTCTGCAGGTTCTTAAAAGATCTTTTCAGATCTAATAGCGTATGCACCAATTTTTACCTCCTGCCTCTTTGCCAGGTTTGATCAAGCTGAGAAGTTAAGCTAAGCCATGAAACATCAGAAGATCTTTAATTTACCGCCAGGCCCAATCAAGAAGACTTTACAGTTTGAGGCCAAATCTTTACTTCTATTTCTATGGAAGGAGAGACATCAACTATGGTTCAAGAATTAATTGATCAGTATTGACCACCTGGCACAAACCACTATCTAGTGTCCAAGTCAACAACATTTTGTTTTCTAAGTCAACTCAAATGCATCATTTAGCTCAGATGATGAATTAGCTTACCTAACAAATGAGACAGAATCTACCAGCACCACTGGTCCACATGATCCAGCACAGGGGTGGGATAACTACCAGTTCGGTGATTTACGAGGTTTGGTGATTTACGATGTGCTTCCCTGCACGCTGCGCACACGTGCCTGTAAATCGTCATCAGCACGCTGCGTGCAGAGAAACAGCCTTTGAAAAGCACTTTTTTCCTGCTTTTTAAACTGCAGCTGTGCCTCGCACGGCAGCTGAAGTTGAAAAAGCAGAAAATAAAGGTCAGGTAAGAGCCCAGGTGGGCGTGTGGGCAAAAACATCAGCAGACATAGAACCGGTTCTATGTCTGCTGCTCTTCAGAGCTACCGGTTCTACAGAGGTGGATAGAACGGTAGAAATCCACCCCTGATCCAGCAGCATCTGCCTTCTTGTCTGACAAATTTGTGAAATGACTTAAGGCTGAAGTGACTAGCTCAAAGAGGGTAGGAATTAATGGATACTTGGCATGATGCTTTGTAGCTTTAAAGCCAAGCAGTTATTGTATTATTAGATAGCAACCATATCTGGTCTGGGAACTACTGATTTCTACTTTGCCTACTTCAACCATTCTATTACCTATCTTTTCTATTTTCTGTCTCACCTTGCTTTCCAAATTTAGTTTGAAAAACTGGAATAGGTTGCCACTTCTCCTTCCATCTCCAATTCTTTCTTGTTAAAAATTCCCATGTTTTCATTCTTCCTACTTCCTGCTTGGGGCAGCTTCCATTTCCATTTCTTCCTCGTTAAAAACTAACCCGCCCCCCCAGCTTTTCCATTTGTGTCTTCTGACTACAGGCAGCAAAAAAGGTGGGAGAATATTTCTATTCTATGCTCTCTCATTTCAGAATTATCCCTTTCGTTTTCAGATGGGACAATCTCTGTATTTCGATTCTGCAATTTCTTTTTTTATATTAACACATAAAAATTCAATTTCAAACAGCATGTTGTCTGGATAAAATTATTTTCAGGAAATCATAATCAAAATGTTTACAATAATATTCATTACACTGATAATAATTCAATGATAATAATATTTACTTATCTATTTTAACAGCTCTCCTGCAATTCTGCAATTTTCTTACTCCTCCCTTCAGTCATATATCCAATCACTCAAATAGAAACAAACAAGAAATCCATACTGAACTCCCAAAGTGTTCTTTTTTTTATATATATATGCCCCTTGTATTATAATACCTTGGCCTTACTGATTGGCTCAGTGCAATTATATTAAGTTATACAAACTGCATGACATTTAAACCATGGAAGACTTCAGAGCCAGGCTTTGAACATAGAAAAGTTAAGAGAAAAAAACTTGAGAAGCAAAGTGAATTAAAGTCAAGCTGAGAAGTATGAGACTAAGTGAAAAGGACGTCAGAAAAAAGAAAGGCATTAGAACTATTTTTGAGAAACTAATGTTAATTCTGAAGGAAATGAAATTAGGGGAGAAAACAGTACTATATAAAAAGCTTTACCTCTGGAGGACACTCTAATTTCATTCCAACTGATGATCGGGAAATATTTACATTTTCTCCCTTTTCAGAAGGTCGTATTTGATAGTTGACTGTGTTATAAAGAACCTACAAATAAAATTACAAATTTTGTTAAAGGAGCCGTTGGTGGAATTTAAAAAAAAATCATTCAGGCCAAATCAAGACCGAATATGATAGTGACCATTTTGCACTCCATTCCCCTCAAAAATAATTTAAATTGTTTTCCAGATGGAAGCATACCCTGATTTACGACATAATACAAACATACAGTATATGTAACACAGTCTTTGTCAATTAGTTTAAAAATCAGAATCTATCCCTTTCCTGTAATCATTTAAAATAATAGGTGGGGGGAGAAACCTGTGCAATATATTCTATGTATTCTGTGCATATCATGAGAAGCAATGCATGTAAGTAAAAAAAAAGTAAAGAAAAAACTGTACAAGGAGCAAGAATTTTACAGGTGATTACATTAACTTAAAAAGATCATAAATACATATAGTGCTGCATAATCTGTAAAAAGAAACAGAAATGACACTGCATTAACTTTAAAAACTCTTCAGATTACTATTTTCATGGCAACAGAAAGAAACTACATTTTGACTGGGCTTATGTATCTTGATCTTCACCATCATCATTTAATACATTTCCTTCTAGGAAAGACTGGCATAATAAAATGTAATTCCTATGATTAATGGCTACATTTTCTCTTCATATTAGAACAAAGGGGAATAGACAAAGAAAGGATAAAATGGAAATCTTGGGATAATTGCAAAAATTACAAAGCAATAACACTTTGAATGAATATAAAAAAAACTTACTTATGGTTCTTTGTAAACCATAAAAGCCCTTAACCAGTTTGTTTGATCCTCAAACTCTTCTGCAACCACTACGACAAACTTATGCAGGAATGCAAAAAATGGGGCTATTTTAGATTTTTTTTGCCTTTTTTTGAAATGATGAATGTCACCAGCAAAGACCACACGTCATCCACAAACCAGCAGTAATTTTTGAAGAAGCACAGACGATAACAAAAAGCTAAGAATACTCAAAATTATCTATCTATCTATATTGATAATTTACAATATATAATATTGTAATATTAGATATTTTCCCATTCCATTTACTGATTAGTCAAATAAGAATGTGCTTTTAACATCTAGTGTCTTTTTTTTAGTATTATTGTCTGAAAATAGAATTTTATGCAAGGAGCAAAACAATCCCATGTACACCATTTAGGCTTTGTTTTGCTATTTAAGTATTTTATTCAAGGCAATTGTCTAGTATCATATTCTACCAATATAAAATTGAAACTTGTTATTCTTTAGTCAGGCAGCAAAATAGGGCTTTAGAAAATTGCGACATACCTCTGTCTGTAGAATATTGCTTGCTGCCAATAGCATTTCTATGGCGCTTGGGGGACAGTGCGTCAAAGCATAGGCCAGGAGCTGCTGCCGAACCGCCATGTCTTGATATCCTTCTGATTGTCCTAACTGGCTACAAACCTCCCAGCTTTTAGAGTATCCTGCCATGGATATTACAAAAAGGAACACAGAAAGGAAATATATAATGTATTAACTATATTCTCCACTCATCATTCCATCCTTAATAACTCCTTCTATACAGTATTATTAATTTATTTATTAAATTTATATATTGCCCATCTTGCTGTCCCATGAAATGTAACATCCAACTCTATCTCATCACAACGTGCCTTATTTCTCCCAACATACAAATGCTATTTCCCATACTATTATTTTTTTATAAAAAAGACAATAAATGGTTTTAAGAATTCTGCACTAGAAAACAAGAATCTTTCAAATCAAAAGGATGCCATACCATATTATCTACAGATACCACAGAAATAACAAATAATAGGTACTAATCAAGTTAAAAAGCAACATGTATTTTATACAATCTAGATTCTAGATTCACTTTTATCATCATTTTAACCTATGGATGGGGTGCAGATATACTCTACCTGAAGCCATAAGTTCCTGACAGTGCATATTTGCAGCTTTGTAATCTTGATATTTGAGTGCTTGTTCCACTAAAAGTATCAAAACCTGTCCTTTTCTCTCCATCTGGTCATCACCTACAAAATAATACATATATATTTACATACTTAGTGGTTTGCCTCACAATAATTAAAAATGGAATAGACAGCTACAAAAGTAATTGGTTAATGGTATACCTAGGTTACTTGAATATAACCCCCCCAAAAAAGGTAAAATGTATACAGCATACCAAAAGTAGGCATGCTTTGATAATGTTACCAGGTGGGTATTGAAATGTCTACAAAGAAACAACCAAGCTCAGAGAGCACTAAGCAACTTTCCCCATCTAAGAATACCAGGCAATATTTTACAACATTACAAACAAATGACAATGTTACCCACTTTTCAAGACAACCCAAATTGATTTTTTTCCTTTTAATGACCCTTGTATTTGGTGGAGTCAGGGTGACTGAATAAAGATGAGTATTTACTACCTTCCCTGATGCCTAAGTGGAGCTCACAGCAGATATTTCCTGTGCCCAGAAAGAAAAATATCTGCTGCTACTTAGGATCAAACTCACACCCTTTAGAGTGTAAGGCAAGAGCTCTACTTCTACACCACCACTCCGATTGATATAATTAATTGATATAATTAATTCAAAATTTACTAAGACAGTAAAATTTTCAATTTCTTCTATTTGATAGAAAAGTGGACACATTCAGATGAGGCAGAAATGGCTTTTTCTTAATTGAGTTTGAGTGACAGATCAAGATAATAAGCAAAACAAAACAAAACTGACATTTTATCTTTTATTCTGCTACCTTGTGTCTTACAAGAAGTAAAGTACCAGACAAGCTTGAATTGTTCTGTGAAAATTCTCCATTCTCTGCCCATCCTCTTTGTTATACAAATAGTCACTGATTGATTAATGGTAACTCTTGATCATGATAGGATGGCAAGTAGGTATTTTATCATTCAGTGTGATTATATTGCATATATTCATACAGAATTTTATAGGTCTAACCATGGAGTTCCTCCAACTCTTATCCTCTGTGGATTTATTAATCAGCTCTTATTCTTCTAATCAGACATATTCACCATACTACTTGGGCTCAAAAATTTAAAAAAACATTAAGGAATTATACAAGTGAAATCAATTTCTAATGACAGTTTTATACTTATGCTACTTGATATGTGTATTTCAGGAAGCTAAACTACTAGATTCAAGGAATATAATAAAATATATTCAACTTCAACAGTACAGTAGTTTTCTCATCTTTGTTGTCAGCCATTTAAATACAAAACAATTGCTTAATCCAAAATATCCAGTGACATTTACTACTAACAATTCTGTCTTGTCTAGTGTTTAAAGAACACTGCATGCACCAATAGCAGTTTAAATAATTGGGCAAGTGAATATTTAGATGTTGCCCTTTTTCAAATACAGATGCATAAAACCATTAAAAATTAAACAGTGCACTGGAAGAAGCATGTGCTATATATATAAAGAAGTAAAAAAAAATAGTCACATAGTCGGATCTAAGTGTTAGTGGAAACCAATAGTGTATTTTTAATTATACCTGCATTGCATGTTTAGCTGGTTTGTTTACTCTGAATAGGAATTACAATTTATTTTACAATTCTAATACAAGACAGAGGTCATGCTATTACAACTGATAAACACCAAAACACTATCATTAAAGGAAAGAAATTCCTTCACAGCTTATTATTTTTATTATTACCATAGATAGATTATTTTAATGATCTTCTATGCTCTGACACATAAATCTTGTGCTTAGGAAACATCCTCTCATGATGACAAGTACTGTACAAGTAGCAAAACCCAACTAACATTTATACAGACTTCAGATCTTCCTCAATAATAAGGTCATCAGTTTCGTTACCACTCAAAATATAAACCTCTTTTCATCCTCTAGGAAAAAAAAAACTATATATAATTACTAATTACAGAGTTTATTAAAAAAATAATAATCCCGTGATTGTCACTGTCATTGTAATGGTATGTAAGAAAGACCTTGAAGAAGGAGCCGAAAGATGCTTCCTAGGGAATGGTCAGACAGGAGAGGGCATAGCCTGCAGATGAATATTGGGCTGACAAAAAGGCTCGGAAGAGACCTTCCCTAACTTCTCAGGCTGTAAAGGAGACAGTGGGAAACTTATACTTGCTAGATTTTGCTAATGTAGCCTTACAATAAAGAGAATTAGCTCTTCTGATCATGTTTCCTGTTTGGTCTATGCCAGTCTTGGAAGCCATATTTTATTTGGAAGCTTCGAGGCTGCAACGTTTAGTGCCTGGGAATTTGGGAGGGGGATTTCTTAATGAATAGAAGAGTAAACTCAACAACAGTCTTTCATAAAAGTCAAGGACAAGTTACTCTGCACCTGGAGAGGAGTGTCTGGAGGAATGATTCCAGTTGGGACAATGTTTGATTGGGCCATGTAATGGACTGATGGGTGCAGGGGATGGATCTTTGAATTTCCCTTGAGGGAAAGGAAAACCTGGAACTTTCAGATTCAGGTTTTCCCAGATGTGCCAATATGACTTCTTTAATAAATTCTTACTTGGATGGACTTTGTTTCTGAATGCTGAATGGGTATGGAGAGTTTGGTTGGAATACTGACAGTCTACCTGGGCTGACAGTCATTTTGAAACAAACATTATTTTAAAAGAACTTTCATAATGAATGATTCCAGGAGCAATTCCTGCACCTAGTAAAACATCTGTGAGTAATATTTGTGCCAGATCCTTTCAAGATTCAAAAGCAATAAATGAATGGCAGGTCACTTTTCAGGATTGTTCCATGAAGACTATATGCCATGAAATGCTGTCTTTAAAAACCTATTATAGAATTAATCTATGAAAATTGATTTTGAAGAATAATTCCTATCTCTCTTAACCCACTCTTCCTTAACATGATGCTCTCTGGTGGTGTTAAGCTTTGCTTCTATATCATTCCTTGGCAGTAATAGCCATGGTTGTTGACAACTGCAAATGAACATCTCTGCAGGACACCACATTGTAGAAAGCTAATAAAGACAGTAAAGCTGACAGTAAAACTATCAGTAAAGATAGTTTTGGGGCTTATTTTTCATAAACAGTTGAAACAGAAATCTTGAAGGTAATACAGTAAACTGGTGCAGGGTCATGTTTATGAAAAATTATTATTCTAGTGTTATGCAAATTGTATCACATCTAGTTTATTTCTATTGTGCCACTCGAGGTAGTGGTTTCCAAGTTTCTACAACACACAGCTAGTGTTCTTAAATTTGATCCAACATCTTCTATGTTGGCTTCTAGGATAACGTAATTTATTTATCCTTCTTTTTTTAGCTCTTTGTAAATAATTGCAGACCATTATTTCCATTTTAACTTGCATTGTTCTTTGTCCCATAAGTCACTTTGATTATATAAACTAATCATAAAGTTTAGCTGTTAAAATCTTTTTCTAAATCTATTTCATAGATTTCTATCTTTCTAGTGTACTTCCCAAAGGCTGACCCCCTTTCAATTAAAAATACAGTATAATTAGATTCCTACAATAGCTCTGGGCCCCAAATGAACTCAAAAACTTTCTGGAACATAGAAGATGGACAAAACATCTTCCTTAATGCAGAAGAACTAAGAAAAGACGACAGGACGAGGCCTAGTTGATAAAAGAAAAGGGCTGAATTTAATGGATATCAGTCTGACTTACTTGGCTACTTGGAGGAAAAAAATGTTACACCATAATCCCTGAGCATAGCACCCCCTTCCCCCGACACTATTTTTCATCTCCAAAACTGGAACAAAGTTCATCTTTAATGAATTTAGACTATTTTTCAGTGCATTTTAAAATAATGGTTTCCTATTGTTTTTTTAAAGAAACTGTTATTAATTTAAGGATGACTGCAAATTATAATTCAAATAAGGATGCCAAACTAATCAGTAAGAATATTTTTTAAAAAAAAAATCAAAACCACACAGCTGATCTATACTTTCAATTTAAGGAGAAACATTGCTATAATAGTAAGGGTAGAAGAGTCATTACAGACTTTTGGAATTAGCAAAAGATTACTGGAGCTCAGAGTTAACAATGTGCTTTGCATCCTGAGTTATCTTTTGTAAGATTTAGGAAGTTATTCAAAATAAATAAGTAGACATTACAATGAGTTAGCATGCTCTCTCAGGGAGATAAAGAATCTTAGTTAGATGAAATCAAGTAATGAAGAATGCAGAAGTTCTGAAGTGGCTGGGAATAATTATTTTTTGTAATAAAAAATCTGGCTTGAATTCCGTGCTAAATAAAAGGAATATGCTCATACTTTGACACTAATGTTTATCACAGCAGTGAATTAATTTGTTCACTTCTGGAAGAAGAAAAATTTCTATTCTCAAAATTTCTGTTTTCTTCATTACTCATACCACTTCAGTATACTTCAAAAGATGCTTTCAATACAGTTATTCAGTTATTCACAAATCCATCATATCTACTCTCCAAGATCTCATTTGCACTACCACTAGATGGACTCACAACTGGCTGGCAAACCGTACTCAGCGAGTAGTCATTAATGGGTCTAAGTCTACATGGGGGAAGTAAGCAGTGGGGTGCCACAAAGGTTCTGTCTTAGGCCCAGTACTCTTCAATATCTTCATTAATGACTTAGATGAGGGAATAGAAGGGGAACTTACCAAATTTGCAGATGATACTAAGCTGGCAGGAATAGCTAACACCCAAGAAGATAGGCTCAAGATCCAGATGGATCTTGACAGATTAGAACACTGGGCCGTATCTAACAAAATGAAATTCAATGTAGAGAAAAGTAAAGTCCTACACTTAGGCAAGAAAAACCAAAAGTACACATAACCAGCTAAATATGAGCCAGCAGTGTGCAGCAGCAGCCAAAAAAGCTAATGCAATCCTAAGTTGTATTATCAGAGGGATACAATCAAGATCAAGGGAAGCACTAATACCACTCTATAAAGCCTTAGTAAGACCACACCTAGAATACTGCATCCAGTTTTGTTCACATTATAAAAAAAGATGTTGAGACTAGACAAAGTACAGAGAAGAGCAACCAGGATGATTAGGGGACTGGAGGCTAAAACATACAACAAACAGTTGCAGGAACTGGGCCTGGCTAGTCTAGTAAAGAGAAGGACCAGGGGAGACATGATAACAGTCTTCCAATATTTGAGGGGTTGCCATAGGGAGGAAGGGATCAAACTATTTTCCAAAGTGCCTGTAGGCCAGATAAGGAATAATGGATGGAAACTGAACAAGGAGAGATTTAACCTGGAAATAAGGACAAACTTTCTGACAGTGAGAACAATCAACCAATGGAATAGCTTGTCCTTGGAAGTTGTGGAAGCACCATCACTTGAGACTTTCCAGAAGAGATTGGACTGCCATTTGTCAGAAATGGTGTAGGGTCTCCTGCTTGGGCGAGGGGTTGGACTAGATGACCTACAAGGTCCCTTCCAACTCTGATTATCTGTATATCTGCACTAGAATTGAAAAACATTGGAAACTTCATGCATTATCATATAAGCACTATGCTTCACTAGGCTTAACAAAAGGATGAACAAACCTTTGGTGACCAGGACCAATGATAAGCAAATTTGGAAGACGAAAAAGAAGATAATGCAAGATAGCTGAGGCATTGTCACTCAGGGGCAGAGAGAGGTTTTGAAGGAGAAGGAAGAGTAGAAGGAAAAGGAGAAGAAGGAGAAGTTTGCCTTAATAGAAAGCCTTGCCATTAAAACCAACATTTTTTGATTATGGATTTTTTTTCTTTAAATAGACAAATAATCGCTTTTGGTGAGTGGCTTTTGGTGAGATGTATGGCTATATAAATGTGATTAACAAATCAAAATAAATAAATAAATAACAAAGGAATCAAGCAGCCTATAATTTAATAAATATACATACATGTATGAGGTACTGTTTGCAAAAAGCCCTAACATCTTTTAGCTAAATATAAGATGTTTGCACAGAGCCCACTTGAAATTGTTACTTGGGATTTTTAGACATTTATCAGCAAACAATATGAAATGATATTCTGAGACCCTGGAGCTTTTCACTGATCAATAAGGCTAATTCAAAACTTCAGTTTAATACACTCCTACTTTTTACTCCCACAACTACATGCCAAACATATACTACATTCTATCATTTTCCATTTTAAAAGCCTCCTTGGCTTTGCACATTAAGGTTTACAATTGTAGAGATTAATAATTTCTTCTTTATAATGGCAGGAGAGTGTATACATTGCAGGGCAGGAACATGTGTTCCATGTATGTTAATCAGCAAGCATTGTGAGAGTGGTAATAGAGCATTTGAGAATAAAAAAAATATATCATTCTTCCCCTCATCTTGGTAATGACAGGAAAAAAAGAAGAACTAAATATATATATATATATATCAATTAGTTTTCTGAAACTGAGTAAAAGAACCCTTCCATATACAGCTTATTGATAAAACCCCAAGAGTATTAAAATGAACTTACATTTTAAATACGGCAAATTAGATTGTCTTTGCACAAAATAGATAATTGTAATTTCCTAAGTCAGATTTATAGACTGAATGTAGGTAGCAAGTGTATTTTATCTGCTTTGCATTCTGTTGGTGATGGAGGGCTGTCTAATTAAATCTCAACTGAAATAAATTAATTGTATATTAATGAAAAAATGTTACAGTGGTTTGCAATGATGATACAATCTCTGAATATAATTTAAGCATTTTTGAAGACAATTTAGAATCTCTGAACAAGCCCTTTAAAAATGGTCTATATGTGAGAGTGCAGGCTGCCTGAAAGTTAGCCAGCACTTGGGTTTATTGTGCTCTGCTTCTTTAAGGCCTCTCCCTAAGCCAGTTCAGCTGCCCAGCAAGGAGCTGAGCAGAAAAGCAGGTGGGGATGGTGGCTGTTGTTGTTTGTGGTGAAGTAACTGGTGCATCAGAGTTATTCTGCAGGTGACAGGAGAAGTGGTTTCTGTTACTTAAGGTGAACAGAGCTACTAGAAGCAGCTTGGCGCTAACAGACAGAAATAAAGTTCAAATTGTAATAGCATAACACTAGTAGTAGGAGTAATAGTAGACTTGGGGAAGTATGTGAGAAGGAACTGAGAGTACCTTTGTGTACTCGTGTGTGGTTATCTAAAGGCTCAGGGGGCTTGTGTTTATCCTCTGAAGCTTTGGGTGCCCACTGACATTGGACACAGCCTGTGTCAAACAAACAACACAAATTAGGAAATCGTATTTGATTTTACCTGCAACCTTCAGCAAATTTGCAAGTCCCAAAAGCTTGGCAGATTGCTTATAGTTTGCGGGCAGCCGAGAGAGACATTCCTTGATAAGGCTGAGTCGATCAGAACACAAGCGCACTGGGGAGAAAATATGTTTATCAAGAAATGCAAGAAAACTGTATTTGAGGCAGATACTTGTAAAGTGTTCATGAGTGCTATAAAGGTAAATGTATGTTTAAAGTAGGCCTATGCAGAGCATTCCAACTGGCATTTCATAAACCTTGCTGGAGCAAAGGAAGCATCTCTCTGTGAAGGGCTAAAGCTTCAACATCCTCAGGGAGATTCAGTGTGATTGCTTTGAGGGCACAGAAAACATTTTAGTTGGGACTATGAACCGGAAGCGGATCAGTTATATACATAAATGCATGTGGAGAAATGTGAGGAGCAGCTGAGCCTTCAGAAGAATACTGCTATTTGGCTACATCAAAAACTGCCTCTTTCACACTGATGTGCGTAGCAAAACACCCCTTTCAAATACTGTGAGGAACCCACATTCAAAGCACATCTGAACACCTTCATTCACATGGAGAAAAAATTTAGGAAATATCTTATAAATGGGCCTCTTCCATCTTTGGAGGATAAAATCGTCACGTTAAAAGTTTGGAACTTTTATTTCTTTTCCAAACACTGAAAATATGAAAACATGAAATATGAGATAGTATAGCCCAATCTAGGAGGGTCATCTTAATTCGGAATTAACATTGACTTTCCAAGATAAATAATTTTGGATTTTCACCCTCCATGTTTACTTTATGAGACTGCAGGCAGTATATTTCTTTTGTATGGTGCCCGATTTTTAAAGTGCAAAAATAAATACATAACGATATGCAATCTAAAGTTTTTAAAATGTTTTTGCATACACTACAGCTGACTCTGTAATTAATGACTTTCTGTAAACTAAACAGATTTTTAAAGCAATAGTAACATTAATCATTTTAAATAACAGCGTCTAAAACCCCTGAAAGTTGTTGTTTTTTTTGCAAATAAATAGAAAGTGCAAAAAACAGAATAACAAAAAATGTATCATTAAGTATGACTGACTGACTGACTGACAATATATGAGAATATCCGATAATATCAAGGCAGGTAAAATGCAGGGCTATGTATGACAGGAGAAAATGAAAGTAAGTTGAATGCAGCATGAATTGATTATTTAAAAACATAAACAAAAAGCAATAGGGGCAAGAATAAATTAGCAATGATAAATGTGGATTAAATACAAAAATAAATAGTATGAAAGAGGTCCAGAGCTCCTTTGGTTTGGTCATACAGAAAGAATGAAAGAATCATAAAATAAGTACATGAATGAAGCAAGAATGAATTAGCTGAGATGATGATGACATCGATGGTTACATGAAGCTGTTGAAATCCTCCAAGAGAGATGATTGATAGGTTTAAAGAACTAAAGTCATGATATAAGTGGTATGGCTGTGTTATGGATAAGAATTTATATGTATGGTTATTTTAAAGGAGATATAGTAGTAATCGGTTTTTGTATAAACTAGATCTAGTCATATTATGGTAGCGAGTAAGTTTCTTATGAGCTATGCTAATTAATATTAGAAACACTTTGGATTTTAAAAAAGGTGGGTTTTTATCTGGGAAAAGCAGATGCAACTGTTAACATTAGGATTAAATAACAAATTGCACCACACGGTAAGCTATGATCAGACTGAAGATAAGCCATGAAGAACAGTGCATATTCTTTAGCTTTGTTTTATTTTATTAGGTTTCAATAATATAACCTAAATGTTTTAATGTAAAGGTTAGGGGGACATTGAGCAATATATCCTAAAGGAAAATGTTGATTAAATCCAACCAAAATAAATTGGATGTACTCAGTCTTTCATTAAATGTAATGATATATATATATATATATATATATATATATATATATATTGTGTAAGGTTTTTAAGCTGATAATACAAAGTATATATATATATATATATATATATATATATATATATATATATATATATATATATATATATATATATATATATATATATATATCTCAAACAACTGAGCCAATAAGATTTATTTATAGAAGAGTACTGAAATGCAATGATTGTACCTACTACTTGCACAAATATGAACCCCTAAGGCTAGTAATCAAAAATTGCTAAAAAGATCCACATACGAGATAGAAATAATAGAGCTAAACTGTACCTTGTAATGGTAAAATTTTCACACCAAATTCTTCAAAGTAACCAAGAGAACGAATAAGATCTAATTCTTCTTGAATAACAGGTGGACAGTCTGTAATGAGCTGTAAGCAGGATCTTTAAAAAAGAGAGAAATTTAAGACTATTTTTTTCTCCAAGTAAAATTATTTTAACAGAAAGTTGACTCATTTTTTAAAAAAATAAAATAATGGACGTAAATGACTAGAATATTGAAAAGAACACTTAGCTTGCAGTGTTTTGTTTCATGACCTACTTATATTAAACTATGTATTGCACTGTTGTGTAGGAAAGCATCATTCCATGTCCCATGTCCAATTCTATATATAAATCCTGAAATTAATAAAGGAGAAAGGATGCAGGAGACAATATAGTCTGTTGGGCATGATGAACCTCTTGCAGCAACTTCTTAAAAGGTTGTCTCTTGATTATATGTTATCCTATGCAATATAGCATGTGGGAATGCTGTGGCCTAGCAATTAAGTTGCTGGGCTTGGAAAGCATGCAGATGCAAGTAGATAAATAGGCACCACTTCAGTGGGCAGGTAACAGCGTTCCATGGACTTGGCATATAGTCATGCTGGTCACATGATCATGGAAGCGTCTTGGATAACGTTGGCTCCCTCGGCTAAGAAACAGTACCACCCCTTAGAGTCAGATATGACTGGACAGGGGAAACCTGTTATCTTTTTATACAATATAGCTGACTAATAGTGCCCTTGTTACTAAACAAAATCTTAACAAGAGGTACTTTGCAATGTGTAGCAATGCTCAAAATGCAGCTCCCTTCAATTCATCAAAGCAACTGTATCATTTTCTGCTGATTCTGTATTACATTTTTCCTTTAGAAACAAGGGGGAATCGTTTGCAATTGACCAAACACTGCAATGCATCATTTGCCCAGGTAAATGGCTATTCTCCACAGGCTTAAACATAGAAGACTTTCAATTCATCAAAGCAACTGTATCATTTTTCTGCTTCCACCATCTCTACCTGTATGAACATGTAAACTTCCTACTTCGCTGCATCATTTTCTGCACACGGAAAAACTCTACTATATATCAGTTTATTTGCACAATCCTTTTATTATGGGAACACAAGTTTTTTGGAAGCATGATTCATTTACCAATGGCCATAGTTTAGCATTTTCTATATGCTGAAAAGGGAAGCATTCTCTTAAATCCAGATGAAATAAAAAAATTGTAATAATTATATCAAAAAAGCAAGTAAGCTCCTCACATTAAGATTAATGAATATAAATTTTATTTTGCATGTTATGAAAAATGTGCTTAATTGGCAGAAAAGCTAATGTTTTTACTGTACCTGTAATTACGTACTCTTTTTCACTGTTTACTCTTTAAAGGACACAAACACATTTTATTATGTTTTGATAAACATAATCAAAATCTTATTTAATACAAGCTATTATTCTAGATAAAAATCCATTTAAATAATAGGACTAGATTAGGAATTGAAAGCCCAGAATATAAAGCAGATAGTTAACATGGGTAAAAGTAATTGAAGCAAAATTAATTTTCTAAGAAGAAAATGGAAGTATTTTACAGTCTTCCTATTCTTTGTAGAGGTGACCAATTTTAAATATTGTGCAGCAAAAAGCTGAAAAAGAATTTGTATTCTAACACCAAAGGGAAAGTGATTTTTATAATACTTAAAAATCATACCATCCTAAACAAATGTACACAAACAAAGATATAAAATATTTAGCATAAAGAAAAACTGCAGAAATAAAGAGAGGGTACGAGTATTAACAATAGAAATGAGCATAAATAAATATTTCTAGATTTCTTTGAAGCATTTCAAAATATACTAAAAATTAAAACGAGATCGGTTCTAATGCATGCATGCCTCAAAGTAGTCTCAGTGCTTGTAGTTAACCAAATACAGAAAAGAAAAGATTTTAGTGACTGATAACAAGGAATTTTTTTAAAAAATATTATTTTTAAGAAGTGGTTATAAAAACTAATAATACTGTTTTAGGTTCCCTCTTTTAAGCATTCAGAAAGGCACATTCTTATACTGAGATATTAAAGCCTTTTTTCACGATGGCCTATTATTATGAAATACTACCAAATTTAAAACTGTGATATTATCTGACTAATCAATAAAAATTATTCTGTGTGGCTCAATTAATCTGGCACTCTTGCACCCAAATAATAAAATCACTAGATTTCTGTATTTTTCCAGTGTTCTGGGATCTTTTCAAATCATATAAACCTTTCACCTTTCAGCTCAGTCAATACATTCTAGTCCAGGAGTGTCAAATTCACATCATCATGGCATTGTCATGTGACGTATTGGGACTTTTTTCCTCTTCGCTAAACTGGGCATGGGTATGGCCAGCGCATGACACATCCGGCCTGCACCTGAGAGTTTGACAGCCCTGTTCTAGTTTCTATAGCTCAATACTAGGAAACGTGTCCAGAAACTTTTGTAATGCCACCGAGACTTTGAAACAAATCTCCATTCCTAATTGGGAGAAGTGTTAGAAACAATGAAGATCAACCTCAATCCTTAGAACAAGCACAGCTGAAAAAAGACCACACTGTTTTCTAGATATTCTCTCCTATCTTCTAAAGAGGGGATCACCTAATGGCTGCTGAGTTAGCTTTTTTAAAAAAAAATGGTTAAAAATTATGGCATTTTTATGTCATCACTCTCTGATTTAATTTTGTTCCTGGCACCTATTAATAACATTATTATAATGACAAGTAATTTTAGAAATGGAAAGAAAACATGAAGTGCATAGAACTAATAAAGAGTATGAAAGATTTTTTTTACAAAGAAATACCATAAGTTTAAATGTAGAGATGGGAGAATTAGAATAAATATAAGATCACCTTGCCAAATCCATGCAGGTATCAGTCAGACTGGTTGAAGAATTGAAATACTCTTTGCTAGCAGCCAAAACTAATTCAATACTTTTCTCATAGCTGATTCTGTATTGCATTTTTCCTTTAGAAACAGGGGGATCTATTGACCATACACTGCAATGCATCATTTGCCCAGCTAAATGGATATTCTCCAGCAGGCTTGAACATAGAAGACTTTCAGTAAAAATCTACAAAACAAAACAGAGTCAATATCAAAGAACATTTTTCTACTTGCTAAACTCTTAAATGTAGAGATTGAAATAGACAGCATAGGACAGCTTTCAGATACATGTACATCAATACAATTGTGTTTTAAGAAATCTTTTTAAAACAAACCTCAATCTAATTTGTATATTGTGCATTAATTATTTAAAAGATTTATATGACTGCCTGTTTATATTAATAACCTTGGCAGGCTCAGAGTAGCAACAGAGAAAAATAACAAAAATATAACAAGATTAAAACCAAGGCACCATAACACTCCTAAATATACATGTACTGAACTCAATTCCCATCCTAGAATTCCCATTCTACCTCCCCCCCCCCTCAGTGCCTGGGGCAAGAGCCAACAAGATTATTGTCAGAACTCCAAGGCAGACCAAACTTGAAATCCAAAGACACACAAGATAATACTACCTTTATTATAGGGTTATTGTAAGAGAATTTTGCAAGTACCAGTAAGAATGTGCCTTTCCCCCTCCTCCCCTTTATCTTTCTTTCCATGTATAATTTTTATTGCTTTTAAAATAAGAAAAAAAGAAAGAAAGAAATCAAAAGGAACAAAACACAAACATATATATTTAAAAAAAACCTCATAACAAGTGTCAAAATATAAATGAAAATATATAACCAAAATAAAATATAAAATCAAATCTATTATCTATCAATTGATCAATCTAAATGTTGTTACAACAGCATACAGTTCAATTCTATATATAATTATCTAGTGCTAATATTAATATATTACACTAAGATAACAATCTCATTTTTAAACCTATTTTTTATAAAGGTGTCCCCTATTTTATTATATTTCTCCATACAAAATCTACACCTAAAGGCAATCTGCTGATAAGTAGCAAATATAATCATGTCTTCAACCCACTGAATAAATTGAATAATTGAGTAAATACTGTACAATTATATTTCCAATGTTGCAATATCTGCCTTTTATTTATAGTAGGGACACAAATCAATTTATGATGTCTAGTTATTAAGTTTCGCATGTTAGGTATGTAACTTAACAGAATATTATCCCCTGAAAATTTTAAGTTTTCATTGCACAGCCACATTTATGTAGCCCACTACTTTCTCCTCAACTGTAGTAAATATAGGACATTCTAAAATCATGCTTTAAAGGAGCATTTATTGTATCCCAAGAAAATGCCATCCACTCTAGGTATAGAAGTTAAGATATTCTGCCATTGTCTAACCAATACAGGAACCTCTAACTCTTTATTCCAATCATCTTTAAGTATCTGCATATCAAATTGATTTATTGATCCGTATTAATTCTTTAAATGTCCTTACTTTACATCTACCTTTATTATTTTTATAAATAACTCTAAGCAGCAAATACAAACAATACTCTTCCTCTTATTTTCCTCAAAATCAACCATCCTGTAAGGTGAGTTGGGTTGAGAGAAAGTGATTGGTCGAAGGTCGCCCAATTAGCTTTTATGCCTAAGGAGGGACTACAACTCACAGTCTTCCAGTTTCTAGTTTGATACCTTCAGCACTAGACCAAACTAGATCTATATTTAATTATGAATGTCTATAGAAACTAATGGTAGTTTTTCTTAGTTAATGGATTTAATCAGTTGTTCTAAATCTCAGGTGTCTTGAAGCTAAAAAGGTCCAAACAATGTTTTAGCAGATGTTAAAAATTCATCGTTATAATCTATCAATTGGTCTAAAATCAATATTCCTGTTTTCAACCAAGTTTTCATATGTTGGATTTTCCAAAAAAGTCAATTTAGCATGAGAAAAAGGATCATTTTTATTACACATTCCATTGCTTTCTAATTAATGTAAGTTTTTCTAGAGATGCTACAGTTGGCTGTATTTATATCCTAATATTATTCACCCTACAGAGGTGCTATAGATGTATATTCCAAATTTGCCCAAATTGGAAAAACAGTGCCAATTTTTTGGCTACCAGTAATTAATACCTGACAAAAGGTAAGCTTGATGATTCAGAAAAACCACATCATCCTTCATTAATAACTACCTTTTACTAAAAGATATTTTTAGAATAGACAATTCCATGTTTTTTTAAAGAAGGAGTTTATTTTTTGAAAATATTTTCCATATTTGAACAGGTATTCTGTTCTTTGAACAGGAATTCTGCTGAAAGGCATGTAAATTAATCTGTGAACAATGTTCATTTTGAGAACATTCACATTTCTCCAAAGGCTGAAGTTTAATGATACCCATCTATCCTTATCGGGAAAAAAAACTGTTTCTATATCTTATTTATATTACACATTACTGAGTTACTTCTTTTGATAAATACATTTCTAAATATTTAATGGATTTGGTACAAATACTGAATATTGATAAATGGAAGGGTAAACAAATTTTTACCTACTGGCATCAACTCTGTTTGGGACCAGTTGTCTGAAAGATGCTTTTTCAAAAGGCAACTGGACTTTCTTTGTTTTTCCTTGAAAATATTTTTCTCATCCAAGAAGTTTCTTCAGTTCAGCTTCTTGGATGAAAAGTGAAATGTCTTCAAGGAAAAACAAAGAAAGTCTAATTGCTTTTTGAAAAAAACATCTTTTGAAAAACCATTAGCTGGATGACTGAAAATCTCTATAGACTTTTGGACCAGTTAATAAGATATCCTGCTATATTTTTTACTAAAGAAATCTATCATTTACATCAACACACTTTTTATTTCTAAAAATAAATATGTCATCTGCAAATAAAACCAATTTATATTCTACTGAATTATGTACTATTCTGTAAATCTCTCCACACTGCCAAATAGCACAAGTCGAGGGTTCCACACAAATACAGGTAGTCCTTGACTTACAACAGTTCATTTAGTGACCAAAGTTACAATGGCACTGAAAAAAGTGACTTATGACCATTTTTCACATTATGACCGTTGCAGCATCCCTGTGGTCACATGATTTATATTCGGTAGCTTAACAACTGATTCATATTGCAGTGTCCAAAGGTTGCAGTATCCAAAAATCACATGATCCCCATTGGTGACTTTCTGACATGCAAAGTCAATGGGGATTTGCTTAACAACCATGTTATTAACTCAGCAACTGTGGCAAGAAAAGTGATAAAATGGGGAAAAATCCACTTAATCAATTTCTCATTTAGCAACATAAATTCTGGCCTCAATTGTGGTCATAAGTCAAGGACTATCCATATTGAAAAGCAAGGATGAAAGTGGATATCCTTGACTAGTTCCTCTAAATAATGGGAACCTGCAGAAAACTTACTGTTAACTCTCTGTCTCTTTATCTTCATGAAAACTAAGGTAAGTCAAGTCTAAGATGCTTTCTGGAATCAGATTTCTTTTATCTGACTGTTATCTTGGTTATGGCTCTCCTCCTATTTCTCAAGATTCCTTTTATTATTATAGGAACAGTCAAATATATTTGGAAATTATATTCTCTCTCCCTCCCTCCCTCTCTCTTCACCAAACTTTTTCATAAGGAATCCATATGTAGTACAAATTTGATACTGGTCAACAAGGAAATTTATTTTTGCATTTTGGATAAGTCTACCAAATAGAAGCACTTTCAAAAGAAAAAAAGCCACATAGTTTTTCATGAACTATGATAATAAAAATGCATTTTATAAGCATTTCAGCATGGCATCCCTATAAAAAGTCTAGGCTTTATCTTGCAATAAGAGATGCAAATGTAGTATTGTTTTTCTTGATACATTTAGATGTGTGTTTATGTGTGCATGCATCCCACAAAACAAAATCTAATTTTTTATTTATTTATTTATTTATTTAATTAAATTTTTATACTGCCCCCTCTCCCGCAATGGGACTCAGGGCGGTGTACAGCCAAAATAAAAAACCCCACAATAAATAGAATTTAAAAAAGGTTTAAAAGAATTAAATTAATGGCTGAGAAAAACAGTAAAAACAAGATAGAAAAGTCAAAATTACCAGAAAATCTTTTTAAAATTTTTTTAAAACCCTAATAATTGGTACTAGGCCAGACCGGCTTGTTGGAAAAGATGGGTTTTTAGTGCGCGCCAGAAGGTCTGCAGGTCAGTAATGGCTAATTTTGGATTTAAATCCCAGATTCTATTTCATTCTTGTTAATTTTGTACAATTTTATACAATTTTATCATTTTTCAAGAGCCATAGATATTAACAATCTCACACAATAAAGCTATAATCTAAAAAAGATTATAATATGAAAATGAAAATGTGGTTAATTTCTTAAACATAAGTTATATAAAAGTTAATGCAAGTACTGTACAATATAATAAACAAGAAAGTGTGCTGGCAAACTAGAGATATTTAAAAACCCTGAGTTCTGCTATAATTTATATACATACATATACATAACTATGTATACATGAAATGGGCACATATAAGAAAAATAAATTTAGTTCATTCTAATTTCCTCTTGAATATACAACACAATTTTCTGTACAAACTGTATTTTGCATTTCACTTTAAATGCAAACAGGAAAGCATCTATCAAAGTTTTATATACACTTTGAGTGACATTATTAAAAATGAACTTTCTGCTCAGTAAACCATTTAACATACATAAGACTGATGCAAAAAGCTATTTGTCTTCCTTTTGTTTAGTAGAAATTTCATTTCAGACTTTCTATAAGTTAAGAAATTCCAATTTTTCATCTCTTTGCTAATTCCACAATGGTTTATAAGAATGCAGCCTTAATATAAAAATGCAGAGCTTTATAAAAACAAGCATTTCTTAAAGTCAGAACTGGTTATCTCCTACTAAAGTGTTCCTTAAACAGCATTTTCCTAAATAGACTAAGGTAGCCAAAGGTTTTTTTAAAAAAATAATAATTAAAAAGGTACACAGCTTCAAAGTTTTATCAGAGTGTGGAGAAGTTGTCTGAAATACTGAGGGATGGGAAGCAGGAGACTCAGTGAAATAATATATCCCCAAACTATATTTAAGAATTGGATATTCTATTTCCTCCATCAACCCTTCTTTATTCCATTATCTACACACACAATATAACCCCACTGAATCATGCTGTTAAGGCTCATGTTAACACAGATCTTAACCACATTTCAAGACTTGGAATGGCAGTCAACAAGGGTTTTGAAGTCCACACCCAGATAACTTAGCCTCACTTCAATGGGATCTATACTCTAGTCTAAAGCTTCTAAGAGAAAGCGTTTTAACATAAAGCATAATCTCCTTCTCACAGACAAAACTAATTTTTCCCCACTTAGCACAAATGATAAGAAAAAGTACATCACTCTACTTAAGACAGAAAGACTAGCTTTTATCATTCCCAATTGCAAAACCAAACCCCAGAAATTAAGGAATCAGACAGGACCTCTGGGAAGAAAACAGGAAGGTTTCTGCCTGGTCAGACCATTATAGCTATGAATATTCTTTATAAACTCACCAGGATATCAAATGTTGTACCCTTAGAGTGCCTACAAATATTTCCCCAATTGTCACAATACTGGTAGTCCTCAACTTACAACTATTGATTCTGTGACCATTAAAAAAGTGACTTATGACCAGTTCTCACACTTATGACTTTTGCAGCATGCACCTATGGTCACATGATCAAAATTTGAGTGCCTGGCATGTATTTATGATGGCTGCATCTTTCCAGGGTCACATGATCACCATTTGAGACCTTCCCAGTCAATTTTTGACAAGTAAAGTCAATGGAGGAAGCCAGATTCATTTAATGGCCATAAGATTTGCTTAACGACTGCAGTGGTTGGCTTAATGACTGTGGCAAAAAGGTTGTAAAATGGAGCATGTTCCACTTAACAAGTAGCTAAGCAACAGAAATGTTGAGCTCAATGGTGTAAATCGAGGATTGTCTGTAATCCCTACTTTAAGATGTTTTAATTTTAACTAGGAAACTGAAATGTTGCAAAGAATTGTACCAGCCTCTTATACATTAATCCAGTAAGAATTTTTAGAAAATAAGAATACTGTAAACTGTTGTTTGGTAAAGGTATTCCCCTCTTTAGAAAATAGAATGGAAATATTTTGAGAAAGCTAAAAGAAATGACAGCTACAAATCTCATTATAGTAGCTTCCTGGGAAATGAATGTTTTATAACTACTCTCTCTAACCATTCAATTTGTGGCAGCATGAAGACAACACACTCTAGCACAGGGCTGTCAAATTCGTGGCCCGCAGGCCGGATGCATCACACGTTGACCACTCCTATACCCAGCAAAGTATTTTAGTATTTAGTATTAATTTGATTTGTCAATCGCTTACAAGATACAGGTATAAGAATAAATATACTTTTGAATACATGAGATAGTACTTATAAGAAAAATAAAAAGAAACAATAAAACAGGGACAGTAGGCACGATTGGTCGCTTATGCACGCCCCCTACAGGCCTCTTAGGAAAGGGGTGAGGTCAATAGTAGACAGTCTAAAGTTAAAGTTTTTGGGATTTGGGGAAGAAACCACAGAGTCAGGTAGAGTATTCCAAACATTGACCACTATCTTGCTGAAGTTGTATTTTCTGCAGTCAAGTTTGGTGCGGTTAACCTTGAGTTTGTATCTATTGTGTACTCTTGTATTGTTATGATTGAAGATGAAATATTCATTTGCAGGTAGGACATTGCAATGTATGATTGTATGTACTATATTTAGATCAGACCGGGGACGGCGTAGTTCCAGGTTTTCTAGGTTTAGAGTTTCAAGTCTGGTGGCATAAAGTATTCTGCAATGAGTAGAGGAGCGGAGAACTCTTCTTGTGAAATATTTCTGGACTTTTTCAATTGTGTTAATATCAGATACATGATATGGGTTCCAGACTAATGAGCTGTATTCAAGTACAGATCTAGCAAATGTTTTGTATGCTGTAGTTAGTAATGTGATATTACCAGAGAAGAAGCTACGTAGGATTAGATTAACAACTCTTAATGCCTTTTTGGCTATGTAGTTACAGTGGGCTCTAGCACTTAGATCATTTGAGATGAGTACTTCAAGGGGAGTACTTCCCAAGGGGGGGGGGGGTCACGATATGTCATGTGACACCACCATGACGATGCAAGTTTGGCACCTTTACTCTAAGCTAGTACAAGTGCAGTTACTGGTCTAAAATAGTTACAGACTTCCATTATAGCTCCTCAACTTTATTTAGTTCAAATAGGCTAAAAAGTAACTTCTATATCCCAGATACATTACTAGATTACAAGTAACTGAGCATATGGGCGGTCTCTACTGGCAGCATTTGTAATAATGCAGAATTATAAGAGGTTTTGTGTTATTTATTTATTTAGGTTTTATTGGAATGCAGGCATATGCTTCCTATAATGCTACAGGACACTGATAGCCCAGTCTCAGTAGCAACAAACTTCAAAGTTGGTATTTGAAATGTGTTTTTCAGGTCTAAAGCCATCGTCTATTCCCTATTCTTTTTTCAGATTTTCAAAGCAGCCAGAAAAAGCATTATAAAGTCTTGGAAAATCTTTGCTAAAGCTGTTTTTATCCTCTTAACTTTGGGGGGGGGGGCAAGGGGAGAATCCTCTGGCTTTAGATAAGCTAAAATATTGCCTTTTCTTAGAAGTCTGAGAAACATATTTTTATCAAGGACAGTAAAGCATATTATCCCAAATAAGGATAGCATCCTTCTTTATTTAGCATCATCTACTAAAAAAATCCATCCTCTTCAGTTTGCTTCAAGAGAAAGAATGTCTTGCATATGTTTACAGAGAAGGAGCCAATAGGTTTATCTGTTTATTTCAATAACCTTAAAATATGGGTTCCACTCTTTACAATCACTATAACTATAGCAATTTATTTGGATACAGTTTTCTGAAAATAAACTAAATAATACTCAGTTAGGAATTGCTCATTCCAAGGAGATTCCAGTAGCAAATTGACTCAAACTTCTGCTTAAAAGGAGGCCAATCATGAAAGATGTTTCAAAATCCAAGTTACTTATATAATAAATTCTAGCTTTACAAATTTTTCCTTATTGCTAAAATTAAAAAAAATACTGGTATGATTTAAATGGATAAAATAAATAGAGACAACTCTAGACTAGGATTCTCCTTCCATTGTCTGGATTTAGGAGTATATAAACAGAGTAAGTACAAAGAAGTATAAAGTTGTAAAGTATCTTTTACTGCATGCTAAAAAAAAAGAATTACCTCATAGCATGTGTCTGTTCCTAAACAAGTATAAACATTTTTCTGCATAGCCAGCATATCTTGCAATAATCCCATCCAGTGCTTTTCATTAACAGAAGGCTGCCTTTTAAAAGATATAAAAATATCAATATTTATAAAGCATATTATAATTAAATTACAAAATTAAGAAGGACTATGACATTATGATACAATCTCTTGTCTCTTTTGTGTGTATTGCGAGAAAAGACAGTTGATAGTATAATCAGCAGGTCTAACAAAATGTAGACATTAAGAGTGAGGTTTATTACCAATTTTCTTAATGCATTATTAATAGTTAAACATTTCTGATTCCAAATGCCGAAAAATATTTATTTCAAACTTACAAGTAGAAACAATAAACTTAGTTATACAGATTCACTATTTCTAAGAACAGTTGCCTTACACTACACTGTACTCACTTTTTGGCTGTATGCCGAGTTAATCTTATCATCAGTTTCCGTGCTTCTTCTGCACTATGCTTTGTGTCTTTTACAAAGGATATAGGTTTCTGGAGTCCATGGTTTTCCAAAAGTTCTGATACACTGCAATAATTGTCAAAAGTATCATCAACTGAACCACAAAGTTTTTTTTCCCAATCATATCAGTAAGAGGCCCAAACAAAAGAGAAAGACTTTATCTTAAAAGAAAAACACATTCAACGTTTTATTTGTATGCTTGTGACACATAAGAATACCCTCTAAAGAAGAGAAATTTCTTGCAGAAATTAAATAGAATATGTACAAAATGAGTAATTTGTACGATATCGACCTACAATATGTGATGCAAACCACATATACCACCTTACTTTCTCTGAACATATTCGCATAAATTTATTAAAGACAGTTGCATTGTAAATGATTAGGATTCCCTAAGCATGAATAGCATCAGAACATCCTAATGCATGCTACATTCTAGATGCCACAATTCATACACATTTTTATTTTGCCATCTCTCAATTTAGAGTATGGAAAGGATAGTTTTTCAAGTTGATAATAACTTCTCTGCTAAGGCTGGTCAATCAAGAATGACTCAGATTTAATATATGATATGGAGAGAAGGAAACTTCATACCTAAGAATTTGTTCCAATTCATCAACTTGATTGTGAAGATTATTGGTAATGTCTGTTTCAAAGCTAGAAAAGATATAGGAAATTTGAATATATCACAATAAAAAATCTCTCAATGAAGAAATAGAACTAAAAACCCAGGACCAGTATCATTCAGAATTGCTGGGAATAAAATAACCATAGTTTATTTAATTATTAAATTCACTGCTAATAGAAAATATTTTTTTCATGACACTGGAAATACATCTTTCATTCCCAAATTATACTACCTATATAAAGATCCACAGAGACTAGTTCTCTGAATGTTCAAATTGTTGCCTTAAACAGAGTTAGGCCATCAATCCATTAGGAATGGCTGATATCAATTTTACTTAGCTTCAGTGTGGGATCTTTCTCATCCTTACTGGTAATGGTGAAGAAACTAAAATTGTTGACCTAAAAAGTACATGCTTTGCCATTGAAATAAAATTTCTATACAGCCTTCTCTCAAAAGAAGGTTGTAGACGTAGCAATATTATTCCACTACTCCCTGGGACCACTGGATGTTCCAGGCAATATGCATTTAAACCGAGTTTAGCAAATCCAAACTGAATTTTAGATCTTTTATTTCTCAATCTTTCTACAAAGCAAGCTCTCTCATCTGTTCTTTTACAGATAAAATTAAAACAAGCAGTTTGTCACTTGACAATCTGAACCTTTATAGACAAAGAGGTGGTGCTAAAATAAAGCAGACAACGATTATAAAAAATAACTATAAGTCATATTATCCTTCAGGTAGTGAGATATATATAAATAACTGTAGATATCTCGTAGGTATTAATGACAGCAAAAGTATTTTTTTAAAAATTCATCCCACAATATTCAAAGTTTGAATGATGACAATACTCACCCCAGACTTCTTTGGGGCAGACATTCTAAGATGTCATAGCACAGAGAGAGCTGGTCTTCACGTTTGCAGCTGTAGATACATTCTAAAGCAATCGACATCAACAAAAGTTGATCTGAAATTATTTTTTGCTGACCCTATGAGAAAAAGAGTTACATTACAGTTATGTAGTCAACATAGTAAGATCTTTATTTAAAAATTCAAAATTTCAATTTAGGATTTTAGAAAACCATGCTACCGATAATGGAAACTCAGTAATGAAAACAGGAATCAGGAGAGTATGTTAAATAAATTGTGTTTTCATCAGGCATTTTATAAAAAGAAAGTATTTCTAATTATAAAGCTTTTAACTTAACTATGTGTTACTTTCTTACATAAATAGCATTAACATATGGTTTTAGTTTCCCTCCACTACTGCTTACAGCTATTTTGTAATTGTAACCACAAACTTTAAAAAAAAAACACATAACAAGAAACCACTCAAAACAAGAGAATTATAAAGCACTGTACCAAACAGAAAGTTACTGTGAAGATCCCACTAATCTCTTTTATTTTTCCAGTCTTTGTATTTTACACTTCAGCAATTACGTTCAGAACAAGTGCCTGATGTAAAATAATTAAGACTGACAATGTAATCTATTGAGAACTAAGTCCCACCAAGTTCAATTGAATTTTCTACCAGGTTAGCTGATAGAAGGTTGCAACCCTGACACTCTCATTGGATTCCTTTGTGCCATTAAGATCAATCACAAGGCTATTTAAAATTAGGACTGCACAAATAGGCTGAAATGGCACTTCACTTACAAGAGAAGCTGATACTGATGGGAGTTTATTATGGGTGCTTGAGACTTCTTTAAATCTTCTGGGCAAGCGTCCACCTGCTGAGACTTTTTTATCGCTCAGAAAAAAATATCATTTTGGGGGACTTTGAATTTTACTGATAAAATCTGCTTCATCTAAAGAGTTGCCTCAGTGGCAATGCCTAATTACAAGTTCCAGGAGGTGTTTTTTTTTTTACAACAACATTTTTTAATTTTTTTTTACAACAATAACAATGATCAGCCATTAGCCATTTAACAAATATTTGGATACCCTTTTTCATATTAGTTCATTAAATAGTTTCCTTTATCCTTAAACAATAAATTGAACTTACTAATGGTTTTGAATGTTCAAATATTTTTAAAGGAAATGTCATGTCTTCCTTTGCCAATGTTACCAAGTACTCTCTGAGAAGCTCATTAGCAATGCCTGGAGATTCATTTTCACACCGGTGCAGGAAGGGAACCATCCACTGGTAAGCATTTTTGACATATCTGTCTTCTGATGACTGGAAAATGAAATATATTTTCATTAATCAAATATATAACATAAAATGAAGGCAGAACTATACCAAATTAAGGTAAACATAGCCCATAAATGTAGCTCAACGTGTTTCCTTTTCCTGATCTTTAAGCTTTCTTTTCTAATGACACTTTGAAAGATTTTAGAGTGTCACTGATGTTAAATTACATCATACCCCCACATAAATTTTACCTCACTTTCACCTTATCTCCCATCCATAGTAGAGGGGGAAGTTTATATAAAAGGTATGTCCTGGATGGTATTTTCAGTGATACTGATCACCAGGAGGCATTCTGGCAGTGGTCCCCAACCTTTTTGGCTCCATGGATCGATAGCGGCAGCAGTGGCAGTGGTGGGGGGAGAAGGGAGGATGGTTTTATGCGTACAACCTAATTCAGTGCATAAGCAAATTAAGCTTCGTGCACTCGCCCACTGCTTGCGTCCCCCAGTTTCCAACGGGCTGTGGATCAGTTCCGATCTATGGGTTAGGAAAAGTGAGGTAAATCATTATGGTAAATGGAAGCTCTTAGTCCATTCTTAGAATTTTTTTCCCATATAGATGCCACCACAGCACTCTGAAAATTCACAAAGTTTTCCTGAGTTAATGCTCCCAATGTTGTACTGATAAGCAAATACATCACAGAGCAAATACAACACAGAGGACAGTAATGTGGAAACTTTCTTATGCCTCAGCTTTTCTCTTGGATTCTATCAGTATCCACCTTACCCAACCTGGAGGCTTAAAATGTAAACTTTTTATATTGTTGACAATGAGCTACTCCCATTTCCCCCTCATTCAGAAAAGATTAATTGTCTCTGAGAAAGCAGCACACCCATGCTATCTAAAATAAATGATGTTTGTCAGCACACCATTCTGGCTTAAATCCTATTTTTTGAACTTTGAGTAAATTTTTGTAGACGTAGATAAAAATACGATGTTTTCATGTAGGACAATAGGACTGCCACTTTGTATAAGGCATTGAAAAACAAAATAACATTTAAAAAAACCATTTACCCACCATGGGGCAAAAAGTAATGCACGTACTTTTGACATTAACAGCCTTAGCTTCTCAATGTTTTCCATTTGCTGTAAGTCTTTTAACTTCAAAGTAATGTCACATCCAGTCTCATAAACAAGTGTCTCCAATGTAATCAGATCATCACACAGAGAGCGAAGACCAGGAATATTCCTTTCCATGCCAAGGCGAACCAGTGAGAGGGCACAATCTACCTATTTAAATCACAAGCAGAGAAAACAGAATGAAACAAGAATGTAAAAGTAATTAATGACTTACTAATCTTCAAGCAAGATTTTCAAAACTGAAGAAAGTTGTCTCAAACACAATTCACAACTCTGGTATGGTTGCAATATATATTTTATAATGGTATTTAATATTGAATCCTTAATGCTAAACTTTGAAATTCAGTCATACCAGATGTCAGGCTGAACAGATTTAATCCCCAAAATTTATTATACAGTTAGCATGTAGTATCTTATCTGGGATGAGGGATGGCTAGCTTTTATTTGGCTTCCAGCCAGATCTAAATCATTTGTCCCTGTCTTCACTACAGAAGCCCTAAGATAGAGACTTCTACGTGAAGTGAAAAATAATCTAAAAAGCAGAGACAAATAGTTATGACAAGTGACGATTTTGTAAACCTCAATGCAATTTGAGCTTCACATGCCATCCATCTAAGAGATTTCAAGAAAGTACATGTGAAATTACTAATTTTCACACAAAATATGTTATTTGTGCCTTGACACTACTACTCTCTAAAATTGGTGCGGCAAAGAAGAATTTATATCTCCACATCCATGGGATAGAATATGCTGTTAGGCATCTTTCTCAGTTTCAGAAGTACAACTTACAATAATTAATAACTAATGCCTTGAACATTCATGAGGATATTGAGGTGGCTATCATTGAAGAAAGACCACTTTCACAAAGCTTTCCTCTAAACTTATGAACAAAAACACAAGTAAAAGATAGCTGTTATATTGTTTTGAGAATTTTTTAAATTTATACTCATGCTGGGGATTTGACTGAGCCTAATGGAGCTGTACATGTAATCCTCTTTTTAAAAGACACTGGACTAAAAGTAAGACTGGCTTTTTTTTAAAGCAAACACAACTTTAAAGATCTTTGCCTTTTACAAGTACTTTACAAGCGAGCTCTTTGAAATAGGCAGAAGCTCACGATAACATTATTCTACAGTTTGGTGAACACTTTAAAATAGAAAACGTATTTTAAATGTACTGAATACAGCTCAATAGAATATTTGGAAGATGAACTGACATCTCCCACTTATCTACCTTTGTTGCTGAAAAAACACTATAAAGCTATAAAAAATCTATAATAAAACTAGTAACCTAGCTCTGATATGGTAGATTACAAGTGAAAACATTCCTTTATATATTGCATATTCACTATATATAATATCCAAAGTCTATGGAGATTCTCAGTCCATGGTTTCTCAAAGGCAACTGGACTTTTTTTTTTTTCCTTGAAGACGTTTCACTTCTCAACCAGTCAGAGCCAAAGAAGCTTCTTGAATGAGAAACAAAATGTCTTTAACGAAAAACAAAGAAAGTCCAGTTACCTTTTGAAAAAGCACCTTTGGGCATAATATCCAAAGGGAAGTACAGCATATGAAACATAATCAGATTTAATCTATGTGAAACTGTATGTTTTAATTCCACAAAGCGGAGTATATGAAGTTTTCAAAATAAAAATATATATATTTGTAGTCTTGTGTTTACCTGCATAGAGTAATTTTCTATCTCCTCTGCTCGTTTCCAGTACCAGTTTGTGACTAAATTTATTGAAAGGTCAGTTGCTCTGTATTTCAACAATTCAGGCTGAGAGTCGAACAAAATTTCACTTTCATCTTGAAGAACAGGATCAATAATTAACCTGAGCATCACAAACAAAAATATAAGTGCAGAATCCAGAAATCAGATGTTTAGATGGAAAAGGAACTGAATGCATGAGTTTAACAACTAATGGCTATAAAACTCAATATGATTAATTTCAAAGAATCATTGTTAAAAAGAAAAAGGACCCCTCTCTCCCAAAAAAGCCGTATACTATATCAACAAGTTCATGTTATTTTTATCTCCTCCTTTAGTGATTCAGTTATTTTTTATTCCTAATTTTATTTTCATTTTTAATTTCATTGTACTTGGGTTTGCTACTTCTGATTGGTCATTGTCAAAAACCAAATGTTATTACTATTACAAATCCTTTCCAAACAAGGTTTTAAAATACTGATATGTCAGTCTTCAAATTAATTGTATTTTTTCTTGTTTTAGTTATTGTGACCCATTGGAGTCATTGTGAATTGGTTAAGATACAAATTAGATAGATAGATAGATAGATAGATAGATAGATAGATAGATAGATAGATAGATAGATAGATAGATAGATAGATAGATAACCAGATTCATTTCTCCTTTAAACATTTTATTCTGAGACATCATTGGTATATTTAAAATATATATATATATACCAATGTAGAAAGGGTTTACATTGATATTTCTAGTACATAAAGGGATTTTCATTGAAGGAACATCCATACACAAACAAGTTGATTACACCTATAGCATTTCCATTCATTATTAAGTAATTAAACTTTATTGCTGCATCAACAAGAGTTTATGTTTGTCCACATTTTTATTACACTACTGGAAGTGAATAAATTAGTCTCTGTATAAAAGCATAAAAGTATATCTAATGTACACATGGGTTTCCCTTGTGTTCAGAAATTATTCTCTCGGCACACTTCAATTCTAACTGGGGTGCAAAATTCTGCCCAAGTACAAATAAGGGCATTGTGATTAACTCCTGACTGCAATTCACGATGGTAGGAGCATTGAGAATGGATACTGTCTTCTATCCTTGTCACCATGGTAGGAATACTACTAAATGTGTCTACCAAGCAACCAAATTAACAATTTGATTCTATAGAGTAACCTGCACCATTGTTCAACAGCAAGAAGTATGTAGATATAGCTTTGTGTCTATGTATGGATTTCTGTGCATGTGATGAGATAGATGATTACTTGCATTACTAAAAGTAAAGTGTTCAGTGCCACTTTCTTAGAAAGAGACTGGAGTAGAAAGGTAAAAAAGAAACTTTATGAGAAAAGAGGCAGGAAAAGAGGCAAAGAAAAGAAATGTGATAAAAATATCGTAAATAATTATTTCATTTTAAAATTTATTTTATTTAAAACATAGCCACCCATCTTACATCAACTCTGGGTGGCTTCCAATAAGCAATTAAAGCAATATCAATTACATACCAAATACAGAATTGGGAAATTCTGTACTTCTAAAAATAAATAATTTAATCCCTATTATCTTGTCATATACAAAACTAGTTCTCTAAGCAGATGTTTAGTGCTACTAGAATCTAGTTATGAGTAGAAGACCTAATGTAATGCCCCCAAGACACAATATTATTAGGAAGAAAAACTCAGAGAAGAGGAAGTAGCCTCCATATAAGAAATCTATGGTTATTAGGGTTATGGAAACAAAAAGTTAAACTATATGTATCCCAAAATAAACTCTGAAGAAAGCCTGCCAGCTCTGATTAATAAACTTAGTTATATCATAGCATACTCAAAGCTTTGAAGTGTTCTTCATCTGTTTAGGATTGCAAGTTCTCTCGAGAAAGAGATGAAATAACTGCAGAAAACTTATTGAATGCAAAATTATGGGGAAATGATGCAATTCCTACAGTGGAAGATTGGGTTATAAAGTTGACTGAGTTTGCAGAAATAGATTTGGTCATGGAAAAAAAAGACATTTTTTCAAAGATTAGAAACTTTATGTGGGATTTTGTTGGATAAAAACAAAAGATTGAATTAATGATTTGGGGATTAAAAAGAACTAAAGAGGATGGGGAAAAGAACTGATAATTGTAAGATGAGCAAATGTTTCTTACTTTTTATTGTTTTTGTTTGTTTCTTTTGAATACTTTTACTGTATCAAAAAAAACAGAAATAGATATTAAAAAAAGAAAGAGAAAGGATGCAATTGGCATTCTGCTTTCAAAGGAAAATGCAGAAAGATTGTAGTTGAAGGATTTCCCATGGATAGTTGGTCCTACTAAACTTAAAGGAAAAGTCTAATCACCAATGCAAATATCAAATTAAATTAAGGTATACTTACTTGCATGATGGCCCTTCACACCAATCTTCTTCTCTGTGTTTTTTCTTACTCCAAGGAACAATCTCAAGTGCATTTTCTCTGTGGCTGTGGCAAATATAGAAACAAAATAGTCCTCAAACTTACAACAGTTCGTTTAGCGACCATTCAAAGTTACAAAAGCCATGAAAAAAGTGTCTTATGTTTGTTTTTCACACATACAATTGTTGCAATATTCCCATGGTCACATGATCAAAATTCGGGCACTTGGCAACTGATTCATATTTATGACAATTAGTGTCCCGGGATCACTTTCTGAAACTTTTTGACAAGCAAAGTCAATGGGGAAACCAGATTCATTTAACAAACATGTTACTAACTTAACAGCTGCAGTGGCAAGAACGATCATAAAATGGGGCAAACTCACTTAACAAATGTCTCATTTAGCAACAGAAATTTTGGGCTCAATTGTAGTTATAAATTGAGGACTATCTATATGTAATGTGTTAAAAATCTAATCTAATGAAATGCACAGTTCGACTTTTAGAGTACATAATCATGGTTGATCAGCAGCAATACTCTCCATTACATTACTACTCCCAATAGTCATAGTTTTTTTACTAATCAAAAGTATAGTGATGTATGATGGCACAAAATGTACATTGTGCATTTGCCTGTTCATTAATGAGATCTAAAATGGCACTGACTGATCAGAAAATTCTAAACCCTAAAGATGTGCACCCTTGCATTGAATGGATATTTGCATTTAATCTGCAAAGATTTTAATATGCCAAAGGAGCCAATAGGGATGGCATATTAAAATAATTAAATCAAAACTAGCATCAAGAGAAAATTTAACCTTTTCCTCGCTTAAGGAAAGCTGAGAATTTTCTTTGCTTTGGGAGTAGCCTCTGGGTGTTAAATTTTCCCCACCAAACTTTAATTAATTTGCTTTTTAAAGAACAGTACATTAGCCTAGTGTCAAGCAAAATCTTGACACTAAAAAAGAAAAAGAAAGGTTTTCAATGTTAGTGAGCACATTTTCTTGAGAAATATTTTTTGGCATTATCTCATGCATGATCTTCTTCTCTGTTTAATTTCTTAAGATTCCTACACAAAGACTTTCTCTGCATTTCTGTACAGTCCAGAGTTATTACTTAACATCATTTGTAACAATCAAATACATAGTAACTATTGAGTGTTATATTTATTACAGTCCAATAAAAAAACTATTGGGTGTGGGATTTAAATTCCTGATTTCTGTTTCTGAAAAGACGACCCTAAAAGACAAGCTATGGCAAAATGATAATCTGTTCCAAATAAGTTAGAGCTAAGCTTTTAAGTCAAGCTGTTGCCACAGCCATTATTCGAAATAACACAGACACCCCCTCCCCAATGAAGAAACAATTACTTGGACTCCTGCTTCAGTGATTTAATGATATTTAATGACATTTGATCTATTTGATACTTAAGTCAGTTTCTCTCTAATGTAAAGCTCATTAGCTCTGTGCCTTCGGGACCCGTCCTGAGAATAAGTTTCCAATCTGTTAACAAGATGGTTTCCAATCAGAGAGAGCGGGAGGGGGGGCATGGAAAGTCTTTACTTGGTAGCTTGGAAAAATAGAGGCCATTTCTGTTACTTTCTTTTTCCTACTGTTCTTCTGGAACCCAGTTATTTGAGAGAGAGAAGACTGATCAACATTGCCAGGTAACGGTAACTCTCTCTTCAGTACTTATCTCCTGCTCTCCCCAACCAGCATCCCTCACATATGGTTGAGGTGCAGCTCATGAAGTGCCAGGCCACTGGGTGACTCCTTCCTTAGCATTTCCTATTGCACTGAATCACTCCTCCTCATTGTAGCAAGGATACATTTCACAAACCATTTTTTTAAAACAAAGAGCTGTGATACCCCACCCTCAATTTAGGGGCTTCTGCATGCTTCTTCCATAATACCCTTGACCAGTTCCCTACTGCCCTTTACAGGCTGGGATGATGTACCTCTTTAGCATAGAAGATCTCTTCATATTGGAAGACTTCATGAACAAGTTAGGGTTCTGCAAAGACTATTGCTTGCAAACCTAATCTATTTGTCAAAAAATATTTGTCTCAATCTTGGTAAGGCAATGAAGAATTTATTTATTTTATTTATTTACTTAATCAAACTTTTATACCGCTCCCTCTCCCAAAAAGGGACTCGGGGCGGTGTACAGCCTACTAAAAAACATACAATAAATATACAATAAATACGATTAAAAATAGATTAAATAATTTGATCAGGCTGTCTATTCAAAATTCAATTAAAAATTAAAAACTAATAAAACCCCAATTAAAAATAGTTAAAACCACAAACACAGTTACTGGGCCAGGCCGGCCTGTTTAAAAAATAGGGTTTTCACTGCGCGCCGGAAGGTCAGAATATCCGTCATAGCCCGTATCTCCGGGGGGAGATCATTCCATAGGGAGGGAGCTCCCACAGAGAAAGCCCGAACCCTCGGGGGCCGTCAGCCGACAGCGGCCAGGCGGCGGGACCCCAAGTAGGGCAACCCTGTGGGAGCGTACTGGGCGGCGGGAGGTTGACGATGGCAGTAGGCGGTCCCGTAAGTACCCAGGTCCCGAGCCATGGAGCGCTTTAAATACCATCAATACCACCTTGAATCGAATCCGGAAGGCCACAGGAAGCCAGTGCAGCCTGCGGAGAAGCGGTGTAACGTGGGAGGTCCGAGGGGCACCCACAATCACCCGCGCGGCTGCATGCTGGACCAACTGTAACCTCCGGAGACTCTTCAAGGGGAGCCCCATGTAGAGAGCATTGCAATAATCCAGGCGGGAAATAACGAGGGCGGACGTGACTGTGCGAAGTGCGCCCAGATCCAGAAAGGGCCGCAACTGGTAAATCAGACGTATCTGATAAAAAGCCCCCCTGGCGACGGCTGCAATGTGCTCTTCTAAAGACAGCCATACATCCAGGAGGACGCCCAGATTGCGCGCCCTTTCCACGGGGGTCAAACCTCTCCCCCCACGGCCAGCGAAGGAACCAGCTGGCTGTATCTGGGCGCAGGAAACCACAGCCACTCGGTTTTGGCCGGGTTGAGATGGAGCCTGTTACGACCCATCCAACTCCGCACGGCCTCCAGGCACCGGGACATCACTTCGACAGCTTCGTTGGGGTGGCCCGGGGTGGAGATGTACAGCTGCGTATCATCAGCGTACTGATGGAACTCCACCCCGAAGCCACGGATGATCTCGCCCAGCGGCTTCACATAAATGTTGAACAGCAGGGGCGAGAGCACCGACCCCTGAGGCACCCCACACAGTAGGGGCCTCGGGGCCAACCTCTGCCCCCCTGTCAACACAGATTGCGAACGGTCGGAGAGGAAGGAGGTGAACCACCGCAACACGGTGCCCCCCACTCCTAACCCCTGCAACCGCCGCAATAAGATACTGTGGTCGACAGTATCAAAAGCCGCTGAGAGATCTAATAGGACCAGGACAGAGGAACAACCCCTGTCCCGAGCCCTCCAGAGATCATCAACCAACGCGACCAAAGCCGTCTCCGTGCTGTGCCCGGGCCTGAAACCCGATTGGAGGGGGTCAAGATAACTCGCTTCATCCAGGTACTGCGGGAGCTGACGTGCCACCACACTCTCAACAACCTTCGCAACAAAACGAAGGTTGGAGACAGGACGATAATTAGATAACAATGCTGGGTCCAGGGATGGTTTATTGAGGAGGGGCCGCACCACCGCCTCTTTCAAGGCAGCAGGCAGCAGCCCCTCTCTCAAGGAAGCGTTTATAATACCCTGGAACCAGCCTCGTGTCACCTCCCGAGTGGCCAAAACCAGCCAGGAGGGACACGGGTCCAACAAACAGGTGGTGGCATTAAGCCCCCCCAGTATCCTGTCCACGTCCTCCAAAGTAACAGGGTCAAACCCAACCCAATTAACCTCACCGATATCCACCCTCATACCCCCGCCCGGAGATGGCCAATCGGAGTCCAGTTCGCTCCGGATCTGAGCGATTTTGTCCTGCAGAAACCTAGAAAACTCCTCAGCCCGTCCCTGCAAGGGGTCCTCCCGCACTCCCACCTCCAGGAGGGAGCGGGTCACCCTAAACAGGGCGGCTGGGCGGTTTTCCGCGGACGCAATAAGGGTGGAGAGGTAAGACCTCCTCGCCATCCTTATCGCCACTAAATACGTCTTAATATAAGAACGTAGTAGTGTTCGGTCAGACCCAGAGCGGCTAGCCCTCCAACTGCTCTCTAGGCGTCTTTTCCGGCGCTTCATCTCCCTTAGCTCCTCAGAGAACCAGGGAGCCACATGGGATCGGCACCGGGTCAGAGGCCGCAAGGGCACGATTCGGTCAAGGGCCCCAGCAGCCACCCTATCCCAGGTGGTGACCAAGCCCTCAACCGAGTCGTGTGTGTGAGCTTCGGGAAATGGCCCAAGCTCCGTCAGGAACCTATCAGGGTCCATCAGGCGCCTGGGGCGGTACCATTTTAATGGCCCCGCCTCCCTGCGGTCAGGGGGCGCGGAACGGAAGTCGAGCTTCAGGAGCGAGTGATCCGTCCATGACAGGGGTTCCACAACTATATCCCCCATACCCAGATCACTCTGCCACTGATCAGAGACAAAAACCAGATCCAAGGTGTGACCTCCCACGTGGGTAGGGTCCCGAATTAACTGGGTCAGGCCCATGGCCGTCATGGAAGCCATGAACGCTTGGGCAATCCCCGAGGTACCGCCGGCAGATGGCAGATTGAAATCCCCCATGACCATAAGCCTGGGGGTCCCAACCGCCACGTCAGCTATAACCTCGAGGAGCTCAAGCAGGGCCGCTGCCGCATAGCAGGGAGCCAGGTATGTGACCAGCAAGCCCACCTGAACCTTGGAACCGAACTTCACGAAAAGGAGCTCACACCCGGTCGTCTGAGATACAGTGGCTTCCCTCGGACACAGATCCTCCTTAATAACTACCGCAACCCCCCCTCCCCTCCCCTGGGCCCTCGGCTGATGAAAGACCCGAAACCCGGCTGGGCACATCTCCACCAGAAGGACTCCCCCCTCCTGGCCCAGCCAGGTCTCGGTAACTCCCACCAGGTCCGCACCCCCCTCACAAATCAAATCATGAATGAGGGGGGCTTTACTAACAACGGACCTGGCGTTACATAACATCAGCCGAAGGCCCAGGGCCCGATTGCTCAAACCCCCTGGGGAACGGGAAATGACAAGGGGGTCGGAGCGCGCCACAGCAAACAAACAGCGAGGGCGCGCTCCCAGCACAGAATATGGCCCCCTACAACCGCCAAATCTGCCCCTCCCGCTCACCGTATCAATAGATTTAATTCCACCCTCCCCGATGACCCCCCCCATCCTCAATACAGTCCTGTCCGGATTCCGACTCTCCCGGCCACGCCCAACCCCCGGCCTGGTCCCAGCCTCCGGCGAGGACCAGGCCGGAGGTTTTTTGCACAATGGCAACACATTGGGGTGGAGACAGATTTACATAATGTGCTGTAAAATTTTAGATTTTATCCATGTATAAAACATAAAATATTCATATTCATATCTAAATAAACTAATATTCTCCTACGAGATGGAATCACAGGGCCAATCCTCTGGCTTATGTCCAATCTCTTTTATACGTCCATTAGCTTTATCAAATAATATAATAATTTGAACAAGGTATGTCTACTGTATGTTGCCTTCATTTCTGGAACTGATCCATCCCAATGTAATCTACAACATATATTAATGTTGTGTATTAATGTTAATCCTAACCAGGTACTTCTATAAAGAATTTAATCTTTTCTGCAAACATGATCTACTTATTTTGGCTTTATCTGGAACTGATTGGATATAAAAGATAGAGGATGTTTGTACTGTTAACATGAATAAACTAAAAGAACAAGGTTAAGTACCTTATGAATATTATTACAGAACAGATGAAGCTTAATAAACCATTTTGGAATTTCAAAATTTAAACTGGTGTGTCTCCTTTTACTCTTAATAAATAAACCTTAATATACAGAGCCGTGGAATCACATAGCACTCAGGCAAAGCTTTACAATATACAAGAACAAGTAAATCTATGTTTCACTATGGCATTAAATGTCAATGAACAACTGTAAATGTTTCTGTCTTTTATGACTGTAGCAAATATCACAAAACTAGGCATGGCAATAGATTTACATGCAAACAAGCAATTCTTTAGATTCTTTCAATAGTATACCATTAGGGAAGCTAAAAGCATCACCCTGTGGCTGGATACCACACCAGAAACATTTCCTCATCAAATATGTAACACAAGAATCGGATGTATTGCTATCATCTCAAAAATTAAATGTATGTCGGAAGAGTATCCAAAGCATAATATTGCTAAAATAATATTGCTAAAATAAAAATGGCAATGCATGTTTATGTACAATTGCAAAAGAAAAAATAGATGTGATGAAAATTACCAACTTAAAGAAAGAAGATAGTAGCTCAAAGTTAACTCACTGTGGGAAAGTTGAAGGACATTAAATTAAAAATAACAATTTTGCTAAATCATACACTGTGATCCAAATGAATCTTGGTTAACATTTCAAACATAGATTTTAACTGGGATGCAAAGATAAACACAGAGAGAGGGAAGCAAGCAAATAGAGGTAAAGAAAGCAGTACTAGATAAACTTAGTGAATTCACAATGCTGGTTGAGGGGAGAACACAGAAAACCTGTGTCCAAGATGTGTTTAACAGCAGAGACACTATTATTTATAACAATGATGTCCCTGGTTCTTTTAAAAATAATGTTTAACTAAAGACATTGAAAAACATAGTTATTCTTGTTTGATTTTATTATAAAGAAGGGCATTGAATGCATTTGTAACAAGCAGGTAATATCTGCTTAACATCTTTATATCACCTATAAATGTTTTGTAGGATACTCCTTTAAATTATCTTAAACTTCTAACATTTTGCATAGAGACAAGAAAAATGAAACCTGTATTTGAATCTACATAGGAGATGCTTCGCCATTTAAGCACAATGCTTAAAGCCAAAAAAAGCCTTTTCTGTAATAAAATTCTCCAGAATTCATCTTTAACCAAGGCAAGAGACCATCAAGCCAAAGTAAACTCACATTATTGACCATTACATTTATAAACTAACAGATGCCAGGCTCTTTCCTCTCTGTAAGTAAGTGAAGTCCTTTAAAATGAACCATTTATATAACATGTTTTCACCTCCCTGTAAAGAGATAATTTTATAGCCTCTCCTAGAGGGTTTCAAGCTTCAAATAGCCAAGGAATTCATATCAGCACTCTGCCAGTATAGAGAAAATTATGCTGCCTAAAATTAAGCACAATATTCCAAAATGCTATCTAGGGAGTCTTTCAAAGAGTAGATTAAATGCACCTCAGGCATTTGCTAGAAAAAGTCTCCAACACACTGGAACATCTTTCATCGTGACTATTTATTTATTGTTTCCATTAGATATTTTGTAAGGGTTTTTTTAATGACATCATTGGGGTAAAGAACTCCTTGGCAATAAATACTGAATGCTTACAATTGGTTCCTATAAACTAGATATATTGTCGCACCAATGGCAAGAACTTGCAAACATTTTTGAGCCTTCAACATAGAACAGAAAGCAACCCTATTATAACAAGCTTTTGTACATTTAATGAACAAAATAGTCTAATATATGTTATTTTACACTCAACATATAAAATCAAGGCATGCAGATGCACATTTATACTATGTAAAAATTGCGTAGATAACGCATCAGATAATTGCGCAATAACATAGAGATGTGATGGCCTGGATCCAAAGACCTGTACACAGGAGAAAAACTTTCGATAACTGCTTACCAGATCAGTAAATGTTAGCTGTGTTCTACTGTGGGAGATGTAATAAATGAGGGGAAAAAAATAGATTGGTCTGTTAAAATGAGTTTGTACAAAGTCTTGAAAGAGACCATACAAATTTATCTTTCACTACAGTTGATTGTCACTAACTTTTCATGAAAGTTAATTAGGTTAGAAGCAGACCATTTAGATGTACAGGTAGTCCTTATGACCACAGTTGAGCCCAAAATTTCTGATGTTGTGAAAAATTTGTTAAGTGAGTTTTGCCCCCTTTTAAAATCTTTCTTGCCATGGTTGTTAAGTGAATCATTGCAATTGGTAAGTTAGTAACCCAGTTGTTAAATGAATCTGGCTTCCCCATTGACTTTGTTTGTCAAAAGGTTGCAAAATGCAATCACATGACCTTGGGACACAGCAACAGTCATAAATATGAACAAGGGGATACTACAAAGGTTGTGACTATGAAAAATGGCCATAAGTCACTTTTTTCAGTGCCCTTGTAATTTTGTTCAGTCACTAAATGAACTATTGTAACTGAAAGATTATCTGTAGTAGTGTGTTCTGCTAAAAATAAAACTTTTTGAGCCAAATCAACAAACATAATATACAATGCATACTGTGTATGTCCTAATACAATGCATAAAAACTTTTGTACTTAGACTCATATATAGTAAACTATGAAGATTCCATCAAGCCAAATCTATATAAACAAGCCCACCGTTTTCTTGCCACAATACAGAAGGGATTTCCCACTGTCTTTTTCTAGGATGATTTTTTTAATGTCTTAGAGGTTAGCCAACTGCCCTGGGATTTGTTAACACAGTCTTCTATTAAACACTAAACAAGCCAATCTTGCTTCAGATTTCTTTTGAGATTAGTCCAAGTTACCTTTAAAATATGTATTCAATTTATGTTAATAAATGAACTGTACTTATGGCTCAGTCCTAATGCTTTTTACTTACACATAAACCCAATAACTTTTAATTAGATTTTTCAAGTATGTTTTTCCATGCATTTTTTCTTTAAGGGAGATAGGCAGTTTAGAAATGTGAAATACAAATAAAATAAATAATATCTGATGAAACATTAGAAATGTAATAAATGCAAAATATATTATAAAAATATGCCTCAGTAGACTATTGAAAAAGTTGCCTTAATTTTGAGATAATTTCCTCTTTTTTCTTCAAACTTTATTGGCTAGTTTCCACAACAGAATTTTAAAAATGTCTTTTAACTTCCACATTTTTTTCTTGAAACCATCCCTAAAATATAATAAACTAAATTTTATTATCACCCCTTCTTCAGAAAATATGTTGTTTTTCAGGTTGTACAACAATTTTTTTCCCTTAGTTTTCCTTGCCATTTCTCCTTTTGCTTGGAAAAACCTTCCAATCCTTCACAGTAGACTTGGGTGTTACAAAAAAGATGTGTGTGTATGAAGGAATAATCTGGTTTTGCACACTTAGCTGACAAGCACAATTTAAGGCAACGTAATTCATTTTTCTAGTTATTTTGGAAAGATAGATGGTACATGTCATTTCGTTTCTTTAAATGAAATAACCCAGACATTTTAAACAATTTCACCAGAAATAGATTCCTCTACATTAGTCTATTTGTCCCTGTGGGGAGGGTTCTGAGGAAATATTGAGCTTCTGTTGCTCTCTTTACAGGAAATATTGAATGACATTTATTTATCTCATCCTGAAGCAATATTCTGCAGTAAGTCAGAACCTTATTTGTTGTTTTTTCTGTCTGATCAGGATTCAAATGTTCTCTCCTAGGCTGCTCAAATTTGTGTTTCTACTTATTTTTTTCTTCTATTTTTTCTTCAATCATGACCAATTATCAGATTGCCTGGACAAGACCCTGAAGTTTTCTTGGCAAGGTTTTTCAGCAGATATTTGTTAATCTTGGTAATTGCCATTACCATCTCTCTTATTTTCTATGTTTATTTTTTTTTTAATTTAAGCTTACTTTTGATTATATCTATTGATTTTAAGTGTGTGTGTCTGTATTTATTTGATATACATATTTGATGTATCTTGTGTCTTCCAGCAATAATGCCATAATAAAGATACAGATATACTTGAAAGGTTCAGCTGCTGCTTGTTTCAACAATTCCTGCTGTGCAAACTTTCACAAGGGGCCCTGTGCTCTTAGGGAACAATTTATAAAAAAGCAACTACACAAACAAAATATTTAAGAAGAAAGACTTGTTTAATTATAAGACTGAGACACTGAATACTTTAGAGCATTTCAAGTAAAAGAAGTATGCAAAGGCATTCTTAATTAAAAAAACAAAAAAAAATGTAGTTAAAGGATTATAAAGGGCATTTATCAACTCTATAGAAGGACTTTCTCATCATAAGCTATAATTGCAATAGCAATAGCACTTAAGACTTATATACTGCTTTACAGTACTCTATAGCCCTCTCTAAACGGTTTACAGAGTCAGCATATTGCCCCCAACAATTTGGGTCCTCTTTTACCAACCTCGGAAAGATGGAAGGCTGAATCACTCTTGAGCCAGTCAGGATTGAACTGCTAGCAGTTGGCAGAATTAGCCTGCAATACTACATTCTAACCACTGCACCATCACAGTTCTTAGTGGATAGTGGAGAGATACCCCAATATTGGAAAGTATGAAATTTGCCTCTAACAAAATATAGTATAATTAACAGCTTCAAGTTGTCAGAAACCTGCTATCTCACATTAAGTAATTGAATCAATGCATTGTAAAAGTTCAGCAAAGATTGGAACAAACAACGCCACAACTACTCTGCCAATAATCTGTTCTGATAGCTCTTTGTCAATAAGATCATTACAGGGACCTGATACTGAAAGTGAAAAGAAACACGGGTTAATAGCATACCATTCTAACTGAAAACAGTCTTCAGCTCTGTCAAATAAATACCCAGGATGCCAATTGTCTGTTAATTATTTTCTTCTCCCTTCATTCCATAATTAGCTGAATTAATTTAAAATGACACTGTAGTATGGGAGCTGTTATCAGGATGAGTCAAACATCAAAAGGTGTAGCTTAAGAGAAACATTTGAAAGAAATTTAGTGTAGACAAGGGAGCATATTTATGAACCGCTGCTTTAAAAATATAGTTCTCTTTCACCACCTTTCATGGCAGCCATAAATGGCTTTTCAGAAAAATTACAGCTGATGAGGGAATCATTTACCTGAGATTCCTGTGAATAACTAATATACATTGGCTATAATATTATTTTTAATGCCTTGAAAACAGAAACAAAAAATTACAAAGCTTAGGCTATATGCAGTTCTATTGCTGATGAAGGGCATGATTTTCTAGAGATGTTCTCTTAAACTCAAATGGCCATACTCTTCAGAATATATAAAAGTTTTAATATTTACTTTTAAATTACAAAGAATGCCCCTCGGTCTGAGTATCTAAACACTGTACACTGTTTTATCAGTTTTTTCAACCCTTTTAAAAAGAGACTAGATTTGAAAGGAAGGAAAATCACTGTTTTTGACTTCTATTAAAATGCTGCCTTAAGACTAAATAATTGAAACTAAGACTAAAAGCTAATAGGGATAGAAGAAAATACAATGAAAAAAGCTGACAGGGTGAAATAAACTAATACAGTATGTCATCTGTAGATATTAAGAAGTAAATACATTTTACCCCAAAATATTAATGTCCCATCCTATCAGATCATTGTTTCTCCTGTCTTCTCATGCTCACATTTGTGAATGCTGATTTGTGTTTTGAACTAAAGGATTGTAAACCAATTGGCAGGAAGCTTTTTTATCCGTCAGAGGCTTATATTAAGGGAACAGAAAATTAACCACACTGTATTATCTCCTATGCTTTTCTGAAGATTTTCCAAATTTCTAAAGGAAGCTTATTAGAAAATTGTACAAAGAATTATCTTTGAAAATTATATTACTCCTTTCACTAGATTAAAAAGGCATGAAGGAAAATTTGGATAGACTTTATTGCTACCCTCTCTGTCCATCCTCTTCTTAGTATCATTCTCAATACTGCAAGAGTACAGTCTTTTCTATGCTACAGATAGAAGTTAGTGGCAACTAATGTAGATAACCTGTAACCCATAAGTCATGCATGGTCCTCCACAGGCTTTGGGGTGAACTGCAAAGCTCTCTTCTACAGGTTGTCCACTTACAGCCACAATGGGCCTGAAATTTTGGTTGTGAGACATTGAGGTTGTATGCTGATGCACCATGTGACCGGACTCAATTATAAAACTGTTTTCACAATGGTTAGATGAGTCAACAGAATCATTAAGTGAATCACATAGTCGTTAAATGAACCAAATGGTTGTTAAGTGAATCCAGCATATCCAATGGACCTTTTTGGCCAGATTGCATGGCCATGTGACCACAGCACACTACAACTGGTCATAAATGCAAGCCAGTTGCCAAATACCCAAAATACTTATTAGTCATAAGTAGCTTTTCTGAAGTCCTTTACAACTTCAGACTGTCATTAAGGAACTAGACCTAAATCGAGGATACTTATAAATTTCTTTATTTCTTTATTAAGTTTCTGTGCCATCCATCTCACCAATACATTGACACTGGTTGGATCAATTTGAAATAGAATTTTCTGACAAACAATAGTGGATTGGTTTCTAAAGACAGCTTCTGGAATTGGATAAGATATCAAGTTAACAGAACCCCATGGTTCCCAAACCAAGATCTGTTATATTTATTTCTTCCCCTGCATTTAGTCCATGAGACTCCATCTCTCACCTATATCTCTGTAACAGTATTTTCTGGGATAGAGAGGACCTCAAGAGAAAGGAATAAGGGGGGGAAAAATCACATCACATCTAAAAGCAGAACTATTATTTTAAGCATGAGAAGAAGCATTTTCACACTGAACTAAAATTTGAAAGGGCTTTCTTAACATGGCACAATAAAGACCAAATAGCAGCAGAAACAGCCAAATGCTTTATTTGAGAAATGAACTATATAAAACGAAGATTTGATTAGGTTGTCTAATAGGCTTTTCATTTTGCAAAAAAAAAAGTTAAATCACTGTGTGTGTTTGTATATGTATGTGTGTGTGTGTCTGTGCACATGTGAAAGAGAGATAAGAAGAGGGGCGGAGAGAGATGCTGTTTTTAAAATGTCTCAAATTTTACAATATTTCACACATTTAAAAAATCACAATATGACAGGTACTATTAAAAAAAGTCCTCAAATTTAGAATAGCAAATGCCATTTCCTTTATTTTTTAAAAAAACTGAAAGAATAGAAAGACAGCTTTTATTTTGAACTATGACAAGCACCCAAAACTACAACATATTGTATCTAAAATTAGGTACCAATAAATACATCATGCCAGCTTCAGATGTATTCATTCTTTCAAGGCCCTCTAAACCAGCAGTCGCCAACCGGTGGGCCGTGAGAAAATTTTGGTGGGCCAGAGAAATCTCACCCCCACGGCACCCCCCCCCCAAAGCAATTAATCCAGGCTGCACAGAAATACAGGGCTGTGACGCCCACATGGCCTGCAGGAACCCTCCTTGCCCACTCGCTCCTTATTTGACAAGCTTGCCTGCTAAATTGTTATTTTTCCTTTTTCCGACCATCATCTGTTCTGCTCTGCCGGGAGATTTAAATTAGCTAGGAAGCAGAAAACGGTTGGATTTCTTGCTTTCTAGCTAGTCTTTAGATCTTCGGCTCTGCTTTTAAGCACAGCCGAACCTCCCTTAGGACTGAAGGTTTGCTTGCAAGCAAATTCAGTGCAGACTCATGGCAAGAAAATTTGAGAGACTTACTGGCAGACAGATAGATCACTGAATTATTCTGTGAGCAACTCAATCTGCCTGCTTTGCCTGATTTTGGGTAAAAGTTGCTCTTTTTTTATAAAAAAATCAATTATTTACATACATGGTGTGTTGTGAGTTAATTTTGTGAGTTTGCTTGCTAGCAAATTTTATGACTTTGCTTGCAAGCAAATTTTATGTGACAGACTGAACTAGCCAATGGCAGATAGATAGATCTCTGAATGAATCTGTGATTCTGTGAGTAACTCAATCTGCCTGCCTGATTTGCCTGAATTCGGGTAAAAGTTGCTCTTTTTTAATAAAAAAATCAATATTTATATAAATATTTATAATATTTACATACGAACATGTGCAGCCAGTCACATGACTACCAAGCCACACCCACAAATTAGGCCATGCCCACAGAACCGGTTAGTGGTCCCTGGGATCTAAAATTATGAGTTTGGTGGACCCTGAAGTCCAAAAGATTGGCGACCCCTGCTCTAAACAAAAGTTGCTTTCTTTTAAATGGAGCTAACTCAATGAGTAAAACTATTAAACACCCCAAACTATTGAATGTAAGAATCCAGAACACACTCAAAAGTGACTTTTTCTCATTACTGCCAGCTTTCACAAAATGCTGATACTAGTGAAATATGTTTTGGATCTTGCAAATTTATTAGATTTTGATTCTAATACTTAATTAGAAATATAGTTTCTATATTGCATAAATATAGTTTTCTTTCAGGTAAGCCACCCTAACTATTCTTTCTAGAGAAAGGAATCAACAAGCATTGCATCGTCAGTATCAATGGAGATTCTAAGCCATCCAGGTCATGGTTGTCCCAAAGGTGCGTCTTCAAGGAGCAACTGGACTTTCTGGTTTTTCTTTGAAGATATTTTGCTTCTTCAGCTCTGACTGGATGGTGGGGAATGGAAGGATTTATATTCCTTGCAAATGACCAGCTGTCTGCAAGGAATATAAATCCTTCCATTCCCCACCATCCAGTCAGAGCTGAAGAAGATTCTTGGATGAGAAGCAAAACATCTTCAAAACAAAACAAAACAAAAAAACAAAAAAACAAAAAAGTCCAGTTGCCTCTTGAAAAAGCACCTTTGGGATATTACATCATCATCACCGGATAAGGATGAATAAATACCAGATTGATCAGTCTTAATATGATGCATTCAACAATTTATTCTTCCACAAACAGCAAAAATGTAGTCAGTGATACAGTATATGTTCTAATCTAAAGAAAACAATCTCTTTCCCGAGATAATACTGGGAAGGATCACAATGTGAAACCTAGAGGAACCAATGGCTAGTATTATAAAGGATACCGAAATGAATGGATTAGTAATCCAACATGGGACAAAACATGGTTTGATTACTCAATCAGGCATGCACTTAGATAACAATAGACTTCAAACAGTTGAAGGAAATTCATCCGCTCTTCAACAAAGAAGAACGTGTGAACAGTAAAGAAAATGATAGGTAATCCCAAACTGCAAACGCATATTTTATTTTAATGAAGAATGAGAATGTTGCTGATGATCAGTGACTATTAAAGTGGGAAGAGGAAAAATGCACTTTTGAAAAAGGGGCATCCTTAAGGTACACGCCTTGTACCTAAATTAGACACTAATCAATTCTAGAAAAAAAGCAACAAACTGAGCGAAGTTTTGCTAGAAATGTATATGTTAGGAATTTCTCCTAAGCAGCACATGCACCTCACATTTTAAACTAAGTTGTTACTCAGGAATTCTGCTCATTTTATTAAACTGAAATCCCTGAGTTTCAAAAGTGAAATGTATAATTTTCCATTGATGTGTAACTCACCAAGCTTCAGGCAGCAAAAAAGAATATTCATGTGGGGAGGTAGTTTCAGGAAAATTGGAGAGAACTGGCAGCCGATACGGAAGCAGATCTGATCCATGATATGTAAATAAAATCTCCAAGCCTCTTACATTACTTTCCTAGACATAAAGTTCTGCTTTAATATTCAGGAAAAAGTATACATCCTGCTTAAAAAAATACTGAACACGAAATTAATGGGAAGTCAAGTAATTTTCTTTTTTGAAAAATGTAAGTCAATCTTTAGATATATTTACTGATGGGAATAATTTTCTTTGAATTACTTGCAAATTGGGGATAAGGGTGCTGTTCCACATTTTATGAGAATAAAAGACACTGTTGAAAACAAAGAAACAATGACATGAAAGTGAATGACTGCGGAAAAGACTGCTGCAATGCAGGAGTGTCTTGAAGATTAATTGGTCCTTGGGCATGGCTATTTGCCCCATAAATATTTATCCTTTTTGTTACAGTTAAATAATTATCCTATAGTTTACCTAGTTAGATAAATACTTTTTCACAGTACAGCTTATTCTGACCCATTTTCCATTGTATTCTGTTTCTTGTTTTTCTTCCCCCCCCCCAATCCTCCTGGGGGGAAACAGAGGGGGGATATTTATGTGTTTCTATGCATGAAAGTGACTTATATATGAGACAAAACATGGATAAGTAGTAAGATGACACTAAATTAATTTTACTAACAGAGTATGTGTCAACCCTGAAGCTGACCTGACTGAAGCCATTTTGACTGCTTCAAAGGGGGGAATTGAGATAGAGGGGAACATATAGCCAAAACAACATATTTTCTCTTGGGAACCAAGGACTTTCTCACACCTAATCAGAAGAAGGTGAAGTGATGCCACCCAACTGCCAGCCCGTTCTGTGATTGGACCATGTGACTGATTGTTTTGAGAAAGTGGGAACACCTTTACTTTTAATTAGGTGAAAACCGCGGGAGACCTCAGAGTCGGTTTTCACCAGATATGTGCCAATATGATAATTCCAAATAAAAGCATTCTTTGAGGAATCTACATGCCTTGGAATCTTGCTTGCTATGGATTTATTATTTGGAACCCTGACAGTATGCTTTTTACAAGCAATTAATTTGAATTGGTAGTACTAAATTCATTTAGTTTTTTTTTTTTACCAGATTTTGCCTTTTTGGTGACTCCTGGTGGGTATATATGCGTATACACAAATGCACATTAACATATGCGTGTGTCACATTTACGCACGTACTTAGAAATTGCTTTAGTGTAGTTTCAGATAGAGTTAGCAATACCAGCAGAAAAGATGGATACTGCAAGGTTTCCTTGTCTGTATTCTTGTTGGGGAGTGGTGGTGTCTATCTGTCCCTGGTGGGAGATGTCTTAACTATCATACTGCATGTAAAATATCCATTAATTATCATCAATACGCCGAGAGTAATATTTCAGTGTTCTTTTCATCAGCAAATAGCATTTCCTTAATATTTAGATAGAAAGGACAGTGTTTACTTCCAGAAGGGGAAATCTTTATCACTTAAAATAGGCCTCACTTATTATCTCCCAATAGACAGTGACTGATGGACATTGTTTCTTCCATAGTATGCGATAAAGCCATGGGGAGAAAGGAACTAAAGGACCCTTTACTCTCTATCCCATATCAGATGAAGATCACACAAGCAGGAAACCACATTAATTGTTGTGTATGCCAAATAGAAATCATATTTCAATCGGATTCCACAGGTACAACCATACTTGGCTTGTGAATAAGCTGCTAGCACTCAACATGATTTACTTCCACATAGACCTGAGAATCGTTGTGCTGATTTTATGCTGGCATCATTAAATACCAATTTAAAAACTTCCAATACATAGAAAAAGCTTCGTAGAAGTTAAGAGAGGGTATACCCGAGCATATGTTCTTGCAGAAAGCACAATATTTTGATTGCGGAACTTCTTGAAAAATTCTGCATCATAATTTTGTTCAGCAGCATGTGGTCCTCCAAGGATTTCCTAAAGAAAAAGAAATATTTAAGTAAAGATATTAGTTCTTAGTTTACATGTGACTTAAATTAAATCTTGATGTTCACTATTTGTGATAATGAAACTCTAAATAATAGATTGAAAATATAAAACGAGATCAGATGAAAAATTTCAAAAATTTTCAGTGATGAGGTGAAAGCCAACCAATACAATCCAGAGTTTAAATTTGGTATACCTCATACGTTGCAAGTCGATCCAAATAGGTTAGTAGTTTCAATCTGCAGCGACATAATTCTTTCTGTTCCAGAGTTAATCTGTGTTTTAATAAATGGTGGAGAGAATTTTATATCTTTTCAAAGAATGGCACACAAAAAAAAACCAAATAAAATCATATATATTGAGATCCAATTTTAAGCAAAGAATATACCTTTTAAAAAGTAATTTCAATCTAGCTTAAGTATGGCTAGCTGTATTATTTGATCACCTGGATGTCCCATAGAATACACCTGGAATCCAACTAAATATCTTATATTACATAGTGATCATCCTCATCCAGATTGCCATTCACAATGTAGAATTTGCATTTAAGTAGTTTTTTTTTTTGAAGAAATTTACTTGCACTACAGAATTTAGTATATATATACTCAGATCTCATCTGAATTAATGCTCTACAGCAGGGCTGTCAAACGCCCAGCCCGTGGGCCGGATGCGTCACATGCTGGCCATGCCCACGCTCGGTTTAGGGAAGTGGAAAAAAGTCCCAATACATCATGTGATACAGCCATGATGACATGAGTTTGACACCCCTGCTCTACAGGAACTATTCACATGCTGGATAGGAATTCAGGGAGTTGAAGTCTAATACAACTTGAGAACCTCAGGTAGAGAAAAGCTGTTTTAAAGCCATCAATTGTGCATTAGACAACTTAACTAAAAACGATTAGCATTTGATTGGTGTACCTGTTTCCACATTATAAACCTCAACAGGAAATTCAATAAATTGGACTATTAGTAATTAGATTACTGTTTAGTCAAACATTTATATATTATATATAATTGTATACTTATATATACAATTGGAAATAGAATGTATTTAACTCTTCATAAACGTGTATGTGAAGTAAGATGAGACTGAATTTGATAAATTCATTTACTTTGAGAAGTCTACTGATTCTAGTAATTCTTGATGCTTTATGATTTCCTGCTCCTTTCTATACTCTGCTTCTTCCTCAGGTGTTAAAAATTCTTCATAAAGTAGTTCATCAATGTCTATGTCGCCCGGCAAGATAAATCTGGGGAGAATAACAATAATGAAAGAATAAAAAACTGGTTATTTAATCAATAGCCAGCTTTTTTGTCCAATTTAAAGCTTTTGAACATTTAGATTACAATATATTTTTTAAAAATTAAAGGAATACTCAGCAAAAACAAATCCATGAGGTTTTTGCCCTTTTCAGCAAGTAAAATCTTTTGTTGTTTTAAAATGTCCAGATATGTCCAGCCGCACGGATGATTATGGGCGCCCCCAGGGATGCCCACATAACACCACTTCTCCGCAGACTGCACTGGCTTCCTGTGGCCTTCCGGATTCGATTCAAGGTGGTACTGTTAGTATTTAAAATGCTCCATGGCTCGGGACCTGGCTACTTACGGGACCGCCTTTTGCCACAAACAACCTCCCCGGCCGCCCAGTACGCTCCCACAGGGTTGCCCTGCTTGGGGTACCGCCACCTGATCGTTGTCGGCTGGTGACCCCGAGATTACGTGCTTTCTCTGTGGGAGCCCCCTCCCTTTGGAACTCTCTCCCCCCGGAGATACGAGACACATCGGACATCCTAACCTTCCGGCGTGCAGTCAAGACCTTACTTTTTAAGCAGGCCGGCCTAGCCAATTAAGGGTTTTCTGAGATTTCTAAATTTTAAATTCTAATAAGACTTTTAATTCCATTTGACGGGACTCAGTCATTTCCTTACTTATTTTACTCATTTATCCTATTTTCATCTATTTATTTCAATTCTGAATTAATTGCTGTTGACTGTATCTTTATATGTTTAGACTGTACACCGCCCCGAGTCCCTTTTGGGAGAGGGAGCGGTATAAAAATACGATAAATAAATAAATAAAATAAATAAATATACTTAGATTCAAAATCACATTTAAAAGAAATGCTTATAAAACTGCAGACAATATGGTTCTCTGAAAGACAACTAAGTGAGAAACAACTGGCTAAAAACTTTACCTTACCTTTTGTGAAAATTTTGTCAATAGAAGTTTAACAGAACAGTTAGGGCTGCCATTTACAGCAGAACATAATGTGTTTTATTTATAACATTTCTAGATCACTTGATAAATAAAATTATCCCAAGTGGGATTTAAGGATTGACTCACAGTCCAGGGATTACAAGTGGAAAAGGCATCATACTATCTGGCACTTTCAAATAGAAAACAGTGCGCCTATAAAAAGATTGGTCTAGTGGTTAAGGCACCAGACTAAAAATTGGGAGATTGTGAGTTCAAGTCTCGCCTTAGACATGAAAGCCAACTGGTTACTCCCTCAGCCCAATCCAGATTTGTTATTGTAGGAATATAGGAGGAAGGTGTATTGGACATGTTCACCAACATGAGTTATTTATTTGTAAAACCAATATTTATCTACCAGTATCATCCATCCATCCATCCATCCATCCATCCATCTAATATATTTATCACTAATTCGATGGTTCAGGCAACTCTGAGTAGCTTCCCTCAGGATAAAACAAACCTTCAGTGATTACAAATATAAAAATGGGCTAAGGTTATAAGAAAAATTAAAGCAAACTAATAAAAAAAAAAAGCATTTGGAGGGAAAAGGTGGGGTGTCTTCTCTGTTAGTGAACCAGCCCCTCTAGACAATAGCTTCTCCTTCAGGATCCCATGCCAATCAGCCTGGCCAGGCTTTAAGTTGGGATACAAATCTATAAATAAATAGCTGCTCTAAGTCCTGAATACATTTGGATACCTGCTCCCTATTTAGCAGAACAGAATCAAACTTGTACCAAGTTACGAGGAGGAGGATTACAGGCACAAAAGATTCCTAGGTCATTATTCCTACTGTGAAAAAAAAAAGATTTTGCATGTATCTAATTCATCTTTCAATCAGATTTTATTCTTTTGATAATTGTTCTATTGTAGGTAAAGAGCCAGGTTCGTGCATTTCATTTTCCTGTAATATTGTGGTATTCAAAAGGAACCAGAGAAGGTTATGCATCCATCACAAGCTATTATTAAGCATGCGCTATGAGATTTTCTTAAAACAAGACTGCAAAAGAAGACAGCCAAATCAATAAACCATTCCAACGAACCTGCCACCATCTTCTCTTTTCCCTGTAGCTACAAGAGCCTCCAAGTCTGTCCCCTTTAAGCCATATTGCAGTAATTCTTTAGCAGCATCCACATTTTCAGGAACTCTTTCCAGGCATTCATGAAGTACCCAAGAACGCTTCTTAATTTTGCTCTGCCCCACAAAAAATAACAGGGGAAAAAGTATATTGACTTTTTTTAGAACATTCTGATAATAAAGCAAGACAGGAAAGTATTGATTGCTTCACTGTATCAGGTGAATCCATGTGTCCATCTATGCAGCCTCTCCAAGAAATATTTTCTTCAATATCTCAGGCAAGAAACTAATTCAGTCTTAAAATGTATTATGAACTGAGCTTGAATTTTTCTGTATGGAAAGCACTTTACCATAAATGTTTCACAAAATGCTATTCCCATCTAACACAGGAATTGGAAATTAAAGCCAGTTATGCTACATTCAATTCATCAACAGACTTTAGGATTCTTCATTAACTGATTTCGATAGACTCATGGTTCAAGTCCAGTTTTGAACACGATAGAAAATATTGGTTTTCTTGATTAAAAAAATAATAATAATCCCTAATATACTGCCAAAACTTATAATCAGAATATACTTTCATCGAGCACAAAGGCCCTTCTATTTCTGGTTTAACACAACTTGGTTAAACACATTCAATTTTTCAATATAACTCCTTGCTGTAACACTGCAGAATATCTCTTTAATCCTTAGGAATGGCTTTTGGGGTATACAATAAGAATGACAAGAGAGATAACCCTATTTGCAGGTAGTCCTCGACTTACAACCACAATTGAACCGAAGGTTTCTGTTGTTAAGTGAGACATTCGTTGAATTTTGTCCCATTTTACAACCTTTCTTGCCACAGTTGTTAAGTGAATCAATGCAGTTGTTAAGTTAGTATCACTGTTAAGTGAAGCAGACTTCCCCATTGACTTTGCTTTTCAGAAGGTCAGAGAAGGGGATTATGACTGGGGTGTCATAAATATGAGTTAATTGCCAACTATCTAAATTTTGATCACGTGGCATGTGGATGCTGCAACAGTTGTTAAGTGTGAAAAACGGTCCTAAGTCACTTTTTTCAGTACCACTGTAACTTTGAACAATCACTAAATGAACTGTTGCAAGATGAGGACTACCTGTACTTACATACTTATTAAATTCATTTATTTTATTTTTATTTATTTGATTTGTCAATTGCTTACAAGATAATAGGTCTAAGTATAAACATGAGTAAGAATACATTAATAGAAATAGGTACGAATAAATGGGGACAATAGGGACAGGGATGGTAGGTGCACTTATGCATGCCCCTTACAGACCTCTTAGGAATGGGGTGAGGTCAATAGTGGATAGTTTGAGGTTAAAGGAGTGGGGTCTACATAGATACAGCCTCTGGAAAGGTCCATATACATACTGTTTTTCCATAATAAAACCTACCAAATAATCTTGAATAGAAGCCACGCTAACAGCAGATTTTCTCCATTGCCTCTGATAAACAAGGTCAGAATCAAGTTCATATGTCTGAGCTAGTAACAAAGCTTCCCCGTATTCTTCATTATCAATCTAAAAATAAAGCATATAGAAATTAAAGCAGTTCACCTGGACTCCATTACAAGGATCAGCTTCTCTGATGCAAAACATTTATTATTTTAATTATCATTTATTTTTATTCAGAGAATCTGTAAACACATGTACTATTCACATTTAATTCTATCCGAGATAGTTCTGAGACACAAGCAATTAGTCAACGTGTAGTGTGAAAGTGGACAACCTAAGACCTTTTATACATGCTGAACACCTAGCAATCTTACACTAATGGTGAAAGACCTCTAAGTTTGCAATTCAGTAACACGGTCAACCTAAGGAGTTTGTAAATGTACATAATAAGGTGCATTCAATTTTATACACCAATCACATGACAATTGCTATGTCACCAGAGTGTGAATTTTTCCTAAGATAGTGAAATGCTAACCAAGGAAAACAAATCTCCTCGCAGCAGACTTTTTGTGCTGAGGAAAGGCATTAAACATTTATTAAATGGGAAAAAACTCTGAAAAAAAAGCCAATTTCTATCACTCTTTCCATAAGAAAATCAAACAGCCATCACCTTTGTGTAGCATGTGAAAATAAATGAATAGACTTCTCCACAGTTCCTATCTTAACACTTTATCTGGAAGGCAAATCTAATGAAATTAGTATAATAAAATCTAATGAAAACAGGCTAGTTTGGTCTACTGGTAAAGGCACCTGGCTAGAAATCAGTAGATTGTGAGTTCTAGTCCCACCTTGGGCATGAAAATCAATAGGATGACCTTGGGCCGGTCACTTTCTTTGAGCCCAACTCACCTCACAGGGTTGTTGTTATGGGAAAAAAATAGGAGGAAGGTGTGTTATGTTGGCTACCTTGAGTTATTTGTAAAAATGATAAAGGTGGGATAGAAGTAAACAAATAAACTCAAAACTTAACCATCTAAAATGTACAAATAATTTCAGGTTCTACAGTATTTTAAGGATATTTTTAAAATCACCCTTATTTGGAGAGGGGGCTTATGTTTCCCACTTACTTTCCTCTGGTACAATTCCTCAGGAGTTGTGGATCTCAGATTCACAAGCCGGTAATTCTTTATAATTGTGCGAGGACGTTTCCTTGAAGGAGCGAAACGCTCCATTTCGGTTACAAAATAAAGTCCTTGCTTGAGGTAACCAAAATAGCGGGCCTTTGCAGACATTTCATCATCTGAATCCGAGTCATCTTCTCCTTCATCTTCATCACCAGGCCTGCTCTCTGAGCGCAATCTCTTTGGAGCAAACTTTACCTCGCACTGCAAAGAAAGCAATTCTTACTAAACAGCACAATGTATCACACTTAAGTCTGTCAGGCTTCAGCGCCCAAAGAGGCAATAAGCTGCCACAAAGCCCCTGGAAGCAAAGAGAAGCAAGCAAGCAAACAAACAAACAATCACTAGAAAACTATTTCCCTCTCAAGCAACCAGGTTATTACACTGGATGGGACATTAGTATAATTCTCACTCCATAAAGATAAGGTACACCCCAATAGATTAGAATATGCTTAATAAGGGTATTTCTTAAAGGAGGGGGGAGGAGAAAGAGGCATTTGAATTCTGCACCTGATTTTCTTTTGTAACAAATAAAATGCTGATATTCAATTGGGGAGAAATGACACGTCACTACGCAGCATACTCCTGCATTAGCAATTGTGCCTGCCGAATATTAAAAAATATTGTTAAAGGATTTATCTTCAGTGCAAAGCTATATAGTCCTGCATGTGATTGTGGCTATTAACTATCTTACTTCTGAAAAAAAAAAAAGTTAAAATAATTAGAACGACTTAGCACTGCGCTGTAAACATGCCGATAAACATAGGTATGCATGTATATCCACACATATGGAGAGCACTAAAAATAATTACTTAAATCTAAAGCTCAAGGAAATGAAAACAGCTTTGCACTAATACAGATAGGCCTCGACTTACAACACTTCATTTTGTGAATGTTCGAAGTTACAATATCACTGAAAAAAGGGACCATCTTTCACAATTATGACCGTTGCAGCATCTGTGGTCATATGATCAAAATTTGGATGCTTGGCAACTGACTCATATTTATGACGGTTGCAACGTCTGGGATGATGTGATCACCTTTGGCAACTTTTTGACAAGCAAAGTCAATGGGGAAACCAGATTCACTTCGCAACTGTGTTACTAACAGCTACAGTGATTCATTTAACAACGGTGGCAAGAAAGGCCATAAAAATCCACTTAACAACTGTCTCACTTAGCAACAGAAATTTTGGGCTCAATTGTGGCCATAGGTTGAGAGCTACCTGTAATGATCAAAATGACCTGAAAATAATAAAGAATTTGGAGATAACAGGAGCTAGAGAAGGATGAAACAAGGCAAAATACTGAAGAAAGAAGAAAGTTAAATTAGGAAAGAGAAGGCTAACAATATAATCCTCTATATATACTCAGAAGTAAACCATAATGAACTCAAAATACCTTAGTCCCAGATGGCTAAATATAAGCCATAGCCTAAAAAAGCATTGAGTAGATCTACTGGATTATATTCAAAGAATGAAATAAAGGCAGGATGAATACAATGAAAACTTCATTTGCATTCTTTCACAACAGAAAAGAAAAAAAAACCTCAGAGAGTGATAACATCTAAAGAGAAAGTATAAAACTGACAACTGACAAAAAGAGAAAAAGTAATATTGTCAAGCAGAAGACACTGAAATAAAAGAATAAAAAAGGAACAAAAAAACAATCTGTCTTTAAAAGACCAGGCCTCAAAACACATGCAAACAGCCATGAGGATCTTGCACAAAGAAAAGTGAAAGACTACAAAGAAGATTTATCACAGTTATGGATAAGACTACTTGAATATAGGAAGCATAGAAATAATGACTTTTAATCAAAAGGGAAATCTAATAGAGACCATCACTAGAATGAAGATAAAGAGCATTTAAACACAGTTTCATTTACCACCTATGTAGACAAATTTTATCATAAAGTTGTAAGTATGATAAATGTCTCATTATATGGGTGCTTATTATTGGTACCTTTGCATGCAAGTTCATTTCCTTAGGATTATTTAAAGAAAACATGGTAATTATATGGCCATAGCTTGCAAGATGTGCCAGGTTTTTTTCAAAACGGAAAGTATTTCTTTAATGAAGGATACCACTGCTCATTAAAAAAGTAAGTCTTAAAATATTCATGATTAATAAAGACAGTAAACACTGATGACTTTCGATTTAGCCTCCCTATTAAGAAATGTGTATTTGCATTTCTCTATGTTCTTGAGTAATTACAGAGATAATTTCCTTCCTTTACCTGAGTTTTCATTTTCTTTCTAAAAAGTGCCAGATGATCCATGACATTTGAAGACTAGTCCACTGTATTCACAAATAGGTAAAACAATTCAACCAAAACCAAATTAGCTACTTTTCTTAGAAACTAAAGAAGATACAGCTCCAGAAAATAAAAGTCCCATTTATTTGGTACAATCTATCTATTATCTTAAACTTCCAAATCTGGCTTTCTTTGACTTTTATTTACATTTAGCACAACTTCTAAAATTACATTTAATTTTGGCACATAAAAGTTAGACTCTTTTCACACCCGTTTTCTATTAAACATAGAATATGTTCAACTAAGCTAGACAATATTTTGACCAATAGATATTCAAAAATGGAAATAACTGTTTCTTCATCTCAACTATGCTAAGATTGCCTATTGGTACACCTAACAATTCCTAATTTGAGTATCTACAGGATGCAAATTTCATCCCTTTAATTCTCTTTTCTCTTTTCTTTAATTTTTTGTCTTGCTTGATCAAGCATTCTACAACACTTAAAAGCTTGCATGTTACTGAGTTATTTATGAATTGATCTAATTAAGATATTACCAAAATATTTCATCCTGCAAGCACACACAAAGAAGATTTAAAGTTTTTACTTTCATCTTCAATTATCACAATGCAAAATTATAAGACTGGCTTATCTCAAACGAACCGCAGTAAACATTAACTACGTCTGAGGGCATGGCCATTATGCTCAACCATGGAAGAGAACGTTTCAATCTCCTACTGGTGGGCATGAGAGAGCAAGGGACAATGCACATCAGAAATTCACTATATGCAGAAGAAACTCTAGGATCTTTATGACAAGACAACAGCTCTTCTCCCAAATATATTATGTTTTATTCTAATAAAGGAAATCCTGTTTTAAATTTCCTTTCAAATGACATAAAATATTTTTGCAAGGTGATATTATCACACATGTACAATGAATAACCTTCTTTGGTTTTGCAAATTCTTCCTACCTCCAAACATAGAAATCCTCCTTCATGAGCCGAGGTGACCTGAGGTGCGCTTTCAAACCATTCACAGGATTTCCCCAACAGGTTTTTCAAGTTCTTCACTGATGACACTGTCAGAGCACCTGAACAGCGAGCCAAAATAACAGAATTCTCCCCCCACCAGTTTATATCTATCAATGGATAAAAGGATTCTTTATCTGGGGGTGACAGAAGAGAGGGGGAAAAAAATTTCAAGCATTTGAACAGAGTAGCTTCAGTTACAATAAATTACTTCAGAACATCATTTTAATAGCCAACTATCAACAAAGCACAGAGACTGACTTCTCCCTATTCTAACGGAAGTATTTAAATTAAGTCTTGTATTAAATGTATTATCCATAAATAATAAATTTTCCACGAGTAACTTCCTTAAATAAAGAATATTCTCCAGTCCAACAACACTGCATCATTTTCATTCAGGTTCCATCCTTCCCCTTTTAGAGAAGATTGTAAAGAAGGTGGTAGGAGCTATGTACGTATATAACTTACATAGGTGTTTGAGGAAGCTGATTATCTGGGCCTTTTCTAGTTATGCTTGTGGATGCTCTCAAGGCCTCAAGACAGTAGTAATGCATCTGTCTTTGTCCTCCTAGATCTCTCAGCAGCCTCCAAAACCATCAATAGGCATCAGGGAAGGGAAAGGGGAAGCTATGTTTTAGTGGTTCTCTTTTCTCCAGGGCTGGTTTCAATTGGCATTGGGGGCAGTGAGGTCAAGCCCTAGGGCCCACTTATGAGAGGTACCTCAGGGCTCAAATCACTCCCCACTTCTAAGGAATATCCACATAAAACTGTTGGATGAGGTCATCGCATTTTTAAATTATTTTTTCATATCTTGCTAGCTATCTAGAGTTATGCATTTAGGATGGGTGGCGATACTATACCTTTTCTGAATAATAAATGTGAAAGAATCCTTTTAAAAGAATGCAGCTAAGTATTAGGGAACATCTATTCATATAAAGCAGAATAGAATTTTTAAAAATGTTCAGAAACATGGTCATGCTGTCCCTCAGAGTAACAATGCGACACATATTTTTGAGAAATGGCAAATGGAATCCAGCTGAAACTGTAATTACCTCTGACAAGCTGAAATAATATGAGATAATATCATCCATGCTCTTTTTCTGGACATTTATGAACATGCACAATTACATTATTTTACATTGTTCCTTTTAAAATATTTAGGAAAATTGCCTCATTTTCTTTTAGGGTATTTTAGTTCAGGCACACACAATAAAAGTAAGTATGAATTATTAGAGCTGGACATAAATCCCAGAGATCTCTTAAAAAAAGGACTGCAGTAGCACTGCACCATTTTTACCCATCTCTCACTTGCTCCAACTCTCTGACACCACAACAAAAACAATTTGAAAACAATCAGAAGCACAGTTGAATGGCAAATATTAGCAGTAAAATATCTACAGCCATTTCAGTGATTTAAAATATATTTATTTTGGAGCAAATGTAGAAAGAAGGCATTATCTAAATGGAAAAAAAATGTAAGAAGATCAGATGAAAAAAATTATCTACTTCAGCAACCTTGTTTATGCAATGCTATGCCTGGGAATGGGAAGCTCACAAAACAAACAAGAAATTTCCATTGAGGATCCCTAGCAAGTGTTCTCAGAGACATGCTGTCCCTGAATCTGATAACACATAACATCTACTACAGCTCAAAAGCGGGCATGTAGAAAGTAATTGTAAAATGCATCATTTAAATCACTTTGGAAAATGACATTTTAAGCTATTGTTTATATTCTGTAAATAGATTCATTAAAGACATTGGTTTAAGAAAATAACAATTGCATTTAGACTTATATACTACTTTCCAGTGCCCTCTCTAAGTGGTTTACAGTCAGCATATCGCCCCCCAACAATCTGGGGCCCTCATTTTACCTACCTCGGAAAGATGGAAGGCTGAGTCAACCTTTGGCCTGGTGAGACTTGAATTGTCAAACTGCAGGCAACAGAAGTAGCCAGCAGTACTGCATTCTAACCACTGTGCCACCATGGCTCTTTGTCAAATACAATATTAAGATTTGAACACCAACCTTTAATTTTCTTCCGCTTTTCCAGAGACAGTTTCCACTCCAGCTTGATATCATCATATCCTGGCTAAAATGACAAGAATAAAAGTTTTTCTTTCTAATTAAGTATTTAGTGTATCTCTCTCTCTCTTTAGAGAGTATTTCCTTGTACTAAAGTAATTCTTAGGGGGGAGAAAGAAAAATAAGTATTTTGATAAAATCATACCACTGTTATATGATAAAATGAAAGAATCTCAAAAGTAATACATGATTGGATAAGATAGCCCCTATTGTAGACACATTCCAAAATTATATTAAACTCAGGCCTTTCTTTAATTATGGTTAATTGAAGATACTTGAATCTCAGTGACTGATGACCTCTTTCATCAAAGGTTGGTTAATTTTCCACTATCTCATTCCCTTTGTTAACCCCTCCCTGCCATTGTATTGTTCTCCCTGTCCCTACCCCATATAAATGCTCCAATCTCAATACTGTGGTTGGGGAGAAAGCACCGGAACAGTCATTAGCAAGAGCACAGTTATTTAAGGTAGAAAAGAAGATGGCTCTTACACAAATACTATAGAGATTAGCTAGATGAGATGGATTTAATGGGGCCTGGAAAGTCTTGCTGATCAAACAGTGCAAATTTCTGAATTTCTATTAAGAATCAATGTGTATTCTCCACTTTAGAAGTGGATAAGAACTAGATCTAGATTCCAAGGCATGAGATTCATAACTTGTATGTGGAAGTATAAACAACACCTTACAACCGTAATGGCGAACCTATGACAGGTGGCACGCAGAGCCATTTGTGCCAGCACGCAAGCTGAGGGCAAATTTACCTCACTGTGCATGCGTGCTCCTCATAGCTGATTTTCGGCGGGTTTGAGGCCTTTTTCGCCCTGCAGAGGCTTTTTTCAAGGTAAGGGGAGTGGGGGCAGCAACGGGGGATTGCACGCGCATGTGCAGGGGGTGGAGGAGTCGTGCATTGCTTTCTGGATGCTGGCACATGACCGCACGAGTGCGTGCACAATTTTTGGCATAGGAGCCCAAAAAGTTTAGCCACCACTGCCTTAGAACATTTCAGAACACCTTAAAGTAGTACGTCTTTTTCTAATTTGTATAGCTGTTTTTCATAAATGACATTTGAACTTGGAAGATGAATTTGGTTTAATAATATAACTTTAGATGCTATATTCCCAAGCTCCTCCGGTGAGATTGTTGTGGAGCTATGATAACTTTTACAACAAAAAAAAAATTAAAAAAGGAGAAAAAATATAAGAAGTTTCAGGTATTAAAAACATATTTTTAAAAATTGATCAGTTCAGAAAAAAAATTGTTTTCAGGTTTATTGACTCCTTTAAATAATATTTTATAAGATTGGCCATTATTTCCACCCCCTGTACATGCTGAAGATATAACCTGTTTGAAGGAAATTTGCTGCACATGTAATACATTTATTACACATATACATGGACATATCCATCTTACTGATTAGGTAATATTTTGGCGAATAAATTCTTGGTAAGAAGTTACGGGTCAAGGACATTAAAGTGCTGTTAAATTATATTCTGGAAATGTGGCACTTCTCAATTTATGAAGAGGTTTAGTTATAGCATGCCTGAACTGTTACCAGTGAATAGGCATTCTTCAAAGGATGCTAGTATACCACAGTTGAAAAAAAATTAAAGAGATTTTAGCTGGAGTGAAACTAAAACTTCCAGGTTACCTGTAATTATTAAGGAAAATTCATTTTCTAATTAGGAGGGGTGAAAATAAGTACCCTACACTATTTTGACTTTTATATATATAGCCAATACATTTAATTCTAATTAAAAATGAGAATTATAGATATATTTGTTGCCTTGAGTTGACTAAAAAAGACAGGATAACAATATCATCATCATCCTCAAAAATTGTTTATTCAGTTTTCATATAAATAAATGTTCTTCCAGTCACAATACTTTACAACAACATTACTATCAGACTACTATTCACCTGTCTATTTCTACTTTCACTATTTTGCCACTCAATGCTTACATCTATTCTTTATCTCTTCATCTACAGACAAGGCAGGAAGACTATAGTGTCCTTCATCTTCATTAAAAACAGGATGCTGAAAGCACCGATTTTGAATAGATAAAGCTGACTGGTAGTATTTCTTCCTTCTCTTTTCCAAGCCTTGCTTGAAAACTATTGCATACCTTTCAAACAGTTATCTGGTTTACTTAAAACTTATTTTCTTTATTCTGCAAGGGTCTGCAATATGCCATGTCTTTACTTCAGCACTGGGACCGCAAATAAGGATTTGCAAATATTAAGATTTGGTTCTATAAAGAATGTACTATTATCTCTTCAAATAGAGCGTTAAGCTCAGAAACTGACAATGACTGCAGTGCTAAATCTGCAGAATTGCATGGATACATTATCCTTTCACAGATTTTTCTGTTACGCTAAAGTAGGATAACTCCAGAAGTCTGTGACTTCTGAAATAATAGTGTAAGTCTCTTTTTAAATAAAGGATGAAAATTTATAGGCAATGATAGACACTAACCCTAATCCCTAACCCTAACCATAGCAGCTGAACATATGATGAGGAAACCCAACTTCTATTGATTCCTTCATTGTAAATTGGTGCTTAAAAATTTGTGAACCCTTTTGAATATTCAATATTTCTGTATAAATATGACATAAAATGCAATCTGTTCTTGACAAAGTCCTAAAAGTAGATAAAGAGAACCCAATTAACACATGAATCAAAAACATTACACTTGTTCATTTATTCATGTAAATCAGGAGTGTCACACTCAAAGCCTGCGGGCTGTTTAGATATGGCCTGTGGGGTGCTTAGATCTGGCCTGTGGGGCCAACCTGGAAACAACGAAGGAGTAGCCTGCAGTGCCTCTGCCAATGAAAATGAAGCTTGGGAGGCATGTGTGCGGCCTTCCCAGGCTCAGTTTTTGGCTGTGACGGCCTCTTGCACCCCTCTGCTAGCGAAAACGGGAGCTCGGGAGAGCTGAGGAAGGAAGGAAGGAAGGAAGGAAGGAAGGAAGGAAGGAAGGAAGGAAGGAAGGAAGGAAGGAAGGAAGGAAGGAAGGAAGGAAGGAAGGAAGGAAGGAAGGAAGGAAAAAGATTATGAGAGGGAGGGAAGGAGGGTCTGCAGTAAGTCCTGCCTTGTACTTGGCCACCACAGGTGCCCCTGACATGAGTGACGTCGAGCTGGCCATACCCACCCTGGCCACACCACGCCACCCCTCCTGAGGTTAAAAAAAACCCTGATGCGGCCCTCAATGAAATCGAGTTTGACATCCTTGAGGTAAATGATTTCTTTATCCTCAATAAATAAATGAACAACTATAATTTTAGTCCTCACTTAATGACCACTTGTTCAGCAAACACTCAAAGTTACAATAGCACTGAGCAAGGAGACTTATGACTGATTCTTATAGTTTCAGCTGTCAAAGTGTCCCCATTGTCATGTGATCATCATTTGGGCCCTAGCTCACAATTGCAATGGTGTCCCCCAGTCATGTGATCACATTGTCCCCCAGTCATGTGATCACCATTTGTAACCTTCACTGTCAGCTTCTGACAAGCAAAGTCAATGGGGAAGATGGTGGGTGGTCACACAGGGTGATCACATGACATCACATTTAATACAAGTAATCCTCGACTTACAATTCATTTAGTGACCGTTCAAATTACAACGGAACTAAAAAAAGTCATGTATGGCTTTTCATACTTACAACCATTACAGCATCCCCATGTCCACGTGACCAAAATTCAAATGCTTGGCAACTGACTCATATTTGTGATAGTTGCAGTGTCCTGGGATCATGTGATCACGTTTTGCAACATTCTGACAAGCAAAGTCAATGGAGAAGCCAGATTCACTTAACAACCATGTTACTAACCACAGTGATTCACTTAACTGTGGCAAGAAGGTCATAAAATGGGGCAAAACTCATTTAAGGTCATAAAATGGGGCAAAACTCATTTAACTTCACTTAGCAACAGAAATTTTGGGCTCAATTATAGTCATAAGTTAAGGACTACCTGTAACAATGTGGTTTCCCATAACAACTGCAACTAGAAATCCCAACACTGTTGTTATAAGTCAACATGATCACATCTTCCTTTATGACTGCCTATATATTTGTTTTTGTAGATTTTCACAGGTACAGGTATGCAGGTCTTGGCATATTCGGGTCTTTTCCAGTGTAAGATAGCCAAGATACTCTCAAACTTTCACGGGAAAAGACCCAAACACGCCAAGACCTGCACGCACACACACACACACACACACACACACATCGGTATGTATATGTGTGCGTGTATGTATGTATGTATGTATTTCTCTCTCTCTCTCACTGGCTGATTTTGCCTAAATAAAATAAATATAACAAAGTTTATTTTTTGAGATATGAAAATGCTTTATCGGTGAGAAATTATTTCATCTATATTTTAAGAATCTCAATTTCTTCCATATTGAAAAATGAAAGAAGGTTTGCGCCTCTATAGCATATTTTCAGATTCTAGATTACAATTCAATTTTCTATATATTAACTTTGTTATTATGACATAAATCAGACTTAAGCACCGCTGGATAGGTAGATGATGAGTTTGCCTAGTTTTTTTTATTATTATTAATCTCTGGAAATTATAATATACAGGTAGGAAACAAAACTTTTTAATTGCTGCAGTTAAATGCATGAAGCTATTCTCCCTCAAACTATACTGATGTCAATACATTAAAATAATTGTTTCATCAATCACATAGCCTATATGGTGCAAAAAGGGAACCTGATTCTTCCAGATGTATAGGGCCACAATTCATATAATTCCCAACCACTGATAAAGCCTCTAGGGTCTAATAAAACTGAAGGCCAAAATATCTGAAAGAACACTTGGCCATCTATTTTTCCTACAGTGTCAGAAAATCCTACCAAATTCAAAGAGACTTGCCATTAAAGGAGCCAAGTCCAATTACTTTACTAAATCTCTCTACGTTTCAGTATAGATACTGTAGTTCTAATGAGCCTTTTTGTTCAATACTGAACCTATGAAATAATTTTGAAAGGTCATTTCATTTTAGCTATCTTCTTTCCACACCCAATCTCCCTTTCCTACAAGAAGAAGAAATCTCATACAAATCACAGGGTCTGGCCACATACCTGTTCATTTTGTTCCCATTCTCTTAGTTGTTTCAGAGAAGGAATGCTCCATATAGTCAGTCTTCCAGAGAAATGTATAACTGCTAGCCGAGTGTTGTCTGGAGAAAATCTCATTTTGAAGATGCCATCCTGTCACCATGATTTTAGTGAATGATGAAAACAGAAAGGAGAACATTAACCTCACAATTCACATTTTCTGCCACTTCAAAAGTAGATATATTTCTCATTCAAGGGATTCCAGAGTATAAGATCTGAAATGGTTGTTCATGAGGAGGAGTATGTGTCAATAGCATCATTCTCCTAGGTATATTTACTGGAAAGCAAGAAATACTGAATTCAGGATTCCATATTTCCACAGAAAGGCCAAGTAAAATGAAGTGAAAACTTCCAAGTACTACAAAGGCCATTATTCCGATGACACCCCTGTGTATAACTCTTGTCAAATCCCAAATGTTCAATCCTGAAGCTGAATATGACTCCTGGTTCATAAACTGCAGGATGATGAATAGATTCCACTAAATCTATACAAGTTCGAAGCAGTATTAAGAGTTTCCCTTACACTCAAGGGCCCAACATTTCAGCTTTACTTTACTTCACTTTTATCACCATTATATTGTTTTTGAATAGCCAGATGGCAATCCTAACCAAGAGTATATTGGACAATGTACAGGTAGTTCCTTGACTTAAAATAGTTCATTTAGTGACCATTCGAAGTTAAGATAACACTAAAAAAAGTGACTTATGACCATTTTTCACACTTACGACTATTGCGACATCCCAATAGTCCTGTGACCAAAATTCAGAAACTTGGCAACTGACTTATATTTAGGATGGTTGCAGAGTCTTGGGGTCCTGTGATCATCTAACAAGCAAAGTCAATGGAAGCCAGATTCACTTGGCAACCATATTACTAACTTAACTACTACAGTGGTTCATGTAACAACTGTGCCAAGAAAGGTCATAAAATAGGGAGAAATTCAGTTAACAACCGTCTCACTCAGCAACAGAAATTTTGTAGTATAGGTTGAGGACTAACTGGACCTTCCTTAAAAACACAGGAATCTTAATAATCAACAACTCTTGTATATTTTCCATTACCTTTTCTCTTCCTTGCCTGTTGTAAAATGAAAGATGAAAGATCTTGAACAATGAACTTTTCTTCACCTGTTAAAAACAAACTTGTATTAAATTCATTTTCTTTCTGTCAGAAGCTAAGAGTAAAAGGAATCAAGCTGAAATAAAATATACATAAAATACATATGTAGACTTCTGAAGGTTTCTATAAAATATACATTATAGCAGTAAGGATTCCGAGCATTCATACTGTAACCTTGCCTAGAATATTCTAGACTCAATCAATAACTAGAAAAGAATATGGATTGATTTCTTACTGTGTCGTTTCTGCAATACATATAGGAAACCTAATGCTCTCAAGATTTTTAGGTCTACCATTCCCCCAATCTTTCTGTTAACTATAATGGCTCACCCAATGGATATAAAATCCAAAACATTGGGAGGGAAAAACAAGATGCCTAATATTAACTGTATATTAACAGTGGATTCTAGACGGCTAGTTCTAATACATATCATGATGACACATTTGGCACATTTAACACTTTAATTTAACCAGATTTAATCCTTTAGTTATTTTTGTAAAGCCAATAAACAGAGTTCTTCCTAATTTGTAACCCTTGTAGCAAGTTTGCTTAATAAGAGCTGTTTCCCCCCACCCAAAAAAACCATCCAATGTTATTATTTTAAAACTTGCTAACAGTTACAAGCACCCCAAAGCCTAGGGTATTTTTCCTAAGGAGATTTGCTGAAAAAGGACATTTACATAGTTCAATAATAAATCATTCAACAATACAGAATCATTCAATAATACAGAAGGACTTAATGAGACCTGAGCTGGCAGTGACTGACAGAAAGTGAATTTGGTGGTATGGTGCGAAATTCAACAGTACTCAGTGCTTGAATTTGCATGTCAAGTCAAGCCAATTACACAGTACATAATGATCTTGGATCTTGATTCAATAAATTGATCAAACACAGCCGTACCGATTTTCCTGCCATGCTGATTTACCCTTCCAGGCATTCAGCAGTCAGCCACGCTTCTGGGCACGACCAAATTGGGTTGCGACCAAAGTCCTGGAACGGATTACGGTGATGACCTGAGGTGCCACTGTAGTCACAACCTCTGAATAATTACTTAACAAATGAGGTGTTGGCTCTACAAGGATTTATTATGGATTATGTAATCTCAAATGCTGGGTCTGCCTCCTGTTAATGAATTTGGGGGATCTTACTCCAATGCTATTGATGGGAGATCAAATGACAGAAAATAAATGTAAATAGTTCGAATACATTTTATTTATACTTACGATACCAACATCGTCTTCATAACTAGTAACTTGCTTATAATAGGGTGCTCCAGAAAGAACTCTCCACATCGACAAACCACAAATACTTGCTTTAGACATCCCAGCTCCATCATCATCCATTTCATAGCCACCAATAATCAAGACTCTATCACAAGAAAAAGACACACAATTTAGTATGGCATTCTCCAGACCCTCTAGTTCAGGGGTATCAAATGTGCAGCGTCATGTGACGTATCATGACCTTTTCCCCACTTTCACTAAACCAGGCATGGGCATGGCCAGTGTGTGACATATCTGGCTACAGACCGCAAGTTTGATAGCCCTGCTCTAGTTTGTGCTGTGGCAAAAAAAAAAGCATTTTCAACTGTTATAATTTAATAATGACTGATTTCAGCCTTTAAAACCATTATTTATATCATTCTGGGCATAATAAATCCCAAATTGCAATTTCTATTTAAAACTATTACTTAGAAAGAGAGAAAGAAAATCAAGAGCTAAGCCTCCCTGAATTCAGTTTTATTTCCCACTAAGTGTATGAGATTGTAAAGTAATTAATCTAGCAAGCTAATTTCCAAAGTAATTATGTGTTTCAATTTTTTAGAACTCGTAAATTAAAAATATGTAGTGAGGAGATATGGCATCATTTATCCAAATAAAAGAATGAAAAAGCATTTTACGCTTGTGTTTTTTTGCAAGTAGTAAAATATTACCACCTAGTGGTAGATGAACAGACAGTATGTTCTGTCATGAATAACGCTTATAACTATAATTTATTTCACACATTCATTGGCTAGTTATCAAGTACAGAGTAATAAAACTCATCAAATTCATCCCTGCAAAAAATATGTCTATTTAAATTCTTCATTAATTTTCTAGTAACTTTTCAACATCCAAGAGATTTTATTCAATTCTGCTTTTAGATTTGCTGGCAATGAATTTATCTTTTTTCTGACAATTCAGGTAATCATGATTTTACTTAAAAAAAAAAAATGTTTTATTTACTGTATTAATTTATATAACCAATCATCTTGCAGTCATAACTGTGCTCAGTGGCTGGATCACAATAAACAAATTACCTTACAGCTAAGAGAAATAATCAAGCACTATTTAAATAAATAATTTGTAAATTGCACTACTTTTCTCTGCCTGAAAAAAAAAGGAACACGTCACCAAATTCCAGGGCAATATAAAAAAGAAAATGAATTCTGCCATATAAAAAAAGAGATCTATTCATCAATTCAATAGGAATTGAGGGTCTACGGTACTATCTTTGCAATGTTAGAACCATAAACAATATTATAAAACATATGGCAATATTCCATCTTCTTAATGCTTAACTATACTGGCAGCTTGTTTTACAGTATCATCTGACGTAAAGATTTCTGTTTTAGGTCTGTGCTGTTGGTTGACATACGCACATTTTACATTCGGTGGTAACAAAAGGGGGTTAATTCTATAAATATTATATGGGAGAATATTTCCAAGTTTCTTATTACTTCTTATTTCTTATTACTTATCCTAGTAGGCAGCTTCAGAAGTAATACTGAGATGTTACCGCGCTTTCAGTAATCTCAAGGATGGATTATTTTGCTAATCCATACCCAACAACCTTGCAGGGGGACTCATTTTCCATTCATCAAGAGGCTTAAAAGTGGAGTTTTTATTACATGCTTAGAGAAAGCCTTACATTTGATGCATTTTAATTGAGAAAAATGATACTGTTCATAATTTAAGTGTGTATTCGTTTATTGTTAGCCAACTTTTATTGTTTTTATAAATAACTTAAGGCAATAAACATACTAACTCTTTCCTTCTCTCATTTTCCCCACACCAACAACTCTAGGGTTGGACTGAGAGAGAGTGACTAGCCCAAGGTCATCCAGCTGGCATTCATGCCTAAAGTGGGACTAGAACTCCACTGCCTCGTGCTTTCTAAATCAGTTCCTTAACTACTAGACCCAACTAGTTCATAAAGTATTTGAAACATAATGACAGCAAAGAAAGCTACTATATTAAGTTATACCCAAGGCATTTTATTAACTAAAAATAGCACTGCGGCACAAGTTTAAAATTTTAAACAATTCTTCACAGAGCTGACAAAATGCAAAACAGAAGCAACAATTTAAGAGAGATGGCGTCAAAGGAAAATTTCACTGCTCGCTAATTCAGAAATGATCTCAACTTATACATGCATGCAATTGTAATTGAAAGAAAGCTCACGGGAAGGAGATCAACCATAGAAATATTTGAATTACATCATTCATGAGTTAAGAGTTATCAGGGAACAGGGGGAGAAAATACGCAATGTAACAAACATAAGAAGAAGCAAGGAAATTAAGCGTAATACCCTGGGAAACTATATAAGCCGTGCACTGAGGTAGTAATCAGGAACATTTCTGCAAGATAAACAATAAATTATAAAATAGCTGAAGAGAACCAGTTTTGTGCAGTGATAAAGGTGCTGAGTTAGAACCAGGAGATGGTGAGTTTTAATCCTGTCTTAGATATGAAAGCTGACTGGGTGACTTTAGGGCGGCCACTGTCTCTCAACCCACCGTTATTATGGGGAAAATAGGAGGAAAGATGATTAGGTATATTTGCCACTATGAGTTGACCAAAAAAGGCTGAATAAAAATGAAGAGGAGGAGGAGGAAGAATACAACTGGGCAAAGCACTCCAAAGGATATCTTGTAAAGCATGCCAATGCCAAGAGAAATGGACAAGGACATCTTAAAAGAAAAACTAAATCCATGAATAAAGTCAAACGAGTAAACATTTACTGGAGAATTGTTACTCAACCTGAAAAATAAAATTATAGTGCATTAAAATTTGGGGGGCAGACTCCTGACATTAGTAATAAAAAGTCCTTCAGAAAACGAACTCTGATTATTTCAGCTTGAATACCTAAATCTAAATGTGAATTTAAGAAAAATTGTAGATTGGTAACTGGGATGTAAATTTTTTTTTTTACAATGAGGCAATTTTGTTAAGAATATGCCAGAGAAGAAAGAACAATATAGTCCTCAACTTATGACAATTGAGCCCAACTTTACTGTTGCTAAGCAAAACAGTCAAGTGAATTTTGCCCCATTTTACGACCTTGGTTGCAACAGTTGTTAAACAAATCATTGCAGTTGTTAAGTGAATCTGACTTTCCCATTGACTTTTCTTGTCAGAAGGTCGAAAAAGGTGATCACATGACTCTGGGACATTGCAACTGTCATAAATATGAACCAGTTGCCAAGCATCTGAATTTTGATCATGTGACGGTGGGAATGTTGCAACGGTTGTAAGTGTAAAAAAAAGGTCATAAGTCACTTTTTCCAGTGCCATTGTAGTTTTGAACGATCACTAAATGAACTGTTGTAACTCGAGGACTACCTGCAATCAGCAATACAAAACAGGTGGCTAATTTTTAAAACGCATAAATATATTCCTTTCAAAAATGTGTAACATTTTGAAAAACAATGACAACTCAATACCATATGCTCTAGGGGAAGTGATAAAGAACACAGAAATAAATATTTTCAGCAAAGTTCAAAGTATGCCCAACAAGAAGAGAAACAAGAAATAAGAAATACCAATTTCTTGCACTCCAATTTTAACCTAATATAAATCATAGAACTCATTAGAGCAGGTGTAGCTAACCTGCAGCCCAGGGGCCAGATGTGATCGATAGCTAGTAATGAGGCCACAATGTAAGCTACAAGTTGTTTTATTCTATGCACAAATAAAATTGCAAATAGGATACAATGTGTGGATTTTTGCCAACAATCTTTGCAATAGTCAACATATTTTTTCAATGGTTTGGTAGGAGAGTTAAAATATTGGCTGGTAATATTTCTAGAGAAAAAATGTTCTGGACTAAAAATAGGTCATCTATAGCAGAAATTAGTTTGGAAGCTTACTTCCACATGATTCTACTTTACTTTCAGTTATTAGATTCAGCCAACCACTCATCAGACTTATAAGGGAGATGCAATATGAAATAGGTCCATATATTTATTGAAAGATCAAATTGGATCAAACAAATGTTATTTCTTTGGAGGAATTTTCCTATCTGGCTACAGCAGCATGCAAAGAAATGCAATGCATACATACAGAATTAGTTTATCAAAGGTATCCAGGTATTCCCCGATTTATGACAATTGAGCCCAAAATTTATGTTGCTAAGTGAATCATTTGTTAAGTGCGTTTTGCCGCCATTTTACGAGCTTCCGTTAAGTGAATGGTTGCAATTGTTAAGTTAGTAACATGATTATTAAGTGAATCTGGCTTCCCTCATTGACTTTGCTTGGCAGCAGGTCAAGGACACTGGACACTGCAACCGTCATAAATATGAACCAGTTGCAAAACATGCAAGTTTAAATCATATGACCATGGGGATGCTACAATGGTGAAAAACAGTCGTAAGTCACTTTTTAATGACTTACGACCGAATGAATGGTTGTAAGTCAAGGATTGCATAAATAGCCTCCATAATGATCTGTTGCTTTGTCCCTGTTCACACCCTCTTGTTGGCCCTCACATACTGTGCAAAATTTGCCATAGCCCCTCACCTAATGGAAATTTTTGGGAATGATCTTGGGAGACAAAAACTAAAGCTACAGACTAGACAATGGTCAGACAAATGACAGCTTAATCTGCACAAGCAATAGGGGAATGAATGGCAAACATTACAGATGGGATCTTCCCTAGTTTCTTAAACTGTAAAGGTGATGTGATGACCAAGGGCGTGGCACAAAGGCAACACAGTCAGATAATCAGTAGGAATCCCTTTATTAGCCCCAACTTTGCCCCCAATGTCCTTCTGGGCTGGAGAAAAACTCTCCCTGGAACAGCCTTTGGCTGCAGAGAATCAAGTGCAAAACATGGTCAACAACAACTCTAACTATAAGTCCAAACAAGGCAAGATGAGGTAATTTGTTGGGCAGGGCAGAAGCAAGAATTCCAGAGAAGATAAATTCATGTTTGTTCCCAGCAGATGCCACACTCAGCTTGCATCTCTTTTAAACTCTGATTCCCAGGTGTGGCTAATGAAGGGAATCAGGATTCTTTCCTCCCCCGTAAGCCACGCAACCCACATTGCTCTCTTCTCCGTTCCTGTGTGTCCTAGGATGAAGAGGGGGTGGGCCTGGGTCTTCCTCTGAACTTCCTCTCCCTTGTTCTCCCTCTTCCCTGCTCTGCCCAGCCAGACTTTGCCCTTCCCCAGTTTCCTCCACAGCCAACGGAGCCACACTCCCATTCCCTATCAGCTGTTCCTCTCGGATTCAGACTCCAACACAGCCATGAAAGGTGAAGGGGGAGAAAGAGACTTTCAGAACTGCAAGATCTACTCATGTAAGCTTAAAATATTACTAAAAAGTTAGAGCCGTACTTCTTGTCAAGACTACCTTGCAAAGGTGACAATTGTGCATACCTGACATATACTAAAAATACTCCCTTTTTACAATTCTAGCCTATTTAGGATTAACATAGCAACCATCCATTACCCGCCCCAAACCAAATGAAACATTGAAACTAATGTTTGCTAAGTGCCCATGATTGTTTTTATTAATTGCCTCACTGCAATCAAATATTTCAGAAGTGGGGGGAATGATAACTAAACGATATCAAGCCCCTGGCTACTTCATTAAAATAGTTATTTAAATTACCCAATCTTACCGATGTGCAGGATGATAAATTACTCCAGTTATTCCATTAATATAATGCTTGTTAAAGTTGAAAATATGGCTCTCTTGATAGCTCTGATTTGTTCCAACACTAGACCAAGAAAAGATACAGGACTTATTTTATGAAATAAGATTTCCAATAAATTATTGGTAGATACATCACATCATATTTACCTCACCAGGTAGCTTTTCAGCTCACCACGATAATTGATGACTAACAATTCAGCTGACCACTGAGCACTGGCTTTGTATTCCAGGAAGATCAATCCTGCAATGGCATAAGTCAAGTCCCCTGGGAAACTAGTAACCTATTTAAAAATTTAAAAAAGAGGGGGTTTTTTTTTTAGCAAAGAAGTTATAAAAGGCTTCAAACACTAGAACATATTTTCTAATTGAAACCAAACACATTTTTAAAAAAATTCAAAAATTAAATCACTCAATAGCATATTATTAAAAGTAACCCTAACGTTTTATAGAGAATATGCATTATTCACTATTATTGACTACAAAGAAATTTCATCATGTAGTATTATTAACACTCATTAATAGTACCTTAATAAAGTAAAAATAAGTACAAATTCTTTCAATAAGTTTTTTTTTCAATATCCATCCCTTCCTGCATTTTTCAGTGTTTGATAACAGGCCTATTAGAAAATTCTAGTTAGCATATTTATGATTCCCTAAAATTGTATTTTGGCAATTGAGATTTCTGATCCACAAAAGCCAGAATGGTATGGTGATTAAGGTGCTGGTTTAGAAACCAGGAGACTATGAATACTGGTTCCATGTTAGGCATGAAAGGCAACCCAGTGACATTTGGCCAGTCACTTTCACTCAGCCTAACTCACCTCAGACTTGTTGTGGGAAAAATGAGAGGAGAAATGAGGATTTAGGTATGTTCACCACCTTGAGTTACTTACAAAGTAATAAGGTAAGACAGACAGACAGACAGACAGACTGACTGACTCTCTTCCAGTATGAAAATACTAGTATTAAATGTTCTGTTTAAAGTACCGTATTTTCCGGCGTATAAGACGACCGGCGTATAAGACGACCCCCTAATTTTATAGTTAAAACATAGGTTTAGGCCTATATTCGCTGTATAAGACTACCCCCCCCCCCACTTCCGAGGCAACACCAGTTCTTTTTTAATTAAAAAGCCTGCTTGGATTGGCTGAGTTAGAGAGGCGGTCCGAGCAGCCTTGCAGTGATTGGTGCAGGATTGAGTTGGAAAATTATACTCGGCGTATAAGACGACCCCCGATTTTTGGTTGACTTTTTTTCGTTTCAAAAGTAGTCTTATACGCCAGAAAATACAGTATTATTTTAGAGATCAGCAACAATTTTAGGCGAACATGAGCAGCCTTTTTACATAAATAAAAGTATATATACCGTATTTTTTGGACTGTAAGACATTCCAAACTATAAGATGCACCTAGCTTTTGGGGAGAAAAATAAGAAAAAAAATCTGTCTCTGCCTCCCAGCAATATGCCTCCTTGCAGCCAACAGCAAACAGCCTGGTCAGTTTCAGCATAGCCTGATTTAGCATGAGCAGCTGATTGTCGGTTGGATCTGTCTCCCAGAATACCGACGATCGGCTGTTCCAGGCTGCAGCAACTGTCACCGCCTATCATCACCTCTGCACATCCTGTTTTTGACCTCCGCATGTTCCATTTTCAGCCTCTGCATGCCCTGCTTTCAGCCTCCGTGCATCCAATGGGGCATGAGAAGCCGAAAACAGGTGCACGGGGCCAAAAATGGGGTGCACAAAGGCAGCGATAGATGATGGCAATCCCTGCAGCATGGAACAGCTGATCGTCAGTATTCTGGGAGGCAGATTTTTTTTTTTTCAACATTTATATGCCGCCCTTCTCCGGAGACTCAGGACGGCTTACAGTCTATGGAGCACCATGCTAAGTGCTCGGCAATAGCCTTCATTCCATTGTATATGCCTGCTTATTACTTTTGGCCCCCCCAAGTGGCATTCTTTACAAAATCAGCTTATTGCCCCCAACAATCTTGGGTCCTCAATCCAACCAACAATCAGCTGCTCATGCTAAATCAGGCTGTGCTGAAGCTGACCAAGCTGTTTGCTGTTTGCTGCAAGGAGGTAAATTGCTGAAAGGCAGAGGCTGAAGGGTGGGGGCCGGCGGGTTGACAGGACTTTGCAACATTCACTGTATAAGATGCACAGACATTTCTACCCACTTTTTTGGGGGGGAAGTGTGTCTTATACACCAAAAAATACGGTACCTTGTTCAAATATCTGCAAACAAAGAATGCAAGTTTATCAATACATGTGCACAATTGCTACTCAACCAGAATGAGCAAAAAAACATATCATGATGCAAATTCTTAACTTAAGATGTTAAAACAGCAATGACTAAAGTTGCTCCATGGCATGGTAATCAGACTTGTAAAGCTTGTAAAAAAAAAGGAAAATTAAATACCGGTTGGATGAGAAAGAGTTCACTGCCGACCAAGTCAAATACTCGAACAGTTCCCGTGCTTTCACCATAGGCAAGCAAAGTGCAATCATGACTCCACGCAACACATCTCCACTGGGGATTCGGGTCTTTAGGGACTACATGGAAAAAAAGATAAAACAGATCAACTCCAAATCATAAATGGCTTTCAAAAAAATCTTTTTTTCCAAACTGCAACTTTTAAACAGTTGTACAGCAGATACATGTTCCTATGTTCCCTATGACAAAGCCATTCTAAAAATAACTGTGCTTTGCTTTATAGTCACTCTGCATTGAAGGATGGAGTAATGTTGTTTTGATAATCTATGAACCGTGGAGTGGAAGTGGGCTCATGAATCACAATCACAGACCAAGAGCTCTGAATGATAATGAAAGTCCTTGAAAGTTATGGGAAAGGAGGAAAAAAAACAGCACTTATATCTCCACAATCACTGTGAAAACAGTGTTTTGAAAAAAAAGAGTTATGAAAAGATAATAGTATTTCATCTGCCTATTTTACATCCATAAATGTTTTAAGGGGCAAGTGTAATCAGGGTGAATAAAAATCGATGATGTTTTTTAAAAAATCCAATTTTTTATCAAATTTATTTTAATAAAATGCTTTTGGAATAAAAATCTATCTAAAGATAGTTTTCTATTTAAGATACATTAATAATTTAGTTTATTCGCCATGAAATGGAGCTTAGTTATGTAGCATGAGATAGCATATTCTGCAATTTTGGCACAGAGGAGGAGTTGCTGTGGGACAGAGATGACAGTTACTCTTTAAAAATTTTGATTTAAATCGAGTTGATTTAAATCAAGTCTTTTTACTAGAGTTAAATCATGATTTAAATTGACTTGATTTAAATCAAATCCACCCTGAGTGTGGTTGACTAATTACTTTCTTTAGGACAGAGCAATTATATGTTCTACCTGTTGATTTGGACTTCCCTTGTTTTAGGGCTCATACAACGTTTCTCCTCTATTTCTCTGGGTCTGTATGCCTCAAAATCAGCGATAAAATCCTGCACATGTAGGTTCCTCAACAAACAAGCCACTACTCTGATCTCATAGTAGAAAAGCATGAAGCAACTATTCAATGGCTTGGCATGAACACTGCCAGGAACACCTTGGGAAGGCCACGAAATAGCCACACCTGAGCTTTTGAATTACTATGGCTTGTTCATATTGTGGACCCAGGAAGAGCTTCTCTCATCAAAGGACATTTCCCGATCTAATTATGTGAACTCTGGCAAAACCTAAGCCAAACCTTAGATTAACTAGGATCAAGTTGGCTTATTTTAGGAATTGTGCTAATGCTGACCTTCTGTTTTAGACATCCTTCTACATCATACTAATGACAGATGCAGACACTTATATAAAATTTATAAGGGCCTTAAACTCCTTCCTCCATAAGCAGCTTTGATTGCAAAGAATGCCACAGTCCTCTGCAGATTTAAAATAATCTACATCAGAATGTAAGTCCTGGCCACTCCAAAGCTCCCATATTTGTGATATTTTCAGACATTCAGTACTTTTGCTTTGAATAAAGGTACTATAACAGGCTGAACATGAAAAGAGAAGCACAAAGGAATATTTGGGAGTATATAAATTTACTAAATCCATGCAACTACTGATGTAATTTGAGAAGCAGTCGCCTTTCATGTGCAACACAACTGGAAATATTTTTATCACTAGAAGGTATTTTCATTTATAAACTTCTGTTTGAAGAATAACTCAGCCATCCAATGAACTGATACAAATACTCTTAACTACAGAGGTCCTCTACCCTTCCAAAGAATAAGCACTTCATTCTGTCTAACTATTCACTCCTTCGGCAAATGATCACCTTCACTGAACCAATGTAGCTTTAGTTCTACACAAAATAGTTACAAATAAACTTCAAGGAAGCATAAGCTTTATGGAACGGAATGGGACAACTTGCTGCAGCCAAGTCACCATGGCCATCTTGCCACAGTCAATTCGCCATGGCCAACTTGTCAAGGAACAACTCGTCACAGGATAATTCAACAATTCAATTTAATTATTTAAAACAATTAAAATTTTATTTTAAATTTTTGTCATTCCCATCCTTTTCTGCCCCCTTAGACATCCCTTCTTTAATGATTCTATTCCACCATTTCTTCAATATTAGTGTAACTCTTGTCCTGCGGTGAGTTGGCTGAGGTTCGTTGGCTGCGGCAAATTATCCTAGACCAGGGGTAGGGAAACTTGGTCCAGAATTCCTGAGTGAGCCATAAAAGGTTCCCCATTCCTGGCCTACTGGTTTTTCAGTTGTGGGGGAAATCAATTTTCTTTACATGTCCTACATTTGTATATTAAACAGTCCCATTCAAGTCAAAAATTGATTTCCCCCACAACTGAAAAACCAGTAGGCCAGGGATGGGGAACCTTTTATGGCTCACTCAGGAATTCTGAGAGTTGAAGTCCATAAGTGATAAAAGAGCCAAGTTTCCCTACCCCTGTCCTGGAACCTTGTGGAAAGGGACTGATACTAAACAGAATCAAGGCAGGGCAAGCTCAGTGGAACCAAAACATGAATCACCTTTTAGTAGAAAAGGAGAAAATATAAAGAAAGAAAAAAGAAATAGGATGTAATAGCTGGAAACCAAAGTGGAACTTTTGGCTAGACCTGCATTTGATAGGGTTTGTTTTGTATTTTTTCTGGATAAATGGTAATTTACTTGAAAGTGAAAATTTACTTACCTTGACATTTCCCAATGACAGACCCAAATTCATCCTTGGCAGACCTGCAACATTCAAAATGCATGTTTTTATGCTTTGGAAATACCTTGATTGTTGTCTACACTATTTTTTCAAGGGCTGAAATTAAACCAATCCTTGAATGTCACTTTAAAAATGGCGCATTGTAAAAGGAGGCAGGTCCATTTAGAAAGATTTCAAAGTAAGTGGAAGTGAAAATTAAATGCCTTTTTAAATTAATGTATTTCCCTATTAAATTTAAAATATGGTCACACTTTCCATAATTCACATCTCCTCATGTGTCCGTTGATGCTCTGTTTACAAAGCAACAAGAATGCTACAATAGGCTCTCAACAACCTCCTCTCTCTCATACTGAGTCCTTGACTTACAAAGGCAATCGGAATTGGAATTTCCATTACTAAGCATTGCTATTGTTAACATACCCCACAGTTATGAAGAAACTTCCTGCAGCTTCCCACAACCAATATCAGTGGGGCAACCAGCAGGAAGTTGCAAGTGCCAGGCAGGTAAGTGATTGTTGCCAGGTGGGGGAAGGAAGGTAAGTGATTATTGCCAGGTGGGGCAATAAGCAAGGCACCATGGGGTGTGGGAGGGTGCACAAGGAGGTGACAGAGACATAGATTAGGGAAGATGCATAGGGTTGTGCATACTGGCTACCACAAGCACAGAGGAGCTGGAGGAGGGGATGTGGCTGGAGGAGATTTATTCCAATCATTTGTAACCGGAACAATCTGGAACTGAACACACTCAAAACCGTAGAAATGGTAGTAGACTTTAGGAGAAACCCTCCCATACTACCACCTCTTACAATACTAGACAACACAGTATCAACAGTAGAGACCTTCAAATTTCTAAGTTCTATCATATCACAAGACCTAAAATGGACACCTAACATCAAAAACGCCATCAAAAAAGCACAACAAAGAATGTTCTTTCTGCGCCAACTCAGAAAGCTCAAACTGCCCAAGGAGCTGCTGATCCAGTTCTACAGAGGAATTACTGAGTCTGTCATCTGCACTTCTGTAACTGTCTGGTTTGGTTCTGCAACCCAACAAGACAGACACAGACTTCAGAGAGTAATTAGGACTGCAGAAAAAACAATTACTACCAACCTGCCTTCAATCGAGGATCTGTATACTACACAAGTCAAAAAGAGGACTGTGAAAATATTTACAGACACCCCCCACATCCCGGACATAAACTGTTTCAACTTCTTCCCTCAAAACAACGCTATAGAGCACTGCACACCAGAACAACTAGACACGGAGTTTTTTCCTGAACACCATCACTCTGCTAAACAAATAATTCCCTCAACACTGTCCAACTATTTACAAAGTCTGCATAACTATTATTATTAAGCTTTTCATCACTCCTTATCGCCCACCCCCTCCCACTTGTGACTGTATGACTGTAACTTTGTCGCTTGTATCCTTACGATTTATACTGTTTCCTAGTATGATTTGATTGCTTATTGTACCCTATGACTATTAAGTGTCATACCCTTCTTGACGAATGTATTTTTTCTTTTATGTACACTGAGATCATTTGCACCAAAGACAAATTCCTTGTGTGTCCAATCATACTTGGCCAATAAAAGAATTCTATTCTGTTCTATTCTATTCTATTTGTGACCTTCCTTGCTGACTTCTCCATTTACTTCCTTGAGAAATAAGCAGAGAAGGTTGCAAATAGCAATCATGTGATCATGAAAAAGTTTGAAAGTTGGTTTATGTTAGACTTTCTTTTGATGACCATGTGCTGTAAAAATAAGAAATTGAAAAGACTACTTTCTTTGATGACCATGTGCTGTAAAAAGAAGATGCAAGAACTGGGCTTTGGGTGGTTTGTAGATACTGTGACTCATCAAAATGTTTATAAAAATGAATAAGCATATTTAAAATTTACAGCTTAGCTTTTGTGCATTTTCTATTTTAGTACATTTTCTATCTTAGCATAAGCAGGAAGCTTGTACTAAGAAAAAAAATCAACACATTTAATGGTATGATCAAAGGTGGCTTCGGAACCTGCAAAAGGTAGCCAAGATTTGTTTAGCTATTATTATTCCTATGTAAAACTCTTTAACATTTATCTGCTGTGCAACCACTGTGCAAAGTTCCATTAATCAGTAATGTAGCCAGGAGAGAAGGGAAAGAAAAATTGAAATACGGAGTGATGTCAACCTTACCAGGTAGACCAGACAGAAAACACAACCAAAGAAGCTAATTCTACTTTATCGTAAGGCTACATAAATAGGACCTTGCAACTATGAAAGTATAATTCTCCCTCTGCCATCTTTACAGTCTGAGAAATTAATGGAAAGACTTTCTGAGCCTCTTGATCTTCCCCTTATGTAGCTGCAGACTATGTTCTCTCTTATCTAATCATTCCCTAGGAAGCATTTCTTCACCCTGTCTTCTAAAGTCATTCCCACATGCCATTACAAGTGAGCTGGAAAGAAAGCTCTGAATTCAGTTGCTTAAAATAATTTTTATTTAAATTTTCCCATTTGACATCTATAAAATTACTCTGGCTGCGTATACTCTTAACAGCAAGAGAGGGTTTGTATCATGATTTTTGGATCAATTGTCTCACTAAATAAACAATGCAAATCACTGCTTTTGATGGTTGCCAGAGGGTGATATATCATGTTCATAAATTATAGCCCATTTTGTGTAGAAGAAATATGAACTCTTTAGTCTAACACACAAAATTATTCAGATGAAAGACTTTTTAAAATGAAAGAAAATTAAAGTCTCTGGTCATATTCAGAATTTATCTTATTCCTAAAGCAACATGAATACTAACACTTAAATATACGGTAAACAGATAAGAGAGCTAAAAAGAGATAAGAGATCTACATTTTCTTCTACATCTTGGTTGCAATTCTATAAATATATTTGTGTAGGAGATGACCAGGCTGAGCCCAAAGGGTCAAATGCATTATCAGTCTTGAGTCCCTTCGCACTCACAAGAGGTCTAAGCTAGCCTACCTTGAATTACTTTGACTCTTATCTGCCTTATCTGCTTTGACCATTCAATTTAGATTCTTGTAGAGAACTTTAGCATACAATAAACCTATATATAGAGCCATGGTGGCACAGTGGTTAGAATGCAGTATTACAGGCTAATTCTGCTGATTGCTAGCAGTTCAATCCTGATCAGCTCAAGGTTGACTCAGCTTTTCATCCTTCCAAGGTGGGTAAAATGAGGACCCAGATTGTTGGGGGCAATAGGCTGACTCTGTAAACCGCTTAGAGAGGGCTGTAATAGCAATAGCACTTAGACTTATATACCTTTAGATAGCACTTATACTTATACCTTAGACTTTATAGTGCTTTACAGCCCTCTCTAAGCAGTTTACAAAGTCAGCATATTGCCCCCAACAATTTGGGTCCCCATTTTACCCACCTCGGAAGGATGGAAGGCTGAGTCAACCTTGAGCTTGGTGGAATTTGAACTGCCAAATTGTAAGCAACTGGCTGCAGAAGTAGCTTGCAGTACTGCACTCTAACCACTGCGCCACAGAGGCTCCCTGTAAAGCACTATGAAGCAATATATTTATCTAAGTGCTATTGCTATAGTCATTTGAACTGCCTAATTTCCTGTGCTTGACAATTTGTGTGAGTATAAGCCTTACTCAATTCATTTGAATCAAGGTGTACAATTGTGCTGTTCTTCACTTACCTTATTTCTATAGTCTGGTCTTGAACAACTGCTAACAGTTTTCCATTGCTACAAAAAGAAGATGTTTGAATGAAAATCACAGGTGATTACTTCTAAGATACCTCAGGAATCATTTTATATAGTCGAGTCTTAAGTACAAGGCAAATGTGTGGTAGTCTCAATATTTTACAGCATCCCAAATCCTTTCTCTCTATTTTTGAGTAAATAAATTATCTCTGATATTATTAAAAATATATTCAAACGTTAAATTGTAGACATGCCACTAAATGGTGGTAAACATGGTATTTCAGGAAATATTAGGAACATGAGAATATCTAGTAAATATATCAGAGTTGGTTCTGGAGTTAATCAGGAGTTTAACAATGGAAATCAGTAGGACTCAGGTTAGACATTGTTAACTCAAGTGTAAGTCTGGTTAAACCTGGATTTAATACTATCTTTGCATTGCATATAATAAAAATTGAGAGCACATATAAGATGAGAAATCCTACGGCTGACATAAAACACAAAATTAATTTCTACTGCCGAAATACATTCCTTTCAAACATTTCTCCCAAGTCAGAAATGGCAAAGAAACATAAGCAGCCAACAGTAGGATTTGTGGAACAGAAACTGGAGGCAAAACTTTGACTTAAAAACAACTCTCTACATAAAAAACAAAAACCAAGATTCTTATTGATCTCTTTGCCACCATTCACAAACTCAAATTCCCTATCGGTTTTATCAAATCTGGTGTCAGCCTTGGAAGCCATTTTTTACTTGGAAACATTGAAGCTACCACATTCAATGCCTGGGAATTTGGGAGGGGGGATTTCATAGTGAGGTAGAAGACTAGACAAAACAACATTATTTCTCAGAGAGTCAAGGACATGTTGTCCTTCAGGGGGAATATCTCTAGTTGGGACGAAGATTTGATTGGGCCATGTGATGGACTGATGGGTGCAGGGGATGGATCTTTGATTTCTCTTTTGAGAAGAGAAAACCTGGAACTCTCAGATTTGAGTTTATTTTATTTATTTATTTATTTATTTATCAATTGCTTACAAGATAATAGGTATAAGTAAAACATAGTTATGAATACATGGATACATATAAGAAAAATAAAATATAAAAGAAACAATAGGACAGGGACGGTAGGCTTGTTGGTGCACTTATGCACGCCCCCTACAGGAAAGGGGTGAGGTCAATAGTAGACAGTCTAAGGTTAAAGTTTTTGGGGTTTGGGGAAGAAACTACAGAGTCAGGTAGAGTATTCCAAACATTGACCACAAACATTGACCACTCTGTTGTTGAAGTCGTATTTTCTGCAATCAAGTTTGGTGCAATTAACCTTGAGTTTGTATCTATTGTTTGCTCTTGTGTTGTTATGGTTGAAGCTGAAGTATTCACTGACAGGTAGGACATTGCAATGTATGATTTTATATACTATATTTAGATCGGACCGAAGGTGGCGTAGTTCTAGGTTTTCAAGATCTAGAGTTTTGAGTCTGGTGGCATAAGGTATTCTGCAACGAGTAGAGGAGTAAAGAACTCTTCTTGTAAAATATTTCTGGACTTTCTCTACTGGGTTAATATCAGATACGTAATGTGGGTTCCAGACTGATGAGTTGTATTTGAGTATTGGTCTAGCAAATGTTTTGTATGCTCTAGTTTATTAGTGTAATATTATCAGAGAAAAAGCTACGTAAGATTAGGTTAACAACTCTTAACGCCTTTTTGGCTACGTAGTTACAATGGGCTCTAGCACTTAGGTCATTTGAGATGAGTACTCCAAGATCCTTGACAGAGTTTGGATCATCAACAAGGTCTTGACTATTCAGCCTGTATTTTATTTTCTGATTTTTTTTGCCAATATGTAGGACAGAGTATTTATTTGTTGAGATTTGAAGTTGCCATTTGTTTGACCATTCTGATACATAGTCAAGATCTTTTTGAAGGGTAGCAGTATTGTCTGTAGTGTTGAATAGCTTTACATCATCAGTGAAGAGAACGCAGTTGCTCTTGATATGATCACAGAGGTCATTTATATAGAGTATGAAAAAAGTTGGTCCTAGAACACTGCCTTGGGGGACACCACTGTTTTCCCAGATATGCCAATATGCCAACGCTAATAAAATGGAACTTTGAGGAATTGTTTGTCTCGGAATTTATTGGTTTGGAGTTGGTTAGTTTGAACACTGACATCTGGACTCAGGCAAAAATACTTCAAATTTCCCGTTTCATCTCAAAAGTGATATATTGAACTCTGGATGTCAATGTCTGCACTGTTATTTTACGACAAATTAATTAAATTAAAATTACCTTGGTGTAGATTACATATGAAAGCATTTAGTCTGAATGCAAGAAGTCCAAAGTCAATTATCATAAAGTCCCACTTTCAAAGGAAAAGAAATCTCGCCACCAACCTTGCAAGTTCTAGATGCCAATTCATCTGTTTACTGACCAGGCGGACAAATTCAATAGGGAGAGATAATGTTGCACCACTGGAAGCAGAAATATGTTTAAGTCAGAGCAATGAAGGTGATGCTTATGAATTTTAATTACATTAGAAAACAGCAGACGAACTATAAGATGACATTTAATATTACACTTGTTTAAGCCATTGGTATAAAGCAAAGATGTATATTCTTGCAAGCAGGATATAAATCACTATATTATTAATAAGATCAAAAGCAAAGTGTAAAAAAAACTGATGAGAAACAAGCTGTCAAGAAGTATTTGCTCTCAAGAGTTGTGTGTGCATGTGTGTACACAGTATATACATACAGACATGCACAGTACATGCACACACACAATTTACATTCAGTATCCTGAAAAAATAAAAGTGCCTTTTAAAAGAGAAATCTTATTGAATAAAAAATTGCCATTTCTGATCCAAAGATCATTACATATTCCAAATGCTATTATAAGAGATAGAATAATACTTTTAAAATGCCACACACTGTTTCAGAGTTGCTTAAGACAGAATTTTAATCAGTTGTGTTTAACAGTGGCTTACCTGCTCCAGAAGTGGTGCAGAAATAAGGCAGGGCCTAAAAGAGAAGAACATAATTATCTAAAAGAAAACAAGAAAACAAGACCAATAGAAGATGCTATTTTCTGTAACTGTTTTGTCAATAGACCCTCCAATTTATTCCCTTCCCCCAAAAATTTCTCCAAAACATAACCTGTATTTGGGGCTAGGCATGGAAACAATAACATATTTTTTTTAAATTATTCTCATACCCTGAACATTCTTACTTACTACTCATACCTTGGTACCTGAAGTAGTAGCAAAAGGCTGCTAATGGTAACACATTCGTTTATTTGGTGACAATGGTTTCTACCCTTAACAGTGTATTGCATACTTACTTAACATAATAAAAAAACTAACCAGGTATATTTGTACCTACACTGAAATGCATCCAAATATAGAAAAAAGATCCTGAGAGGCCTATGCTACACTTTCATAATGAATAAATTAATACCAATAGGTCACAATGGACTCATGATATCACTTCCCATTTAATCATTAAACAAGTCACCTGCAGTCATTAAGTGAGGTTCACATGATCATAACTTTCTATTTTACTACAGGATTCTTCATTGACTCTGTTTGTCAGAAGCTGGTTGCAAAGTACAGAAATTGTGATCATGTGACCAAGGGAATGGTGCAACGGGCATAAACGCCTACTGGTTGTGAAATGCCCAAATGTTGATAACGTGAACACAGAGATATTGCAATGAGTGTAAACTGATGCTAGAACTGATCATAAAGTTACTTTTTCAGCATCATTGATCATTAAGTAAGACAAAGTCTATCTCTAAATGCTACGCAATTCCTATTACACTAAGCTCTGGATGCAGTATAAGAATATCAAATAATAAGTTTATAACTTTAGTGAATAATTTGTAACCGTTTTAAAATCTTTTTATGCTGATCAGAGCTTCAGCTATGAAATGGGCAGCCATATCCATTATTTAAATTAATTAGTTCACATTATATTAATTTTAGCCACATAAAATCTACTTGAATAATGAAGCTATGGATATTTACCCATAATCACTCTTGTGATGATAAATGATGCATAATGCTTCTGGTTGCCTCTTGGCTGTAAGACCAAAAAGATAGTTTTCAGTAAGTCCTTTATTTGCAAGGCCATTAAGCTGCAGGTTGTAAAATAACTGTTGGGATAAGCAACTTTTTAAAATGCTACTCCAAATTGCTACTCTCTAAGGCAGGGGTCTTCAAACTTGACAGTTTTAAGACTTGTGGAGTTCAACTCCCAGAATTCCTCCTCCAGTCATGTTAGCCCAGGAATTCTGGGAGTTGAAGTCCACAAGTCTTAAACTTGCCAAGTTTGAAGACCTTTGCTCTAAGGTCTTTGAGAGAATTGTGAAACAAAGATGTTCAGGAATTACTTCAACTCCAGAGCCAGGTAAGAAGACACAAAACAATTCCATGCTGCATGTTAATCCATGCATGCAATAGATCCCCTTTTTATATGTTAAGGATCTCTTTCTTGGGAATATTCTTCTATAAGAAATATAATATTAACAGTCACTAAGTAGAAATTACAAAAACAATCCTAATGGCATAAATTAGCTATGTAGTCTTCAGTGTAACAAAAAGAAAATAAAAAGAGTATTGATAATTTCAGTTAGCAAGAATCATTGGGCAGATGCAATAAATGATTAATAAATATCAATTAAGAGGCTGATTAAGCTCCATTGCTCAAAACACTTGCTTCACATTCTTCTTGTAAAAAGTTATGGTGATCCAAGGACAGAAAGGTTCTACTAATGCCATTAATCAGAAAATCATCAGTTAACATCACAACCGTTGATGGAGATAGAATGTTTGAAAATAAAAAGCTATGGCCAATCTCTAATAACCAGTAACAATGATTAACAACTGTCTACTCCACTTACTATATATACAAATCTTATACAATTAATCACAAATAATAACTTTACTGCTCCAAATAAAACTTTCTGTTAGTGACCACGTAGAAATTTTGTTTTAATTTTATTTATATTTCTATATAAATAAATATACTGTTTTCCTGGATGTTTTTTCAACTTCTACTCTACAGCACTAGTAGTCTCCAATCTAAACAACTGTCGAGCTTTTCCAAAATTAGATAAAGTCACCCTCACATTGCCATCTGTTTAAAGATGGGTTGTTATTTTGTGTGTCTGGTTGTTTCAATCAACACCAATCAATCAACCACCCAGAACTGCCGGTAGTTGGGAGGTATATAAATGTAATAATATTTTATTTTTCCTCTGTTCCCCAGAATATGAAGTCACAGCTGTCATTAAGTTCTTCTCAAGAACCTAGAATGTTGTAATGCATTGGCATAGTAAAGAGTGGATCAAGCCTTTTGCAATTGACTGATGGAAATTTTGTCAATGTGCAGGTTTTTTTACGTGTTTCAAGAGGTTTTTTGTACGACATCAACAGAATATAACTAACCAACTGACGCGTCTGCCATACTACAAGGGTTCTTCATTCCGAAGTCCGAAAGATTTTTGATTGACATGATCTTTAAGGGCAGAAGGTGGCTTATCACATCTGGCGATCTAAACGTTTTTGCAACGCGGGCGTTCTTGCTAAGAGCCACAGAGTTAAGATTCAACATCCACAAGGGGCAGCTCTTTAAAAGAGTCAATGACACGCGGTCATTTCTCACGACCCGACCTTTCCCCACCTACGTGGCGGGTGCTCTAGTTGCTCTCGCCGCCCAGCAGGCGAGTAATGCCTGTGCGACAACGGCGAAAAAGACTCACCTGCACCTCAAACTCCGGTGGCCATTCGGTGTTGATCAGCAAGTCGTAGAGGATGTTCTCCTCTCCATCTTCCTCTTCCTCCTCCTCCTCTTTCATCTTACTGACGCTGCTTTCCCTCTTCTTTCCCCGGACAGCAGCCATGACTACACCCAGCCGGCTCCGCTACGGCGGCCTGTAGCGGACAAATCAGGCTAGCGCTGACGCCTATCTCTTAACGCTTTGCATTCCTTGCCCAGAACTGTTCTGGGCTACGCTCGCGATCTTGGGATTCTCTGTCTATGAACACAATTATCGCGCAATCCAGGGCCAAACGTGGATCAGAAAGTCATCAAGAACTCATGTAAATCCTCAACGGCTCTTAAGAACAGATATTTCACCTGTCATTTTGTGCCTCTGAAATCAGATTATGTAGTGCTGTAGTAAGAAAGGGAGTCCTCGATTTACAACAGTTCATTTAGCGACTGTTCAAAGTTACAGTGGTACTGAATGACTGTTTTTCACAATTACAGCCTTTGACCATGATCAAAATCCAGATGTTTGGCAACCGGTTCGTGCTTATGATTGTTGCTGTGTCCTGGTGGAGTTCTGTGATCACTTTTTACGACTTTCTGACAAGTAAAGTCAATGGGGAAGCCAGAAGCCAGATTCACTTAACAACTCAGTTGCTAAGTTATCAACTGCAGTGATTCGTTTAACAATTGCAACAAGTAAGGTCATAAAATGGGTCAAAATTCACTGAACATATGTCTCACATAACAGAAATATTTAGCCTCAATTGTGATTATAGACTACTTGTATTGTAGAAGTATTAGATTTGACAGCACTAATCCGACTAGGAGATAGAAAATTGAAGATTCACCATCTCTTTGATGCCTTCTAGTGGCCGTCTGGATTTCTGCAGTAGAGTAGTAACAAAGAGGTCAGTTTTTTAGAATGACTGGGGGAACAATATTTTCTTGGATAAACTAATGCCTTTTTTCTCCAAAAACATGCTTTGAATGAAGCTGAATAATTGCACACACAAAAAAAATCAGATATGCCTTTGTTCTTTGTTTGTTTGGGTTTTTTACAGAAAGCTTTCCCCACATGTTTAATGATCATCCACTTATAGAAGCTATGAAAGATATTTTTGGTAACCTTTTATAAATATGTGGAAATCATTATTCAGTAATATAGTATTCCAAGAAATATATTGCAAAGAAAAATCTTCATCTTCAACATCCACAATCCTAGCCCTGGTTCAGTGCTACCCAACTGAAAGAATTGCAAAGAGGAAGCTGTTCCAAACACAAAGAAGCAGCATTATGGAAAAGTATTGCAGTAGTTGAATTCTTGCATTACTATATATTTCAGTTACAGGGATCAATAACTCTGATTTGTCATTGTTCAGATACAGTTCTAAGTAGTAGACTTGAAACAACTACATGGTATCAAAGTAAAACATTTTGGGAAAGTCTACATTTCTCAGTAGTTTTGATATTCAGAACATGGAACACGGAACATTTCTCAGTATTGATATTTGGAACACATTTTAAAGGCTTAGCACAGACATCTACTGTGGTAATAGCAGTGGACATTACTACTGAATAGATATAGAGCTTAAATCATAATCTGTTAAAGAAACAAAAGGTTATTTGATGCAAAACTTAAATTGCAAATCAATTTTGTAACTGAAAAAAAGCATTGTATGTACTTCAAACATTTACAAATCATTTATCTAAAAACCACCTGGAAAGAAAATGAATTATAAAAACATACCTCTTTTTTTAAAAAAGGATTTTAATTTTATATATAATTTTCAAGAAGTTTCCATTGTTTTTGTAGAGTTTAATGTCTGAATATTACATAATTAATCATTCTGTATTCATGCAACATACATTAAAATGTGCCTTGCTTTTTTGTGGCTTTCTGCTGCACGGAATGTTAATCTGTAGTTTAGCAATTAAACTTTAGGTGTTGTATATAATTGTGATTGCATTTTTAACAGTGAAACTATAAATGTTCCCTCCAGCCTGAAATAAATTGCACTGAATTAAACAAGTCCTACTGAATCCACACTCAACAAGCATATGAAGTATAATAAGCAATTCTAAATCCATGTTATGTATTTTGTTCACTTTAGAATATACTAGGATACAAAAGGCAGTATTTTCTACAAATCAAAGAATCCAGCAATATGTGATACTATAGCAGAGACTTTGTGATATTTTATACTCTTATATTGCTCATGTTATAATGAGTTCATTAGTGAATCAGTTTGTAAGTATAAAACATAAGACTGATTTTTTTCTTTTTCTTTCTAAAATTTTGTATTTTTTAGTTCGCAATTTTAATATTTGAAAAACGAATTAAAAAGGGATAGCCTTGCTTCAGCTGACAGAAGTATACACACAGAATCAACGTGTAATATTCTTAATATTACAAGATGGGTCATTAAATGTGTCAGTTCAGTCTTCCAGACCTGTTTGCATGGCAACTGCCAAATAATTCCGTCTCTGTATTATAGGAATTCCAAACCAAAACTGAAGAGCATTCGGTTGGAAAAGCTACATTAATTCTTCCCATCTATCTACAAAACTAGAACTAGAGAAATTCGAATTAGCAACTGATTGCAACAAAGTTTAGCGTTGTCCGGATTTCTGCAGCGCTGATCCGACGACTACTAAAACGCTGCGGTTTAATAATGAATTCTGCAGCGCATCTGACTATGGACCGAGCCTACTGCAATCGCCGGAACCTTAAGTGAACGGCTGCTGTACCGACCGGCGAATTAAGGAAGAGGACTTTCAAATGCGCAGGCGCTGTAAGGTCGGGACCAGGAGGCTTGACGGGTTGTCTGCCCGGTTGTCTGGGAGAGTGGAAGCATGGCGGCGTTTTCAGGTACGTGGCTCCTGCTAAGCCGCCTAAGATGAAGGCGGAGGAAAGCGCAACGGCATTAAACTATGATTCTGGGTATTGTAAGTGTGCGCTTTTGGCGAAGAGGGTTTGTGTCGGGATTTTACGTAAAGCCGTGTTTCGGCCAATATACTTAGATTTAATACCGCTTCGCAGTGCTTTCCAGTTCTCTCTAAGCGGTTTAACAGAGTCAGCCTGTTGCCCCCCAACAGTCTGTGTCCTCATTTTACCCACCTTGGAAGATGGAAGGCTGAGTTAACCTTGAGCCTGGTGAGATGCTCCTGCTGTGCCAGTACAGGTAGTCCTCAATTTACAACAGCTCATTTAGTGACTGTTCCAAATTACAACGGTACTGAAAAAAGCGACATGACTATTTTTCACATTTACAATCATTGCAGCATCTCCTTGGTCACACGATCCAAATTCTGATGGTTGGCAACTGGTTCCTATTTATGACAGTTGCTGTGTCCCTTTTGTGATCTTCTGACAAACAAAGAGGCATCAATGGGAAATCCAGATTCACTTAATAAACGTATCACTAACTTAACAAAGGCAATGACTCCCTTAACAACTGTGGCAAAAAACGCCATAAAGTGGGATAAAACTCCACACGTTTCACTTAGCAATATAAAAATGGGCTCAATTGTGGCCCTAAATCTTTAGGAAGGGGCTCTCAAAGGGGGAGCCAGTTCATCAAACTCCTGAAGTCAGTCTATTAGAGAATTCACTTTCCAAATCCTTTGGATATTTGCAGACTGCAAGACTCACTTAATATAATGTAATTGACACCAGAAAATCTAGGACTGCTCAGGAACTATGTCTACGTTATGTTTTATAGTACCATGTTGGGATTATAATGGCAAGCACCAGCCCTGACCCAGAAAGAGTGTTTCTGAGCATTGGGAAAGGGCTTTCTCCTTGTTAAAATTAGGATATATATTCAAATCAATCTTACATTTAGACCCTTTTATGTTTGGTATAGGGATGAACTTTGTCTTTTCAAAGTGTATTCTGTTCTATCTGTGAAAGCGGAAATATAATTTCATAATTTTTGTATGCAGTAGAATTAAGAGAACCTGATTTTCTGAATGAGAACAAGCTAACTTAGTTCAGGCAAGACAGCAGTATTGATTTGCACCCTATTTTGATTCTGGGATAAATGAATCAATCGTCGCTGAATAGATTTGCATTTTTGAGGAAGGTTTGTAGTGCATATAGTCAGATTCTTTGGAATGCATATGTTGCTGCATCTAATGCATCCGGTACAAGAGGAAAATCTTGCAAGGCTCAAAAATAAATGCCTTGTTTACATGAACATAGTAACACTGTTTTTAATAATGTGCTCAAATATCAATCTATGGCTAGATTAGAAATTTACTTTATTTTACTCTAATCTCATTGTCAGCTTGAATTATGCTAATTCTGAGACTAGTTTTATACTTGCCAGAACAGATAGGTTAAGTATCAAATTGATAAAGGTGGTTTGTCTTTTCTCGCACAGCCTTGCCAACTTAAGTATGTCATTGAAAATTGATTGCTTCATGCTCCACCATCAGAAATGAGGTTGGTGGATATGTAGGAGAGGACTTTCTTCGCTATACCACCAAGATTTTGGAAGATTTTATTCAGTAGATTTTGCCCAAAGAAAACTGATAGTTATTTACTTAATAAAGGAGCACTGAATCAGATCCCAAATTTTGTTTTCATTTTACTAAAAGAATTAAACCTTTGGTTTTAATTCATTATGTCTTTGGGATGAAAGTGTTTCTACAACCTAAAAACTATATATTGATTGTACTGGAATTAAATAAAACATAGCCTGAGCTGTTGCTTTGTAGAATCCCAAAACTAAAAAAGAAAAGAAAACATCTAACCATATGTATAAATAACCTGGCTATTTACTATTTTAAAGCAATTAGATGATTCTTTGAGAAGGTTGTCAGTGGGCTGGGAAATATAACAAAGTATTGACTGATTATATGAAGCTTCAGAAACTATGAACCTTGAGGCCATTGGTTTATGTAGATTTTTGTACTTCATACAGCATTCTAGCATGCGTATAATACTGCAACATTAAAATTTGTAACATCTTTTTTACAAACTTGTTTTTCTTCCTCCAAATGTAGTAACATAGTTTGTTAATCCCATTACTTTGGTTGCAGAAATGGGTGTTATGCCAGAAATCGCTCAAGCTGTAGAAGAAATGGACTGGCTGTAAGTATGATTGTTTCCTTTTATCCCCAATTTTCCTAGTGGGATGGAAAGAATGTTCACTGATACTGAGGATTCTAGAAATCTTGCTTCAGCTCAGTGCAAGGTACTTAAGGCAATGATTTAACCATTTATTTAGGAGAAAAACTTGGCTGTTTTCAAAACCCAGGAATCCAAAACAAAAATTAAGCTTGTAAACAATTTAGACTTTACAGTATAGTAAATTTTATCCAAAGGGATCACTGGCTTCTGTTGTTACATTCAGATAAACTTGTACAGTGTCTTGTACATGACCTTTTTTCCTCTTTTCGAAGGGCAGCGAGATTGCTTAAATAGGCTGTGTCTTCCTGCTTTTCTCTGAAGCAGGGCAGTTCTGTAAAAAGTGTTAATTGCAAATTAACAAACTCAATTCCGGGACTAATAAATTAATTAGTGATTAGAATCCTTGGCCTGCTTTCCCTTGCTGCCTGAAAACCGAATCTTACTCAGTTTCATACTAAAGGCTTTAGTTGTCAGGCACACAATTAGGGCGAGATGTGTGGCAAACTAATAAATAAAAAGTAAAATAAATAAACATGCATTGGCTGGAAAAGGAATTTATTGTTACTGTCGTATTTGTAAATGGTTGCTCTAAATGCAATGGGGTGTATTATTTTACAAACAAAATAATCTGAAAATATATCCTGAAGACGTTTGGTTTTTGGTTTTTCAACAAAATGTGAGAGACTCATTATGGTTTTACATTAGTCTGCCTACAGATATCCAAGCCGAGTCCATTCCATTGATTTTAGGAGGAGGCGATGTACTCATGGTATATATTACACTAATCTGTCTTATCAAATAATGTTGTATAATATAGCAATTTATTCATTCTTCTTTGTGTCAGACTGTATTTCCATTGTTAGCTCAAATTTTAATATAGCCTTTTAGTATACTGTAGTAATGTTGCTTACGTATATATTGGAAAATCACAATTTAGAGATAGACAGGATGAATTGAATACACAGCTACACAATGAAATTGAGTAAGTTAATATTCTTTTTAAAATTTCAGTAATTTTGCGTCTTTGTTGCCTCATTCATCTAAGACTAGCTAGACTCTACAATATATGTTTCCTAAATGACTTTTTAAAAGAGAATACATAGCTAATTTTGATTTGATTTTTTTTGTTTTGAAATTATTACAAATGATAGTATAAAATAGTTATCAACAGCTAAGATATCAGTGTTCTGGGATTTTACAATTTTTATACTGTTAACACAAAAGTATTTAATCTTGCATTACCACAAATAATTCATATTGTCATGTTTTATTACATTTTCTACACAGGCTGCAGAAACTGGGAGTGGAAAAACTGGCGTAAGTAGAATTAGTATTTTGCGAAGTAATATGCAATGATATACTCATAATATATACAGTTGTGTGGAAATACAAAGTATTAGTGATATAGTGATAGCATATTTATCCAACAGCATGTACTGTAAATTAATTTAGCCTAAATTTATGTTATGATCCGGGTGACTCTTAAGAGATTTAATCACAGATATTTTGTCAGTAAATATTCTCTCCATAGATGCGGTTTAATATGTTATATAAATGTATCAACATTGCTGAGTTATTAATTTTAAAAATAAACTCTGGTCTTATTTCTCTTTAGCCAAATTTACTTTGTAACTCAGGCTTTGAATAACATTATTAGTGAAATAGATAACTTTGTATTTCAGGCATTCAGCATCCCGGTTATTCAAATTGTTTATGAAACACTAAAAGACCAACAGGAAGGAAAAAAGGGTAAAACTACTATTAAAACTGGTGGAGGAGGTAAGATTTTTCTCTAGGATTTGCTAAAATGTATATATTCTGTCTCACTAACCTAATGTGAATTGAAATTTCTATATATAGCTTATTTATAATTACAGATCTCTGTCCATAAATAACATGCATAAGAAAAATTCAACTATTATCTAATAAAAAGCAGCTGTTATATACTCAGTTTGGGCTAAAAGGAAGTATGACATTAGTGTCATACTTGACTTACGGTATTGTGGAATAATTTTGTGGTGTCAATCATTTTGTAAGCTGAATAACTGACTTAAAGATTTAGGATTTTATTTTTACCTGTCTGATAGCTTTTAGAAATGTTGGTTACTTCTTAGTTACTCTGTACATTTTAAATCAATTGATATGGCCGCCCATCTCGCCATGGTGAGTCTGGGCAATAGTTAAAGACACAACCAGCAAAGAAAATTAAATACATAACTTGCAACCCGGGTGAAAGAATACAAAACAATGTATTCACTAAATACAATTACAGTGAATATAACTATCTCATGAGTTCTGACAGTCCAATCCCCAGGCCCAGGAATGCAGCTACTTCTTTGAGGCTTTGCAAGGGCAAGATCAGTCTGATCTCGTGGGGAAATGATCTGCCAAAGAATAGATGCACCGACAGTAAAGACTGTCCTGCATTCCTCCATTTGACATTCCATAAGGAATGTGACTGGTAATATGCCTCTCCTGTCAGGATGTAATGCAGCAAGGAGAAACAAAGAGGGAAAGGTTTATAACCCCCCCCCCCCAAAAAAAAAAAGATGGCTCACGTACAACTTTAGATGGTGGGACTACAAGCGGAAGGATGATGGTTGTCAACATTAAAGCTTTTTTTTTTTTCCAGTTTTACCTTCTCTTAAAATTCAGCATAGACAAAAGAGTTTTTATAGTTTTTCCATTTTCTGCCATAGTATTATTTTTTTTATACAATCTCATAGTACACTGGAATATAAAATGTCCTAAAAATTAGAATATAAAATACCTTTTAGAAACGTTGGTTACTGCTAAAAATGTCACTTTTTGCAGCTTTAAAAAAAAAAAAAACATTTAAAATACGAATATATTTCAGTGTATTACATCTGATTTCTGATATAAAATGTATTATATCATTGTATTTCAGTATATAAGTATATATAATGGTGCAAAATAGTCACAAAAGTTACAAAACATATTAAAAATAAAATTATAAAAGTTATGCAACTTATAAGAACCTAACATACAGTCACAAATTTTGGGAATATTTCTTCAAAAATTTTAGACATGGGTTTCTTTATATATATCTGTATATCAAACTTTTTAGTTGTCTAGAGCAGTGGTTCTCAACCTGTGGTCCGTGGATCCCTGGGAGACTATACTGTTGTTACGGATTCCGCAAAGGCTTGAAGAACTGATACGATTTAAATCTTGGGTTAAGTCTTAGAGATCCGTGGCCATGGTCTGTGGCCACAAAAGATATTTCAAGAGGGTCCATGGTGGAAAAAAAGTTTAGAACCACTGATCTAGAGTACTATGGTATCATTTACTTCTTTTGAATTGTGGACCTTACCACTCTACAGATGAAAGGTAGTCTTTTTTTCTGCTTTTTTTCTCATGAGTGCTGAACAAATGGCAAATGAATCCCTATGACAGAGGAAATGCATTTGGTAAGACTTCTATAAATTTTTCTATAGATCATACAATAACTTGGTAACTATATATGTATGTGAAATCCTGGGCTTGGATGGAAGATCGTACAGGAAGCTGAGTTTCATAGATGAAGAAAACAGTATAAATATAGCCAGCAAGAGTTTTTTTTCCCTGTTAATATCACTGGATAAAATTGAGTATTATTATTTTAATGTGAATTTAAGTTGGGGAAGCTGTAATAGTTTTATACAACTTTGCCCAGCCTGATTTGCAAAACCTTTGGAGCTACATCTGGCCATAATGTCTGAGACTATTGAGATTTTTTTTTATCCAGAATCATGAGAAATACTGGCTTAATTCACAATTTCCACTGTGTTTTTAGTGCTGCTCAAAAATCATGGGAAAGTGATAACTCTTTATAAGAGCTGTTATTCCATAGATATATCCCATTTGCCTATTGTAAATTATTAAAAAATAATATTTTACAAAACTGTGCACTACATATTGTGTTGCTTGAATATGGGGACATTGCAAAAACAACTGCAAGAGTTCTTTGTATTTTTAACTCCTTTTGCTTTTTTAGCTATTGGAGCTGATGGTCTGTGCTGCCAAAGCAGGGAAATAAAAGAATGGCATGGATGTCGATCAACTAAAGGTGTAACTAAAGGTACTAAACAATGGGTTATGCTTATACGTGAAAAATTAGAAATACTTGAGCCAAAATATTCAGTTTTCTCTACTTTCGAGACAATGATTAAAGGTTTTAACAATTCACACCATGACCAATATGGTCTCTTAGGTCAGTATAACTCTGAGAATGACCTCACTATTTTGGAGTCTATAAAAATTACTTACCGGTACTACCATATTTTGTATTCAGGTTTAAATGTATCAGTTGATTTGATCATAGTATACTGAAGACAAAAATCAATCACCTGTATTTTTAATTGTTTTAGGAAAATATTATTATGAAGTATCCTGTCGTGACCAGGGTTTGTGCAGAGTTGGATGGTCCTCTTCACAAGCTTCACTAGATTTGGGTAAGTAGTTTCATTACAATCAGAATTGACCCTTAATGATGACTGTGGATTGTTAAGCCACACATTTTTTAAAAAGTTCATAATACTAAAGATCGTTAGAGTGTTCTAGCTTGAAAAACTAGGCATCGGGGGTGTATACTGTTTTCAGCAAATCTGATATGCAACTGTTTTTAGTATTTTTCTTTGTTTATAATAGCAATAGCACTTAGACTTATATACCGCTTCACAGAACTTTACAGCCCTTTCTAAGCGGATTACAAAGTCAGCATTTTGCCCCCAACAATCTGGGTCCTCATTTTACCCACCTCAGAAGGATGGAAAGCTGAGTCAACCTTGAGCCTGGTGAGATTTGAACTGCCAAATTGCAGGGAGCCGGTAATCAGCAGAAATAGCCTGCACTGTAACCACTGCACCACCGACACTCCATCAACCACTGAGATAAAAATTTTGCTGAAGTTGAATCACTCAACTACAGGTGAAACTCGAAAAATTAGAATACCGTGCAAAAGTTCATTTATTTCAGTAATGTAACTTAAAAGGTGAAACTAATATATGAAATAGACTCATTACATGCAAAGCAAGATAGTTCAAGCTGTGATTTGTCATAATTATGATGATTATGGCTTACGGCTCCTGAAAACCCCAAATCCACAATCTCAGAAAATTAGAATATTGCATGCAATCAATAAAACAAGGATTGTACATAGAACAATATTGGATCTCTGAAAAGAATAATGTACTCAGTACTTGGTTTGAGCCCCTTTTTCAGCAATTACTGCCTCAGTGCGGCGTGGCATGGAAGCTATCAGCCTGTGGCACTGCTGAAGTGTTATGGAAGACCAGGATGCTTCAATAGCAGCCTTCAGCTCTTCTGCATTGTTGGTCTCATGTCTCATCTTTCTCTTGGCAATGCCCCATAGATTCTCTATGGGGTTCAGGTCAGGCGAGTTTGCTGGCCAACCAAGCACAGTAATCCCATGGTCATTGAACCAGGTTTTGGTGCTTTTGGCAGCGGGGGCAGGTGCCAAGTCCTGCTGGAAAATGAAGTCAGCATCCCCATAAAGCTCGTCTGCGGAAGGAAGCATGAAGTGCTCCAAAATCTCCTGGTAGACGGCTGCGTTGACCCTAGACTTAATGAAGCACAGTGGACCAACACCAGCAGATGATATGGCTCCCCAAATCAACACAGACTATGGAAACTTCACACTGGACTTCAAACATCTTTTAGAGTGTGCTTCTCCATTCTTCCTCCAGACTCTGGGTCCTTGGTTTCCAAATGAGATGCAAAAGTTTCTCTCATCAGAAAAGAAGACTTTGGACCACTGAGCAACAGACCAGGTCTGTTTTTCTTTAGCCCAGGTAAGATGCTTCTGACGTCGTTTGTTGTTCAGGAGCGGCTTGACAAGAGGAATACGACATTTGAAGCCCATGTCCAGGATCCGTCTGTGTGGTGGCTCTTGATGCACTGACTCCAGCCTCAGTCCACTCCTTGTGAAAGTCCCCAACACTTTTGAATGGCCTTTTCCTGACAGTCCTCTCCAGGCTGCAGTCATCCCTGCTGCTTGTGCACCTTTTTTTCCCACACTTTTCCCTTCCACATAACTTTCTATTAATGTGCTTTGATACAGCACTTTGGGAACATCCAACTTCTTTTGCAATTACCTTTGAGGCTTTCCTTCCTTATGGAAGGTGTCAATGATGGTTTTCTGCACAACTGTCAGGCCAGCAGTCTTTCCCATGATTGTGATTCCTAGTGAACCAGACTGAGAGACTATTTAAAGGCTCAGGAACCCTTTGCAGGTGTTTTGGCTTAATTAGCTGATTAGAATGGGACACTTTAAGCCTAGAATATTGAACCTTTTCACAATATTCTAATTTTCTGAGATTGTGGATTTGGGATTTTCATGAGCTGTAAGCCATAATCATCACAATTATGACAAATCACGGCTTGAACTATCTTGCTTTGCATGTAATGAGTCTAGTCTATCTCATATATTAGTTTCACCTTTTAAGTTTCATTACTGAAATAAATGAACTTTTGCACAAGTTTCTAATTTTTCGAGTTTCATCTGTAAGCATTTTGTTTGTGCCAGCACTTCATGGCAAGACTTTGACCTTAACAACAACTAATTGTATTAGAACAATGATTTATGTTCTGTCTTCATGCCCCTCCAAATGGTTAACAGTCCATGATTGGACTGATCATGATGTCACCAAAATATATATATTCTTTTCCATATGTCAATATTCATCCATATGAGGGAGTACAGAATGTCAGTGGAGAAGGAGGACAGTTTTTGTACAGAGGCAATATATTTACAAATCCCATATTTGTTTTCAGTGCAGAGTAAACGAGCATTCTACTGAACGAAAATATATGGCATTCTTTTCTCAAAAATTTAAGAAACTAAAATACACGATTTGTTCCTATATGCAATGGAAGATCTTGCTCTTTTTACAGAATGGAGGTCCAAGCAAGAGTATATAATGGAGAAAATTGGCATTTTTATTGAATTTCTCCTTCCCCCTACAGCCCAGCATAAATTATCACAGTCTTCGTGAATCCTCCAGTTACTTTTTTGGGCACGTACAAAGGCAGAGTGAAGGGGAAAAAGTACCAAAATTGCTACCCTCTTCTTTTATATCTTAATCAAAAAGTGTATGGTTTTTAATTGTGATTTCTTAATTATTCTTTAGGTACTGATAAATTTGGCTTTGGCTATGGTGGAACCGGAAAAAAATCTCATAACAAACAGTTTGATAGTTATGGGGAGGTATGTTTATTTTCCCATTTTTAAGCAAAATATACGGAATGGAGATTGATTCTGAGGTAGTAAGTTCAATTTATAATTCAGCTGCAGAGGTCCCATAAAGGAAGGGGTGTGGAAGTAGGATTTGCTTAAATGATTATTTTAAAAAACTCACCAAATTAAATATTTCTTTGGCATCAGGAAAAGTTTAGGTTAACTCCAGAAGTTTATGCTTGCATTTTTTGTCAGAATCACATTTTAAATATTTATTTATGGTAATCTGTGCTTCAACATTTTGTTAGGACAGAGTCATTTTGTTATGGCCAAAGAAAATATTTGAAATGAGCATAAACCTAAGGTTCCTTGAGGTTTATAAATAAAAGTAATGTCAGGGTTAGATTTAGAGAATGTTACTTGTTGTCTTAGCTGATGAAAATATCCTAAGAGACAGAAGAAAGGAGAACTGTAACCAGGCCAGGTGTCAGATAAGAGAGATCTCAGCCCACAGAATGGATGGGAAGAGAGAAAGCTTCTCAGAAAAGACCCTCCCTGATTCTCTGGATGGGGGACAAGGAAGGGGAGAAGTCCTTTCAACAGATTCTGTTATGGTAACCTTACAATAAAAGTAGTGTTAGCATTCAGATTTTTTTCCTTCTTATCTGGACTACCTCAAAGGGCAGACATCTATCATCTTGTATGTTTCTTCCATCTAGCATCCATCTCTGAGCAGATAGAAGTGATTTTGTCTGTAAAATTGTTCCTTGACCTCCTGTCAGGTCATCTTTGATTTTCATCTTTTGCCTTCACATGACAAGTTTCAAGGATATAACAACTTCCTTTTGTTTTTGCAGGAATTCACCATGCATGACACAATAGGTTGCTATATAGATGCCGATAAAGGTCAAATCTCATTTTCAAAAAATGGTAAGTGATCTGTGTTTTTTTTTCCACTAAGCAATTAATTAATTGTATTGTTGAGATAAATATTTCCACAGAGTCCTTTTCTTCCAGGAAAAGATCTTGGACTTGCATTTGAAATTCCACAGCATCTAAAAAACCAGGCACTCTTTCCAGCTTGTGTCCTAAAGGTAATCTTTTTCTCCTTCACAAGGGTTAAGAGATCAGATTTAAAAACACATCACGGTCCCTCTTTTATGATTAATAAAACTGCTGTGTCTTATAGGGATAGTGGATGATAAGCAGGTGTTATAATTTTTACTTCTGTGCCTAGTTACAGCATAACCAAGAAAATAGTTAATCACCTTTATTGTAAGGAAACACTAATAGAGTTGTTTGAAGAGTATATCTTAAAAATAATTAGAGACATAAGTAATAGCATTAAAAAATGGTTAATCAGCTTTATTCCTAAATGGATGCTAGTAAAGGAGGGTAAATCTCAAAAATTATTTAAGACATTAGTAATAACGTTTTTTTAGAATTTGTGTTCTTTTCAAATGGCAAGATGCAGATTCAAATGGCAAGATGTCATCTTGTATCACAATTCACTTCAAAAACCAGTCTTGCAAATGCCCTCTGGTTGCAGATTATGCTAATTAAGATAAAAACAGAGAATTTAATGTTGCTGCAAGTCAGATGTCAAGTTGTATGGTAAATAGCAGTTTAGAAAAATATCTGAAAATGGTTTTTGGAGGCAGATTTTAGTGCACTGGCAGCAATTGATGAAAATGTTTTGAGTATTTAGACTTCCCCATTTTGAAAATCTTCACATATTTTTTTTTCTCAGAATGCTGAATTAAAATTCAACTTTGGTGAAGAGGACTTTAAGTTTCCACCCAAAGATGGTTTCACTGCTATTGATAAAGCTCCAGAGGGTAATGTTGTGAAGTCCCAGCACACAGGTATGTTAGGGGCCTCATCAAATTTAAAAATTAGCAATTTCTGTAAGCCACCTGGAGTTACTGTGAGTGAGTTGGACAGCCATATAAATGTTCTTAATAAATAAATCAGTGTGAAAGGCATTCTATATGACATAGAATTAAGAACACGAAAGGTTCTTAGATAAAATAAGACAGTTATAACAGACCCATTGAAATCAAATGAACTCAGATGGCCGATGAGTAATTTAATTTAATCTCATTTATTTCTATGAAACTATTTTTTTCCCATGCTACATTATGTGAATCCAGAGTACTGTCTTTTAGACCTTCTGACCTTATAAGTAAATTATTTTAAATTATTTTTGGCTATCATCTCAAAACCAACATTTCTGTCCTGTCCCATTTCAGGAAGTGCACAAGTAGCACAGTCCAAGAATTTACCAAACGCTCCCAAAGCTTTGATCGTGGAGCCATCCAGAGAGTTAGCAGAGCAAACTCTGAACAATGTGAAACAATTCAAAAAATATGTTGAAAATCCTAAATTAAGGTAAAGTCAAATGAGTGAATTGAGAGGTGAGAATGAATGGAGAGTTAATTCTTCCATGTAAACTCATGACATTTTTCTTTTTGTTCTGGAGAAAATGACTTAATAACACAATATATGGTCTGCTGCTCTATTTCTGCTAGGGAACTCCTGATTATTGGTGGTGTTGCTGCAAGAGAGCAGCTCTCCGTTTTGGAGCAAGGGGTAAGTAAGACTTTGTTCATCTTGTGTAATTTTCTTTTTAAGTATACAGGTTTATTTAGTTGTTCAAGTCAGATGAAAAGCTTTTTTCTTTTTAAATTATAAAGATGACTGTAACCAAAAAAGGCAAATACAATCCTTCTCCCCACCCCAGTAACGTTGGAATGGGTGAAGCCTACAATATGAATTTATAACGATTTAAATACTGAAGTAGAATTCTTGTTCCCCTTCAATAATTTACATGTGTATGGATGCAAATCGAGATCAAAAAGTAAAAGCATTATAAAGCATTGTGTACAGTTAATGCTCTTTGAGTATTGGTTTTCCTTACCCTTTTTAAGCATCTCTTTAAAAGTTTTTAAAGAGAGATCTTTTTCAAGAAAGGCATAAAAATGGTGTTGCTGCTTCCATTTTATTTTGTCAAATACATTTTTAATTTTACAGGTGGACATAGTTGTTGGAACTCCAGGAAGACTGGACGATCTTGTTTCGACTGGAAAATTGGCTTTATCTCAAGTTAGGTTCCTAGTTCTTGATGAGGCTGTGAGTATCAAGCACTTTTTAAAGCGATCTATTAACCCAAACACACATATTTGTGATAATTCCCTTGATTCTAGCACGCGTGACCTATTGACAAAGGCATACATTGGATGGCCAATTTGCTTTAATCTGAAGCTAAAAAAGACATGCAAGAGCTACTCAAATCCTGGCTAAGTTTTGCAGTTGGAAATGATCAGCAAATGTCTTTTCAGAAAGGTGACTCAGAAGAGTGGTTGCATTGCAACTTGAAATATCACCCCATACTCTTTCTTGTTTCTATGTTCCCCACAATAAGAACTCTGTGAAGTGGGTTGGGATGAGACAGGGTGACTGGTCCATGTTCACCCAGCCAACTTTCGTGCCTAAGATGGGACTAAAACTCGCAATTTCCTGGCCAGAAGCCTGTGCCTTAACCACTAGACCAAACTCTGCTCTCTTATTGCTAGCTTTTTGTGTACTTCCCAAATTCATTCATTATTTATTTATTAAACAAATTTATATGGCTGCTCAGGTCACACATAGGTGACTCCAGGAGTCTTACAACATTAAAAAAACCACAACAGAAAAACCCATTTTAAAAACCCCATCTGACACCCCTCCCCTATAACAGCAGCAACCCAATCAAATTAACTTCTTGATCGGCTCCATTTCCCTTTGTGGTCTCCAGGCCCACTGACGTGACACGAATGTGAGATAAACAAGACAAATTGTAACTATTCAGAGTGGCTGCCATCTGTCCTCATTTTCATCTGTCTGATTTTTTCACGGCATGTCCTAATTTGTTAACCGGATTTGATGGAATCATCCGACTAATAGCCACACATCTTAACTTCAGAATCTAGGCAATCTAATGAGACTGTTAATATCTCTGTTCTCCACACAGGATGGCCTCCTTAGTCAAGGTTATTCAGATTTCATCAACCGCATTCATTCTCAGATTCCTCAGATAACTTCTGATGGGAAAAGGCTGCAGGTATGAAGTTTGGTTACTATTTCTCTGTCAATGCATTCCAAAATTTGCTAATACTATAATCTAGCAAATGTTGATCTGTTATCTGTCTCTATTTAGGGGAAAATAAATTTTAGATGGGAGCCTTAGCAAATCATAGGAAGAAACGCTTTATTCTGTATCTGTTGGCTGGGATAGTTGCATCATAAAGTGGCGTGAAAAACGGCACCAGGGAGAACTGGCTATACTAATCAAATAAAGAGGCTGGCTGCTTTTTTGTTTTTGTATTATGTGTGCACATCTAACATCACACAAGACTTCAAACTATATGTGTGACAAATTGTGCCTATTCAATAAGCATAGTTTTCCATTTAACCATTTCTTTATTGGCATTTTGGTAGAACAAAAGATCAACGGCTCAGGGCTCTAGGGCAATACTGTTACAATTAAAGAGACCAATCCTAATAAGAGGAGGGAGGAAAGGCTGATGGGAGAGAGATTTCTGTTATTTTCAGAACCCTGTCAATTTCCCAAAACAAAAGGGCAGAGGGCAGTTCTACCATTTTTCTTCTTCATAGATGTGACTCTGGGAATTTTTGAAGGAAAATAAATGAGGGTTGAATCTGGTAAATTCACAGTTCCCTCTGAGCCATTCCTTTATGTGATTTTATGCTTTCAGCAGAAAAAAAATTCCAAGAAGAAATTTAATTAGAGGTTCAAATCTCCCCCACCCCTCTTTCTGTTAGCAGAATAGTGCCATCTCCCCATCTTGATTTCTCATAAATAACTGTCCAGGAGGCTTAAGGGGTTTTCAGCAAATTGTACCACATCTCAAGTTTTAATACTGAGATGTGGCTATGCTTTCATTCATCATTGCCAGTTATAAAAGGCTCAATAACTGATATGAAGTATAACAATGTGCACAATGTACAGACATCCTCATTTTAAAACTTCAGCCTTAATCTGAAACTGTTTGTGTTTTAAGGTCATTGTGTGTTCTGCAACTCTGCATTCATTTGATGTAAAGAAGTTATCTGAGAAGATTATGCACTTCCCCACTTGGGTGGATTTGAAAGGCGAGGATTCTGTCCCAGATACTGTGCACCATGTTGTTGTTCCTGTGAACCCCAAAACTGACAAACTCTGGGAGAGGCTTGGTAAAAATCACATCAGAGTAAGTGTAAACCAAAGTGTTTGGTTTTCAGTTTGCTGAAAATTAAAGGCAAACAGACATGGCCTAAGTCAAAGGGGAATGTTGTAAAGTTAGGGGGAAACTTGCTTTCAAATCTCAAATAGGGCAGGAATTTTAAAGACTGGTCTAACTTATCATAGTTGGCTTAAAAGTGGAATCAGGGCAGTCTGTACATGGTAATGCGTAAAAATAGGTACAGTGTCCTACAGGCTGCCTTGATCTAATTCATGAAAACTGAGCAAAAGTTTATCTCCACTTAGATGATTGCAGAGATGAACTGAGAATGAAGCAAAATAATAATATTTGAATGTGTATTTAAATAAATAATTGGATGAGAGAAATAATCAGTCTGTTGCACTCTAAGAAGTATGGGTTCGCATATTTATCCAAAGAAATTAGTGGAAGTAAAAAAAAAGGCTTTAACACTTTTTGTTTGAAGGAAATTATCCATTAGACTGGAAGTCTTAGGGTAAATATACGTATACATGTGTGTGTGTGTGTATACATACACATACACACACACATTTGTTGTATGCTGCATTTTCCCCAGAACTCTGCCCAATAAAATATTTGTTATATTTTAAGGCAGCATCGTGATTTAAGTAGGTTATCTTGCTATGACATACCTTTTTAGTCACAGTTTTAATTATCATAATTTAACTTTGCAGACAGATGAGGTGCACGCAAAGGATAATACAAGACCTGGTACAAATTCTGCAGGTAATAACTGCATTGATTAAGCTGCTATATAGATATAATGATGCAAAGTCTGTCTGAATCAATTTATTATATTTTGCTTTAAAATTCAGACCCCTGTTTTTTTTACTTGATCAGAAGAGGTTTAAAAAATGTAAAAAAGTAGTTAAAACTTAGCAATATTATTCCCAAACAATTACTATAATACTTTATTAATGTAGTTTCAGAATAAATTGCTGGGTTTTCTGTGTGTAATGTATTTGAGGTATCATGTAGGAATAATATACTTTTTTTTTTTTTACAGAAATGTGGTCAGAAGCAATTAAGATTTTAAAAGGAGAATATGCTATTCGTGCCATCAAGGAACACAAGATGGATCAAGCAATAGTCTTTTGCAGAACTAAGATAGATTGTGACAATATGGAACAATACTTTATACAGCAAGGAGGAGGTAGTATTTCTGTGCCCATTAATGCTTTGCTTCTTTCTTTTATGAATTTATTTTTTCCATGTTTTTTTCCCCAAAGGATAACTTTTCACAAAAGATACTTTCCTTTTCACAAAACGAATTGTTCTTTTTTCATTACTTTAAAGGGTGGAATTGACATCATATAGGCATTTCCACTACAAAAAAATATTTCTTGTCAGCAATTCAAGGATCCTGTTTTGTTTCATTTTTTTTTTTAGTTCCGTTGTCTAGCCCACAAGTGAAACAATCTCCTGTTTAGCTTCTCTGACAGTAAAGCAAATATCAAGGATTAGAAAAATGTCTTCAAAGCCAGTGACATGGGCATGCAACCTTGTGGGTTGTGGTGAAAGCAGACATTGGACATGTTCTAAGTAATTGTGCATGTGCATGCGTGCATCTCACGTACACACATTTCTCATATATCAGTTAACTTACATTTTGGTCTTCTCTTTCTCAATTCAAACATTCCCCCCTACTTTTCTCAGTGTGAAGCTAAATTTGAATTCAATGATTTTAACTGCAAAAATGTGTTGATGGGCTTTAACACATTCTCTCTCTTTAAATGCAATTGAGCAAGGAAGTGAAAGAGTAAAGAGAACTATCTGGATGCACATCTGCAGGGACTTTTAATACACAGAGAGAGATACACAGACACATACGTGCAAATACATGTATGCACATTGATTGTGAGAATATAGTAACATAATGTTCCTAATATTTTCTGATTGTTTTTAAGGTCCAGATAGGAAGGGACATCAATTCTCATGTGTGTGCCTTCATGGAGACAGAAAGCCTCATGAGAGAAAGCAGAATTTGGAGCGCTTTAAGGTAATTATGGCTTTAATGTACTAATAGGTCATTGGTCTCCATACTGAGAGCTGAAAAATGGGCATTTATTTCAGTTTAATTGATGAATCGTTAATAATTGCCCAACTTAAAATATCGTACCCCATTCTCCTTGTCTGTTCAAGAGTCAGGGAGATGTCTCCAGATAGTCCTCCACAAATGGTGGGGCACTTACTTTCTAAGGTTACTCAGAGAATGACAGGAATCCAACAATGGATGAAGAGGCAGGGATAGCCCTTTCCATTAATTCACCATTCCTCATGCAAGCTCAGGAGTACAATATGTGAACCCACATTCTTCCGGAGGGTCCAGAACAACAATGGAGAGGGGAGGTGTTACAATGGAAAAGCGATAAGCTTCTTGCCATTCTTACCCCACTCATTCTTGCATCATTCCTAAAATAAAATACACATTTGCATCCAGTCCAAGATCTTTTTCTTTTTCATAAAATAACCTAGCTCCAGACTAGGCCCATAGACTCATCTGGAACGAAACTACCACTCTTCATAGCTAGTGCAATATATTAAGAGAAGGGACTGCATATAACTTACCTATCTGTATAGGAAGCCAAATTCTACTGAATTCTGTACAAGCCTATAAAACAGAAGAGTATCTAACAAAAAGTGTTTGAGGTGCTGATCTAGAAATCAGGAGACTGGAGTTCTAGTCCCACCTTAGCCATGAAAGCCCACTGGTTGATTTTGGACCAGTCACTGCCTTTCAACCCAACCTCCTCACAGGTTGGTCGTTGTGGGGAAAGGAGTACTGGATATATTCATCGTCCTGAGTTATTTATCAAAATAATAAAGAAGGGATAAAAATCAAATAAAAAATTCTGCAGCTGATCTGAGCTTGTATCCAGGGCCTTCAGTACTATAGCACTCTGTTATTCTGATAGCCAGTTGCTCAGGGATAGCCACTGCAGAAGAATGAGGAGATAATTTTGTCAACAGCAGCATTTAAATTGTGGGACTCCTAAGAAGTCTGGGAAAGTATGTTAGGAGTATGTTAGGAGTAGGAGGAATTAGTAAAATAATCTTTGCCATTGGCAATTCAATTAGGTCAAAGGCATTTTATGGTAAGGTATCTGGATTCAGCTTTATAGTTTTATGAATTATAGTTAATATCTTGTATTTAAATTATAATGATTATATAAAAATGAAATTAGACATCTAAGTTTACTCACCTTTTTCTGTTTAGAAAGCAGATGTCAGATTTTTGATCTGCACAGATGTAGCAGCCAGAGGAATTGATATCACTGGTGTGCCTTATGGTAAGAATTGTCAATACTTTATCACCACCATCAAGAAAGTCTATTCTTAGCTGAAGGCATGAAGTTGTTGAATTGGCAGTAGAAATGCTGCTGCTGGGGAATCAAGTAAGCTGCACATATCATACCAAGGTGGGATAGATAAAATATCAATTGGGCATTTATTTCAGTGAATTTTCTCGAGGAACCTATTAGCCCTGGAAGATGCTCATGTTAAGTGTATATTGTGCACTTAGGTTGTGACTTAGATAGTGTGTGTGGGGGGGGTGTCAAATAATGCAACATTGAATTTAGTGCAAATTATAAATTGATACAAGGTTGTTTTCAGTGTGACTTCCAAATTCAATTAATGTGAGGCTAGCAAGTCTGCAGTTGAAACTAAGAATGTGAGCAGATGCGATTGGGGTTTAGACGCAGCTATTTTTGTGTGCAGAGTGGAGAAAAGATTCTGGCATAAGAGATGACTATAAGATTAAAAAAAATGGTTATTATATTAAAGGGAAAAAGTTGATATAATTGAATGACATGAACTTGGTCATAGCGATATTAAAATAGGATAAGATGTTGAAATGCTTGAATCTATGTTAGATATTTTTTGTTTTATTTTGCTTTTAATATAACTACTTTATGATTTTATTAACCCACACATTTAAATAATAAATGCATTCTTTTAATCCTTTACTGTAATACTTCATTAATATATGTATAAAACTTTTATGGTTAATATTTTCCATTGCCTTTTGGTGGCCTGTCGCCTGCTGGCGCCTCCAGCAGCCAAATCAAATGAGGAGGCAAACTGAGAGCTCTGAGGGGGAAGAGGGAATGGAGCTGGCAGAGAGAGAGATAGAGGTGGGGCCCTCAGATGGAGAATCAACAGCTCCCAGGTCTGGAGATGGCTGATGAGGAAGAGGAGGAGGAGCAGCTGGGTCCGGTGCTTAACATGGATGTGCAGAAGGCAGAGGAGAGGAGAGCAGTGGAAATCTATGGGCCGGTCCTTGGGAAGGAAGAGCCACTGCTGCTAAGCCCCACCCTAGTTCTGGGGATAAAAGGCAAATAGATATGGCAGACAACTATTCATTTCCTTGCCAGACAGACTTATTAGCCTGCAAGGAGAGAGAAACTTTTTACCAGGGCTGCTGGCTCTCCTAATAAAGGAATCTTTGAGTTAACTTCAGAAGGTTTGTCGTATTTGGGGAGCTGGGTCAGAACATGCCTATTTCTGTCAAGGTGAAACCAATTGCCGTCTTTTCCCCAGGAATAACACTTTGAAGAGTTCAAATAATATGACCATTTTGGGGGAATTTATGAACAACTAATAGAGATACACCTATAAACACTCTTTCCTTTTTAACAGTTATCAATGTCACACTTCCGGATGAAAAACAGAATTACGTTCATCGGATTGGCAGAGTGGGACGAGCTGAACGGTATGTTGGAAACTTTTATTTGCCCTTCATCTTGCATCACTTTTGAGATGATGAAATGAAGGCTCCCATTTTGTTTGTTTTGCTTTTCTTTAGCATGGGCCTGGCAATTTCCCTGGTGGCAGCAGAGAAGGAAAAAGTAAGTTCTGCTTCCTTAAAACAGAAGATATACAATGGAATAAGATTTATTTGGTGGGTATTTAAGATAAGATAACCCTTCTTCTCACATTTTTCTGTGAATACACTGGCACACACTAAAAAAATGAAATTCTGAAGCCCACTCTCAAAAATGTGTGTGTGTATTTATATTTATAAAAATATAAATAAGACTTAATATTATGACAATTAGCTTTCTGTATTTCAAAAATGCCATGCTGGTCATTTTCATTTTCCTCCCTAAATAAATCTTTGAACTGTATTCCAGTGTTTAGGGTTTTTTCTTCTTGTAATCTTTAGGTTTCTCTTCTAGGTTTGGTATCATTCATGCCCCAGTCGTGGGAAGAACTGCTACAATACTAGACTGAAGGACGAAGGCGGTTGCACTATTTGGTACAATGAGATGCAGGTAACCTTTGTGCTGGTTCCAGTAAAATCTTTCCTAAGTAACTTTGCATTTCAAGAACAGGCCTGGTCCTTTTAGATGCAGATTTTCAAAGTGGATATAAAATATTCAAGCCCCAATCACTGATCCACTAGAAGGCTCTAATTAAAATTAGTGTTCTGGCATAAAGTTAGTTACATTTTCATAGCTAAACCCTTTTGCAATTTCTTGGAAACTTAGAGCTTCAGATAGACAGTAGAATTCCCAAAGGTAAGTTGGTAGAGATGTGATACTGAAGTTGTAATTTATGTTACTCATTACAGGTTAGACCTTTTCTTTAAAGGGCACAATCTTTTCTACAATGCACTTCATATCTAATACCATTTAACTTAGTATCTAATATCATTTAATGTTTTACAACATGTTATTTGTAATATTTGATAATTTTAATGAAAAAATAATAAAAAAGATTGTTCATCATATACAAGAATCTTCTTATTACTACAGGTTAACTAGGTGACATTTTGTCTGAATGTCTTTAAAATGGTTGAGGAGGGTTAAGGAATTTGGGGGATCAGATTAGAAGGTTTTTGGAGAGACAAATAGTCTCCACATTTCTGTAGAGAATGATTTCTAAGCAGAAAAATCTTCCTTTCACAGAAATATAATATTGAATTCCATCTCTTTTATCATTAATTGCCTGTAATGCTAAAATAGATTTTGGTTTTTTGAGATTGTAACAAGTATTACAAAATGAAGTGACAATTGTTATAATTTAATTCAATTTCAGATAAAAAATTATTATTTTGCAAATTCAGTGTTTAAATTCTGCTAGCATCCACTCTATGAATAGAACACAAGATAATTAGTTTGTGCTTAAGTATCATTTCTTATTCCTAGCGACTCCTAGAAGATCAGGAGCACACTAATCTTCTAAATCTTATTGATTGCAAAGTTTTTGTTTCAGAATATTGTGTTTGCCTTAAATGAATTACAGTACTGTGCATGAATACGTCATATATACAGCCTAGCCATAAGATCTGCATTCTTCATCATAATGTTTGCTCCTAAGACATTACTGACATCTTTCAATTTATTCATTCATTGATCTCAGTAATTCCTGAGATCAATTTAGTGTGCTAAACAGTGTCATGATTTGTTTGGTGAGCTGATGCTTGGTGAGATGTATAAACCATCCATTGCATTGTCTGTCATGGAGAATTGGAGATCACTTTACAGCCTGGATTTCTTTTATGGCATTCAGCTTTTAGGTGAAATAGAAGAGCATCTGAACTGCACCATTACTCAGGTTGAGCCAGATATTAAGATCCCAGTAGATGATTTTGATGGCAAGGTCAGTTATGGGAAAAGAAGAGCAACTGGTGGTAAGTGGATAAATCTTACATTTTGGAATAGAGAATTGAATTTTCTGGTGAATTATAATTTTACTATATCTGATAATTATATCTTATCTAAATGACTCAACATGGCAAAATATTTTTCAGGAATTTCAATGTTGTTCTCCAATTTCAGTTCCCCTGAAATTGTTAAAAAATATGAATTAAGATTCCTTTCTCTTTTTATTTCAAAACCAGTTTAGGGTTCTTTTGTTGGCTCCTTTTTATGTAAGCAAATTCCTCCAGGTAAAATAATTCAAGACGCTTGAAAAATGAAATTTCTGCCTTTGCTTATTTTTAACTCCCCACTTAATGTGTAGAAATGTAATTATCAAACAGATCTTATATTTTTAATAACCCATTCCTCAGCTATTTTCTCTCTAACTTGGCATTCAGTGTGCATTTTCTATCTAAGAATTATATCTTAATATAAACATCTATTTTGGTTAAATTTTTTTAAATAATAAATTAATATGGAAACAATAGAAAAATAGATATATAAGTATTCCTTAAAACATTATCATTTTGACTCTTAGGCTAATGTTAATTATATCTAGATATTATAATATCTATTATACTCTCTAGTATGTAATTCCTTATATGAAGAATTTTGTAATTAAAATATTTGTAATTAAACTGTCTCCCTACGACTGGAATTCTTTCCACAAACTGGAATTCTTTCCACGAACTTAAAAAAAAAAAGGGGGGGGATCTATTTTGTAAACACAGAGGGAGATTTATTTATTATACTGATACTTTAAAAGAATATTATCTGTTTAGTTCTGGATACAGTATAATTACAGTCCAAATGATTGCATACTCAGAATGGTATTTATTTCAGAATTTCAAATTTTTAAAAGTATTTGATACAGCATGGATATTTGCTATTTCAAAAGATTACTGTACATAAATCTAAGAGAGCTGTAAAGACACTTTTTTTTTTAAATCCAGAAAAAGAAATACAACTTTTATGTCCTCGCCTGCTTGCTTGTTTTCAAACACCCTAAATCACACAAGTATAGCAATGCTATCTGTGGCAAGGCCCCAAATTTGGAATCCTTTTATGAGTACAGTAGTTGGATTATTGAGGTAGTGTCTTTAGCAAACTTATCAGAGGCTTAATACACTTTTTTTTTAAACTATGTCTTTAAAATTGGCAATTATGCTGACATAATTCAATGATTTGTTGCCTTATTTGAGAATATTATTTTGGGCAGGGCTTAACAGTAGACTGGGATTCACATGCAGGCCACAAGAGACATACTTCATCTTTGACTAGTAATGTTTGAAGGGGCAAATATTAGATTATATATAGAAGAATAGTCAATATTCTGAATGATTGTAGCTACATAGAGAAAAAGAATAACAGACTTTGGATCTTTGCAGGTGGAACATACAAAGGCCACGTGGATATTTTGGCACCCACAGTGCAAGAATTGGCTACCCTTGAAAAGGAAGCTCAGACGTCTTTCTTGCATCTTGGTTACCTTCCTAATCAGCTGTTTAGAACATTTTGAGTTGTGCCTCAGGTGAAACTTCGGTATTCGGCCTGTATGAAGAAGATACTATGGCTCTACTGACTTTATGTCAATCTTGCATGTTCGCCAACCTTACAAACCCTGATGAATTAGCTACTAGTATTGATCCAATAAAAGTGAGCTACTCATAATCCTATTTGTGTTTTATATTTTCTTTTCCCTAGATGTATTAGAACAGGGGTGTCAAAGTGGCGGCCCACAGGCCGGATATCTCATTTTCCAGCTCTGCAAAAGGAAAACTGTCATAATACATCATGTGACGGCAACGTGACGCTGCCAGTTTGACACCCCATGTGTTTAGAAGGAATAATTGGTCTAGTGATTTTTACTTAACACATTGTTTAAAACTTCGGAATTTGTTTCAGTCATCATTAAATTTGGATTTGATGGATGGGAAAAAAGTAAACATTTGTGCTGTGTTTCAGAGAGTTCTTAAAATGAGCTTGATTCTAAAGTTCAGGGAGATTCAAATTCTACACAAGGCAACTCACATTATAAACACTACATGTGTGTAGTAAAAAATGAAGGCACCTGTATTGAAAAAGCAAGCAATATTAATAGCTAATGTTGAGTTTATAATCATTTTCATCAAGTAAATAGCATTTCAATCTGCGGATGCTTTTTTAACATGCTACTCTAAGACTGGTCCAATTATGTAAATATTTCAGCAGTCACGAGATCCCAAAGTTCCAGCATACTTTTGCTTTTACTCTGCAAGTGAAATTGAAGAACAATATGAAATAGCAAGAAATACATTATATGACAACTGATTATATTGGCCTAAATTCTTGATCGTCCATTCTCTAATAGAAGAAAAAGACAATTCCTTATTCATTTTAAGCTTATAAAGTTTAAAATTCATAATTTTGCTACCTACCCTTGCTCAGTTTTTCTACAATTTATGAAAAACAAAGCAATTTGATAATGAGATGGGCAGTATATAAATTTAATAGACTCACATGACTCACACAGCTATCATGATGATCATATTTATACTGAAGGATCTGCATTACTTGCCAATTGTTTTTTAATTTAGTTCAAAGTGCTTTGAGTTTAACTTTTAAAGCCCAAATCAGCTTCGTAGCCTGGTTGCTCGTGAACAGTACTTGTTGAGTTCCTGCAAAAGAGGTTGCTCTGGCGATGCTTTCAGACTGTGAACCTTCACTTGATCCTATTCTTCCTGCTTTTGGAAAGGATTAGGGTTAGGGTTAAAATATAAATAAATATAGAAGAGGTACATGATCAAGCTTTAATAGTACAATTTAAAAGCAGAGTTGTGATTTTAAAATAAGAGGAAAACAAAGAATAGCACTTTCATTGCTGTTAACCTGTTTGGGGGGAAGTAATAGAAGTTTAAAGATAAAAGAGAACAGAAGAAAAAAAAAAGATCATTATTTTAAGCAAGGTAAACAAGTGTGCACATGTATAATTTCAGAAAATGAAACAGTGATGACTGACGTTTACCAAGACAGCCACAGCTACTCGGAATAAAAGCAAAAGGAAAACTGTCCAAAATTCAAATGTTTCTTTTTTAATAAAACGTTTTATCAAAATATATGTCATCTGATGTTTTTGAGCTGGCTCCTTGGACAGAAAGGACCTAGGGAGAGATTACACACAATCTGATGTATTTCCATTTTCTGTCACCTTGCAATCTATCGTCTGCCTCTTGGTGGCGGTAGTGTTTCATTTTTTTTCTCCTCTAAGAATTCATTCTCTAGTTGGGAGAGATTACTTATATTTGGTAGCAGTTTCTCATTTGGTGTGGTGCTTTTCCATGTATATTAAAATTGTAGCTCCAAGCTATTTTTTTAATTAAAAAGGTTCCTATACATATGAAGCAAAAATTTGCAATGTTAACAATAAAATTTGGATTTAATAACTGACATGTTGAATCATGTCGTTGCTTGCAAATTTATTCTTGTAAACTAGTATAGCTACCTACCACAATCTTTGTAATCCATTTTTTCTTGTGAGAGCTATATGTTAGCTTATTTGGGATATGTTTTCTCAATATTTACATAGTTACATTAACATACATGTCTTGGCTGATTGCTGCACTTAGTGTCAAAAGTTTCCATTGTTATTGCTGCTTTGCAGCTGCCTTTAAAATATTCCATTATTATTAATCCATCCAAATTTATAGATTGTGAGATAAAACTAACAGATTGGCCATAAGGATTCTTTATAATAAAGACCAATAGTAACATTATTTGTAAGTAATAGAGAGTGACATATATGTGATTTTTTTTTAATGGAGGAGGAGAAAGCACAAAATGGATTAATCAGAATACAGCAGGAAGGGACCTTGGAGGTCTTCTAGTCCAGCCCTCTGCTCAAGCAGGAGATCCTATACCACTTCAGACGGATGTGGCTGTGCAATCTCTTCTTATAAACCTCCAGTGATGAAGCAGCCACAACTTCTGAAGGCAAAGCTGTTCCACTGGTGAGTTGTCCTCACTCTTAGGATGTTTCTCCTTAATTCCAGGTTGCTTCTGTCCTTCATTAGTTTTGCTTTCTGGTGCTTTGGAAAATAAGTTGACCTGCTCCTCTTTATGGCGGCCTCTCAAATACTGGAATCTGCCATGTCAGCCCTCATCTTTTTCTGCAGACTAACCATACCCAATTCCTGCAACCGTTCATATGTTCTTATCTCCAGGTCTTTAATCACCTTAATTGCTCTTCTCTGTACTTTTTCCAAAGTCTCAACATCTTTTTTGTAATGTGACCAAAACTGGATGCAGTATCCTAGGGGTGGTCTTACTAAAGATTTATAAAGCGGTACTAACACTTCACATAATTTTGAATGTATGACTCTGCCACTGCACACTGCTGACTCATAAGTGATCATCCACTAGGACTCCAAGGTCCCTCTCAGTTACTGTTTTTGAGCCAGATTTCGCCTAATCTGTACTTGCCCCTTTGGTTTTCCTGCCTGGGTGTAAAACTTTGCTTTTCTCCACATTAAATTTCATGTTGTCGGATAGGGCCCGTTGTTCAAATCTGTCAAGGTCTTTTTGCATCCTGAGTTTGTCTTCTGGGGTGTTGGCTATTCCTGCCAGCTTAGTGTCACATGCAAATTTGAGGAGTTCTCCTATTCCCTTATCTAAATCATTTTTGAAGCTATTGAAGAGCACCGGGCCTAAGACACTTTACTTCCCTCCATGTAGATATAGTGCTATTAAGGACTACTCGTTGAGTACTGTTTATCACCCAATTTCAAATCCATCTGGTGGTAATCCCCACTCCTTTAACCTCAAACTATCCGCTATGGACCTCACCCCATTCCTAAGAGGTCTGTAAGGGGCATGCATAAGTGCCCCATTGTGCCTCCTGTCCCTGTCCTATTGTCCCCATTTATTTGTACCTATTTCCTGTATTCTTACTCATGTTTATACTCATACCTAGTATCTTGTAAGTGATTGACAAATCAAATAAATAAAATAAGTAATGCTGTTTATCTCACAGATTAAACAGGCACAGTATGTCCACCAAGAGGAGAATGGTAAAGTTAGTTGGAAAAGAATGAAGGAGGCATACTGCCTGTGAAGAATTTACCTGTTTAGAGTTGTAGCATTTTATATTGTCATGGCATCGAAGATTTTCCTTAGGAGGAGATGTACATGGTGGTGTATTGTCAGGATCATATATTACATTAGATCATGATTTATTTTACAAGACTCAGTTGGATAAGTTACCAAGCATGGTGCATCAACTAGAGTACAGGTAATCCTAAACTTACACCAGTTCATTTAATGTCCGTTCGAAGTTACAACGGCACTGAAAAAAGTGACTTATGACCATTTTTTCACACTTACAACCTTTGTAGCATCCCCCATGATCATGTGATCAAAATTCAGATGTTTGGCACCTGGCTCATACTTATGACCATTGCTGTATCCCGGGGTCAAGTGATCATCTTTTGCAATCTTCTGACAAGCAAAATCAATGGGGAAGCCAGATTCACTTAACAAGTGTGTTACTAACTTATCAACTGCAGTGATTCACTTAACAACTGTGGCAAGGAAGGTCCTAAAATGGGGCAAATCTCACCTAACAAATGTCTCACTTAACAGCAGAAATGTTGGACTCAATTACAGTCATAAGTTGAGGACTACCTGTAGCTGGGTTCATTCAGTATTTTATGCTAGCTCACCAATGGGAGAAAAAATACAATAAGGCTTAGTCCATAATGCGGATAGAGGTGGATGTTTTGCATAAGAAAAATAAGCCCTTTTACCAGGAAGACTTTATAATTGCATCTAGTTATAATTTCATCTGAGTGAAGCTGAAAATGCCACTGATCCAAATCAAGATGTTATGAAATACATCATAAGATATGAGCAAAAGAATATTCCTGCTTTAATATAAGCACATTCATAACCATAATTGGTCCATCATAAAAATCCCTGTATGTTTCCAGATCTACCGTGTAAGTGTAACACGTCTTTCATCAATGGTGAGATCTGGTTTCTTCCATAAAGTCAGCGTAGCATGAAATGAATGGATTGAATTGGAATTTTTTTGGAAATATTATGCCACAATTCCCTAGTTGATTTAATAGCGACATGAATTATATATAGTGTATTTTATATTATGAGCTCAAAACAGTCCAGTGAATTGAAAGTACTATGTTTGAATATAGCAAGAAAGAGCCTCGGGAAGAAAATTTACACTAAGTGAAATCTTTGAAAATTTAACAATAATCACAAAATATGCATAGTATTATACTTCAAGAACTGGAAAACTAAAACTGTTTAGCTAGAAAATAGGCATCATTTCAAATATATCTTCAGAAATGAAGAACCTCAGGAAAATCTCCAAAGCAATTTATTTAGTGTCTCCTCTAGATATATGGAAATTCCATAAAAAACTATTCTGGCAATTGTACTACTGTCAATATTATTTTAATTGTACTACTGTCAAGATTGTTGCTACGTAACAACACTGACCTGAGAGCATTCAGACATGCACTGAAAACTTGGCTCTTTGAGTAGGCCGGCCTGGACTGAAATGGGAGTTTTAAAGAATAATTTTAGAATTTGGGTTTTAAATTTCGGGGTTTTAAATTTGGGGTTTTTATTGTTAATTTATTGGGGTTGGGCATAAATTTTAGTTGCAGCCTTAAGATATTTAATCTTCTTTTAACTTTTGTAAAGTGGATCTCCTTCGGGAGAAGGGCGGTATATAAATGTGTAAATAAATAAATAAATAAATAAATTTAAAAATAAATAAATAAATAAAATTATGTAGCCTATTCCAAATAATAAGGTGTGAAAACTCAAATCTGTCAAGATCTAAGGGAATCTCTTCATATTTCTTATTGAGATTTAATTATTTGATAAATATCAAAGGAAATGCAGGTAGTCCTCGACTTACAACCAGAATTGATCCCAAAATTTCTTTTGCTAAGTGAGACATTTGTTAAGTGAGTTTTGTCCCATTTTACGACCTTGCTTGCCACAGTTGTTAAGTGGATCACCGCAGTTGCTAAATTAGTGACACGGTTGTTAAGTGAATCTGGCTTCCCCATTGACTTTGCATGTAGGAAGGCCACAAAAGGTGATCACATGACCCTGGGAGACTGCAACCGTCATAAATAGGAGTCAGTTGCCAAGCATCTGAATTTTGATCACATGACCACGGGGATGATGGAATGGTCATAAGTGTGAAAAATGACCATTAAGTCACTTTTTTCAGTGGCACTGTAGCTTCAAATGGTCCCTAAATGGATGAGGACTCCCTGTATTTAAGAGTTAATTCAATAAATAGAGAAAAACAAATTACTCAGTGCATTGATACATAAACATTGCCTATTGACATACATTCTGATGTAGACCAGTTAAAAGTGGCCCATAACTCACCCAAGCCCTTTGATCAAATGCCTCAAGTCCGGAGGATAAGGTTCAGTAATAAAGAATAAAATATATTCTGACATTGTCTAACAGCATAGGTTAAAGGTTCTAAATAAAAACCAGAGAAGAAAGTGAACATCCATGCATGGTACTTTTATATAGTGGGAAAGGTGAAGGAGAAAACACTGATTCTGACTTCAGATTTAGAGGTAAATGAATCGAGACCCATTTTATAAATCTTTTGGGAAATCAGAATTTACATAAGGTGATGTACATAGCCTGGAGATTTTATGAGAAGCTTTTTCCACATCCAGTGATAGAATTATGCCTTGTTTTTTTTACTCTTTATTCAGACAATAACATCCACTATCAAGCAAATATCACCTAATCCAGCTCTAGCTTTTAATAATCCTGCTTTGCTCATTCTTGACCATGGACAAAATCACTTGCTGAAGTCTGTCAGTTAAGGGAATGGCTAAGATTTTAGTATCTATAACAATCAACAGGTATATAATATTTACTTTCTTCTGTTTTCCTTTTATCCCTTAATGAAATAAAGAGCTACAGAAGAGAAAGAGAGAGAGAGAGAGAGATCAGTCTGGAAATCCTAGCACAGTGATGGCAAACCTTTTTATTGTAGTGTGCCAAAAGCGCGCACGTGTGTCGGCACCCACATTGCAATGTGCCCTGCCTCCCTGCGCATGTGCATGCAACACCCCCATCCTACTCCCTTACCTGCATTGCGCATGTGTGTGCCTCCCGGCTGATTTTCGACCCGTTTGAGGACGTTTTTGTCCTCCCGAGGCTCAAGGGAAGCCTCTGCAGTCTCAGGAAGCCGAAAAACGGGCCTTCCGGAAATACCGGAAGTGCCTATTTTCAGCCTCCGGAGGGCCTCTGGCTGAAAACAGGCCCATTTCGGCACTTCCGGTATTTCTGGAAGGTCCATTTTTTTGGCCTCCCAAGGCTACAGAGGCTTCCCTCGAGCCACTGGGCGGGTGAAAACAGCCTCCCCCCGAGCTCCAGAAGCCATCCAGAAGCTGAAAATGGGCACTTCTGGTATTTCTGGAAGGCCTGTTTTTTTGGCCTCCTGAGGCCGCAGAGGCTTCCTTCGAGTCTTGGGAGAGTGAAAATGGCCTCAAAGGGGCTAAAAATGAGCTGGGAGGCGCAAGCATGTGCAGTGCAGGTAAGTTTGGCTAGGGCTCGCGTGCCTGCACAAATGGCTCTGCATGCCACCACGGTCCTAGCAGTATGAATTGACTGACATTTGGAGTAAAGAGTTTTGTGACAGACCAGAGTAGAGATAGGTTTTGACAGTGTGAACTAACTTGTCTGTGATTCTGTAAGGAAGGTAAGAGTGCTAGAGGTTGAAAAGAAATAACTGGGAATGCAGAATCTGCAGATTCCTTTCTCCAAATTTGGTTTTCCACACTTACTCATGCCCGTTTTTTTTAGCACTTTGGAAAAAAATGCAGAGAAGAAGAACTGAGATGATTAAAGGCCTGAAGACTAAAACCTATGAAGAACGGTTGCAGGATTTGGGTATGGCTAGCCTGGAGAAAAGAAGGACTAGAGGTGACATAATATCAGTGTTCCAATATTTGAAGGGCTGCCACAAAGAGGAAGGAATCGACTTATTTTCCAGGGGGCTGGATAAGAAACTATGGATGGAAACTAATCAAGGAGAGAAGCAACCTGGAACTAAGGAGAAACTTCCTAACAATGAGAACAATGAACCAGTGGAACAGCTTTGCCTTCAGAAATTGTGGATGCTTCATCACTGGAAGCTTTTAAGAAAAGGCTGGACCGTCAGCTATCTGAAATCGTATAGGTTATCCTGCTTGAGCAAAGGTTGGACTCAAAAACCTCCAAGGTCTTTCCAGCTCTATTCTGAATTGGAGGGAAAAAAATGAATCTCTGTGCTCTGTCCCTGTGAAAAGATCACAAAGATTCCTTTTCTCCTATCCCCACTTGAGATGCTCCAGATCTCATCCAATGACAGAAGAGGGGCCTGTCAATCGCAAGATTCATTGCAAAACACACTGGGAGTCAGAAGATGGAAAGATTGAAGGCATTTCAGCAAATATGAAAGGAAAGAAGATAATCAGGAAATTTGCTTTCCTATTCTTGGTATAAGAAGCTTTCTAGCTTTGCAGGGAGCAAGAGACTCCAGTTACATTCCTCTTGACCATACATCATAACTGGAAATCCTAGGAATCTATCTCTGTCACTTCTCAGGGCTGCTAAAGCTCTGTGTGCGTCCATGTGGGTGAGTGATTCTGAAATAAAATTTCATGGGTCTCTATGCTTGTCAAATCGGCTTACCATCTTTGTTCCCTTTTGCAGGAAGGCAATGTAAATTCATCTGGGTGCAATATATTTGTGTCCTGCCTTAAAAAATATTTTTCCCATTCTTTTTTTTTTAAATAAACTTTATTGAATTTTATTACATTAAAAACATAAAAACATATATAATTCAATAACAGCTGTTTGTGGTGCTTATCATATAACAATCATTTGTGCGATAATTACAGATATTAATTTGTTCATAATTATATTCTTATTCTATCTGTATATTTTATATTTAATAATTACTTATCCATAGTCTGTCTCTGATCTATCTAGCTATACCATTGTTCCCATACCTTATAAAATATTGAAGATTCCTTATCTTTTAAACTCAGCGTTAATTTATCCATTTCAGCAAAATTCATAACTTTTTGTATAACCAGTTCCTCTACAGATATATATGGCTGTTTCCAACACTGGGCAAAAGCAATCCTGGCAGCAGTCAGTATGTGTAATAATAAGTATTTTGTACTCTTTACGTGTTTTTTTTTTTTTTTTGAAGATCCCCAATAGGAAGAGTTCTGGTTCTATGTCTAGTTGTTCATTGGTGCTTTCCTGTAGCCAATTTTGAATTTTGAGCCAGTATTTTCAAGTCTCTGAGCAAGACCACCACATATGATAACATGTTCCCTCTTTTTTTTACATTTCCAACATATGGAACTCATTTTAGGGTACATTTTTGCTAATCTCAAAGGGGGGAAGTGCCACCCATAGAACATTTTATATGCATTTTCTTTGTATGTTGCTGATTTTGTTAATTTGTGGTTTCTATTCTATATAGTCTCCCAATCTGATAACTTTATATTGTGACCAATATTTTGACCCCATGCGATCATGCATCCTTTCACTACTTCTTCTGGGTGCAATATATTTGTGTCCTGCCTTAAAAAATATTTTTCCCATTCTTATCCACACTGTCACTTATGAGTTCTATAAAACATTCCAGTCAGAATCATTGTTTGTCTCCACGCAAAGGACAATTGCCATGAGAATGATCAATGCAATCAAAAGAATCGGTTTCCTCTCAAGTCTGATTGGATGAACGTTAAGGCAAAAGTACAAGAACAAATGTAATAAAAACTTCAGCCATTCACAGGAGCGGAATGATAGTCGTGATGAACAACCCAGTTGAGTAGTGAGATAACTACTACTAGCTTTCTCTCCAAGGGGGAAACAAAGACTGCCTTTATGAACGGGAAAAGGATACAGATGGTGTTTGCTACTCGGTTGTTCAACCGTAGGGAGGGGGCTGATTTTCATGTACTCCAGGAGTAAGAGTTCAGTCATCTCCCTCGTTTCAAGTATGGTTTGTTTTAAGCTATGCAAGGGGGAGGAAAAGGGCCTATACATGAATGTTTGCTTCTGGCAATACCGCACATGACTTCAATGTTCTCATGTTCATGGAATCTTGCATGCAAATAGAGATGCCTGCTGAACTTCAAAGTGTAATTTTAGTTCAGGCCACTTCACTATTGCGCATCTCGTTCTGTCAAGAGCAAAGGCATAACTTTGCTCACATGCCTATAACCCGATTGTCCAAAGACGCTGGTATTCGTAGCCACTGCTTGTTAAGTCTACGGGCGATGTACTGTGGTTTGTGTTGACAATGGAAGTTTACATAATTCTCTGCAGAAATCACGCTGAAGCTGAGGGCTCTCTCCTACTTTTATTTTGAAAAAAAGGCTGGAAAGCAGATGATGGTGTTTAGATATAACACTTTTGGCCAAGGAAATGGGTTAGATCTATTTTTTATGTGCAAAGGTAGTTCTCAATCTACGAGTACAATTGAACCCAACATTTATGTTGCTAAGTGAGGCACCTCTTAAGTGAGTTTTGTCCCATTTTATGACTTTTCCTGCCACACTTGTTAAGTGAATCCTGGCAGCTGTTAAGTTAGTAACAAGGTTGTTAAGGGAAACTGGCTTCCCCGTTGACTTTGTGTGTCATAAGGTCTCAAAAGGGGATCCCATAATCCCAGGACATTGCAACCGTCATAAATATGAACATCCAAATGTAAATCATATGACCATGGGGAGTCTGCATCAGTCATAAGTGTGAAAAATGGTCATAAGTCACTTTTTTCAGTGCTGTTGTAACTTCGAACAGTCACTAAACGAACGTTTGTAAACCGAGGAATACCTGTAACATGAAAGGGAGTAGAAGCCTCTGGCTGTGTTTGACAGAAATGCCAACTCTTGAATAATGCCATGGAAGAAGCTTTCACTGTACGATTACAATCAATTCTGTAGGCAGGGCAAACAACCTTTTTCTGCCAGCCTCCCAGGAAGTTTCCATAATTAAATGAAAATGCCGCAGCAAGAGGTAAATAGAAGAACCAAGTGAGGTACAATCAGGGGTGGGATTCTATCAGTTTGGACCAGTTTGAGTGAACCCCTTGCTCCAAAGATCAGCTGGCAGCGAACCGGTTCACTGTGACGAACATGTGGGCCCACCTGCCCGACCCTGCTCTTTCTTGTGCTTTATTCCCTTTTGTGAGAGCACAGCTGATTCACGCAGAAGAGTGGTTTGCCTCGCCTCAGCTGTTTTAGTCACAGGGATTGCAGAAGAAGGTAAGTATAAAACCTTTTTGAAACGCAGAGCGCGCGCGCACAGAGAACGCATTTGGCATGAACGTGCGCTATCACCGAACCGGTTGTTATACTGGTGAAATACCACCCCTGGGTACAATCAAACTGAGCCTTGGTTTACGTAATCCTATGCATGACTTGACTCAAACATTTCATCTCTGATCATCTGGGGTTCAGTGTTCACCTTCAATAAAGTTCAGGATTCTTTCTTTCCCCAGGCTGCAGATTAAGAAGGAAGGAAAGGTCCGGGAAGAGACCTCCAAGCTCCAGTCAGCTTCTTGTTTTTTGTTTTTTTTAAGAACATTTATGCAATCCCAGGTTTGGATGGTATTTCTGGGTTTAATGCTTGATGCCTGGTGGTACAATGTGCTGCTGCTGCTGAGGAAGATGGTAGTGTTTAATGTTTTTCCATTAAATGCATTAATTTATCCCAGTGCCTTAATCTGAAAAAGTTGCGCAGGATAGGTACAGTTTCAGGTCTTCTCTGAAACTTTATTTCCAGTGCAGTAATTTAGAGAGGTTATAAACTGATAAATAGTTCAGCACATCATTGAAAACCTAACGCTCAATCGACTAAAGTAAATACAAAATATATATAACAATTTTGAAAGCTTCTTTGCCTTATTGTGGCCGACTCTTATTTTATATTTTGTTGCTCATTCACCACTAGTTTGGCAACTTTACAGTTAGGTAGTTTGCCCCTTTTTTTTTGTTACTGCATAGATCTCAAAGAACAGTTTGCATTTCATTTCCTAGCAATTTACGGTGAAATATTTGGGCACACAATAAATGTGTGCCCCCCTCTCAATGTTCTTTTCATAAAGGATTAAATAATATGCAACTTTTATTACAGTTCTATATTCTTCTTCCTTTTCTGCCTTTGCAGGGAAAGCATTAACTTAACCTCCCAAATAAACATTCTAATGATTTGATTAATAAGACCATATTCCTTTCTCAGATAAAAATAAAATAACAATGGAGTAACTCTTAAAATAACTGCATTTCTAACCAACCATCTTAAGTAGCTTTGAGCACTGTCTTTTCTCTGCTTTCTTTCCTCTTCTTCCTATAAATCTTCAGGACGTTAATCCATCTTCTTGTCATTTTTTTAGAGTGTGTGTGTGGAAACAGTGCCTGATGTTGACCCGCCTCTGAATCTTTAACACAGTGCATTCTCTTTTTCATTGGTAAAAGGTTTAGCATCCAAATAGTGTCCTGGGAAGGTGAACTCAGAAAAGACGGTGGGGCCATCAGAGAACAATAAAAGAGAACAATAATAGAGAAAAAAGCTAACAGTGTTTCCCTATAAAATTAAATTACTGATGAGTGTTCTTTATAGTCTATTCTCTTTCTGTTTACAATTGGGCAGAAATTGGTGCTGGTACTTTGGGAGCCTGTGCAAAGCCTGAGATTAATGAGATTGTGGGAATGCAAGCTATGTTCCCCTATCCTATGGGATTAAATTGGGTTTCAGATTAATGAACATCCAGAGGTAAATGTCAAAAAGGAGGTGATAGATTATATTCTTTGCCCTATATTCTCCATCCTCACTTAGCTCTCCTCTAACCTTCTCAGTCAATCCTGGCTGTTCTTTGGAAAGACAGATACTGAAGCTGAAGCTCAAATACTTTGGCCAGCTAATGAGAAGAGAGGGCTCTTGGAAAACACCAAGGGGAGGTTGGGAAAGATGGAAGGCAAAAGGAGAAGGGGATGACAGAGGGTGAGATGGTTAGATAGTGTCATTGATGCAGTGAACATGAATTTGGGCAAACTCTGGGCCATAGCGGAAGACAGGGAGTTCATGCTATGGTCCATCAGGTTGCAAAGACTCAACTTTCCAACTGAATAACAAAAAATCTTCTCAAAATGGTTAACAGCTCCATAGCTAACTCTTCTCCAGTCCCAGAGAAACCTGATCAGTCTAATTTTTGCTCTTGACATCATTAGGGCCGGAGTAAATCCTTCTTGAGCAGGGGGCTGGACTAGAAGACCTCCAAGGTCCTTTCAATCCCTATTCTATTCTATTCCATTCCATTCTATTCTAAATCTGTCCTTGCCACTGAGTGATTGATTGTTTTTTTCACACTTGGCTTTATTCAAAGCAAACAGATCTGGGTGGAAGGCATGGAACACTTTTGTTCTATGGATGAACTATAAGACACCAGTCAGCACTGCATTATGGTCATGATTTCCAGCTAAGCTTAAAAAAAAAAAAATCCCAGACTTTTTAGAAGGGGTGAAAGAACGTTGGTTTTAATTAACCCAAGTGCTCGCTGCTTTATCCTAGGGAGGACATAGAGAAGGTAGGCCACCCAGGCTCTTCAAGTGGATAATGCAGTGGACTGGTAGGATATGCTCAGCCAAGGATGACACGACTGCTGGGTCAAGGGAAGAAAGCTTGACCTGAAAAACACACCAACCATTTCTTCTAAGTAACATTGTCTGTGAATATCACTATACTAACATGCACAGTTATGAACAGCAGATGGTATTTATATGGTTGGGTTTTTGTTTTGTTTTTTAAAAAATGATCTACCAGACTCTAGTCTCATTTAATAAACCATGTGTGGTGTGTGTGAATGTGTGTGCCAGCACTTGATTTATTCTCTCAACAAGGAGAATCATATTAATATTAAAACGGTTATCTAATATTTATGACAGACAGACAATTAATAGGCACATTTAGAGGGGTATGATATGTGAGTTCTCAAATGCTACCAGATTAATAAAGCCATGATAGTATGAGCTTCAGGGAAGAATCACGTATAAATATTTGTCGACTTTGATTTTTGCCTTCCCCTGCTTACAATTTTTTTTATTGATATGGGGATTATTATCTCTGGAAGTCTCAGCCATTCTGGAGGTAATAGTCCTATTACTGGAGGCCACAGTTTTACTACTTGTAGAGAATATTACTAGTAGTATTTACTGTAAATGTAAAATACATTTACAACCAAGCTGTAAATGGAATGAAACCAGGCTGTAAAGGTAACATCCTCAAGCAAAAGGAGCCCCTTCAAGCTTCTCCTTGCTTCCTACTCCTTCAACTAACCTGATCCCATGGGATTTCCATACCTAACTGGCAGGGCCCCATTGAATAGCATGTTTGCCCTTGTGTAAGTCAAGTGGATGGCATTATTCACTATGTTCTCCGCTGGCCCATTTCCAATGAGATCAGGACCAAAGTATTGATGGTGAGTGAATTCAAGGGTTTGGATCTTAAATAATTGAATTAGTCTCTTTCAGATGTGTTTTGTACTGTTAGTAGTCATGGGCTACTTTTTTTGGATTGTCATTTAATGGTTGACCCTTTTTCTCCTCTCCTCCCTTCCCTTCCTCCACCCCTCCCATGTCTTCCCCTAATATAGACCTGGTCTAGAGTTTGAACTGCAAAACTCTCCTCTCCTCTCCTCTCCTCTCCTCTCCTCTCCTCTCCTCTCCTTGTTTTCTTGTATTTTATGCTATGCTATGTTCTTATAACCTTGGATTACAATAGATTTATTCATATTATGTTATATATACAAGCAGGTAAGATCCAAATAACCATGGCGCATTAGAGAGGAAGTATTTCATGTACTTTTTTGCTGCAATGTTTGGACCTGGTCAGAGTTTTGCAGTTCAAACTCTAGACCAGGTCTGTAATAGAAGCCAGACTCGAAGAGCAGTGCAGAACAAGAGCGAGGGATGAACCAATGCCTCCTCCTTCACAGCACTCATACAGAATGGAAACATATCATATCAGCATTTTTGCAGCCCTAAGACTTTCTGGTAATTGAATGGGAGACATCTTTTGAAGATAGGGGATGTGAATGTTTCACACATGTATGACTGTAGGTTAGTGCCTGAGCTTTCACCACTGGGGTGGTGCTGGGGCCATCTGAGAAGCTTGCCTTGGGTCTCAAGAAGGGTACCTTTCCCCCTTAGATAGAGGAAATATACTTTAGGTATCTCGCAAGCCAGTTCTCATAATATTATAGAGGAGCTTCTAGAGTTTATGATTTAGACCGACTTGTGCATCTATAATTATGGTTTGTTAAGCTATGGTTTTGGTTTAGTGCAGAGAGATATAATTGTGACTTAGTCAATGATCCATGATTTACACAGTGATAGCTTAATATTGAACAGGCGAGCTCTCTGAATCTGCAATACTAAACAATGAATTTGGAAGTTCCCAATTCAAGCCGTGAATTATGAGTTGGTATCATAAAATCACTGTTGTTCAGTTACTTATCTGAAAAAATGGCGGTAATCATCAAGGTTTAAAGACTGCCATAGTGCAGAATGCAAAGCTACAATGTCAAACATCAATGACAATTGTCATTGTATTGTGTAAGAAGAACCCCAAATAGTTCACACTCAAATTAAAGCTGTTGATTTCCCAAGTTGTGGAAATACAAAATTTGGAATGACATGGAATTCGGCTTTCTGAAATGCCATTACAATAATAATAATTTTTAAAAGCTCTTATCAATCAAAGCAATGTGAACATTTCACTGCTGAATGAATCACTCTTTAATGATCTTCTTCTCAACCTTTAACCACATGAGGTGGCTGAGGGACCACACAGATCTCATGTTTACTTACCAGGCTGCTAGACTGTTGATAATGGTTGAAGTGCTTTCCGTATACTGTAAATCTAGCAGCTTTCTCCCTCCTCTCTCTAGCATGTTAAAGCATTCCAATCCTTCCAAATAATAAATATTAATACTCCTGGATGCCTAGCCAGCTATTACTTTCATATCCTTTTATGTTTCTTTTATTATTAGATAATGGTTCTGTATAAATAAAATGCCAAAGTATTTTATAGCTACAGTTGTAAGTATGTTTGAATACAATTATTGATCGCAATGCATAAGTAAAATTCACACCTAGCGTTATTCTCAGTGGCCTGACACACACAAAGCCATAGTGAGATTGGGTTGGTTTTGGTTTGCTGCGCTGTATGAACCTAGATGTTTTGGCTTGATAAGCGTGGTTTATGGCTTAATATGTTCTGTGTCTCAGACAATAAATCATGTGATCATGTAATGTGTGAAATCATTCAGAAAGGAAAGGAGAAAGAAAAGAGGAAAAAAGAGGAAAAGACAAGAATGACTCAAAGACCCTCTTTCTTGCTTTCGTAGAGAATTCGTGAATTGCTTGTGCTGATCAGGGTACTCTGAAGGAGGGATCAAAAAAATGAAGAGGATGGCCACAATCAAAGCTTTATCTTTTTATGTATCTCATTAAAAAGTGGTAAACCTTTAATCACCCAACTAGTGCTGTCATCTTGATTTTTTGGACCATATACGCCACCCCACCCCCCACCCCCAAGTTGATAAGAGCAATTATTTTATTTCTCTAGGAGAAATTTGATTTGGCTGTTCAATTTTCACAAGAAATTCAGAAGAAATTATCCCATTGCATTTAGACGAAGTCTCCGTCACTAACTGGTCATTCGAAGCACTGCTACAGGACAACTTCTCAGTTGCTTGCAAAATTTATGTCTCTGATCTCACAATGTGAACAACTCAGCCCTCCTAAAATTATACCCACCATGATCTGTGCAGTTGGGTTGTCACGTCATTTTTACAGGTTTCCCAGCTTCTGCTAAGAGGGTGGAATTGTCATTACTTCTTCCCCATCTCCTTTTTTTTTAAGGGACAGGGCATTGCTAGCCACAGAATGAGGTCCACCACGAGAGGTTTCAGTATGGTCTTTCCTTTCATATGCTTTAATACATTTTTACTGGAAAATTTTTCTCTGATATGGCTATATGAAGGAAGAAATCCAAAACAGCCCTAGAGATGGGGTGCTTGAAAAGTCCCATTTTTAACAGGACTTCGTTTTGATGCCAGAGAAGAAAGGATTAGTTATGGCCAGGCTCACCAATTCTTAAATCAGGTTGACTGGGTTGAGTTATAGAATTGGTTCAATCTTGTTCACAACTGAGTTTTCTTTAGAATAAAACTGAATCCCTAGTGTAACAGCTGAATGGGCCAAGGAAATTTTAAAAACAACCAGATTTCATTTTTTTGTATAATTTTATTAAAACTGGTTTAAAAGAAGGCAAGAATTAATATAAATCAGTATAAATTGAGAAAAAGAAAAAGATCAAAGAGAACGCTAAAAGTGCAAGAAAGGGAAAATGTAAAAAGAAAAGAAAAAAGATACGAAGTAGCAGCTTCCAATCTCTTTTACAGCAGTTACAATCATAAATTTACCTCTTACTCTATGCTTACAATGTAATTCTCTTTTTTTCTATAATCTATTATGTCTAATTATCAAAACCATAAATCATGAATTCATTTTTTCTGGCAGACTATAAAGGATTTCCACAGAAATAAACAGATATTTTTCTCTGATCAAAGAAGTCAATTTAGCTATCTCTGCAAGTTCCACCATATTCACCAACCATTTCTCCATTGTGGGTAGTGCTGAATCTTTCCATCTTTGTATACATAATAATCCTGCTGCAGTTATCATGGATAAAAAGAAAGTTCTATCATCTTTTCCCCTCTGTTTGTTCATTAGTCCCAAAAACAAAACAAAACTCTGGTTTCAAGTGTATATTTAAAATCTCTGAATTAACATATGTATTTAAATCTATAATTTTCTAGCTTTTTTTACATGCCCACCAAACATGACCAAATGTTCCTTCTTGTGCTTCACAATCCTCATGAACCGAACCTTGCAAAATTATTTTCAGTCTATCAGCTGAAATGGTTGTGAATGACTTGTAGTCATTATTCCATAATGATATCAGCCTAGAGTTTCTTGTTAAAGTCAAATCTTGTCCCTCTTTAAGTCTTAGTGCTCTATTGGCCTCTTTCCAATTCTCTGGCACTTTTCCTCCCCGTGGGATAAAATTCATTCATATAACAATTAAGGAAGTTTCTGAAGTTATGAAAAAAAGAGAGATTAAACTAGGAAAGGTGTCTAGACCAGATGGATTATCGGGCTCTTATTACAAATGTTTTGAGGATGAACTTTTGCCATCCTTACAAAAAAAGCAGATTAAAAATGGAAGCTGAGAAATGTTAGTTATCAGGCATGTGGTCCTTTAAAAATATTGTAATGAGAAGTTGCTCTGTCACGCTGAGAATGTGAAGACAAGTATGCTTAGGAGATAAAGAAAGTCTTCTGTAATGTAAGATAATTATTGTAATAGACAAAACTGTGTTTTATCAGCTTCCTTGACACTCTGAAGTGGTTTTTACCTTGTCATTTTCTGATGTTAATAATATGATTTATCAGGATATGAAAGCACTATGTATTTAAGATCAAGTACCTGGTGTTAAAAAATAATATTTTAAGTTTGAATAATACAGAGGTGGATTTCTGCACACTAAAATATGTATTATTAGTGGGAGTGTGTCAGAGTTTTGCAGATCTGAGTGCATGCAAATGGGATTAATTGGAATATATTTTCATGATTACACAGCTGTAAAAACCAGAGCTGGAATTAACTTTTGTGATGATGTTACTGGTCCAACCAAACTATATTCTTAAAATTGCCTTTTTGTCAGACAATTATAGTCATCAAATTGCATTGGTTACATTTTGGGTTTATATGTTGGCATAAGTTTTAACAATTCTGATATCCCTGAGTGAGACAATATATTTTAGCAATTTATTTTATGTTTAGGAAAATAACCTAATTTGAATTTCTTTATAGTCCCCATTCAACAACTACTTTGGTGCCCTCATTTTTATTATATTTTAAGGATGAAATTGATATAATAAAAGAATTATACACAAGCGCATGCGCACGCACACACGGAGAAGGACAGAGGGAGGGAGAGAGAGAGACAGGCATATTAAGTGCTTTGTTAATGCTATTCAGAATTTGAAATCTGCACAATCAGAATGCATGAAATTGATCCCGCCCATTGCATCCTACCCTAGCTACCCAGTATTCTGTTTTCTACATGTTTGGCATGGACAGACTACAGTGAAGACTGAACTGCCATTGGTTATTTGTGTAGATATAAATATCCCATGCCCCTTAGAATTCTGAAAGATGAAGATAACACACTGAGTCTATGTACCAGTCCAAAAGAAAAAAAGCTTTCTTCAGAAGAAGCTGCACTTTCAGGCTGCTGGACTCTATAGAAATCGGTAACTAAGATGCAATGGCAAAGCAAGACCAATGGCATTGCCCCCATTTTCCCATTTTCATAGTTCTTGGGTAAATAAGACCAGATATTTTGCCAATACAGCATTAAGACCAGAACTACAAGGCAATACTACAAAAAAAACTACAAGTACAATATGTTCTGATGTTATTCCTTTATTACTGTAGTGGCCAAACTGTTACAAGGACTATACAATAAGCTCATAGGTTCTATCAATCTTGTATCAGCTGCTACTTTCCTATCCATCCTTGGCATAGTAGAACCAGGCAATATTCAAAGGCTTAAATTCAGTACTCATAAACACATTAGATACTGATAAAAGAGAATTTGTCACTCTGGTTTGAAATGAGGGATCCTCACTACTCTCTGAGATTGATTGTTCTCTTGCCAACATTTCATTATCCAAACTAGGTAACATCATCAGTGCTGCAGTGCTGGTAATGAAACATCTGCAAGAGAGCAGCAAGGACCCCTTAGTTCAGATACTATGGCCACCAGTATTTACACAGTGCTGTCATAAATATACCCAATACTGCTGCAAGTGAAGTTTCATTTGTCATGTAATTTTGGGACTTGCAGAACAGGGGCTGAAAAATGATTGACCTACCACCTGTGATTAACAACGTATTTATAAGTGGGACACTGAAAAAACAAACAAACAAAAACATTATAGATGCATCTGAAGTGGCAAATTTTTAAGTGCAATTTCAAACAATAAATGCTTATTAATTCCCCATCAGGCCACTGGCAATTTCAAATTACTTGGTATTGAATAGTACGCTCATTGCATTCAATATTTACACTTTCTCCTATAAGAAACGTGATTATTAGTCCCTTCTGAAAATGAATAAAGATCTTCCCTCCTCATCCAGTTTTCATGAGGGTTGGAATAGCTTGGGAATTTCAGTTCTAAAATATGTCACCAAAGAATATGTTACCCAAAGCCAAAAGTATTATATGAAGTATGCTGTATGTACGATCACATACAATGCATAATCAATGATTTTGTAAAGTTTAGCATGTAAATATCTGAAATGTTCTTGTTCATCTTAAATAATATCCTTTCAAACCACCTTTTTTAAAAAAAAATGCACTGAAGTCTTTGAGTTCAAGGGTCATGCTTGGACACAGATTTCTCATGCAAGTCAAAAACAGCACAGGGCTATGGACCTATGTGCTGTTCTTATTGTGGTAATCTCCTGCTGAGCAGATGTTAAACAGAGATTCATTCATTCGTTCATTGGCGGTATTTTAAACTTGTAGTGATAACCCCAGTGTCCAGCTGGCCTGCTTTTCCTATTGCAATAAAAAGTGCTCTAATGACCCACAGCAGTACAAGATGCCAAGAGATGCTCAGATGAAATAAAGTTGGGTCTTTGATATCCCTTTGGCTTGGTAAATTGGTAAATTTATTTATTTTTCCAATGTTATAAATAGAGGAAGTTATATGTATGCGTGAATTATTTACGAAATATTTAAGTGAGTATCAGGATTTCCCTTCAAGTACAGCTGAGTGGAAAACCCTGATTCCGGTTATCTTCCCCCCCCCCTTCCCTACTTTTTCTTTCTCCGCACTTTTGAACCCCTCATCCCCAAGAGTCCTCATTGCTAACTTGAGAGACTGTGAAGTCCCTCCCTAATGTACTCAACCCTCAAGAGATCAAACAGGAAGTTGACAGAGCAGAGTAGGCTACACTTGATGGATGAATGTGTGTACATAAATCACTTCCTCAAAGAGAAATTGTTCCAACTCACTCACTGGCAATGAACTGCAAAGGACACACACCACCACCGGAAAAAAGGCTTTCCAAATGAGAAAAATAGATTAAGTTTCTGAAAATTGTCAAGTTACCGCCCCCCCCAAATAGTTGTATGTTGCAGTAGCTGAATGAGGAAGCAACTGGCTGAGGGATATTCTTTACTGTTGCCTAAACTACTGGTTTTCCATTCTGTTCCTGAATGTTTCTTCTCAATCCCAAAATTCTAGACTGGGTAGCAATGAAGATGGGTTGGTAGTAAATCTGGACAATGGCCACCAGTGGACTTGAACATTTATTCCCCTGCTTATTGTCTTTCCCATCCTGACAAGAGAAGCAAACTTCCCTGCCTGACTCCTGGGTGAAAAGATCTACAAACACTTGCCTTTTCCTTTAAGGAATAGTACTCTTCTCACTAGTTATTATTATTACTTTCCTTTGCTTCCTCAGATATTTACATACTTCGATGCCTTCACACCTGATTCTCACATAATCTGTTTTGATACTAAGACCCTTTCCGTTAGGTACATTCATTGCTCTGATGCTGTAGCAATCAAATTAAAGGAACAGTTGTTCTTTGAGTCCGATATCCTTCTATGCATCCAAGAAAGCTTTCTAGCATGGAAAACTGGTAGCTCAACTTCATTGTAACAAGACAGCAATGTTCCTATATTGAAATTTATATAAGGAATGGGAAGAAAAGTACAGGCAGTGAGAAAGCACACCTTTCATCCACCTTGGGAAAAAATCAAAAGGATGTTCAGTGAGAGATGTAAGGGTTGAAGGTAGCAAGAATGCTGGAGTAGATCCTCTTCTGATTCTAAAGTTGAGGATCGTTCATTGACTCAACGGATCATTGTTGGATCAATGTTTTTTTAAAAAAACCGGCAACTCTGACCAGCAGAGAATATAGCAACCTGGATCAAATGGCTGCCCAGGGCAAGAGCCAGTAACTAGAGAGAAAGGCATGCCAGACACTGCAGCCGATGGTGCTAGAACAGAATGAAGTGCTAGATCATCTACTTGAAGATCCAATCTGACTTGGGTCAAACAGTTTTGAATGGAAAACATGAGCAGAGGCTGCATTTGCAAATAGGCTGCAAGAAACTGGCCTATAAGGATGATGGGTCAAGCAGAAAGTGGGGATCTGCCCTGAGAATTTTACGTCTATTTGTACACTGGCCAGAGTCACTCTATCAGGAAGATGGGTGATCTCTAAATATACTATATAAACAAACAGACAGACCAACAGACAGGCAAGCAGGAGAAATGTACTGTTACTTGTTCACCTTGATATAGCTAATATTTGTTCTAAGGTTTGTTCGACTTAAAGAGATTTTGTTTGAGTGACTACAAACAAACAATATATATGCATCAGAATCATCCCAAATGAGGAAGGTTTATTTGGTGGATAGCGAAATATGGATTTGAAATGAACAAATGAAAGGAAACCCATGCCATAAAATAAGCAACAGTACAAAATAAAATATGATCACTTCCATTTCTCTGAAGTTTTCCATTTCTATTTCCCCTGTCCCAACTACCTAAAATCTTTGTCATCCCTTGTAATTAGACCCAGTCATTCCAATTTCTACTATTTCCTAGCTGGCTACTCCCATATTCGCTATACTACAAGGGATAGCTGAGCCAAAGAGAGATATCCAGTGAATAGGAGGGCATGGCTAGGTCTCCCACTAAGCAAAATGATTGGTATGTATGGCATATCCCCGCTAAGGTAACCTGCTGTCTTCAGCAGCAACAGAGGGCCTTGCCTGTTGTCAATAATACAGGTGCCCTTCCATTTGGCTCCTGTCCTAGAATGGGAGAGAACATTTTCTTATTTTGGTTCAATGGGACTAGCCTGAGTGGAGAAGGCAAAGTAAGTGAAGGGAAACAGGTTGGGGGAGGGGGGAGAAAGCCAGTAATTATAGAAGCTCCCATATCCCTAAATATTATTCATGACTTACAAGTGACTGCCAGTTGGGGGTTAGATTGGAAGTACCTTGCAAAGCATGTTGATTCTTCTCTCTGATCCTTATGCATTCAGCAATGGGGATTTATATATTTGGTGCCATTGCAACGTTTGGGTGAGGTATTGCTACTTTTCCAGCTGAGTGCAACTCTCTGCACACTAAAGTATGGATTTTCAATTCAGTTCTTTTCAGAGGTTCTAGAACACAGAGGGGAGAGCCAGTTTGGCACCTTGGGTAGAGGCACAGACCAGAAACTGGGAAACAATGAGTTCCAGTCCTGCTTTACTCCCTAAGCCAACTGAGTAACCTTGAGCCAGTTCCTCTCTATCAGCCTTAGGAGGAACGCAAAGGACAACTACTTCCAGAAAACTGCCAGAACTAATCCAGGCAATTGCTAGCTTGAAGGCACACAAACACACACAGACAAACACAAAAATATTAAGACTAGTTTAATGAAAAGAAGGACTAGAGGTGACATGATCATAGTGTTCCAATATCTCAGGGGCTGCCACAAGAAGAGAGAGTCAAGCTATTCTCTAAAGCACCAGAAGAGAAAAAACAAGAAACAATGGATGGAAATTAATCAAGGAGAGAAGCACCCTGACAGCGAGAACAATTAATCAGTGGAACGATTTGCCTCCAGAAGTAGTGAATGCTCCAACACTGGAAGTTTTTAAGAAGAGATTGGACAACGATTTGTCTGAAATAATTTAGGGTTTCCTGCTTGAACAGGGGATTGGAGTAGAAGATATCCAAGATCCCTTCCAAGTTAATATAATGATGGTTAAATTAGGTTTAACCCATGGATTGTATGCAGACTTCTTTCCTAGATAACACCATCCTTAGCTGAAAAGTATTTGAGACTTCCCACCATTATATTTGTATCTGCTTGATTTCTACACTTTTGTTCTTAAATTTATATCACGATTTCTGAAGATATACAAATAGGTATTTAGACCTTCCACAAGAAGCTTTTCCAAGCTAATAACCTACTCTCTCTCTCTCTCTCTCTCCCTCCCTCCCTCCCTCCCTTCCCTCTCTCTGCTATGTTCCATTTCTGGCAGCTGCTTCCCCTCTCCACTACATTCAGCCCCCAGGTCTATAATGAAAATGCTGACAGATCCCTCCTCACGGCGGCATTAGCAAAGGCTGTTCTAATAAAGTGTATCTTTCAGTATGGATGTACACAATAAATTGCTATTCAAAGCTGAAGCCATGTCATTTCCTTCCCGAAACAGCAGAGAACATAAGAATGTCTTTGTGCTTCAGACAAGCAGTGATTTGGCTTAGTTCATTGTGTGGGTAAGTAAAAAATCTTTAGTCAGTCTCCTGCTTTTTCCTTCTTAGTCTTAATGCCAACAGTTGTTGCAGCTTTGAAGATTTCAGTCCAGAAGTTCAGAAGAGTCAATCCAGAGTGCTACATATTTCTCACACTTGATCAAACTGAAGCTTCTAGAATTTTTTTTAAAAAATGTATCGAACAATAGCACAAAATTATTGGACAAAGGCCTACAGAAAAGCACATATTACATATGGCATTTGTTGAGAGAATTAATTCTTCAAATGCCTATTTTGGTAATAGAAACAATCAAAACAAAAAATACATTCAGAACCATGTAATATCTTGCTGGAGGCCAAGCTGGTATGTTTTTGATTATAATATTTTTGACCCTCAGCTCAAAATCCTTTTGTGAAATGCCTTTCTTCTAGATAACCTACTGACTAGCAAATGATCTAGGAGATTTCACAGCACATAAATTAATAGCTAATACAGTGTTCCAAATTCAGACTCCATAATTAGAAAACTAGTTATAAAATGTTCAATTGATAGCAGCACCTATCAAAACATTAATAAACATAATTAAAATTAGATTATATGGAAAATCATTTTACGATTAATTCTTTCAGCACAATTGCTCCAAACGTTAAGACTGAAATTACTTTTATGAAGAAAGATAAGTACAAAAAAAATTCTTAATTTTTTTGGGACTGATTCCCTTTCCCTCCATGCAAATTCTTATATATAATCGCAACTACCAATGTCATTATGTACTTTTCCTCTAGGGTAGGCCATTTATCTATGTAATTCCTTCCTTCCTTCCTTCCTTCCTTCCTTCCTTCCTTCCTTCCTTCCTTCCTTCCTTCCTTCCTTCCTTCCTTCCTTCCTTCCTTCCTCTTTCTTTGCAATGCCATTCTGGATTTCACTGAGATGTAACTCAATGTAGGAGGATTGGAGAGTACATGGTTCTATCATCCTAACTGGTAAAAATTCTCCTTGTTTAGTGCAGTAGTGGGATTCAAATTTTTTTACTACCGGTTCTGTGGGCATGGCTTGGTGGGTGTGGTGTGGCTTAGTGGGTGTGGCTTGGTGGGCATGGCAGGGGAAGGATACTGCAAAATCTCCATTCCTTCTCCACTCCTGGAGGAAGGTTACTGCAAAATCCCATTCTCTCCCCACCCCACTAATCTGTTTTCCAGCTCCGTTCTCCTTTGCAGGGCAACAAAAAAAGACCCAGATGATCAGCTGGGACTTGGGAGGCAGAGAATAGATGGGGGTGGGGCCAGTTAGAGGTGGTATTTGCTGGTTCTCTGAACTACTAAAAAGTTCTGCTAGCGGTTCTTCAGAATTGGTGAGAACCTGCTGAATACTACCTCTGGTTTAATGGCCATTCCCAATACACTGGTGATGAAAAAATAACTTTATCACCAATCTTCATTGTGACCTTTATAGTAAAGCAAAGGGCAGCTGAAATAGGATTATAAGCATTGTCACATTTTCATTTAGCAACTACTTCACTTAACAACTCAATTGTAGGTCCGAATTGTGTTCATTAAATGAGAGCCTCCTGTATTGAGTTAATGTCATCTTTTTGTTCCAAATGGTAAATAAAGTCATATTTTCATCTGCTTCCATTGATCTAAGAATGTACAAGATAGACAATGTGTTGTATGTTTTCAATAAAACTGAACATTACTAGAAAGTATTGTTTATTTTATTATGTGAATGAACTGTGAATAAGTGTAATAAATGCTTCTTATTTAGGAATATTTCTGCCCATTTGTTGAATAGTACATTGGGCTTTCTATCTAGTTCAATTATCAAGGTGAAGCAGGAGGAGCAATAAGGATAGAAATCTCTCTCTCTCTCTTTCCTGGTATATCAGGAGGAGGTATATTAAATATAGATAGTTGGATTCCTTGTTATCAGAAGTCCATACAAATGCCCTAGGCTGCTGGAATCTTGTACTTGCAATAAAGATTGGACTGCTATTATCTTTGACTAAGACAAAAAGGGGCACCTGGCCCATTTTTACCACAATGAAGAAATATGGATACAGGAACTAGAAGGAGATACTTATTTTCTTATTGAGCTTTTCTCTCCTCTGACTAATTGTGGCTGTGGAAAAACTAGAGAAAATATTGTAGGGGAAAAATAGTGACTATAAAAGTTCCAGTACCTTGTCGTTTGCCTGCCACTTCTTTCCTGCAAATGCTACTCCCTTTAGTTTAGACCAGAGGTGTCCAACCTTGGCAACTTTGAGACTTGTGGACTTCAACTCCCAGAATTCCTCAGCCAGCATATTTAGACACTGACTCAACTGAATGCAGGATTATGTGCTGTGAAATAAAATGAGTTGGGGGGAATTGCCTAGTTTATCCATCCACGCTATTTTTAGTATATGTTTTTCACAAAGAATTTGGAGATTAATTCAATTAATTATACTGTACCAACAATGACAAACTTGCACGTGGGTTAGAAAGTACAGTTTTTCATTATCCCAGTATTAGTAACTACTGAGTAGTCCTTGCTTTTATTATAGTGTTGTTCTTGCATATAATGCACTTTAAATATTTCACACAATGCCAAAATGCAGCTGTAATTTATAGGTAGCACTTCGATATCATCCTTAGAAGACTTGCTAGGTTTTATTTGCCTAGGATTTCAGCTCATTTGGCTAGCTGTAAACATGATTACTATTCTCCCACACATCTTCTTGGTTCGTAATCACAGCGATGTATTAGGAATGCACATAGATTCTGGCTGGGACAAAGAGACAGTGTATGTTCATTGTATCATATTCCATGTCTCTGTGGAAATGGTATCTGAAGTAATGTTCTGCATCATAAAATTGCAACTCCTAATTCCCATACGTCTTTAGCTCATTAAATGTGATTGCTGGATCCAGGGATTAAAACAGATTGTCTGAGACAGACAAATGGAAGGTCTCTTGGGGCCATCCAAACAGCCAGGGAATTTAGGAAGGAAGTCTTAGTTATCCAGTCACTTAGAAAGACCAGAAGGCTTTCTGGAAGCGCTTTTCAGGAAAACTGCGGAGTGCTTCATTACTGGTTGTCTAAAACAGCAATAAATTAACATTCAAAATAATTTAAATGTGCTTGAAGCTAATAGTCAATTTTGAATTATATTTCAATTTATGCAACCAGCAATGACATTATTACTGTTGTTATTGGTTTTATTTACAACTTTTGATGTCTTTTAAGTGGAGTCCTATATTTGCTACTCTTGCAAATGGGAGAAATGAAGCAATAGTGCTTAGACTTATATACCGCTTCATAGTACTTTTACAGCGCTCTCTAAGCAGTTTACAGCATATCCCCCCCCCCCCCAAAAAAAATTGGGTCCTCATTTTCCCTACAAAGGATGGACGGTTGAGTCAACCTTGAGCTGGTCACGATCAAACTCCTGGCAGCAGGCAGAGTTTGCTGCAATACCACATTCTAACCACTGCACCAATACAGTTCATCATTCTTGCAGGACAGGCTAAGATGCCCCATTATTTTTAACCAGCTCTTCTTAAGCTGGAGTTCTCTAGATTGTTGAACACCTTTCATAATTGACAGGCAATAGTTCTTTGCCTCTATTAGCAATTAATGACAGTCGCAATCTAGGTGAAGAGCTTCCGGTTAGGTAAAACTTCTAAGAATTCAAAATATATCACCAAATAATTTCCTGCAACCAAATTTTTAAATGTTGTATAAATCAGTAATGTAGGCATTTAATAGGCAGTGGTGGGATTGATACCATTTCTTTGATTAATTTCGTTAATGTAATTAAAAATATGCACCCCTAAGGATAATGTTGTCTTCTTGTATTTCAATTATATTAGATATTTAGACAACAATATTAGTTCCAGGAAAAAATTAAACTGACCTTTTTTTTTTAAAAAAAAAGCAGAATTTATTTTCACATCAGCACCAAGAGATGAGGACCTCTTGCTATTGTTTCAGCCTATAACTTTGTACCATGTTCACCTTTAGTTTAAGCATAAGCATAATCTAAATTTAAAAAAGAAAATTTTAGTAAAAAGAAAGAAAGTCCTACCAAAGGCACAGAATACAACAAGAACCTGTGCTGTTTTAGAAAATAAAGTTTCTGGCCATCTGTTTTGAATGTTGGTCTTTCCTTACATTGGTTAGCCGTAACCTATGTAAAGGAGAAGAAAGGCTTCTAAAAATACCTTTAAATGGATGAGTAGCCCCCTTTGCAGCTGATACTTGTCTTGGGAGAACACAAAGTGAATGAGAGGTAACTTTCTAAAGAGCAGCAGTTTTTTTTAATAAACATTGTACCAGGGGAGTAAAAGGTTAAATTCATCTCCCTTGCTTTCTACACTCCTGATAGTAGCCAAACTTTCCTCCTCAATCTTGGGGATCATTTTTTATAAAAAGCAGAAAAGTCGTTATTCTTTCCAGATCCTCTTTTATTTAAGGGATTCCCTTAAAATATGTACTGTACATTAACAATATATACATTTCCAAATATATTAGCCTCTGTTTGAGATCAGCTACCGAAGCAGCTATGACAGCATGGCATGCTTTAACTCTAATAAGTCATATTATACTTCTTGGAAATCTCTAATTTATCTGGATCTGACGATGCTTTGCTGCTTGAGTGTAAGCTAATACTGAACCTCCTGTCTGAGTTGTCCCTTGACTATGCTTTTGGCTGTGTATTTGCTATAAATGAATGCTGTTGGTTTTGGGGCCCCGACTGCTCAGCTATGCTCTTAGTTTGTAGTTTGATAATGTGGTCAGGGGGCTGTTAGAGAAATAAGAAGGTCCAAGAAATGGAAAGCCTTCTTCACTCACTCTCTAATATAGCTATTAATAGGTGTTAGGATCTCCTAGTGTCAAGAATGCTTCCCTGAGTAAATTTCTTTCCTGCTGGGAACCTCCATTTTGGAAAGTACAGAATTCTGTACATTCTGGCAAGTGCAGAGAAGAGCAATTAAGATGATTAAAGGCCCGGAGACTAAAACATATGGGATGCAGGAATTGGGTATGGCTAGTCTGGGGGGGGGAAAGGACTAAGGGTGACATGATAACCTCATTCCAGTATTTGAGAGGTTGCCACAAAGAGGATGGGTCAATTTATTTACCAAAGCACCAGAAGGCAAGAGGAAAAAAAAAACAATAGGTGAAACCTAATCAAGGACAGAAGCAACCTGAGGAAAAACTTCCTAACAGTGAGAGCAATTAACCAGTGGAACAGCTTTGCCTTCAGAAGTTTGTGGGTGCTCCATTACTGGAAGTTTTTAAGACTGGACAGCCACCTGTCTGGAATGGTATAGGGTGTTTTGCGGCGGAATAAACGAGACTGCACACCTTTAGTGAGATAGCTCTTTTCTGTTTATTTGCAGGGATCGACTCGGGCTGGCGGCGCGGCAGCCTCTCCTTTTAAAGGGCTGGCCGCGCCAGATACCAGCCACTGGCGAGGGCGAAAACTCCCGCCAGAATTTGACCCAATGGATGGTAAGTATTTTAAATATGAATTGACCAACCCAGAACACCCCTCCCCTCTTGGTCTAGTCCGACCAATCAGGAGCCGCGCCTACGTGACGTAGTCACGTAAGTAGGCGGGGCTCCTGTGGACCCGACTGGACCTGCGCAGCTCAGTCGTGTCGTCGCTGTTGGCCGGTGCGGAAGGACCTATTGATCCTCCTGCTCCCGGCCCCGGAAACTTCGGGAAGGTCGAGTCGGCCGCGTCACTCCTGGCGGGCCCAGCTCGGCTAGTTGATGTGGCTGTGCCGCTCCCTCCCGGACTTGGATTATCGTCGGTCTCGCCAAGGTCTCTATCTGGATGTTCACCAGGCCCAGGTGCGTAGTTGCGAAACTCGACCGGGGCTAGTGTTGAGGGTGTATATGTGTGAGTTAGGTCGTCGTTGTTTATTTGTGGGTTTGTTGTCTTGTTGTTGCTTAGTGGTAATTCCCCTTCCCCCCCAGGGTGATCGTGAGATCTGGGTAGGGTGCGGGATCTAATTTGATCGATATGCCGCTTCCAAGTCCTGTTATCAGAAGTGGTTAGGCGGTATGATCGTGGGCCTGTGATTTGTGTTATGGTGGCTGGCACCCATAAGGGATGTCCGATCAAGTTTTTTGCGTAGACTAGGTCTCCGATTTGGAAAGTCCTTATTTTACTGGAAGAATCAATCGGTTTATCTGTGGAGTATGTGGGGTGTAACCTGTCTAGGGGGGAGCGTAGTTTCCTCCCCATTAGTAATTCTGCTGGGGTCTTGTTAGTGATAGTGCTAGGTGTGGTATGTTGTAAGAATAGTAGTTTGTCAATTCGAGCCTGTATGGGGCCCTGGCCTAGTTTGTGTAGTGTCTCTTTGGTGAAACGAACCATGCGTTCGGCTCGTCCGTTCGCCGCCGGGTGTGCCGGCGCGGTTAGGGCATGCCGTATGCCCAAGCTGGCGAGGTAACTCTCAAACTCTATTGCTGTGAATTGTGGCCCATTGTCAGATACTAGGGTGTCTGGCAAACCGTGTGTTGAGAACCATTTCCTGAGCTGTCGGATGACAGCTTCGGAAGAGGTTGACTGCATTAGGCTTACTTCTAGCCAGTTTGAATAAGCATCCACCAGAATTAAAAATGTGTGACCATTTGTCGGACCCGCGAAATCTATATGCAGTCTAGACCATGGTCCCCTGGGAACATCCCACTCTGTGGCCGGTGCTTTCGGGGGTGAGGGTCGGGATGTTTGGCATGGTTGGCAAACCCCAACCCAGTCCGTGACGTCCTTGTCTAAACCCGGCCACCAAACATAACTTCTTGCTAAGCTTTTCATTTTAACTACCCCTGGATGACCCTCATGCAATAGTCTTAAAATTTTAGTCCGTAGTCTTTTTGGAATAACCACTCTATCACCCCAAAGTACGCACCCCTTCATTACTGATAGTTCCATTTGTCTCTGTTTAAACTGTGTATACTCGTTCTGTAGCTGAATGTCCGGCCATCCCTTTACAATCCAACCCCTCACTTTATGCAGTAAGTTGTCGTTGGCGGTTTCTTGAGCGATGTCTGCTGCCGTAATCGGGAAATCGGTTAAAGTCTCAATTAAGAATGTTGTGGTACAAGGATTCGGGTCAGGGTCACTGTCCGGTAATGGGCAGCGACTTAATGCATCAGCGTGCAAAATTGATGGGCCGGGGCGGTAAAACAGAGTGTAGTTATATGCTGCAAGGAATTCTGTCCATCTTGTCATTCTGGGGGATAAAATATTAGGGGTTGCTTTGTTTCCAGCCAGGAGTCCTAACAGCGGTTTGTGATCAGTTATTATAGAAAACTGACGGCCATACAGGTATTCATGGAAACGTTTAATACCAGCAATTATGGCTAGAGCTTCTTTGTCTAATTGACTATAATTCCTCTGGCTTTTAGATAGTGTTTTTGAATAGAATGCGATTGGGGCTTCTCTGTTATCCGGTAGACAGTGGCTCAGAACGGCTCCGACCCCAAAAGGCGACGCATCGCAAGTTAGTATCAACGGCAATGTTTCATTATACTGTATAATCACCTTAGTTGAAGTCAGAAGCTCTTTTATTCGGTTAAATGCTGTTTCTTCCCGACTGCCCCACTTCCAAACTGCATTTTTGTCCAAAAGCCTATGCAAAGGTTCCGCCACTGTAGCTTTCTGTGGCAGAAAAACATGATAAAAATTTATTAGTCCCAGGAAAGCTTGCAGCTCAGTCTTGTTGTTTGGTGTGGGGGCGTCATTTATGGCACGGACCTTTCCTTCGGTTGGGTGGATACCGTCGCCATCAATAAGATATCCTAAAAATTCTATTTTTTCTGTCATCAATGTACATTTTTCTTTTTTAACCTTGAGCCCCGCTTCCGTGAATTTGGTAAGGACTTCTCTTAGACGATCTCGCAATTGCTCTTTGTTACTAGCTGCGATTAGTACATCGTCAAAGTATGGTATAACCCCCGGTATTCCCTGTAGGAGGCGTTCCATTAACCCTTGGAAAATGCCTGGAGCCACGCTGACGCCAAATTGGAGGCGGTTGCATTTGAATGCGCCCCGGTGTGTAACAATGGTTTGGGCTTCAGCCGTTTTTTGGTCTACGGGTAGTTGCTGATAAGCCTGAGCCAAATCGAGTTTTGCAAAAATTTTTCCGCCTTTGATAGAGTGTAGCAAATGTTGTACCACCGGAACGGGGTATGCGCTTTGTTGCAGCGCATGGTTAAGGGTGGCCTTAAAATCCCCACAGATCCGAATCGACCCATCCGCCTTGATAGGGGTTACTATAGGGGTCTCCCACTTAGCGTGATCAACAGGTTCGATGACCCCTTGCTTAACTAGTTTATCTAGCTGTTCTTCTATTTTTGGTTTTAAGGCGAATGGTACTCTTCTAGCTTTTAATCTAATAGGTGTCACCTTAGGGTCTAGATTAAATGATATTGGGTTTCCCCGGTACTTGCCTAGTTCTCCGTTGAATAACTCCTGGAATTCTTGCACGAGGTCTGCTTCCCAATCTGTATCTGAAACATGGTTGATGCCGGTCATCCCGATTCCTAGCGGCTCGAACCATTCTAGACCCAAAAGACTTGGTCTGTTTCGGTCCACTATTGTTAAGGGCAGGATTTCAGTGTGATTTTTGAAAGTTACTTGGAAATGTCCAACTCCCACAACTGGAATTCGATTTCCCTGGTAGTCTTTCAGTATTAGCTTCTGTCTCGAGAGTTGGCTCCGCTGTAAGCTTGGGATTAAATCTTTGATGTTGTTCCACGAGACCATGGAGAGGAACGAACCCGAATCCACTTCCATCTCGCACTCTCGTCCCTCAATGCCAACTGTAATGTGGACTTTTCTAATGTTTGTCGTATTTGCATGACCAATTATCACTGTTTGGTGTGTCTCTTGTCTTCTGTTAGATGATTCTTTGTATTTTCTATTCCTCCCGTCTTGGTTCCAACGGCTACTGGTCATCTGTTCTCCCTCTCTCCCTCTTGGGGGTGGGCTTCTTCTTTGTCTTGGGCTGTAACTGGTCCTGGCTCTGCATACTCTGGCAATGTGACCCCTTTTCTCACACTTCCTACAGATGGCATCTATAAAACGGCACTCTGATCTGGGGTGATTTCCTCCACATCGATTACATTCGAAATCAACCCTTCTGTTTGGCCGCTCTTTTCCCCCTTTCGTAGTCTTTAGATGGCATACCTCGTCTTCCTCATTACTGTCTTCGGATTCTAGGTCCTCATGGTGTGTCGTGGTTTTTTCTCCCTCGCTTTGAGGTCTGATCGTCTCCTTGCTATTGTAGAGTGCGGCGTGATTGATTTTTTTCATTTTTGCCACCGACTTTTGAGCGGTTTCGGCTGCGGTAGCTTCCTCTATCGCCTCATTAGCTGTTATCTTAGGTCGGTTAAGTAATTTGCTCTGCAATATTGGGTCTTTTAACCCCAGTACGATCCGATCCCTCAAAGCCTCATTGAAATCTGAAAATTCACAATCCCCCACAATGTCTCTTAACTCTGCTACGAAATCCGCGATGGACTCACCCTCTCTCTGGTTTCGGAGGTAAAATTCGTGGCGCTTGATAAGGCAGGAGACTGTAGGAGCATAGTGTGCTCGCAGGATTTTTTCTAACTCCGGCCAGGCTAACGTCTTCACATCCGTTGGTGATGCCAGATTTTTTGCCATTTTGAAGACTGCTGGACCGCAATGCGTTAGGAATACCGCTCTCTTTCTGTGCTCCGACACGCTGCTCAGCTCACTGCTCTCTAGAAACATTAGGAAGCGATCGATGTACGTCTGCCATTCTTCCTTTGCCGGGTTGAAATGTTCTGGTGGGGGGTTGTTTCCGGCCATTTTGCCGCTCGAGTTTCGCCGCTATTCACTCACTGCTGGTGCTGTCTCGATCCCACCTTCGTCGCCAGTGTTTTGCGGCGGAATAAACGAGACTGCACACCTTTAGTGAGATAGCTCTTTTCTGTTTATTTGCAGGGATCGACTCGGGCTGGCGGCGCGGCAGCCTCTCCTTTTAAAGGGCTGGCCGCGCCAGATACCAGCCACTGGCGAGGGCGAAAACTCCCACCAGAATTTGACCCAATGGATGGTAAGTATTTTAAATATGAATTGACCAACCCAGAACATAGGGTCTCCAGAGGGGTTGGATTAGAACAGGGGTCTCCACCCTTGGCTACTTTAAGACTTGCAGACTTCAACTCCCAGTCATTCTTCCAGCTCTAGTCTGATTGATTGAAATAGAGATGAAGACATGCTAGCTATATGCTTTGGTTCCTGAGCCCACTTTCCCAGGGATACTCCATTACCAACTTAATGTCAGGATCACTTTAACCCCCACATTGAAAGTTGCAAGTAAATCCTAGAATGATAATCTAGCAGATTTGATGAGATGTGATAGATTAACTACCAGTATCTCCATGATTTTTTTTAATTCTCGTGAATCATTTTGGATATTTCAGTAGAACATTGTTATCAATTAAAGAATAAATATTACTATTTATTATTTCATTTGTTTTAGAAAAGGAAGTAATTTTTCCTGACAGGGGAGGTTATTTTTTTAACAGGGACTATTTAAGTCGCATATCCCATTAGGTTCAGTATTAATAATTCCCAGATAAATTACTATGCTGCCATTGCCAAAATAAATCTTATGCACTTATGTGTGGTAATTTGTACCGTGTGTTTAGCTACTTAATGATATTTTTACACTTACAATATTAATGACTGAAAAGATACAAAATTGTTTCCTTTATATTCTTATCTTCTAATGTGTACTGTGCCTAATGTTAGGAATAGCAGCTGGAACAATTATATCAGCAACTTAGATTCCTTCCCTATATAACTTTTTGTTACCATTAAAACAGAGCAAGAGAAAAAAATCTGGAATAATTGTGGTCCACCTTTTAACAATTTTATATATTCAGTAATGTTTTTTCAGTGGATTAAAGTTTACTTTCTAAAAAACAACAAGCATACTTTAGAACTTGTTAAATCTTTATAAATCAATTCAGAATCCAGATCCAAAACTTGGGCTGGAAAGAATTCAAAGTTTGATTCAGAGCATCATTTAGGAAAAATAGGGGTCTACCAGTTATATCCCATAATTTAGCATGAAAACAAATCCCATCTGTCAGAAGTGGTATAGGATGTCATACTTGGGGGGGGGGGGGGGGAAGGGTTGGACTAGATGACCGACATAGTCCCTTCCAACTCTGTTAATCTGTATCTGTATCAAATGGCTGTAAGTTTTATGATTGCTACTTTTTTCAATGGAGCAGGATGAATTTTGCAGACACGCTAGGAGCATTTGAAGAGATAAAGCATGCCAAATTTCACAGAAATTATGAGAGTTTTCCAGCTATGCTTTGTCAAAATCTGTTTTTTTTTAAAAATTTGTAAAGAGAGGACTGTAATGGTCTCATTTTTAGGGCCAAATGTAATGAAATTTGCAGACCCCTCCATGGGGAGTATTCATGCCACTTATCAGACAGATATATTGGAACATTTTTGTGGAAAGGGGAAAAAAAATTTGCTCTATTTTTAAAGAGAATCTTCAAAGAGAATCAGTGTGGAATAGAGAGTCTTAAAACTGGATAGGCCATTACAATAACAATACACAGGTGACATCTGTTCTTCCACCCCAAAATTAAGATGCTCTTAGCCTATTAAGCCACCTGAGGGGGAGAAAGAGGCACAAATCCGAACTGTGCTTTTTTACGATGATTTGCATGTTGCACTTTTTAATTGATGACTTTTTTCTTTAACAATTTTTTTTGAACTTGCAGTAAAGCATGCTTATTAGAGGCAGGCTTATCACAGTCTTGGTCACCAGCTGAGAGGGTTCTAGCTGTAGTATCAGTCAAGAAAAGCTTCTCAGCCAGGAGCTAAAGTCTAAGTATAATAACAGGATAACATGCAGTACTTTTCTGTAAAATAATGAATGAATGAATGAATGAATGAATGAATGAATGAATATAGATAGTCATCCCTTATGACCACAATTGAGCCCAAAATTTCTGTTGCTAAGTGAGACATTTGTTAAGTGAATTTTGCCCCACTTTACAATCTTTCTTGCCACAGTTGTTAAGTGAATCACTAGTAACATGGTTGTTAAATGAATCTGGCTTCTCCACTGCCTGTCAGAAGGTCACAAAAGGAGATCACATGAACCTGGGACACTGCAACCGTCATAGGTATGAGTCAGTTGCCATTGGAACTTTGAATGGTCACTAAATGAATTCTTGTAAGTTCAAGGACTACCTGTAGAGTTTACCCAACAGGCTGATATTCCTCACAAAAGACCATCATGTCCCAAATTCGGATGAAATGGTGTACTCCTTGCAGACAACTCTGCATCCTAGATCTGCAGATTGGGACTGATCCAAACGGGGCCTTGCCCAAATCTGACTCTTGGAGGTTCCTGGTTTGTAATTCCTGGAGATTTGAGGTGCTGAAAAAAAATGAGTGAGCATTGCTTAAAATAAATTGGTATTGTTTCTCTAGAGCAGAAGCCTCCAAACTTGGCAACTTTAAGACTTATGGACTTCAACTCCCAGAATTCTCCAGCCAGCTGGCTGGAGAATTCTGGGAGTTGAAGTCCACAAGTCTTAAAGTTGCTACGTTTTGAGGATCCCTGCTCTAGAGGAACAGGAGAGGCAGGGGGTTGTGGTTCGCTGGCAACAGGTGTGGACAGCTGAGGTCTCGGAGAGGGAAGACTCAGATGAGGGGCCTGCGTGTGATGCAGGGATGAGGCCAGGACCATCAGGGAGTAGAATGCTGCCTTTGGAGATTGTGGAGCCTGGCAACAGTGATGAAGAGATCCCTGAGGAGCCTGCGCCCAGTGTGTCTGCGCGCAGGGCTGTTTGAAGGAAAGAGCAGCTGCAGCAGCACAGGTGACTCAGGAGTAAGGCTGCAAGGTAATGGCCCCTCCCTTAAGAGATAAAAGCCAGCTGAGAAACCACAGTTCTTTGCAGGAAGCAAAGAAGTTTTTGCACTCAAGCCTTGTGGACGTTTGGAGTATCTTGTTTGGTGTTTGGAGAATTTTTGTGTTGGAAATATTTCTTAGTAACTTTATTAGTGTTCTTGCCAGCCTTGCACCACCTTGGCAAGGCTCATTCTTATCTGAGATAATTAAGTTTGAAACAGTCTTTTAACCGTGAAGGAACGAAATTTGTAAAGAATCATTAAAAGGTTTTGCTGTTACCTCTGTTTCGTGTTTGTTTCCTTGGAACAAGGTTTGGGTCAGAACACAGGGAGAGGGGGAGCTTTGAAGCAGATTTCTGAACCAAATTTGGGCCTCTCTCTAATAAAAATCTGCCAACTGTCTATTCTTAATGCAGGCAACTGCTTCTGAAGTGGCAGCTCCAATCAAGCCAATTCTGTGAAGCGTTACTTCATGAATGGGATAAATTTTCAGTGTTTGCTAAGAATGGTATTCCTATAATACATTTAGTTAGAGTGCCTAATATGAAGAAAGGAGCCAGGATTTGGCAATCATGGGCAACAAATTTGTTTCATTTTCCCATAGCTTGTTTTCCTATTCAATTCAATTCAGAATAGAGCTGGAAGGGACCTTCGAGATCTTCTAGTCCAGGGGTGTCAAACTGGCGTCGTCATGGCAGCATCAAGTGATGCATCGGGACTTTCCTCCATTTCGCTAAACCAGGCATGAGTGTGGCCAGCGTGTGATGCATTCAGCCTGCAGGCTACGAGTTTCACAGGTCTGTTCTAGTCCAACCCCCTTCAATTTCAGTGGCTGTCCAGTCTCTTCTTTAAAAACCTCCAGTGATGAAGCACCCACAGATTCTGAAGGCAACCATTCCACTGGTTAATTGTTCTCACTGTTAGGAATTTTCTCCTTGTTTGGCCCTCAGATGCTTTGGAGAATAGTTTGACTCCCTCTTCTTTGTGGCAACCCCTGAGATATTGGAACACTGCTATCATGTCATCCCTAGTCCTTCTTTTCTCCAGACTAGCCACTCCCAAATCCTACAACCATTCTTCATAATCTCCAAGTCTTTAATCACCTTAGTTTGTCTTCTCTGCATTTTTTCCCCAAAGTCTCAACATCTTTTTTGTAATGTGGTGACCAAAACTGGATGCAGTATTCCAGGTGTGGTCTTACTTAAGGGTTTATAAAGCGATACTAATACTTCATCTGATTTTGATTCTATGCCTGTATTTATATAACCAAGGATTGTATTAGCTTTTCTGGCAGTTGCTGTATGCTGCTGGCTCATATTTAAGTGATCCTAGGGCTCCAAGGTCCCTCTCACAGTTACTGTTTTTCAGCCAGATTTTAATCTAATCTGTACTTGTACCTTTGGTTTTTCCTGCCTAGGTGTAAAACCTTGCTTTTCTCCACATTAAATTTCATGGATAGGGCTCATTTTTCAACTTTCTCAAGATCCTTTTGGATCTTGAACTTGTCTTTTGGGGTGTTGGCTATTCCTGCCAACTTAGTGTCACCTGCAAATTTGATGAGTTCCCCTTCTATTCCCTCATCTAATTAATTTATGAAGATATTGAAGACTACCTGGCCTAAGACAGGTACTTAATGGTGCCCCACTGCTTACTTCTGTTTCTAGACTGGATTGCAAGACTTCCTCAATGGTATGAAGAAATTGGTTTGACACATTTGCAGGAAAAAAAGAACCCACAATAAAAAGATTAACTACACTTTACAATCCTTTAGGAATTGACCTTGAGGTTTAGGCAAGCTTTAAGTTTCTGAAAATCAAGGATGCAGGCAGCAGTTCTGGAATTTCTAAGAACATCTGGGATAATAGAGATCTTTTCTGAGAGATGAAAAATACATCAGTTCATCAAACTAATGTAGTTAAGGGCAGTTCTTATAGTCTATGATGAATGGATTCTAGTTAATAATCTGTGGATCTACAGGTTCTCATTAAAAGCTGTTTTTATGTTCCATAGCCTTAAAGACAGAGATGGGGCCAATCCTATATTTTACTGTCTTTTATTTGCCTAATCAAATGGCTCAAGCATCTGATTATAATTCACTCAAAGTTTTCAGAATCTTAAGGGGACACGCTAGATGAACTGAGCTGAAGATAAACTTAAATAGAACTAAATAACTTCAAGCCCTCTGATAGAAATGGATGTGGATGATGATCCCAGTTTTTAGTAAATTTCTGATGTTTTCTTGTGTTTTATTTTTATTTACCGAAGTTGAATTTTAGAAAGCTATGGTCTCTACCATCTTTGCTATCACATCCTTTCAATATAGAATGTATTATAATTTAAACATGTACTCTCCAATATATTTCTCTATATTTGTACAGAGAAAAGATCACCCTAGAGTCCAGTGACACTTCAATCAGAATAAAGCTGGAAAGGACCTTGGAGGTCTTCTAGTCCAACCCCCTGCCCAAGCAGGAGACCTTATACAATTTCAGACAAGTGGCTGTCCAGTCTTTTCTTAAAAACCTCCAGTGATAAAACACCCACAACTTCTGAAGGCCAGCTGTTCCACTGGTTAATTGTCCTCACTGTTAAGAAGTTTCTCCTTAATTCCAGGTTGCTTCTCTCCTTGGTTAGTTTCCATCCTTTCTTTTTTTTTTAAAACTGAAGTTTTAAACCCTTCCAAGTTTTCAATCTTTGGGTTTTTATCAGAGGCCAATTTCATAGAACAAATTACCTGATCACCTTCAAACCCAATTCTTTGTCAGTGTTTCAGGGGTAACTTTCCACACCAAAAGTCTTTCTCCTTTTCTGTGTCTTTCATTGACTATTCACCCTGCTTGCACAGTATTTCACTGGCCCATTCCAGCCTTCCCTGGATATTCTTCAAATCTATCACCTCCTACAACCCCCTACTGCTCCCTTTCTAGATGAAGCCGTTTCTAACAATCTGGTAATAAGAACCCATCACAGGAAGGAGCAGTGCTGCTTTTATCTGTGGGAAAACCGGTTCTACAGCCCAGATGCTAGAATCCTTTAATTGCTGAAACTTGGCTGTGTAGAGGAAAGCATTGCAATCTGCCTCCTGCCGTTACAGCGCTGGTAAATCTATATCCAGGGAAGGGTGACCTTAAAACCAATTCCCATACAGGAAGTTTTGTTTATCAACATGCTAGGGAGAGCAGAGCCCAAGTGTTGTTTGAAGGGTTCTCTGTTTCATAGATTCCAAATGTTTGGGACTGACAATATATATATATATTGTCGATTTTCACGGGTACAGGTATGCAGGTCTTGGCATGTTCGGGTCTTTTCCCATGTAAGATTGAGAGTATCTTGGCAACGTTTCGACAAGGTCCCACTTGCCATCTTCAGGCTGGTGCTTTCGGCTTTGTGGCTCGCACAAGCACAAAGCCGAAAGCACCAGCCTGAAGATGGCGAGTGGGATCTGGTCAAAACGTTGCCAAGATACTCTCAATCTTACACGGGAAAAGACCCGAACATTATATGTATGTATGTATGTATGTATGTATGTATGGTATTTAGGTTTCTTCGGGTATTTTCCCACGTAATATTTGTGCTTTTATTATAGCGACGTTTTGGCAGAATCTCATCCGCCATCCTCAGGCTTGTGTGTTAGGTTAGGTTTTAGTCTGGCTGTTTATTTCCTCCCTGTAGAGATCTGATATTTGTTTTCTTATGTGTGTGTGTGTATATGTATGTATGTATGTGTGTATATATATATATATATATATATATATATATATATATATATATGTATATATATATATACACATACATACATAATACATACATACATAATACATACATACATACATACATATTAAGCCTTACCCCCATTAGTGGTTTTTTTTAAAAAAAAAAGAAGAAAAAACACTTTCAGTATTTACTTAACCTCATAACTCAGTTTATTAGGGAGGGTCCATTCTTTGTAGTTTAGGTAATGGGTTCACCACATGTTTATACTCTGAAGGACTTGGGTAAAATGGCTAACACCTATTTCTCCACCTCCTGCCTCAGAGGTTAAGACCCTGCTGTATTGTTAGTTTAGTGCTGTGGCCCATTCCCTGTATATAATTACACTCATCCCCCAAGTTTAAGGAAATCCCTGAGCCTTTGTACTAACTAACTGCAATGTATCATGCTGCCCCCCCCCCCTGCAAAAAAAGAGAAGTTGTATTTTTTTAAAAAATGCAATAAAACTTTCACATTATTAACTTCCCCTCTTTTTAATGGAAGACTTTAAAAAATGCCATTGTACCACATTAAAGGCTGCTGCATCAGGCTCACTATTGGCTAATGAGCCGCCTTGTGTCCTATGCCACACACAACTGCCTTCAAGTGCTGCTTTTAACTTAACCTTGATGTAGTGCCAGGAATGTGCACGGATCTACTTTGATAGTAGTAGGGGAAAGTTAATCTTGTGAACACACTTTGAAAATATGTGTGAGATTTAGATTTGAATGTTAATTAATTGAATAGAGCCTCATCTATAGGAACAAGAAGGCATATCGTCTGTTCTTAATAATAGTTCATTACTCATCATTTCCCCTTTCACAGAACCTTTTTTTCCCCCATGGCTTGCATTATTGCTAATCTCTACAGTCTCATCTATTGAATTATTTTAGGGTGCATGATAGGAGACAGACAGTTTGGTATAGTGGTTAAGGCATCAGGCTAGAAACCAGGAGACTGTGAGCAGTGGTCCTGCCTCAGTGGTAGGAGCCGTGGTGCACAGTGGTTAAGAGGTAGTACTGCAGGCTAACTCTACCCTCAGCCAGGAGTTCGATCTGGGTGGGCTCAAGGTTGACTCAACCTATCATCCTTCCGAGGTCAGAAAAATGAAGACCCAGATTGTTGGGGGCAAAATGCTGACTCTGTAAACCACTTAAAGAGGGCTGTAAGGCATTATGGAACAATATATATATATGTGTTATTAGTGTTATTGCTATTGCTTAGGAATAAAACCTGCTGGATGACCTTAGGCCACTCATTTTCTCTCTGCCCTAGGAAGGAGGCAATGGCAAAGCATTTCTGAAAAACCTGCCTAAAAAAATCTGTAGGGACTTGTCAAGGCAGTCTCCAAGAATACGACACGATTGAATGGGAAGAAGAAAAATGTGTGATAGGAAGAGACACAGCTTGAACTAATACTTTGCATTTAGAAGATCCCAGGTTAAACTCCTGGTTAAACTCCTGGTGGTAGAATTATGAGAATCATAGAACGACAGTAAATTATGCATTTGTTTGATTTATATCCCACCTTTATTTTGTACCAACACTTTCCAGCATCTCTGGGTAGCTTATATGGTAAACATTATTTGCATATTGCCCTCCAACAATCTGGATCCTCAGCCTTGAGCCTAAGGCAACCTTGAGCCCCGCTCAAGGTTGCCTTAGGCTCAAGGCTATCGGCATAGTTTGCCTGCAATACTGAAGTTTAACCACCAGAGCAAAATATGTATATAATAATTACTCCTCCAATTTTCACCCCCACAACAATTCTTTGAGATGGGTTGAGTCTCTGCAAAAGAATTCCTGACCCAAAGTCATCCAGCTGACTTCAATGCCTAAGGAAAGACTGCATATCATAGACTCTGGGTTTGTAGTTCAGAATCTTAACCACTATACTAAACTGGCCCTCTCAATAAATAATATTTATACTTAATAATACAGGTAGTTTTCGAATTACAGCAGTTCATTTAATGACCATTCAAAGTTACAACAGCACTAAAAAAATTGACTTATGACTGTTTTTCGCACTTACAGCCATTGCAGTCATGTGGTCAAAATTTGAATGCTTGGACACTGACTCATATTTATGACGGTTGCAGTGTCCCGAGGTCATGTGAACACCTTTTGTGACCTTCTAACAAGCAAAATCAATGGGGAAACTAGATTCACTTAACAACTGTGTTACTAACTTAGCAGCTGCAGTGATTCACTTAACAACTGTAGCAAGAAAGATTGTAAAATGGGAGCAAAAAAATCACTTAACAAATGTCTCACTTAGCAGCAAAAATTTGGGGCTCAATTATGGTCATAAGTGGAAGATTACCTGTATTATATACAGTGTTCATTGACATTGTGGAATGTGTCAGGAGTAGGGACCTGTGGCTTTCTTAATCCATTTGAACTATTCAGGTGACTCTGGGGCACAGATAAACCTCCAAGGGGCCTCAACAACTATCTAAAAGAATGCAAATGACAAGCTTTCTGCAAAGAGTATAAATCCTTCCATTTTCCACCATCCAGTAAGAGCTGAAGAAGCTTCTTAGGTGAGAAGCAAAACATATGCAAAGAAAAACAAGGAAGTCCAGTTGTCTCTTGAAAAAGCACCTTTGGAACCATCATGACCTGGATGTCTGAACATCTCCATAAACAACAGCTCCTCGAGTTACTGGGTTCATGTGAATCCTTTTTAATTCTTAAGATAAAAAAATGTTAATATCTACTTGCTAACTTTTGAAAAAAAAAACATGTTTTATTCTGGTTACCTCTAAGTGTTATTGCAGGAATTATTGAGCTTTGAAGGAAGCAGATGGAAAATTATACCACAACATACCATCAAGACACTGAAATAATTAAAAACTGAGACATGAAGATTCTTGAAGAATATTGGTGTGTTTCAAAAGAAATTAAAATATAAAATACATAGTATGCATATATTTTATTGCTTTTGATACCATCCACAGGTACCCTGTGCTTTAGTGTTTTCAGTGATGACCTCACTTTTCATACACCTACTCTCATATATTCATGCCACCCTCTCTCTGTTATATTTTTATGGAACTGTGAAACTAAGATTTTTCAGAGAGATATTTGGAGACACTTTAAGGTTTTGCTGCCTGAATGGGAACATATCAGGACCTTCTTGCTGTTTTAGTTGTGCTGGTGATTTAATGATACATTGACAACTCTAAGTTGTTCAGAGTATTCAGACAGAGAGTGTCATAAAAATCAAATGAATAAATAACCCAACATAGTTCTTGATTCAGAAAATCAAGGCATACATTATGGGGTTAAACCTTAAAATCTGTATTTAATGACAATTTTTGAAAAATGTGCCCCGTGGATTTTCTAAGAACTAGTTTAGAAATCTGCATTTTGAATATATATGTTTGTTGTTTCATAAGTAAATACACACTTAAATGAGAATATTTTTTTTAAATCATAGATCAATGGAGAAAAATGGAGCAAAAAAAATCTGCAAAGGAATTCTGCAGAAGCCCTATCACTCAGGAATTTGGCAGATGGATTTATTCTGCTCTGGTAATGAAAGGTGACTGAATGTAACAGGTTTTTCTAAATAGGAAGCATTCTTGCTCTGTTTTCTTCAGAATAGACTTCATTTAGTTGCACACTGGGCAATTTTCTCACTTTTCCAAGCCATTGAAATACATGACACACATGCTTAGTCATCCACACTTGAAGGTACCTGCTTTTGTAAAGAAAGAAAGAAAGAAAGAAAGAAAGAAAGAAAGAAAGAAAGAAAGAAAGAAAGAAAGAAAGAAAGAAAGAAAGAAAGAAAGAAAGAAAGACCCCATAATGTATACCATCATTAGAATAAAGATACATGATGGGATCAATGTAACCATTCCAATGTTCATGAGACACATGTCAATATAGTTTCTATAGTATGTCAGCTATCCAGACCTCTCATCCAGGTTAGGAAATTCTAATTTTACTTATAATTATTATATTTATTCAAATGTGTTATTACCAGCCATTGACTATAATCCTAAAATCTGTACATCACAGATCTCTCTCCCTCTCTCTCTCCCTCCCTCCCTTTCTCTTTCTCTCTCTCTCTCACACACACACCTTTTTAGTTTTTTGATGTTTGCAGTACCAGATTTTCACATACATCCACAATTCATGCAGGGAAGGAAGGAAGGAAGAAAGGAAGGGGGGGAGGGAAGGAAGGAAGGAATCAAACAAATCTACCAAACAAATTTATTATACTTTCTGGACAAGTAGCAAGTATTTTGACATTTAGAGAAAGCCTCGTTGGAAGAGTATATGATTATAATGTAAAAACTTTCCAGGTTTGATTGACAGCATCTCCAGTTTCTAAATATCAGGTACCTAAAAGATGGAAAGTTTTCTGCTTAACTGAAAGCCTCCAGAGCATCTACCAATCAGATTACATTGCTCTGGAGTGGATAGGCAAATACAACCAGCTCCGGTGGGACACTTCCTTATGCTCCTAACTTGCAAAAATAGAATAATAAAATATTATCACGTGTGTCATCTTGGCAAGGAAAATCCCCAGCATAAGAACGATGAAAGATTGCTGAAGGAAAGAAAGCCCTTATGCATAGCAGTAATAATTGTTCAGATCAAGGTCCTGTCATTTTTATGATATTCCATTATAGCATAGAATTTCCACACTGAAATTTCAGGACTTGGTCTACTGAACTTAATTCCTTTTCTTGTCCGCAGCTTCATCTGCCCAGATTCTCAGCAAGAACAGAAAGGCTAAGATGGAAATTATAGATGTGAGCTTCATGTTGAGAAAGGGACGAGCAGGACTTATTCCCTTTGTATTTTGTAGCCACTCTCTCAACTGTTCACTCAGCTGTGTGCTGCTCAGTCAAACTGCATCTGTGTTGAACTCTGAAGTGTTAAATAATGCACACACAGGATGTGTATGAGTGCAAAAAGCTCGGGAGATGAGTGAATAATTAATACGAGTATCTCTTCTTGCGTTCGTTGATACTTGCTCACTAAATTTTATCATTCTGAGGCTTCAGAAAGAGAACTTTAGCCACAATATTTCCCTCCCCCTCTTTGGGGGCGGGTATTATTAATGATTGATTGCATCTGTTTACAAATTCTGCCTTAGGAATTTGGGATTCCTTCCTGCTACCCCAATCCTTCAAATCTGTTTGCATTCTCAGCTTTGTTCACACATGTCCTCTTTCCTATCTTTTTTTTTTTTTTTAAAGTGGGATTTCAAGTATTTTCATCTGTTACGAAAGGTGGTGATTGAAATGTAACAGGGGGAAATTTTACATCATATCTACCTATAGGCCATTTCCACCATCGTGATTTACAGCATCTTTTAGCATCGTTCAACCATTGCAGTGCTGACATAACAGCAATGAAAGCAGAGTTGATATTACCCTAAAGAGGGCTAGGAGATGCTCTTAGGTTTTTACAAATCGCAGAAAAGGAAATAGCCGTAAGTCGAACGATTTTCTGCAGATGTTTCGGTGTGCCAGAATATAGTGCTCTGTTGCAGTTCTCGTAAACGTCTCAAATGCATGTTGAATTGCTACCCCTTTTTGGACGCAAAACTGCACATATTAAAATAATGTCCAATCAGAGCTCAGAGCGAGACACACATTTGTGCATAGTACTGAACTAGATGGATCAATGGTCTGCTTTGATATAATTTCCTCTGAACTTGTGATGTTTAGTCCACTGGGCTTGGTTGTTAAGAGGATCCATTTTATTAATAGCAATAGCAATAGCACTTAGACTTCACAGTGCTTTACAGCCCTCTCTAAGCAGTTTACAGAATCAGTCTTTTGCCCCCAACAATCTGGGTCCTCATTTTACTGACCTCGGAAAGGTGGAAGGCTGAGTCAACCTTGAGGCAGTGAGAATTGAACTGCCAAACTGCTGGCAGCTGGCAGTCAGCAGAAGTAGCCTGCAGTACTGCATTCTAACCACTGCGCCACTGTGGCTCTAAATATCTGACCTACAGTTACTTTCACAAGGACGAAGTGCCTTTATCAACAGGAATGATGACCCTCCCATTTCAGAGTCTTCCCTGGTTCCAGCTATAATCCTCAACACAGCTGGGAAAGAAGTAGGATCTCCAAAGAACAAAACTTCATTAGGAGCTGTCCCTCTTGAGATGAAAACCATTTGGGTGGTTTGGGTCATGCTGATTCCTGGCTGGCTCTAATTTGGCTGAAACTTCCCAGAGATTCAAGATGGCATCATAAATGTAGAAATTCTATCGTGCAACAGGTCAGAAGCCACTGCAAATATTATTCCGATAATTAAGATTGCAGCCATATCTTTTACTCTCTTGAATTTCAATGGAGAGCTTTTTTCCTCTCACCCTTTCCAGAAGCCATCCTTTATAATTTGCACATGGTATTCTAGGTGGCAGCTGGTTATTTACATTTTCAACATTCCTGCTCTGGGAAACTTTAGCTCTCAATTTATCTCTCTTGTTTGCTCCTGAATGGGCCATTAAGGCCACTGGCTTTAAAAGAAAACTAGTTCTATACAGAGCTGAAAATTGCCAAGTAATCTTTCTTCCCAAGTGAAGGAGAGGAGGACATGGCTGATAATAAGAAAACATTTATCTGTGTGTGCATTTAATAGCGATATCTTTGGCAGCTAACCTTCTAGATTATTGCATATTGGTGCTGACATAACAACTAATTCAAAACACCATACTTAGTTTGCCAGAAAGGTAAGCTACTGGACATATATTGGACCTGTTCTGAAAAAGCCAGATAAGCTGCCCATTTGCTGTTGAATTAAGGTGCTTATCATTATTTAGAGTATCAGGCTCTCATGAACAGGGCCTGGATATCTGACAGAGTTCCTTCTTTTTTATGGATCTGCCAGATATTAAGATATATATAGTCAAGATATATTCTTCAAGGTATCATGTTTGCTAGGGATTTACTTTTGTGACCACCCGAGAAAAGCATTTTTCATCAATGTCAAGATGAGATTTTGAAGGTTGGATACTAGAGCAGTGGTCTCCAGGTTGGATACTAGAGATAGTGGTGGCAGGGATGATTTCATGCACATGCCACTTTCACAAATTTAAAAATTTATTCAGTCCTTTAATTTCTTCAAAGAGAACAATTGTCGTCTATTTTAATGTCTGGCATTTCTTTAGATAAAAACTCAACACAAGATTCAATATCTGTCCAATATACTAAAGGAAGAAATTTTTCTTCAAATCGAGTTTTATATTGAAGGATAAAGTCATTCAAAATAAGACTAACTTCTGTAGCTGAAATGAGTTCACCTTTAATCTTTTGAATCGTTTTGTGAAAAATAGATGCTTGATTATGTACAAAATACATTAATATCTCAGATATTTCATGATTTAAAAACAATTCCCAGGATTTTAGGACATTTGTCTAAACTTAAAAAATATGAACGGAGAGGCTCAGGACTATATAATGAAGCTTTAAGGATTTGTTTATAAATAAGAGATGAAATATGGAAAGAGGAAGTCTTTTGTTGTATTTTCAGTGAAAGTGATAAGTTGCTGAATTAAAAGTAAATTAAAGGAATACAGAATTGGCTTATTTGATTAAGCTTAAAATATATACATCACTTAATGGAAACACTTAATGGAATTTTGCTGGCTAGGACCAAATGATGAGGATTTAAAATTTGTTTATAGACGAGAGTTGAGGTATGAGACAGTTTTTGTTTTTTTCTGCAGTATCAAAGAGGGTGATAGATTGTACTTGTCATGATGGAGGGATCTTTGTATATTTCTTTCTTTTCAAAAAAATTCTTTGCACTTGTTCTTTTTTCTTTTTGCTCTTTCATTTTTTTTAGTTTGCATAAGCTTGTTATCTAAATTTTAATAAAATATTGTTTTCTAATTGAAAATCTAGTTTATATTATATAAACAATGTCTAGAATAAGCGTTTAATTTTGTTCACTGATAAGCTTTTCTCCAGTAGTACCATTTGTTCCATGGACCAGAGGCATTTTTAAAATAGTTAATGAATTAATAAGAGGAATGAGAACTTTTAAAAACTATATTTTGGGAATTTATTTCAATAATTGATGAGACATGTCCAGGTAGTTAAGATGAGTTTCTTGATTGCAGCACATCCCTGAGGAAGAAATGTCTGCTATATAACTTACTTTAGAATATAAAATATTTGTATTTCTTCAACCTTTTTCTTTAATTGCCTTACTAACCTGCCTTACTAACCTGAGCAAATAACTCCCCCCCCAAGCCATTGTGTCAATTTTTAAAAAAAATATTATATTCCCTATCTTTAATCTAGAAAACTCTACATTTACCTATTCTGCATATTATCATCTCCTTATGTTTGCTTCACTTTTATCCCCTCTTGGTTCTATGTATCAGTCCCCAAATGTACCTATAAAATCAAGCAAATAGCTGGCAGTCCTTTTCAAATGCATTCTCTTTGTAGTTCTGTAATATATACAATAATCAATCTCTTGATGGTTATTTTTTTCCAACAGAGAATGCCAGTTCCTTCCACCATAATTTTAGATTAATAGTTCTAAAATATATATTTATTTGGTTTCATGTGTGTAATTAGGCAAATACAGATAGGATGGATGTTTTTTTTTTTAAAGGTAAAAAATGTTAAGCATCAACATCAGATGGATTGATGCTATCGTAGAAAGAAGGGACTGTTTTTTTTATTTTTTAATTGCACATTCGAAGTTGGTATATTAATTTGATAACTTGTTCTGTTAGGTTATATAAGTATATGGGGAAGGATTGATTCATGTCCCTTCTCAGCCTCAATTCACTGCATCTTTTTTCTGCTTTTCAACATTTCAGTGAATTGTAGATATAAACCATTGTTGATATGACTGTTCTGGGTTTTCTTAGATCAGGATAGCAAGAAAGTAGTAAGATTAAGGATGGGCATACACCTAGTCTTGTCTCCTATATATTGTCATCTAATGGGAGCTAGAAAGTGTGCCCTTTTCGTGGCAGCCCCTGCCATATGAAACACTCTGTTCCCTGATGTTTAGCAGGCATCCATCCTTTCAGCATTCCATAAGACTTTGAAGATCTGGCTTTTCCTCCAAAGGTTGGGGAAAGACAAGATAATTGCACATTAGAATTGATTTGGCCCCAGGTTTTCTTGTTTTTTAATATTTTAATTGGTTGTATTTATAACTTTAATATGATCATCTTCTTCTTCTTCTTCTTCTTCTTCTTCTTCTTCTTCTTCTTCTTCTTCTTCTTCTTCTTCTTCTTCTTCTTCTTCTTCTTCTTCTTCTTCTTCTTCTTCTTCTTCTTCTTCTTCTTCTTCTTCTCCCCCACCCTCCTCCTCCTCCTCTTCCTCCTTCTCCTTCTTCTTCTTCCTAGCCACTATCTATCCACTGCAGGATGAAGACCTTTTCCACATGTTTCCAAACAATACGGTCTTGAGCTTTCCTTTGCCACTTGGGCCAACAATACTTGCTGATGTCATCGATCCATCTTGTTTTAGGTCTCTTTCATGGACACTTTTCATCAAGAGGGCTCCATTCTATAACTGCCTTAGTCCACCTGCCATCAGTTTCTTTTTATTATGTGACCAGCCCCTTTCCATTGCAATTCTTTCACTCTCTTTTGTTTGTTCTCTAATCCACGTGCAGGTTTTTAAAATATGTATAAAAATATGATTTTACACATCATTTAATATTTGATTAGGAGCCACCCAGAGTTGATTGAAAGATGGGCATATAAATGTTTTAAATTAATAAATAAATAAAATAAATTATGTGAGACTGGGCAACTTTGCAATGATTGAGGATAATCCCATTACGATCATTATCATTTTGTTGCATTGGTATGATCATGTGTGTTGTGGCTGAGGTTTTCTGTTAATTTTTTTTTCCTGGGATGTAATGGAAGAAGTGGAAGAAGGATATTTCTTTGTTTTTAAACTTTGCTAGCCCTATTAGAATTCTCATAACAGTTTTTATATTTCCTGTCTACAAGTGGTAAAATGCTACCCATTACTTTACAGCTGTCAAAACTGACAGCATTGCTAGATTCTGGGATCACAAAAAACAGTTTGGGGCAGCAGATTGCTGCCTTTTGTGTTAAATTAGGCCTTTCCCAAAACAGGTGTCTTCCAAATATGTAGACTTCAACTCCCAGAAGTCTCACCAGGGCCATGATGGCCGGGGAAACTCAGGATGTTGAAATCTAACCATTTGGAAGATGCCTACATTGTATCTGATAGTATATTAGACAGGAGAAAATCTCATCTTCAAGGGGCTCTTTTTACTTACATCCAGAGGGCAGGGCAAAAAACAATGAATGGAAACTAATCAAAGAGAGAAGTAACTTGGAATTAAGGAGAAAATTCCTAACAATGAGAACAATTAACTAATGGAACAGCTTGCCTTCAGAAGTGGGTGCTTCATCACTGGAGGTTTTTAAGAAGAGACTGGACAGCCATTTGTCTGAAATGGTATAAGGTTTCCTGCTTGAGCAGAAGACTTCCAAGGTCCCTTCCATCCTATTCTGTTCTGTTCTGTTCTGTTCTGTTCTGTTCTGTTCTGTTCTGCTCTGCTCTGCTCTGCTCTACTCTATTCTCAATAGCTTTTAGGAGAAACCACCATTTCTCTTCTTTATGCTGCTTGTCAGCCCAATGTACCCTTTTCATAATGATTACTTTCATGAAAAAAAAACCTCTCAGTTATTTTCACTCCAGTTTTCAGAACTTAAACTGTATTTTCTATCCATTAATTCATTCTTTTGTTTCACCACAGCAGTTATGGCAGAAGGCTTCTTCCACTCATTAGTTCGGCAGAATTTTATCCCATTAATATTAAGCATTCCTCTCAGTACATAAAGAGGGTCTGTCAACATTTTTAATGCTTGGAAGCATCTAAGATTTAAAAACAAAAACAAGACCCCAAGCATTGATTAGACTGATTCCACCTCTAAAGGTTTTTGCTCTGGATCTTCCAGAGAGCAAATAAACTGTTCTTAGTGAAGCAAAGATTGTTTCTTCAGCTTCTACCACACCGTTGTGTCGTCTGTTATTTGGCTTTCCATGACCATTCCAAAGCTTAAACCTTCTTGTTTTCAACAAGAGTCTTACTTAGGTAGACATTTTTCCATGTTATGTTTTGTATACAGAAAAGAATTGGCTTGCAGAGGCAGGTACTTTCATGTTGCTTCAGTAACCTGGATCCTACTTTATTTTGCTTCCTGCCTGAGGCATGGGAAGCCTTTCAATAGACACAACGTCACCAAAGGATTTTGTGCTGATGAGACGCTGGCTTTCAGCCACTAGGAACAACTTCTTTTTTAAAAAAGAAAAAGCAATAATACTTTGGTGAGACCACGCTTGGAATATTACGTCTAGTTTTGTCCGCCATGATGTAAACAAGTTGTTGAGACTAGAAGGAGTGCAGAGAAGAGTAACAAAGATGATTAGGCGACTGGAGGCTACGAAGAACATATAAAGAATGCTTGCAGGAATTGGGCATATCTACTTTAATGAAAAGAAGGATTAGGGGTGACATGATAGCAGTGCTCCAATATTTGAGGGGCTGCCACAAAGAAGAAGGCGGGGGGTCAACCTATTCTCTAAAGCCTCTGAAGGCAAGACAAGAATCAATGGATGGAAACTAATCAAGGAGAGAAGCAACCTAGAACTAAGGAGGAATTTCTTGACAGTGAGAACAATTAATCAGTGGAACGACTTGTCTCCAAAAGCTGTGCTTCTCCAATACCCCTAATCCTTCTTTTCATTAAAGTAGATATGCCCAATTCCTGCAAGTATTCTAAGTAGAAACTGGATAACCATTTTTCTGAAATGGTTTAGGATTTCCTGCTCTAGCAGGGGGTTGGACTAGAAGATCTCCAAGGTCTCTTCCAACTCTGTTATTCTGTTATTCTGTTAAGGTTGCTATTATATCCTATTGTTGTGGTTCGCCGGCAACAGGTGCAGATGGCTGAGGTCTCAGAGAGCAAGGACTCAGATGAGTGGCCTACGTGTGATTCAGAGATGGGGCCAGGACCATCAGGGAGTAGAATGCTGCCTTCAGAGATTGTGGAGGCTGGCAGCAGTGATGAAGAGGTCCCTGAGGAGTCTGTGCCCAGCGCGCATGCGCGCAGGGCTGCTCGAAGGAAAGAGCAGCTGCAGCAACCCGGGCAACCCGGGAGTAAGGCTGCAAGGTAATGGCCCCTCCCTTAAGAGATAAAAGCCAGCTGAGAAACCAGAGTTCTTTGCAGGAAGCAAAGAAGTTTTTGCACTCAAGCCTTGTGGACATTTGGAGTATCTTGTTTGGTGTTTGGAGACTCTTTGTGTTGGAAATATTTCTTAGTAACTTTATCTAGTATTCTTGGCAGCCTTGCACAACTTTGGCAAGGCTCGTTCTTATCAAAGACAATTAGTTTGAAACAGCCTTTTAACCGGGAAGGAATGGAATTTGTAAAGAATCATTAAAAGGTTTTGCTGTTACCTCTGTTTCGTGTTTGTTTCCTTGGAACAAGGTTTGGGTCAGAACACCTATCTGTGGAGATACAGGCATTTTTGTTCATACTGTGCATGGATGATTCTACCAAGAGAAGATGGAGGAGGAGTGAATAGTAGTGCCAAGGCAAATCCTAGTTTAAAAAGCTACCATTAGCTTTCTTGCTCCTTTCGTCAGGTTTCCTCGGGAGAGATCTGTACATATGTTTAAGTTTGCTCCTGTCCTGTTTTCATGCCATCAGAAGGCTTAAGAAAAACTGAGATGGTTGGTTACATTCAAGGGTGGGATTCTACCAGTTTGCACCTATTTGCTAGAACCGGTTGTTAACATTCTAAGCAGTTTGGAGAACCGGTTGTTAGAAGAAATTACTGGCATAATCCTGTAAGGAAGGCAGGAAGGAAACATTCTGGTGTTGCTTACAGAAACTGCCTCTCCATTTACCCTTATTACGTTCTTGGCAGGACTAGACTTCCTGTCTCAGGAACTTCTCTGGAGCTTTTTTCCCCTCCTTTGCTGGTACTTTGCTTGTGTGGAGTGACCATTCCAAGTTACAATGGCATTGAAAAAAGTGACTTATGACCATTTTTCACACTTACAGCTGTTGCAGCATTGCCACAGTCATGAGAGGCCAAGGGAGGAGATGCGTTCCTTGATGTGAGTGATATTGAGTTGGCCACACCCAGCCAATAACTTGATCACCATGTCACGCCCACCAACTAAGCCACACCCACAGAACAGGTTGTTAAAAAATTTGAATCCCACCCCTGGTTACATTGTGAGAAGATTCCGTCCAGTCTACAGGCTATTATGTTTTTCCAATTGGCAATTTTTTTAGTTCTTCAATGAAATTTTCTTCTTATTTCCCACTTTTTCTTCAGGGCCCGTTTCTTCATGTGGGTTGCTCTTCCTGGACATAAATGATTTTATATGTAATGAATCTACATAGAGTTAAATTTATACTTACAAAATTAAAGCATCAAATATACAGGTGGGCACTTTTTGAAAATCCTTTTCCTGCCAGCCTTTTTGCACTCTTAGCATTATCTAGATCTTCTTTTGGTCATCAGTTCTGAAAATCACACTGGTTAAGAACTTTACGTAATATGTAAGACGCTGCTTGTCAAAACCCTGTAGGACTATTTTTTATTACTGTTTTATTCAGCTAGCTGGTGAAGAGCTTTTTTACATATGAAAAAATGCATATTTATTTGAAAAGTCATGGTGGTGCAGTGGTTAGAATGAAGCATTGCAGGCTAATTCACTGCTCACTCCAGGAGTTTGATCCTGACCAACTCAAGATTGATTCAGCCTTCCATTCTTCCGAGGTCAATAAAATGAGGACTCAGGTTGTTGGGAGCAATAGGCTGATTCTGTAAACTGCTTAAAGAGGGCTATGAAGCAGTATAGATCTAAGGGCTATTTCTGTACTCATTTGTCTAGAAAAAGGCAATAGTAAATTAAAAACAATTTTTTGTTTTTAGTAATTTGCACACCCAGCAGAAGAAGAAATAAACTAACTTTCTGCTGGATTTTGAGTTAGTAAACTCTTCCATAGCAGTCAAAGTCCTTAGGCACTATGTTATCTTTAATCCTGATAGTAAAAGGAAGCTCTTAGAGCAGTGGTGGGGTTCAATTTTTTTCACTACTGGTTCTGTGGGCGTGGCTTGGTGGACATGGCAGGGGAAGGATACTGCAAAATCTCCATTCCCTCTCCTCCCCACCCCAGTAACCTGCTTTCCAGCTCCATTCTCCTGTGCAGGGCAACAAAAGAAGATCCAGCCAATCAGCTGGGACTTGGGAGGTGGAGAATAAATGGGGGCGGGGCCAGTCAAAGGTGGTATTTGCCAGTTCCCCCAAACTACTCAAAATTTCCACTACCGGTTCTCCAGAACTGGTCAGAACCTGCTGAATGACACCTCTGTCTTAGAGGCTCTTAAAGATCAGGGCAAGTACTTCACTTAGTTGAGGGAGTATTTTATCCTCAGCAAAATAGCCAGTGAACTGTATTGGACTTTGGCTGTAAGGTAGTAGAACACTGCAAACAGACAAGAGCCCTTAAGGTAATATAAGAGGAAAATACTGCTGTTAAATTGTGGGAAAACATATCCAGAAGTTAAATCTGTGATGTAAAATGGTAAGTCAAGATGGATGCCGTCCATTTCACCCTCAAATGTTGTTGTTGTTTTTGTCCCATTTGTGTGATGCAGGAACGAGGGAACGCAGGGGAGCCCTCAGTTTGGACAGGATTTCTTTTTTAATCCTTTGCTAATCTCTGTAGCTAAGACAATATAAACACAAAACGGGCAGTTTAAGGGCACAGTGTTTATATGGCCTGAGGAGTTTAGCTTAACTGTGGTTTGAATTAAGAACCATATCCGATCCTGTTTTCTCAGAATCTACTTTGCCGATTGTGAATTGTACAGACAGGGGCACCAGTAGTTTTTCTGTTGTTCACTAGAATAGCTTCAAAGCGGCTGTACAGGTAGTCCTCGACTTACGACCACAGTTGAGACCCAACATTTATGTTGCTAACTGAGAACTTTGTTAAGTGAGTTTTGTCCCATTTTACGACTTTTCTTGCCACATTTGTTAAGCCAATCACTGCAGTTGTTAAGTTAGTGACACGGCTGTTAAGTGAATCTGTCAGAAGTTTGCAAAAGGGGATCCCATGACACGGCGGGTCACTACAGCTGTCGTAAACATGAACCAGTTGTCAAGCATCCAAATGTAAATCACATAATCATGGAATGCTGAAACGGTCATAGGCGTGAAAAATGGTCATTAGTCACTTTTTTCAGGGCCACTAAACAAACTATTGTAAGTTGAAGGCTATCTGTATTGGATTAGCCGTTCTGAGGGCCTAGGAACTACAGTTAAACCAGAGGTGGGTATTCAGCAGGTTCTGACCAGTTCTGGAGAACCGGTAGCGGAAATTTTGAGTAGTTCGGAGAACCACCTTTGACTAGCCCCGCCCCCATCTATTCTCAGCCTCTCAAGTCCCAGCTGATTGGCTGGGTCTTCTTTAGTTGCCCTGCACAGGAGAACAGAGCTGGAAAGCAGGTTAGTGGGGTGGGGAGAGAATGGGGATTTTGCAGTATCCTTCCCCTGGAGTGGAGTGGGAATGGAGATTTTACAGTATCGTTCCCCTGCTGCACCCACCAAGCCACACCACGCCCACCAAGCCATGCCCACAGAACCGGTAGTAAAAATATTTGAATCCCACCACTGAGTTAAACCCCCCTGCTATTGCTTGTAAGTCTCTATTGGAACACACCCAAATTTTTGAGTTTGGAGCCTGCTTTGCACATCATTACCGTATCTTTACAACACTCCTCAAAATTTGGCATCGCAACAGATTTGAAGCAACAGGCTTCAGATTTGTCCAGGCAAGCTTAGCGACTAGGATGGAAAGCACTATATATTTGTGGTGTTTTCTATTCTCTTCATAATTTATTTACTGTTGGACCTTTTTAAAGGAGTAATAATGGTTACTTGCATATTGGAGTTCTGACAAAAGGGGAAGGGGAAGTATTACTTGGTTGATCAAATGGCAGACCAGAAACACAAGGGGTTTGCAAGAGATCTGAATTTGTAAAGATCTACTGCTCTCTTGGCAGTCTTACGCTGCACCGAAGATCAGTTCAAATGAAAGGGAAAAAAAAGCCATTCTCTGCAGCTATTTGTGGTGTATTTCAAGGTCTGTCATCACTGGATGCATTAGAGGTTTTCTGCTGGTTCTGCCAACTAGGAGTTTCACGTGGCTTTAAAAAAAAATTACTCAGATAATGAGCAACATAACTCTGCCTCCCTTATTCAGCTCTGACTGCAACAGTTGTTATGTTGGTGATGTCTATTGTTATTTCAGGCAGACTAATAAGAATTGTATTTTCTCCATGGCTATCTATCCATTGACTATTTCCAGCAATTCATAAATGTGCTCCTTGGATAACTGCTCTTCACTTGCCGCTCAGGGATAGTTGTTACCTCCTACTTTATCTGATGCCTTTCCAGGCTTGATACCTGTCAGTCAAGCTCCTTTTTAACATAGCAATACAAATAGCACACAGGCTTATATACCGCTTTATAGTGCTTTACAGTCCTCTCTAAGCGGTTTACAGAAGTCGGCCTATTGCCCTCAACAAGTTTGGATTCTCATTTTACCCACCTCGGAAAGATGGAAGGCTGAGTCAACATTGAGCTTGGTGGGATTTGAACTGCCAAATTGCAGGCAACTGGCAATCAGCAGAAGTAGCCTGCAGTATTGCACTCTAACCACAGTGCCACTGTGCAGAGGTGGTATTCAGCCAATTCTGACCAGTTCTGGAGAACCGGTAGCAGAAATTTTGAGTAGTTCAGAGAACTGGCAAATACCATCTCTGACTGCCTTGCCCTCATCTATTCTCTGCCTCCCAAGTCCCAGCTGATTGACTGGGTCTTCTTTTGTTGCCCTACAGAGGAGAACGGAACTGGAAAGCAGGTTAGTGGGGTGGGGAGGAAATGGGGATTTTACAGTATCCTTCCCCTGACATGCCCACCAAACCATGCCCACAGAACTGGTAGTAAAAAAAATTGAATTCCACCATTGCCACTGTGGCTCTTAACTTGGGTTTAGCAAAATAAATAATCTAATAGGTCATAAAAATGGAAGATGAGTTGTGCCAAGTAGGCAGAGGTGGTATACAACCGGTTCGCACCTATTCGGGAGAATCGGTAGCGGTGATTTGGCATGGGTCACAGAACTGGTAGAGACCCCTGGTTGGCCATGCCCCCAAACCAGGTCACCCGGTCACCTGGTCACCTGCTTGTCCCGGTCGCTCACCTAGCTTTCCCTACCATGTGGTGGCCATGGCGAAGCTCAGGCAGATGTCCCAGGGTTGCTGCACATGCGCACTGTGTGTGCAGCTGCTACACATGCAGTACACATGTGCAACAGCCCCGGGACATCCGCCTGCCTGCCTGCCCTCCCGGAGCACATTTTCTGCCTTCTCTCGGCTGACATGCCTCTTCCAGCCCAGCCCAGCCTGACCAGCCAGCAGGTGGGTGGGCGGATGTCTCGGGGCTTCTCGCTGCCTTTGTCCTAATATTCCTGCAGCAGTCCCTCAGGTCAGCTAAGCCAGGAGCTGCCGTTCCCAGGCTTCTACTCTCCTGTGGTTGGTTGACACCTCTTCACTTTGCCTGAAGCGGCTGGTCCTCCTACCCCTCACCCTCCCCTCCCTCACCTGGCCTGAGAAGGTAAGGGTGACAGCAGGGGATAGCAAAGCGGCCGGATCCCTATCTTCCCCTCTCTCTCCCCCCTCCCCCTCCCTCTCTGTGTGTGTGTGTGTGTGTGTATGTGTCTCTCCCTCAAAGCCGTGGCTGGGCTTTCCTTGGTGTTCTTTGCTATTTTCATTTCTTCTTTTTGGAATCCAGACTTGCTGAACAAGGATCGCCAGCCTTGCTGGAAGCATCTCTTTGGGCGACCCATCTCCCCCTCCCCCTCCTCCTCACAACTGGCAGCCGTGGCAGGGCTGGGAGGATGGCGTGCACACCCAAGGAGAAGAAGGAGGAGGAGAAGGGTCACCTGAAGGGAAGCTTCCAGTGCGGTTGGCGATCCTTGTTCAGATAGTCTTGATTTCAAAAAGAAGAAATGAAAACAGCAAAGAGCACCAAGGAAAGCCCAGCTGCGGCTTTGAGGGAGACACACACACACACACGCGCGCAGAGTGAGGGAGAGAGAGGGGAAGATAGGGAAGAGTGCTTGGCCAACTGTGGCTTTGAGACAGAGAGGAGAAAAGTGGGAAAGAAAACAAAAGAGGGAATGAGAGAGGAAGGGAGAAGCATCTTCTAATCTGCTCAGGCAGGAAAACTGAGGATGCCAAGTTTGAGTGGAGGGCCAGGCAAAGGTGTCAGAATAATCTTTGGAGGGACCCTATACCAGGGGTCTCCAACCTTAGCATCTTTAAGACTTCTGGACTTCAACTCCCAGAATTCCTCCCAGAATTTTGGGAGTTGAAGTCTACAAGTTGCCAAGGTTCCTTGCCCTATACCATTTCAGAGAAATGGCTGTCCAGTCTCTTCTTGAAAACTTGCAGTGTTGGAGCATCCAGAACTTCTGGAGACAAGCAGTTCCACTGGTTAATTGTTCTCACTGTCAGGAAATTTCTCCTTAGTTTTAGGTTGCTTCTTCTTTGTTCAGTTTTGATCCATTGCTTCTTGTTTTACCTTCTGCTGCTTTGGAAAATATCCCCCTTCTTTGTGGCAACCCCTCAAAATCCTGTTTTTTGACCTGCCTATCACACTCTTGGACAAAGCATGTCAGCCATTTCCTCCTTTCAGTGGTCCATAAAAGTACATCTATAGTATGTGGATGCAGATAATAAAGTCGAAAAAAGGTGAAATTTTTTACAGAACTATAGATATATTGAGGCTGGGGGTAACAAGGAGTGGCTGGGAGGGGAGGGACTGGGCGAAACACCCCTTGACATGAGTGATGTTGGGTTGGCCACGCCCACCCAGTCACATGACCACCAAGCCATGCCCACCCAGTCACACCCACCAGATAAGCCACGCCCACAGAACTGGTAGTAAAAATTTTTGAATTTCACCACTGCAAGTAGGACTGTCAGAGTTGTTTCCTCCTACATAGCCCCATGTCTTCAACCTGTTCATTTGGGCCATGTTACATCCACCACTTTAAGTACTTATCTACATTTGCCCAAATCACACTATTTTACATTAGGAAGAGTAATTGGTTCTTGCTTTTCTGCCAATAGATGGGAGAGAAAATAAGCCAGGAAAATCCATTAATTCCTTTCCTTAATGTGGCTCACAGTAGATGTTGTATATAAAGACAGCATCCTTCATCAACTCCGTTAGTGTGGGAGAACAGGGATTGGTAATGAAGGCAGCACAATTTATTCTACTTGTCTGCCAGCTGAGGGAGGGAGGGAGGGAGGAAAGGAAGGAAGGAAGGAAGGAAGGAAGGAAGGAAGGAAGGAAGGAAGGAAGGAAGGAAGGAAGGAAGGAAGGAAGGAAGGAAAGATAGATGGATAGTATTTTAATGGATCTTTCTGAAAGCCTTCAGTGCATCTCTATTTGGTCAAGAAACAAAACAAGACAATAAAAAGCAAATTACATATGCTTTGTTGATAGTTCATATATTTCATATAATCATGATTTTATAAGGTTAATCAAATAAAGTCAAATAATTGCTAAGTAAGTAAGTAAATACTATTTTTATGAATGTCTATGGTTCATAAATGGTTTTTATGGTTCAAAATCTTCATAGACAACATTTTAATATGTGACATATAAATGGAACATAAAAAACAAATTCTGGCTCTTATCCTGATATGGATCTAAAAATCTTGATTGAAGCTAATCATTAATTAAGATTTCATTAAATTCAGGGCCACCTACTGATGAAACTACCAAAAATCTCCAAATTTGCATTCTTCTGATCTTAAGAGCCACTTACACGCTTTCTAACTTTCTTCCTCCTTTTAAGGAAGAGGTTGAAGGGTTTTTTCAGTCTTCTTTCACCACATATTTTTCTTGAAGAACTTGTTCCTTCTGTTTTTCTTTCCATTGACAAACTCTTGTATCCTCAGTGGATCTGCTTTTCCTCCATACATATTCACGTTCTGTCTGAAGCACCATTAGGTTAGGTAGAAGAGTGGGAAAATCCAAGGCCTCCTGCCATTTTGGATGTACAATACAGATGTACATGGATAATGATCTGCTCAGAATAGCTCACTGTGACATTATTTCTTCATTCTCCTGGTTTTCATTGCATTGCTTAGATTGTTCGCCTCTTCCTGCCAACTTTCTCTAACTCTCTCTAATCTTCAGTCTCTTAAAGCATCCATCTCCTATATCCTGTCCATAATTGATTTCTCAGTTCAGAATTCAATGGTGAGATCTCATGAACTTCCAAAAGCTGTAACTTCCCTTAGCAGATAGAATATTTGTAAATATTGCTCAGTATTACTTCTCTTCAGCTGAAAATTGAAGACTTTGTCTCTAAGAGCTTTTACTATTCACAAGGTTTTTCATAACAGACAACTTGCCAAAAGAGATCCTTTGTTACACTATATACTTTCCACTTAACTGAGCTGCCTTACTGAATGTGACATAAATTATAATATGAAAAGTTAAGGTAGATTGATAACCAAAGAAAATATTAGTCTATTTTTGTTATGATTGTTTTAACTCAGCAAGGATCCCTTGATGAAATTACAAAGTTTGTAACTAGTTTGATTACAAACTAATTTGTTTGATAATTCTTTGACTTTTTAAAAAGATTAGCAAGTTTGGTCAATTATATATTAATTGATATATAGAGATATCAATACTAACTTTGATATTTAGTACCCCTTTTGAAATCGTAACTCCAAAGACTTTAGTAGTAGATTATTTAAATAAACTTAATAACAGTAATAATAACAGCAGTACTGCATTCTACTAAGATTAGAATATGTAGAGGATAAAAATGATAAGGTTGTTGTTGTTTTTTTACAATGCATGGTAAAAATTGTTTTTTTTACAATTGACTTGTCTAACTGTTAGTATCTGGTACATTTACAAAGGTAGGAGCTTTCTTGTTTGACAAAATTTTGTTCCAGGAATTGGTGGTGATATTAACTCTGTTGATCCAGTTGTATATTTTTGTGATTTTTATGAACCTAAATTGAAAATAACACATTGATTCAAACAAATTTCACATAGAATAAAGTACAGGTAACCTTCAATTTACAACTGCAATTGAGCCAAAAATTTCTGTAGCTAAGTGAGATAATTGTTAAGCAGAATAGCAGATAGCAGAAATAATATCATCCACAAAATGTAGACTCTCCATACCTACTTCCTTTATATTTTCACCCCAAGATTTTTACTAAGAGTTTTAAAAAGTAAAAGAAGATGTAAACAAAAAAAAAAAATCCAATACCATGTTCTGAGACATGTCTTCCTGGAATATACAATATTAAAATTTGTATAAATTCATTGACAAATTTAGAAGATTGACTAAATTCCCTTTTGGGAGTAAATGTATCTTATGTTCCTAATTAATTTTCATTGCTTTATGCTTTCTGAAGGAAAGCTGATTTCATTGGTATTTTAAGTGCTATCAAGGAATTAACAAAATTAAAATGTCTGTGACTGTTTCTTGTATGTGGCAAGAAACATGCAAAACGTAGAAAGAATTTACACTTTGTGCATCTATAATATATGCATATAGGAAAATTGTTGTATAGGAAGCAACCCCATAGCAATATGGAATGCCAAACAGTGGTTTAATGAAAACATTTAGATGAAGGACTGTATTAGAACAACAAGAGACAAAGTAGACAGGGAAAGGGGGAAAAGGAAATATGGTTTCAGTTACTTCTTAAATCAAACTAGAGCTTGTGAGAGAGTACTGCCTAAAGGAAAGACTGAGATTAAAATTGCCTTTGAGAGGTCAGTTTGACTTATAACCTTCATATTATAAAACTATTTCCCTGCCTGGAGCCAGGAGGCAACAATATGTTAAAAAGGTCTGACAATGTGGCACTGTGAAAGATAAGGAGGCAATCAGGAACATGAAAATCGACCTACAGGAAAGCTACTTTTTAGCACAGCAACAAAATGGGAATGCTAAAAGTTTTAGTATCTTGTCAAGACAGCATTGACACTTGAATGACTGGTTTTGCTATAAATTCCAGAGAAATAAAGAGTCAAATGGTAACAATACAAGACTATCAGAGTTATAATTGGAAATCTTTTCAAATATAGACACAGATTTGAAAAGATCAAAACCTTGCTTGTGAATTGTTGTTGGAGTTAGAGATCTCTAGCAGCTTCAATCAATCAATCAATCAATCAATCAATTAGAATAGAGCTGGAAGGGATCTTGGATGCTTTCTAGTCCCGCCCCCTGCTCAAACAGGAGACCTTATACCATTTCAGACAAGTGGCTGTCCAGTCTCTTCTTAAAAACCTTCAGTGATGAAGCACCTACAACTTCTAAAGGCAAAGCCGTTCCACTGGTTAATTGTCCTCACTGTTAAGAAGTTTCTTCTTAATTCCAGGTTGCTTCTCTCTTCCATCCATTGTTTCTTCTTTCCTCCATTATTCTCTTTAGTAACCTTGTGAAAATCGGTATTTACAAGGTGTTGTTGGGTTTGTAATCCCCAAAACTTCAACTTTCAAAATGCTACTTCCCTACTAGCTGGGGAATTAAAATATTGCTATCACAATAAATCTGGAGGGTGCCAGGTTGGGAAAAGCTACAAAACAGATTTTATGGAACAAACTTTTGGAGCTGCTGACCCAAGTATATTAATAAATAAAATCTGAATATCAAAAGAAGAATAACTACTCAAAAGTCTTTCAGTACGAACCAGACTTTATGTTGAACAATTGTAAGTGCTAGAGCCCACTGTAACTACATAGCCAAGAAGGCATTAAGAGTTGTTAACCTAATCCTACATAGCTTTTTCTCTGGTAATATCACACTACTAACTAGAGCATACAAAACATTTGCTAGACCAATACTTGAATACAGCTCATCAGTCTGGAACCCTCATTACATATCTGATATTAACACAGTTGAGAAAGTCCAGAAATATTTCATAAGAAGAATTCTCCACTCCTCTACTCGTTGCAGAATATCTTATGCCACCAGACTTGAAATTCTAGACTTAGAAAACTGAGAACTATGCCGCCTTCGTTCCAATCAAAGTATAGTATATAAAATCATACATTGCAATGTCCTACCTGTCAATGAATACTTCAGCTTCAACCATAACAATACAAGAGCACACAATAGATATAAACTTAAGGTAAATCATACCAAACTTGATTGCAGGAAATATGACTTCAGCAACAGAGTGGTCAATGTCTGGTATACTCTACCTGACTCTGTGGTTTCTTCCCTGAACCCCAAAAACTTTAACCTTAGACTGTCTACTATTGACCTCACCCCTTTCCTAAGAGGTCTGTAGGGGGCATGCATAAGCGCACCAACGTGCCTACCCTCCCTGTCCTATTGTTTCTTTTTTATTTTTCTTATATGTATCCATTTCATGTATCCATAACTATGTTCATATTTATACCTGTTATCTTATAATTGCTTGACAAAATAAATAAAATAAATAAATAAATAAATAAGCGAATGCAGCAGGAAATGTTAGTGCAGATTGAGAGATGAAACACATGGACTGTCTCAGGCTGCATATATTAACAGGAAAGCCAATGTGATGAAATGGTAGGAGTCTTAGGGTATGATTGGGAAGACACTTTTTTCTTCCATGATGTCACAGTGGTTAGAATGCAGTATTGCAAACTAACTGTACCAACTACGGGAGTTCAATTCTCACTGGCTCAAGGTTGACTCAACTTTCCGAGGTGCATAAAATGAGAACCCAGATTGTTGGGGGCAATAGGCTGACTCTGTAAATTGCTTAGAGAGTGCTGTAAAGCACTGTGAAGTGGTATATACTGTAAGTCTAAGTGCTATTGCTATTGCTATGTTTCACCTAAAAATCCACTTGAAGAATCATATATCTTGACCTAAATTCCCCCCCCTTCCCCCTCGGGCAACTTTTAAAATAAAATGTTTGTATTTGGCTTATAGGAAGCATATCTACTGCCCTTAGATATTTGATAAAAGAAAGAATATAAATGTAATCGTTACCAACCTAGCTGAATATTAATGTAAGACTTAGACTGATGATGTGGACTTTAAAAAACAGTGTTTGCAATAACAGATGATACAAATGACAATGAACACCAGAGAAATGGAGAAGCTATTGAATAATCTTACTATTTAGAAAAGCTATCCTTCCTGAAATTAATGAATTCTATAAGGCAGCTTATATGTCAAAACTTCAAATTGAACAATGGAGAAATAAGTGTTGCCTTTTGAGGGTAGAGAAGTCACTGAATAATTCTGATTCAAAACTCTTCTTGTGGCAACAATCATTTAACTAGTTTTGGACTCATTATATCACATTAAAGATATAAAGAGACAATGCTAGAGTTCATTAGTTCTTAGCTCTCTTCCTTTGCAAAATATTAAAATAGTATAGAAATCTTATTGAAGAGAATTATTTTGAAAGGCAGTGATCAAAATTACTAAAGTATATCATCTGGGCTATCATTTATTGCAATATTATATAATTGCTAGGATGATAACTTATATACTGACTGAGCAACTGGAATATTGTTGGAAATGGGTGCATATCTGAAGAGGACGAAGAGGAGGAGGAGGAGGAGGAGGAGGAGGAGGAGGAGGAAGAAGAAGAAGAAGAAGAAGAAGAAGAAGAAGAAGAAGAAGAAGAAGAAGAAGAAGAAGAAGAAGAAGAAGAAGAAGAAGAAGAAGAAGAAGAAGAATCTCACGACTGCTTTGTAATTATGTTTCCTTTCTTACATCCTCATCTATATGGGTTGGCAAATACCTTGTCAATACAGCTAATCGGATCAGATTTACATTAACATCTAGCAGATGACTACTATAATAGACTACAGATGCCAGATTGGCATTTAGGATGAAATCCAATCATGGATATCTCCTGAGACAATTGCATCCATTAGAAGAACCAGAAGGAAAATAATTTCTGCTCTTTAGGCATTTTTAAATTTTGTTGTTTGGACTGCACCCACTCCTTCCAGAGCAGAATTGTAAAGATGTACAGTCAGATAGAAAGGGGAGGAAAAGAACTGTTCTTTGCCATAAGCCTATTGTTTAACATTCAATTTTATGTTTAGTTATTAAAAAAATAATTCCAGAAAAGAAAACATAATTTCTCCAGTTGCTCAATGAAATTATTTAATATGTGTGAGTAGGGGTGGTGCTAAATGTCTTTTGGGAATGAGATGCAATATTTTATAGATGAAGTACTTTCCTGCTAATCTTGTGATATACTCCATTTCACATTGTTTTGGTTGATGTAAGGGCAGGAACAAAAAAATAATAAATCTGAATGTTCAAAGACGCCAGAAGAGCTATGATTGACTAATCCAACTCTAAGCATATTAGAGGGATAAATAGAAGAGATAATCTGTTGAGAGATAATCTTTTGGCATGAAACAGATGGATCAGAAGAGAATAGGATTTTCTTTTCAACTCACATATGCTACTCTGAAATTATTGTCATGAAGCTTCATTTTTAGAATCAACCATGATGAGAATTTCTCCTTGATATATTTTAATGCAACCACCTCTTTCATTTCTTTCTTGTTCCTCTACTTAAGGAGTGGTCCATCCAATCTGCCATAATTTCATAGGATAATCCACAACTAGGCCTGGTCCAATAATTATTGAAAAGAAGAATAAATGTAACAACTTTAATTCAGAATAAAGGACCGGCGTACTGTGATGCTCCCTTTTTCATGCAGTTATTTTTTCTATTTCTGCTAAGCTGCATGTCTTCCACATAAATCAGGAATGGGGAACTGTGGCCCTTTTGTGACTTGTGGACTTCAATTCTCAGAATTCTGAGCCAGCCATGGAAGTTGAAGTCCACCAGTCATAAAGGAATCATCGTTCCCCACTTCTGACACAAATGATAAAATGATAAATAAAATTGTAAGTCTTTTCAAGTTGTGGATTCAGATAGCAAAAGCTTTATTTGGCAACAATGCCCTATATTTGTACATATATTTGATAAATAGGATCAATATGATTGGATGCTTTAAAATATCTGCACACAGAACACTTTAACAGATAATGCCAGGGATCGACTACAAATAATTAGAGTTCAAATAAGGAAAACTGCAGAGTAGTTGCTCGTAGTGCTTCATGATGATGATAGGTATGCTATACGAGACATTTATTTTGTTTACATTTTTATGGCCATCCAATTCTCAACAGTGATTCTGGGAGACTTACACTTTGAAGAAACATAAACATTAGGAATTAAAGATGAAATAAATGTGGAAGGAAAGGATGCACATTTGCACCTTTGTTCTAGAAATACCAGCATAAATAACTGTACAATAATAGTATTTTGGGGTAGGGAACCTGTGACTCTAAAGACTCATGTGACCATACCTAAGATTTTTTTTCCTGCCACCTGGAGTTCTCTTTGATTGTGATTGGCAAAAACAGATTTTGTGATTTTGTGAAATTCTTTCATGGCAATATGAGAACATAAAGAAATAGAAATACACACCTTAATATGTATCATGAAAAATGAATAATCTCCTCAGAAATCAGGGCTTGAGGAAAATGCCAGCCTTACCCAATATATGGCTCTTCATACTTGGCATTATTATTCTGCCCCTAACCACCAAAATGTTGCCCACTTTGGTAGAGCTGGTGGAAACATCAGGTTTCTCTTTGATAGTGTTTTCTGTTTCCTTTCTTAAGTCCTTTGGAGACAGGTTTGTCCCTCTGTACAATTTATTTCTGCTTAACAATCTGTGAACCCCTGATTATTTGATTACACCTGTGATTAATTGGAGGTGTCTGTAAATGATAATTGTTCTTTTCCCTTACTTCCCACCCTGAAGTTAATTAAAAACTTTGATTCCATAATAAGGATCTGCCCTTTACTCTTTATGCATGCGCCAATGATGAAAACTAAGAACTGTGGAGAATCTGACTTTAAATGGGGAAGAGTTCAACTGTAATTTTGAGAAGAACATCTGTTGAAAATTATATATCAGAATCAAGACTTGCTATTTTGAGAAGGTAAAACTAAATTAAAATGCAGATTGTTTATTTCTCCCATTGTTGCATGGCACAGTGTTTTTTTAAACATTATTTTTTATCTCACCATTACTATTTTTACATATGTGACTGGCACAAAGTCAGTCAGCCACTTTTCACATCTAAGGTAGGACCAGAATTCACAGTCTCCTGATTTCTAGTCTGGTGCCTTAACCACTAGATCAAACTCACTCTCTAACTAGTACTATTGGTAGTAGTGGTTCTCTTTTTCATGTTTGGAAGGCTTATGCTTGTCTCACAATAACTCTTAACCAAAATCTGATTGTATCAAAGAAATGTGATTCTCTCCTGCAATTACAATTAGATTCTCCTCTAGCTTTAATACAAGTATCTTACAATGATAATGTGTTTTCTTTTTAATGATCTCTTCTTACTTTAGGGATTTCAGTTTCATTCCTTTAAGAGCCATTTAGTCATATTAAATTTAACTCTCAGAATTATCTATTATGGCTTAATAATAATGCTTTCAAGAAAAAAAAGATTACTTCTGAAACTTTATGTTAATAGTAAATGAAATAATTCCTTGTAACAGGCAAGCATTTCCACGTGTCGTGAAGACAAGAAGATGGAGTACATATACCCTAGGGTTTAATACAAACTGAAAAGATATGTCTGTCTTTGGCTGTATGCAAGGAAGGAACCCTAAAATAAACCCTGTTTATTTATGTTTTAAAATTTGTATAAGTCCATGTTCCTTAATTCCAAAATTTCTTAGACTCTGAACACCATGCATGTATATTTCTGTCAAAGTGTCACTGTTACAAATTCATCTTTTTCCCCTCCTACTCTTCCAATGTGTCAATTATTATTTCAGTCTGTAAAATAAAAATTATTTCTAAATGACTCATCACTAGAATAACACAACTTAATTGCCTGGTCATTAGATTTGAACCAACAACTGGCACTGCAATACTTACTATTATTGTTAATAATAACAACCTTATTATTATTATTAACAATATTGTTAATATTGTCATTCATATGAGTAGAAATCAGTGCTTCTAGCAATATACAAAATTACACTGTATAGCTAGTAGAACATTTAGAAAATGATACTATTGTCCCTGGCGAGAAGTAAGTTTTGTATTTTCTTGAAAAAATATATTTTAATATTTTTTTTACAAACTTCAGGAGGGAAAAATTGCATATATTCAGAGGAAATCTGGTTTGTATTTGAATTTTGAATACCTTCTTTTCAGCATAGAGTAGATAGTCGTTTCAGGGAGTTGAATGATATAGTGCATTTAGTTTTGTATGGGCTCTGCTGAAAAGTTTGGTGGAATCTCCAAAAAAATGGGCAGTATTCAAAGGGAAATTGTGGGATGTCCAAGCATATTAAAAAAAAATTGTAAGTCAATCTTTTTAAATATATGGGCAAATAAAAAGACCATTTTATAGTAACCTATGATCAGGCAGCCAAAATGATAAGTTCTCAAATACTGGACACAGAATGGCAAACTAATTCTATTTTCCTATTCTAGCATCTTTTTTTAAAGCAGCCCTGCTTCTTTGTGGGAAGTTAGCTAATTGAAACATACATCAATATCTACATTTAGATTATTTACTTCATTCTATCTTGATGCAGACACCTTGCCTACTACAGTTCTGGAAGGAAAATTTAAGACTTCCCTTCTTTTCTCTTCCCTTCCCTTTCCAGCAGGCAGGTAAAGAGCTGCTGCTAGATGGGGGACAGAACAAAGGATTGCAGACTGGCTGGGAAACTGTCACAGACCATTGAAAATAAAAATCACATGACCACAACAGCAGCCAATCACACTGATGCAATCACAAATTTTCCAATTTTCATTCTATGGGGATTCATTGGCCACAGATTTTGGACACATTCTGTAAGTTATCCCATTTGAGGTAGCTTGGTTGAAAAACTCTTGCCATATAATCCATATTTTGCCCAGTTAAAGATTATAAAAACAAGAGTTTTAATAATATATAGATTAGAAATAGATATATTACACCTCTTTTAATACACTTCCCAGGATGCAAAGATACTTTCTATATTCAACTATTGCTAGTTGATCCTACATCTTTGCCAGCAGCCAGATTTCATAACCGGAAGTCAAATTCTGACCAGCAATATATTTTGTTCATGGATAAGAATTCTGGTTTCTTTTTGTTTGGCTTTCATAACATATCCCTTTCCCACCTTTTATCTTTATATTATTTGGTCTAAGACTGGAGACTGAATAAACAAATAAAAAACCCATACAAGGCATGCCAAAGACAGACTTGGAAAGTGAGGTAGAAATTCCTGCAAATAGCGTAGGGATGTGGAGCATGCATAAGTAACATAGATATGCATAGTATTGCTTTTATTGTTCTTTCAAATATCTTGTAAATGAGTTGGGATTAATTAACTAAGCTCATATCATGGAATCATAATTCCAGAACTGGTTTCAAAGTAGCACAGAAACCTCATATAGAGGTACTTCTTTAAGACAGTGAAACATAGTAATGAATCTAAGACCCAGATAAAGAAAACAATATTTCACATTCATAAAGGTTTTTAAGTCCTTGGCCCAGACCTATCCTTTTTAGCTATATACTGTGTTGGGGGGATTCATCCTAGGGATGAATTATGTCTATCACCTTGAACTTCTTGAAGAAAACATGGCACTGAGCAGAATCATTTAGATAAGCAGTCTTGCAGACTACAACTCCCACAATTTCCTGCCACAGCCTCTGTTGATAGGGAGTTCTAGTCTCCATAAATCTGGAGGGTTACAAATTGGGGAAGCCCGATCTAGACTCTTTTACATTCCTTTGTTTCCTGTTAATTGCCTTCTGGTTGGTGATTTCAACTTCCTTCTTCCTGAGAAGAAATGTTTCTCTCTTTTTAAAAAAAAAAAAAAAGAGAGGGACCAATAGTTCTTCCTTAGGGTTTTAATTTCAAAGGGGTCTTTTTACCCCATTTCTCTTTAAATCATAAGCCTTTTCATTGATGCTTGGACTCCAAATCCCCCAAGTGGCCAGATGCCCAAGAAGGAATGAAGCTATGGATTACAAAACATATGGATTTATTTATTATAGGTGACTTCTTTATTAAAACATCTTAACACAGTTGTTACACAGCTTCTTTCCCAGGCCCCTGCTGTTATGCATTCTGACTGGTGCAGGTAACCCACCCCACATCTGCTTTTTCCATTTGCATTCCAGCTCTGGACCACCTATTACAGGCAGGTCTCAGTAGCAGAATCCACACAAAGACACTTCAGAGACATTATTTGGCATGATTGTCTGCCATTATAAGGTCAATAGGGCACATCAGCTATTATAGTCATTGGCCAAGCCATAGCCTTTGAATACCACATGTATTTTGTATTTTGCAGCTAACCTTATTAAAATTTGGTAGAATAATAAGTAATTAAGAAAGAAAATTCAGAGTCACCTAACAGGGGAGATGAGTGGCATAAAAAATTAATAGGTAAATAAATTTTATTTATTTATTTATATAAATATGCCTGTAGTAATTTCTTAAAATAATTTTTATTAAACAAATTTTCTGATATAGAACATCATTTCCATTCATTACAATGCTTCCGTGACAATATACATAAATCTTAGCTATCTGTACATTTGTCTATATTCCTTAATCTATCTTTGTCCACTATAACTTTGCAGTAATTTTCTATTCTGCTTCATTATATTAAACTGTGTGGTTAAAATGCCATTCTTAAGACTAGAGGCAAACCACAGAACACTGATCCGGTAGTTATTTATTCCAATAATATCAATGTCTTTATCAGTGAAGGACATGTTTAAAATATTGAGCTGAGGCTGAGGAGATTCAGGTTCAAGGCCCAGTTTAAATATGAAACTTCATTGGATGACTATCTTTTGACACAACTAAGGCAGAAGCTTGTCCACCCCAAGGATAAAACACCCAGACATAAACTGAGCAATGGGGTATATGCAGAACAATGCAGTGAGCCATGTGCAAATTTGTATATTGGGGAAACAAAACAGCCACTTCATAAATGCATGACACAACATAGGAGAACAAACCCATGAGGACTAGATTCAGCAGTCCAACTGTATTTAAAAGACATTATGTATCTGATATTAATACAGTTGAGAAAGTCCAGAAATACTTCACAAGAAGAGTTCTCCACTCCTCTACTCATTGCAGAATACTTTATGCCACCAGACTTGAAATTCTAGACCTAAAAAACTTAGAACTACGCCGCCTTTGGTCCGATCTAAGTATAGTATATAAGTATAGTATATAAAACCATACATTGTAATGTTCTACCTGTCAATGAATACTTCAGCTTCAACCATAACAACACAAGAGCAAACAATAGATACAAACTCAAGGTTAATCACACCAAACTTGATTGCAGGAAATGCGACTTCAACAACAGAGTGATCAATGTCTGGAATACTCTACCTGACTCTGTGGTTTCTTCCCCAAACACTTTAACCTTAGACTGTCTACTATTGACCTCACCCCTTTCCTAAGAGGTCTGTAGGGGTCATGCATAAGCACACCAACGTGCCTACCGTCCCTGTCCTATTGTTTCTTTTATTTTTCTTATATGTATCCATGTATTCATAGCTATGTTTTTACTTATACCTATTATCTTGTAAGCAATTGACAAATCAAATAAAATAAAATAAATAAAACAAAGGCCACTCTTTTGAAGACAGTTAAACTCCACATTTTGGACAAAGAGGACTGCTGGTTTGAAAGAGGGGTCAAAGAGGCCATCTATATCAAAATTGAGCAGCCCTCTCTCAACAGAGGGGAGGGATATGACATTATCTATCTCCAGTCTACAACACAGTCCTTTCAACAGTTCCAAGAAGGTTCTACACCCATTTGCACCATTCAGGTGACCCTGAGGACACAAATAAACCTCCAGATGGCCTCAATGACTTTCTTTAAAAGAATGCAAGTGACCAGCTGTCCTTCCATTCCCCATCATCCAATGAGAACTGAAGAATCTTCTTGGATGAGAAGCATAATATCTTCACAGAAAAACCAGAAAGTCCAGTTGCCTCTTGAAAAAAGTACCTTTGGGACAACCATGACCTGGATGACTGAGAATCTCCATAGACACGCTAGAAGTTAACATTGGGCTTAGTATTAATGGATATTTCCAAAATTGAAATATTGTGGGTTATATAAATCAGTGATGATTTTCAAGCATTTGCCATAAGCGTAAATAGTACCCCAACTGGAAATTGTTACAATTAATGTTTTAAGTAATCTATGTATCTGTAAAAGTCCCATAACTCCATTTTTCATGGAAAACAAAGTAATTTGTCACAGAGTGATACTTCCAAATTTGAACTTCCCCATGTGAGAAGGGTGTGTGGTTAAAATAGCACAGAAGGTGCAACCTTTTTTTTTCTAAGAAGATTAATTTAAACAGCTTATGTTGTGCTATGATATGTTTAGAGTGTGGTCACTCAGCTGAAGGAATGAGAAAGGGGTTTTGTAGGAGTTCCTGATCTCAGAGTTTAAACAAAAGGGAGTAAAGAAAAACAAGAATTAAAGGACAAATGTTTTTCCCCAGTGTGTAAACATATTATTCACCTAATGGTCAGTTGCACAAGGGCAGGGACTACTTTGTTTCACGACAGTATTTTTAAAGTTTGGCATCAGGCGGATCAAATCACAGTGTGAGGAAAACCATTTGGAGTATCATAGAGTTTTAAGGATGGAAATTTCCCAGAACCACCAAGTATCCAATCTGTTCTCCTGAAGGAGGTCTCAGAAAGTCTTTGCAATTTAGTTTTTTTTACCATTATTGTTGGTTGCCCTAAATGCCATTTCTAGAAGAAAAATAGCAAATAAAGGCAGGCAGGCAAGCAATAAGTAAATAAAGATGTGTTGCTCTTGGCTGGCCAGGTTAACTCATTCTTTTGACACTGGAGGTCAGAAAATCATCTCCTTCATTGAAAGAGAAAAATAAATAAATAAATAGGAATACTCTGACTTTATGATACCAGACGTTAAGCTTGATTCAAAGGTATTTTTATCTTTACGACACCTGATACTTGCTGCCTTAAGAAAACTCCTCCTTTTAGGTGATGGCAGGACTGGTATTAACAAACATTTGTTGGAAGGATGGGAAGATAATTGGTTAATTTACAATAAAAGAAACAATCTTTGGTTAAACATTGACTGTGGAGAACCTCAAGACAAAAGAGAGTTCTCTTGTAGGACAAAGAATAGCAATGAGTCATAGGCTTTACAAAGTTTCAAAAGGGGCTTGACTTCTCTAGAGGTTCATACAAAGCAGTCCTTGGAAACTGCCTCCCACAGCAATGAATCCCTATCACTCTAAAAATGACAGGACTACACTATCACTTTACATCAAGCCCAAACCTCTTATCAAACATATTCATAAGCATGTTTGCATAAATATATGGAATTATGAGATTAGAGTCACCAAAACTCCTATCCCCTCCCCAGTGGATAATTCCTTGCTGCTTTTCCTAGCCATATACAGTACTGTAGTTATTGATTCTTACTAGGGATAGTACTAGACATTTATCATGTTCCTCTACAATGATTTAAGATCTTCAGAATTTGCTCGCTCACTCCTCAACCCCATTTTCTCACTACATAATGGTTAGTGGCGGGGGGGTGGAGGTGGGTTTGTGTTAGTGGAGGAGGTGAAAGCAAGCTGCTTGGGGAAACTGCGGGCACCTCTGCTCCTTCCTTCCTTTCCTCTCATTTGAGCCTTTCCTTCAGTGTCAGCAGGGCTGAGTTACCGGTAATACAACAACCTTGGCCCAGGTGTGGGAGGAGAAAAGATGCTTTTGTCATTCTTAGCTAGAGGAAAAAAAAGTAACTCAAATCTCAGTTAGATGGGTGGCATTGAAGTTTAATAATAAAAATAAAATTAAAAAAAAAACCCCACAGAATTAAAGAGGTTAAGCAAGGCAAAACATGAGTTCTACATGCTGGCCATTAAAAGAGGAGAAAAAGTAGAAGTCCCAGAAAGAGAAAATAAGAAAGAACAGGATCTATAAGAAGAACACATTGCTGTACAATTGTAATCACATAGAGTACTGTATAGAGGTAATTGCAACAGTGTATAGGACAATAGTAATAGAATATAGTATAGAAGCAGTAGGAAGCATTCCTATATATATCTGTACATTTTATACCTTCCTTTTATAAATATCTTTGATTTACAAAATAGAAAGCTGCTTCATCCCTTACAGAAAAATATAAAGGAAACCACCCAGTTCAATGATTTTGTACCTCTCTTAAATCGGATCAGTCTAATTGGGTATGCATTAAAAAAGATTTGTAACAGGGCGTTGTGCCTCGTTCTGACATGTTGGCAACATTATCTGGCATTGGCAATTGCTCTTGCCTCTTTCCTAGGGCAGAGAAAGAGGCCTTGGCCCAAGTCAATCAGATGGCTTTGTGCCTAGGGCAAGATATTGGTGTCTAACTTGGTGCCTTAATCACTACATCAAACTGGCTTTCAAAGATTATCAATAAAGGAGAATATTTGTAGCTTGGGATTGAAATGAGGGGTCCCTGATGCTCTCTGAGCTGGGTTGTTTTCCTGCTGACATTTCATTATTTAAATTAGGCAACATCAGCAATTCTAACAACCAAACTCAGAGGATACCAAGGATCCCTCAAAGATGATCAAACTTCACAGAATGTGGCAAAAGTGCCAAGAAAAAACCCACATAACGCTCCCAGATAATGTTCTATCCAACACATGTTCTGCTTCAATTGTACACTGACATTGAGTTTCCCAACATCTTCTCAATGTTGCTCCCAATATACTCACCCCCAGCCAGCTAATTGACTGTAGGATGGAGTAGAACTCTCAGTTCTCCAGTTTCCAATCCTACATACTATAACAAACTGACCCTCTGGAAGGAACTCTTAACATACCCTGGTGCCTTGTCAGTATTTCACCATAGTCTGGGTTCTTGTTTTCTTCAGTGCAGAAATAAACACAATGAAGCAAATTGGGTTGGGATGCTGATTGAATTTTTGTATTTCCTATTGGGCAGAAAGGCTGGTCAGCTCACAAAAAGGATATTGTCTGTTGTTGGGACGATGTTAAAGCTAAAGACATTTGCAGGATATTCCGAAAATGCTTCTGGAGTTTGCATGGGATGTGTGCATGAGTTAAAACTGATCGTCGAAATTCCCATATAGCAGGAGTCCACAAACCACAGGGCGCAACTCAGTACTGGGTTGCGGCCAGGGGTGGGATTTAATTCTTTTAACAACCTGTTCTGTGGGTGTGGCTTAGTTTGTGGGTGTGGCTTGGTGGTCATGTGACTGGCTGGGCGTGGCCAACTCAACATCACTCACATAGAGGCACGCATCTCCTCGCCTGGCCTCTCATGACTATGGGGATGCTGCAACAGTCGTAAGTGTGAAAAACGGCCATAAGACACTTTTTTCAGTGCCATTGTAACTTTGAATGGTCATTCCACACAAGCAAAGTACCAGCAAAGGAGGGGAAAAAAACTTCAGAGAAGTTCCTGAGACAGGAAGTCTAGTCCTGCCAAGAATGTAATAAGGGTTAACGGAGAGGCAGTTTCTGTAAGTCACACCAGAGTGTTTCCTTCCTGCCTTCCTTACAGGATTAGGCCAGTAATTTCTTCTAACCACCAGTTCTCCGAACTGCTTAGAATGTTAACAACCGGTTCTAGCGAATAGGTGCGAACCTGTAGAATCCCACCCCTGGTTGCGGCCTGTTCAAAACCGGGCTGCAGGAGAAATGGGCAAGTGCAATGCACACTCATGAAGCTCCACTCACATGAGTGGGGGGACACGCATGCCACACACGCCAATCTCCATTTGCATAAGTGGAGGGTGCATGCGCCCGTACATAACTTCATTTACATGAATGGAGCTTTGCACCTAAGTGCTTTCCGCTTAAACAACTGGAGATTCCCATGCAAGCATAAGCAGCCTCCACTTGTATGAGTGGAGCTTCGCACATGAGCGCAAGCACTCTCCACTCGAGTGCAAAGCTCCATTCGCACGTGTGGTGGGCATGCATGTGTGCCACTTGCACAAAGGGAGCGGTGTATGTGCGCCTGCCACTCACACTCCCACTCCTGGCCCAGCTGCCAAGCTAGAAAGGTTTGGGACTGCTGCCATATAGCATCAACCCCCTTTTTAAAAATAAATGAAATGTAATTAAGAAACAAATATGAATTAGAGGTGAAATTGATGCATTCCTTTGTTTATGACAAGAACTCTAAGAAGATTGAACATGATAGTTTCCCCTGTGTTTCAACTTTTCAGGGCTACCGCTTTCATGTTCAGTCTGGGAATGGCGGTCAACAAAAGATAGATGGACAGATTGCCTGCAGACATGTGGAATATTTTTATAGACAATAATTATCCCCTTAAAAGTCATATCACTGGTAAGATTGATTTTCTTCCACTGCTTTAGGCACGGTGTACTACTGTATATCTCATCCTTATGCTGAAGCCCCAGCAACTGAGATTTAGAAGGTGAATATGGAAAGTTTAGATGAAAAATGTTCATCTTTTGACTCAAGAGAGGTTTATATACTAGATTAACCACTGCGGGGATCAGATGATCAGTTCTCTGAATATCTTGAGATGAGTGATAACAACATGGAGAAACAAGACGGAATTGAAGAAGTCAACAAGAGACCTAGTACATGCTGGGATTTAACCAACTCTGGCATCTAATCCACAGACATATGGACAGTGGACAATCTGATTTGATGAAGTGCTTCACCTCACAGATATCACTTCACTTCATTACAGTCCAACTTATAATCACCAGTTGTGCTATTTCTGCAAGTAAGTTAGATTGGCAGATTACGGCCTGTGCTGATGTTTGGTTGAGAGGAAAGAGTGAGAACCTCTTTGACTTTCTAAGTATCAGCTCAAATATCAGCACAGGGCCTAATCTGCCAGTCTAACTCACTAGCACAACTGCACTGTTTCTATTCATTGAACTGTTTCGTTAGATGCAGGAATGGCACACCCTTTTGAACATCAGCCCAGACCTTAAATCTCTCACAATCTCTTCTCTGTCTCAATAATTGTAAGAATAATAAATAAATAAATAAATAAATAATAATAATAATCTGGAATCTTTGTAGTAATTTTGAATAGAACTGAATTAATTTAATTTTCTAACCTCCGTGACAATGGCAATGGAATTATGCTTGTGATAAAACATATTACGTAGTTGCCACTTAAAGAAAAGTCAACATCTCTAGGTCTTTCCTTCAGCCAGCAGAAGAAAGCCTTGGTAGTAAACTTCCCTTTGTCTAATTGTCGAAGTGTTCAAGATATCTACATAGTGCTCCCTTTTCCTAACTTTCTCATCACAACTGCCCTTTGAGATAGTTTGGGTGCAGAAAATGTGTCTCTCTCAAAATCACCCAGCATGTAGATGAAATCAAATGTGGATTTCTCTGAGGCCAGTTTTAAACGTGGGTTATATGGTAGCTATTCCTTGAGGTCTGCTTTAGAAGAAATACTTTTGAACCGATTCTTTGAAAGGGGGGAATTGATTCCATAACAATAAGAACTGCATGCTTAAGTATCGTTCTTCTTCTAATGACATAGAAGTCATTAAAAGTGAAAGAGTAGAATATCCTGGTTACTTACACGACAGTATCTCCAACAATAGGCAAGTTAATCTTTAAGCAAATACTTTTGGTTATGCATTTTGTTGACCAAACTCATTATACTGAGTAAAAGCAAGTGAAAGGATGATAATTAATCTTGCTAACTTTGGGGAAGACCTCCTGAATGGAATGAATTTGGGGAAAGCTATTGCATTTAATTATCAATCGTGAAAATAAATTACAATACTAGAATGTGGGCTCAGGCTCAGTTTCAATCCAAAATTGTTCCTGGGTTTGTGCATTTTGCTGGCAACATGTGTCTTTTAAAGGAAGCTGAAGACAACCCATGGAAGCATGTTTTTGATGGAGAAGATAAGAGAAATAAAAAAAGAGCAAGATAGAAACAAAAGAAATACATCTTGAAAGCACAGAAGCAGAGATATACAAGGAGCAAACACTTGGGAGTCCTATGACATTAGAAAACATGATCAGAGGACATGAGTAGAATTCCCCTAATAGATGAGGCTTAAATGTTATTCTTCCTCAGAAGGGAGGGTGGGGGGAAAGAGAGAAGCAGTGCTCTTCATTCATTCTTTGTTTATTCGAGTCCCAGACACAAAAGGTGTGGAAAAACCCAGTTGGAAAGATACCAGAGATTCAGTTGGAAAAGAAAGAGAATGAAAAAACTAAACAAAAAAACAAGCATCTCTGAGGCGGCTGCTTGTGTTCACACTGGCAGTGGAGTGGAACAAAACATCAGCTGCTGCCCTAAAATGTTTGCGTGTGCCATTTTGGCTGTGGGTCAAACCCAGATTTTCCCGCTTGCTTCTCAGCCTCTCTGTACAGTTGAGTTGCAAATGAGGACTTTGTTTTCAAACTGAATGAGGAAACAAATTCAGTTCTAAGAATAAGGGCTCGCTCTTCCAGATGGAAAATGCTTTCGGTTTAACTCCTACCTCTATAATTTAGAAGATTGGCTTTTTATCCTTGAAAAACAACAGCCCTCCTCATTGATCCATCTGCTAAAGGTCAAGCTACATGTTACTTAATCTTCAATAGTTCAACTTTTGAAAACAGAAAATGCTCTGCAGAGCAGGTGGTTTATATATTTATATGCTGGTTTGTTTATTATTATTTTTATATAGTTTTCTTCCAGAATAAAATTATGAATGGTTTATTAAATCAGTTCAGTTCTCTGGGCCATTTCCATCAGAAATTATAATTCAAGCTGGAGCTGAGTCTGCAGTTGAAAGTCTCTGCCACATCTGAAGTGATTTTTGTCGTGTGAAATCAAAGCCGCCCGTGAATTAAAATGCTTCACTGTTTGAAAGCGTAAATCTCTGCAGCTAAACCGGTAATTGGTATAAAACATCAAAAGCCCTTGCAAGTTGTACAGTCTGGTGTGAAATCACAGTTCTAAACCAGTGTTTGCCGCATGAAATAAAGAACCTGTCACTAAAGCGGTGTTTTATATCAAAAGTGTCCACGGCATAAAACAGTCTCAACCTCTCTATCAGGAACAAATCTTTCAAATAAAATAATAATTAAAAAAGCTGCCCTTAACTACTCGACTCCTGAACCGTATCTTCCAATGGCTTGTGGCCTGTAATTGTATGCATGCTAGCCATGCCCTTTGTTCTTTTTGCACCAATCCGGTGATATTACAGAGGAATCTATTTTACAGATTGTATTCTGGAAATCTGCCCATATTGTCCATGAATGTTACATATACCACAACCGTTTATATGCTTTTGGGACTATTTTCTCCTCTAGTTCAGATGAGAGACTATACCGAAAACCAAATACCCAGGAATATTTGACTAAACAGTAGCCCATTTGTTACAACATGTTTTACAGGATATAGTCTTTCTTTGCAGTTCTGTAGGGGAAAAGCAGGCAGAGTTGGAGGGCAGAGTTAAATGTGTCATCAGTTTAGAGTCCTTACGTTGCCACAAACAATCCAAGTCCAGCCCCTCTTGAATTCCTTTGACCCTTATTTAGCGCCAATTTAGTACTCACCATTAGTTAACTAGATTTTTGTGTATAGACTTGAAGAAATCTTCTGTGTTGCAATCTAATGGACAGTCCTGATTCTTTGCACCTGACAAGTTTTCTTTAATGAAAAGTAATTGAATAATCCATCCAAACTATATAATCCATAGATACATTCCATTATATGGGACTGTTTAATCTTTTCATTTTTCTTTCAGATTGCTTCTTCAGTGCAATGGTTGCCGATAGAGCTTTCTTTCCTTTTTCTTTCTTGTTCACATTTAATCAAGCTAGGACATAATTTGCAGCTAATCTGAATACATCCTTGCATTTAATCTTCTAGAATTTGTATCAGAAAGAGATTACGGAGAACCATGATCAGAAAATCTTCGGTCAAGGATTTGTTTTAAATTAATAAAGCATCAAAGGGTAGATTTTTTTTCCCAAATTCACAAAGCATCAGTGAAGCATCAAATAAATAGATGCATTGTTAAATATACACCTAGTACTATAAGTATTATCTTCAAAATGAGAGATGGGATGACTTACACAACACTTAATTGATGGCATCTGGTGAAAATCTATTTTACTAAATGGGAAGCTGGGAAAAATCAAGGCTCATACTATGCTGTGAGTTTTCTTTTTATATTCTAGCTGTGTTGACTTTTGCTGAATTCTTGTTTATTTGCTAGACGTTATAATGGATTGCACTCTGCACTTTCACATTCTTATAGCTCTTTGGAGAAGACATGATTTTATAGAATACAACTGATAATCAATCTGGGTCTAGGGACAAGAAGATCAAAGTACATACTTTTTGCATTAGTAGGTCACTCTTCTAGTCTATTTTAGTTTCTTTTCGACTTTTTTTAAACCATTATCATTCCAAACCCATTTTATCTGTAATTTTTCCCCTAATTTAACTCCTTTAAAAAAAAAAAAATATGGGTGAGGAGCTTGTGGAAAATTTGGGGGAGTGGTAGCTGAGCACATGAATAATATGTTGACAGAGATACTGTGTGGTGTTGGTAGGTAGAAATATCTATGATATTTTTATGGTATGATGGATGGGTGGAGAAAATGCATGAAAATAACAATAGGGATTGTGATTGCAGACAGAAGGGGGTCTTCCTGGGGACACTACAGTTCTAATATTGGGATAATCCCCCCTTTTGACTATTGAATGTAGAACTGTGACCAGGTTTCTATCACTTTTATATTGTCCTTAAAAATGGAAATGTAGCTTTAGCTCTGTGAATGCAGCTTCAGAGAAAATAGATGTGCAGGTAATATCTAACCATTTTTTAAAGCTTTTGTCAGGTTAAAAACAATCCCATTCATAATAAAAACAATAGTATAAAATCTCCAAGATAAAAACATAAAAATCAAACCATCAAAATAAGGGAAGGGGGGGAAAAGGGACACAATAGATTTAAATCTAAACTTAAGAAAAGACCTTCCAAAACAACCCAACTATTAACATTTTTCCAAAGAGCCAAAGAATGCAGCAAAGATCCTGGCTGATCTCAGTCAGGCTGTTCTGCCAAAAAAAAAGCAACAGTCTAGTTCAGGGGTAGCCACTTTAAATCTTTAAATCTTGTGGACTTCAACTCCCAGAATTCTCCAAGCTGGGGAATTCTGGGAGTTGAAGTTCACAAGTCTTAAAGTGGCCACGTTTGGAGACCCCTGGTCAAGTTTCACATCGCTGCAAATTCTTGGTAATGTGGGACAATAAGCAGTCCCCCCATACTCTAGTAGGGCAAGACCAACACTGGTTGGAGCAGAAAATTTTAAAATAAATTTCCATTCTTTAAACTTTTATTTTCAAGGCTGTCTCCTTTTTTAATGCAACTTTTTGTTCAGAAGTATTCATTCATTCATTTTATTTATTTATTTGTCAATTGCTTACAAGATAATAGGTATAAGTAAAAACATAGTTATGAATACATGGATACATATAAGAAAAATAAATATATATATATATATAAAAGAAACAATAGGACAGGGACAGTAGGCACATTGGTGCGCTTATGCACGCCCCCTACAGACCTCTTAGGAAAGGGGTGAGGTCAATAGTAAACAGTCTAAGGTTAAAGTTTTTGAGGTTTGGGGAAGAAACCACAGAGTCAGGCAGAGTATTCCAGACATTGACCACTCTGTTGCTGAAGTCGTATTTCCTGCAATCAAGTTTGGTGCGATTAAACTTGAGTTTGTATCTATTGTTTGCTCTTGTGTTGTTATGGTTGAAGCTGAAGTATTCATTGACAGAAAGGACATTGCAATGTATGATTTTATATACTATACTTAGATCGGACTGAAGGAGGCGTAGTTCTAGATTTTCTAGGTCTAGAATTTCGAGTCTGGTGGCATAAGGTATTCTGCAACAAGTAGAGGAGTGGAGAACTCTTCTTGTGAAATATTTCTGGACTTTCTCAATTGTATTAATATCAGATACGTAATGTGGGTTCCGGACTGATGAGCTGTATTCGAGTATTGGTCTAGCAAATGTTTTGTATTCATCTTCTTTCAAAGAATTTTCTCACAATGGGTTTTATACACAAGTGATCTGCTCAGTACTATTGTCTTGGAGTCATTTCACCTCCTAGATTAGAAGGAAGAAACAACATTCAGATTGATGGTGAACAATCCACAGCTATATAAATGACTCCCAGATCCCTAATATGCCTCAAGTGGTCCAGAGAGGATCAATAGGATAATAGCTGAAATGATAATGATGACAGTGTTATTACAATATTGCCAATATTTGCATTGCTGTTGACATGAATATTATTTGTTCCCATTTTATGAATAGTTTTGCTTGCCTTTGCTTCCATTGGTATAATTCTCCCATCCGAATGTGTCACAGCACACACAATGAGATATGGGGAATAAAGAAAACATTTTTTTTTTGCTTTTCTTTTAGTTCTATCAGCTGAGACTGTCAAAGGAATGCATAGTGACATTTCAATTGGTTTGTAAAAAGAAAAAAACCCACCACCCTTTGCATTGCTTAGATGACACATCTAGCGATGGATAGGTTTTTCAAAGATGCTTGCAGGATTCCCTATTTATTGTCTTATTTATGTCAACTCAATTTTATTCCCTGAGCCAGAGCTTTTAAATAAGTTAGTTTTTTTTACCCCTAGACTTTTGTACTTTAATATAGTTACCCGTGTAATAAATTGAACTTTAGTTTTATTAGCAATTTTTATTGTTACATTTGAGGTATGAATTGTCCAGGAAATTGCATAAGTTTGGGGTCGCTACCAACATATGGAGAACTAGTTTGGTGTAACAGTTAAGATATCAGGTTAGAAACTGGGAGACTGTGAGTTCGAGTCCCATCCTAGACACAAAACCAACTAAGAGATCTTGGGCCAGTTCCTCATCCCAACATTAGGAAGCAGATAAGGGTAAACCATTTCCAAAATCTTATCAAGAAAACTGCAGGGACTTATTCCGGATTCAACACTGAGTTGAAGGCACAACTGTCCTCCTCACAAAAATGAAAACAACCAACCCAAAATATGAGGAAAGGAAGAAGAAAAGAGAAACAAGCAATCTCATGTACTCTAAGCTCTGGATTATTAAAGGGACAAAGTACGGAATGATGAGGCATTACAGAATGAACAGAGTGAGCATCAATCTTTTTATTGTTAAAAAAGGCTTGGATTGAGGAGGCTGTATTGATTTTAAGCCGTTGTAATTTGTTTCTACCTTCAAGATGGCTGCTAACACACAAGAAGGCTACTGTAGGGTCCATTCATTTGCAGTATTATTTTCAAGCATCATTGCAGGGAAGAAGAATTGGCTGCTGGCTGAAGTGACAGGCAGTGATAGGGTAGCATCCCGCCCACTCTGTCAGCACAGACCAACTTTGATTTCGGATGGGCAGACAAGAAAAGAAAAATGAAATGACGCTGTAGAAATAGGGGACTGGCCAATTATAAAAGCGGTAGGGTGGTGAGAGAAAGGAAATGCTAGAGGATGGAGCGCAAAAGTGGGACTTAAAAAGTACAGTTGAATCACCCAATGATTTCTCTGCCCCCCACCTCTGCTTGAAATGTAAAGGGAAAGAGTATCAAGCAAGGCCATGGGGGATAATAAGCTGAAGAAGAGAGATTAATTGGTGTCAAGTAGGAACTAGGAAAGGATCAGCTGATGCTTGAAAACATTGGGCTGCAGGAAATGTTTTATAGTTACCTTCCCTGCTGAAAGTTCAGCATTGCTGCTCTCCAGCCGGCTGCCTTTTCCCTTCTGTTGGCTTGGATAACCCCCTTTTTTTAATTGGGGTGGAAGGAATGATCAGCCTTCCATTTGGGCATCTGCAGAACAAAAGTATTGCATATTACACAGCAACACAAGGTTGGATATTGCTTGAAGTGCTTCTCCCTGATTCTTTTATTGGAGGTGCATTTCAAATGGAGGGGAGGGAGGAGGGGGAAGGAACTTAAATCTCAGACTTTGCTCTTAGCCCACATCTGTTTTTGATATGTGAAACTAATCCCTTCTCTACTTGACAACAAACTTCTAAAACAGGAGAGATAAAAGTACTTCTGCACATGTTCTAGCAAGTATCTGGTGTCACACTCCATGCTTAAGCCTGTATCACCAAGATACGTAGCTGGAGGATATTAGCAGCACTAAAAGTCAAGCCTTTGTAAGTCAGTAGCTTATTCCGTTTTCCTGCAAGGTTTTCCACAAATGTACAATAACATCTCTAAAAAGAGGTCGGCTGTCCTTCCCAAACTTAGTATGCACCGATGAATTCTTGAATATCCCAAGGAAATGAGTTCATCAGCCACATCCCTTCTTATGGCTAATCAATAGCCACACTGCTGCTATAGTCAAGATTTATCTGTTATATTAAATCAGTGAGACATAAAGCATCGGCTTGGGTTGGCCACTGAAAGTACCAACTTTCTAGCACAAGCAAGAGATTTTATACTTCCATAGCCTTGGTGTTCTCTTGTCACAGCACCAAGGAGCAATCATCACGTGCAAAATTCTTCTGCCTCATGATGTGGGGCTGTCTCCTCTGATAGGTATCCTGCACCTTTTACATTTGTTTTATATAGCGGGACATAAGAGAGGCGGAACGAAAAAGGAAAAGGAAACGAAATACCTGGGGGGACTGATTGTTGTAAAGTGTAAAAAATTCTTCCTGGAAAATAACACATGATCTCCACTTTTAGATATACAAAAAAGGTACACAAACACGGAACCTTCTTTGGCTACTGAGAGGTATAGATCTGATTCAATTTAAAATTTAATGGATGAATTAAAAACAATTAATACTTCGGTATTTAAAAATTTGACTCTTCTAATTTTGAAGCAACCTTTTGAGCAACTCTGCACCCAATTCTTTAGATGTTTTATGTCAGATCAAATATAGAATTGGGCCAAGGGTAGCACAGAAAATTGATTATAAAATATTTTACCTTCTTCCATAAACATTTGTAATGAGCCACAGTGTTATCAAAATAACATTACAAGGATCATTATCTTATTTATTTATGTTATTTGTTTATTTAAAAAAATTACATGGTTGCCCAACTCGAACAATGAAACCCAGAAACAAGGAAAAAGGCAAAAACAACTATCAGCAGTTAACAACAACAACACATAACATCCCAGATATAACAATTGTCAATAAAAAAGTCTGGCTAATGGACATGGCTGCATGTGGCAAAAGAGAAGAGAAAGAACTGGAGATAATGAAATACAAAGATCTGCAAACAGAAATAGAATGACTATGGCAAAAACAAGCAAATATAGTATCAATAGTAATAGGTGCCTTGGGTGCAATCTCAAAAGAACTGGAGCACCACTTGAACACCACCAGAATTGACAAATTCGCCATCGGTCAATTGCAAAAGGCAGCTTTACTCGGAACAGCTTATATCCTGCAACAATATTTGTAACAGCCCATCTGGGGTCCTTGGAAAGTATTTAATAGGTAGACAAAAATGCCAAATCCGGTCTGAACATCTTGCTAATTGTGCAATGAGCAATAATAATTTGGTTCAATTTATTTCCTGTCTAAGCAGGGATTTGGACTAGAAGACCTCCAAGGTCCCTTCCAACTCTTCTCTTCTCTTCTCTTCTCTTCTCTTCTCTTCTCTTCTCTTCTCTTCTCTTCTCTTCTCTTCTCTTCTCTTCTCTTCTTAGGCCACCTATCTACAATAGACGTTAACTAATCAAAAACAAGCGACTTAGTTTACATTCATACCTAATGCCAGTGGGAAAGTCCTTATTCAGATCACAACACTTGGAGAACTGCTTCCCTTTTAAGCCCTTTCTAAAGGCCAAAATGATGGGGATCAACTTAGATTATTGCGTCAAAATATCTGATTCTAGTATCAGACTCCACTTCCAGCAATCAGGGGTGAAAACAATCAACAAAGGAACAAGATTCTTTGAGGTACGGTACAAGACTGAAATGCTAGTACAAGGATTCTAGAGGGGAGTTATTTTGCTTTCAATGGGCATCTTAGATAGAGAAAACTCAAAAGAGTTTGTTACTTGCTTTCTTCCATGTTCACTGAAGAAGAGAAAGCTTGCTTCTGCAGCGGTGGTGGGACATTACTTGCACAACACCTGTTAGCTTCTTTATCAGCATGAGAATTTGCTATCACACTATAAACATACATCATATCATGCCCCTTCACATGAACTCCCATTCCTTCCTCCATGATGGGAACACAAGAGAGTATATATTACAGAGATCCTGAACAAATAGTTTCTGTATGTCATTTCAGAAAGGAATTTGATGTGAAATGATGCTTTCGATGAATGATGGAAGACGAGATAATTTTCCCTCTGAGGAAAATTAGGACCTTCATTAGGATGTGTGACTGCAGCTTGCCCATGTAGTCGTAGTTGTGCATTTAGAAGTTGATGTGTCTGTAAGAAATCTTCTTAAGGTATTAGGTGAAGTCTTTAAATAGCTTCAAGGAGATTGCAGAGGCCGGAATGAAGCAGTGCTGGCTGGCTCCAGAATGCGAGTTGTGGATTGATTGATTTGTTTAGTTTTTCATGGAAAAACTGATCTGTGTGGTTACTAAGAGTTGACATTGGCACAATGGCACGTACTCAATCAATAATCAATTTATTTACAGTATTTATAAATAACTTCAACAATTAACATTCTGGGTGGTAATAGAAACAAGAAACATAGACATGTATACAACATAAAATAAAATGAAGTGGCACTTCAGATTCCTCATTTCTCTTATCTCTGAAGCACAAGATGTAATCACAATGTGTATGTTTCTAGGATGGATGGATGGATGGATGGATGGATGGATGCATGGATGCATGGATAGATGGAGTAAATGATTGATTAGTGATAGAGATAGCTAGAGAGAGAGAGAATAAAAGGTTGATTGATGAATTAGAGAGATATACGTGATTAATGATTGGTTAATAGTGAGAGAAAGAAGATATAATAGGTAGATGGTAGATAATAGTTAGATAGATTAATAGAGATAAATATAGATGACTTTTCTATAATGCTGAGATATCAATAAGAAGAAACCATTATTTATTCATTTATAATATTCCTATAGATTCCTCTCATTCGAATACTATTAGCCCTGGATTATATATTGCTATAAGCTGAGGGAAACTTGCTGTTGCCACATTATGCATAGTTGAATTTTGTTGCAGGGAATCTGCAGGTATGCACTATAATTATATAATGTGCCCATAGTGTATACTTTTGGATCTGTTTTCTCTCAACTAGGAATTAGATTGCTTCCAATCTTTTCTGTAAAAAATCCTTCCGCAATAAGTGTGACCAAAACATCCAAACTTGTCTATAGGAGCAGGCACAAAGAATGAATTTACTAATTAAACACAAAATCCTTACATTTGTTTTATTAATAATAGAACATTTTATTATTATTATTATTATTATTTATTACATTTATATACCGCCCTTCTCCCGAGGGACTCAGGGCGGTGAACAGCTCATCTAAAAACCCCACAAATACAAAAGTTAAAAAATAATTAAATATTAGAATTAGCTGCAATTAGAAAACCCCCCCCCCCACCCTTAAAACCCAATTTAAATTAAAAAGGAGATCAAAATTTAAAATCATTCTTTCAGCCCAGGCCGGCCTGCTCAAAGAGCCAGGTCTTTAACGCGCGCCTGAAGGCCCTCAGGTCCGTGCCGGTACGAAGTTCCGGTGGCAGAGTATTCCAGAGGGCGGGGGCACCCACAGAGAAGGCCCTACCCCTTGGCGCCGCCAGACGACACATAGCGGCCGACGGCACCCGGAGCAGTCCCTCCCTGTGGGAACGCACCGGCCTGTTGGAGAACGTTGGTAGAATGCAATCCTGAAGGTAACCTGGTCCCATGCCATGGGTCGCCCTAAAGGTCAAAACTAGAACCTTAAAGCGAACCCGGAGAGCCATCGGCAACCAATGCAGCTCGCGCAGGAGAGGCGTCACATGGGCGCTACGCGACGCCCCCATAATCACCCTCGCGGCTGCATTTTGCACCAACTGGAGTCTCCGGATGCTCCCCGCAGGGAGCCCCATGTAGAGGGCATTACAATAGTCCAGGCGAGAGGTGACAAGGGCCTGAGTGACCGTGCGCAGGGCGTCCCGATCCAGGAAGGGCCGCAACCGGTAGATCCGACGGATCTGATGAAACGCCCCCCTGGAGACGGCCGCGATGTGATGTTCAAACGACAGCCGTACATCCAGGAGGACTCCCAGGTTGCGAGCCCTCTCTGTGGGGGGCAGAACCTCCCCCCCAATAGCCAGCGTAGGTGTCAGCCGGCTATATCGGGGCGCCGGAAACCACAGCCACTCGGTCTTGGATGGGTTGAGCCGAAGCCTGTTCCCGCCCATCCAGTCCCGCACGGCCTCCAGGCACCTAGACATAGTCCCCACAGCATCGTTGGGGTGGTCCGGAGTGGAGATGTACAGCTGGGTGTCATCTGCATACAGATGACATCTCACTCCAAGACCACGGATGATCTCGCCCAACGGCTTCATGTAAATGTTGAACAGGAGGGGAGAAAGGACCGACCCCTGAGGCACCCCACAAACCAGGGGCCTAGAGGTGGACCTCTCCCCCCCCGCCAACACAAATTGCGAACGGTCAGAGAGGAAGGAGGAGAACCATCGGAGGACGGTTCCACCAATCCCCAACCCCTCCAACCGTCGCAATAAGATACTATGGTCGATAGTATCAAAAGCCGCCGAGAGATCTAATAGGACCAGGACAGAGGAGAACCCTCTGTCACGAGCCCTCCAGAGATCATCAACCAACGCGACCAATGCCGTCTCAGTGCTATGTCCAGGCCTGAAGCCCGATTGGAATGGATCGAGGTAAGTTGCTTCCTCCAGGTACTGGGGGAGCTGACGTGCCACCACACTCTCAACAACCTTCGCCACGAAGGGAAGGTTGGAGACTGGACGATAGTTGTTTAAAATAGCTGGGTCCAGGGAAGGCTTCTTGAGGAGGGGGCGCACCACCGCCGCCTTCAGGGCGGTAGGGAGCACCCCCTCTCTCAAAGAAGCGTTGACAATCCCCTGGAGCCAGCCTCGTGTCGTCTCCCTGGCAGCCGAAACCAACCAGGAAGGACACGGGTCCAATAAACAGGTGGTGGCATTCAGACCCCCCAGCAACCTGTCCACACCCTCAGCGGTCACAGGATCGAACTCCCCCCAGATAACACTCTCAAGACCTGCCCCGGACACCTCCCCCGGGACCACCCAATTGGAGTCGAGCCCTTCCCGAATCTGAGCGATTTTATCATGCAGAAATCGGGAAAACTCCTCTGCTCTACCCTGCAAGAGGTCATCCCGCGCTCTCGGCTCAAGTAGAGAGCGGGTCACTCTAAACAGGGCGGCAGGCCGATTTTCTGCTGATGCAATGAGGGCGGAGAAATACGAAGATTTCGCCGCCCCTATCGCCACAAGGTAAGTCTTAATATGAGATCTCACCTGTGTTCGGTCAGACTCAGAACGGCTCGCCCTCCAAATGCCCTCAAGACGTCTTTTTCGGCACTTCATCTCCCGTAGCTCCTCCGTATACCACGGAGCCAAATGGGATCTGTGCCGAGTCAGAGGTCGCATAGGCACAACTCGCTCTAGGGCCCCGGCGGCCAACCCCTCCCAGGTGGCCACCAGGTCCCCAGGCGAGCTGAGAGCCAGAGATTCAGGAAATGGCCCAAGCTCCCTCTGGAACCGATCCGGATCCATTAGGCGCCTGGGGCGGAACCATCTAAGTGGCTCCGCCTCCCTGCGGTGGGGGGTAGCGGAACAGAAATCCAGCCTCAGGAGGGAATGATCTGTCCATGACAAGGGTGTAATAACTAAATCCCCCCAATTACAGTCATTCAACCACTGCCCAGAGACAAAAATCAGGTCCAGCATGTGACCTCCCATGTGAGTGGGGGCAGAAACTAACTGGGTCAGGTCCATGGCCGTCATGGAAGCCAAGAACTCCCGGACCAACCCCGAGGTTTCACCGAGCGATGGCAGGTTGAAATCCCCCATGACTAAAAGCCTTGGGGTCTCAACCGCCAGCCCGGCTATTACCTCTAGGAGTCCGGGTAGGGCCGATGAGACGTGGCAGGGAGCCAGGTACGTCAACAAAAGACCCATCTGAACCCCTTGCCCCCACTTCACAAAAAGAGATTCACAGCCAGCCGTCTGAGGGACAGTGGCCTCCCTAGGACAAAGGACTTCCTTTATAAGCACCGCCACCCCACCGCCCCTTCCCTGAGCCCTAGGCTGGTGAAATGCAAGGAAACCTGGTGGGCACATCTCAACCAGAGGGACCCCTCCCTCTGGGCCCAACCAGGTTTCGGTGACACCTACCAGGTCCGCGGCCTCCTCCTGAGCCAACTCCCAGATCAGGGGAGCCTTATTAACCACGGACCTGGCATTGCACAACAGCAGCCGGGTATTCAGGGCCTGAGATTCCGGGCAACCAGGACTGCAGGATGGGTAAGGAGGGTCGGAGCGCGCTACCGCCTGTAAACATCGGGAGCGCGATCCCCTAACCGGATATGGCCCTCCACCCCTAGCATACCTACCTCTCCCAGTTACCGTGCCGATAAAACTGGCCCCCGGCTGCCCACCCCCTGTCTGCCACCCCGACACGGGAACCCCCGAGGCCCCACAGGCGCGCTCGCCGGCCCGGCTGCCCCCAATTCCATGCGGGCTGTCTCCCCCGCCCGCCCTGGACTTTTCCCCTTTAAAAAATCCCCTTAAAAATTTTATAAGCCCGGATTTACCACGCCCTCCCCGGTTTCCCCGACCCCACCATCGCTCCGGATCCCAGGATCCCTCATTGCGGAAGGTCTTAGAGAGCTTCGAAGGCCACCTAAGGGAGAGGGGGGCATCCCTCAAGGCCCAAAGCTCTGTCCTTAGGTACTTCCGTGGACCCAGACGTCCTATCTCGGCAGTCCCAGAGTGTCCGCAACGCCTGCTGTCCTCCGGCCATGGAAAATGGAATCCAGTCCAGCTGGGGTATATTCCGCCTCCCCCCGGTCGTCCCACCTCTGCCACCGGTGAGACCCCCGGGGGGGTAAGAGTCACAGGTAGAGCCAGTCCCCCCCCCAGGCCCACCACCTCTGCCACCGGTGGGGGCCCCAGGGAAGGAAGGGACACCACAGCTCCACCTAAGCGGCCCACGGGGGCATCGGCACCACCGCTCCCCAGCCGAGCCCTTCCGTGGATCTCCCAGCCGCCGCGTCGTCTTCGGGGCTATCAAAAATGCCCCAAGTCCGCTCGCTGCCCGTCCGCAGCCGCCTCGCTCCGCCGACCGCTGGAGGAAGCCTCCGCAATCGACCCAAGGCCGCCGGGGCCGCCGTGACCACGCCGCCCTCCACATCGGTCCCGCGGCTCCAGCCGACCCCCGACCAGCTTCCAGGTGACTCGGCTGGTCTCCCTCGATCCTCCCCCGCCTCTGCCACCGGCGGGGGGGCCCAGGGAACAAGGGGGGCCACCGCTGAGGCCGTCCAGGCCGGAGAGGTCCGCGGCGGAGCTCCGCATCACACGCACCGGATCCATCGCCACAAATCCACCGAAGCCGCTCCACACCACTCCCAAGGCCTCCGAGGCCGCTCAGAAACCGCTCCGGGGCCGCCGCACCTGGAACGCGGCCTCCGACGCCACTCCGAGGCCACTCCGAGGCCGACGAGGCCACCCCGAGGCCGCTCCGAGGCCGCCAGGACTGCCGCGGCAACGCTGTCTCCTCTCTCGACGCCGCGGCTCCGGCGAGCTGGAAAACCGCTCCGGGACTGCTATATCCAGAACGGAGCCTCCGAAGCCCCTCCGAGGCCGCTCCGAGGCCTCCGAGGCCTCCGAGGCCGCCAAAGCCAGCAAGACCATCCCGAGACCACTCCGGGGCCGCCAGGGCCGCCGCGCCAACTCCGGGGCCGCCAGGACCGCCGCCGCCAACGCCGTCGCTCCCATCGGCTCCCCTAGCTCCGGCGAGCCCCCAACCAGCTCTCGTTGATAACCGCTGGTCTCCCCGGGCCCTCCCCCACCTCTGCCACCGGCGAGGGGGGCCAGGGGGCATGGGGACCCGCAGCAAAGAGCACCCGGGCCGGAGAGAGCTCCGGCGAAAGCAGCCGTCCGCCATCTTTTTCCGGAAGTGGGTGAAGGGAAAGCGTTTTTTAAATTTTTTGTCATTTTAGCAACAATACATTTGGTGTTAAATGTTTTTGCCATCCAAGTATGTTGGCATGTAATCCCTAGCAGAATTTCATCATGCTGGCTAAATATTCCAGTATTTACAATCCAACACATCTGGTGAGAAATCAGGGAAATCTGATTTCATTTCCAATAGGGGACCTTGTCTTCAATGGCTGCTTTCCATAGTGTTACTATCTCTAGATATTTCCCACAAATAACAAAACATAAGCAATTAAAATATAAGATGGATAAACTTGTGTGCACACACTCTATTGGTTAATACAGGTAGTCCTCAACTTACTACAGTTCATTTAATGACTCTTCAAAGTTACAAAAACATGGTCACTGAGAAAAGTGATTTATGACAATTTTTCACATGACCATTGCAGTATCTCTGTGGTCATGTGGTCAAAATTGGACAGTTTGCAACGTATAACCATGGCAGTGTCCTAGGGTCATGTGATCAACGTTTGCGACTTTCTAACAAACGAAGTCCATGGGAAAGCCAGATTCATTTAAGAACCGTGTTACCAACTTAACAACTGCAGTAATTCACTTAAAAACTGTGGCAAGAAAAGTTGTAAAATAGGGAGAAAGTCACTTAACAAATGTTTTACTTCACAACATTAAATTTTGGTATCTGTTGTGGTTGTAAGTCAAGGATTACCTGTACTTCACTGATCTTCACAATCCAGAAATGAGCGCTTGGTACTATTACATTCCAGTAATATTCTAAAATATATAAAGTAATATTTATAATATATATTTAAAATATATAAAGTAATATTTATAATATATATTTAAAGTTTATAAAGTAATATTTATAATATATATTTAAAATATATAAAGTAATATTCTATTGTTCACGAATAAAATTGACGGTGCAATTCTAGGTGCATTTCTTCAAAAGCAAAAACATATTAAGTTTAAGAAAGTTTATTGTCTTTCTAAGTAAATAAATGGATGTTAAAAGCAGGGAGAATTCTCCAAGGCATTTTTAGTATAATCTAACGGCTATTTTTGAGAGGGGTGTGTGTTAGATGTAATTGTTTAAACTCAATTATTTTATTATCCCTGCATTTTTAAGCAAGGACTGGAAAACGTCATCAAGGACTAGGAGTTTGGGTTCAGACATTCAAACCTAACAGTAGCAACTTTTCAAGAATATAAGCTTGCTACTCCATAAAGAACCTCTTGCTATGGAGATCATGTGAACAGAGGAAGGTTCTTGCCTGAAGCATAGCACAGGCTGTAGAGGGTGGAGACCTCGCTGCCTCATTTTTACTCCTTTCCAGCAACTAGATTTCAGATTGTTTCATTCCACAGTGACTTCTTCATTCAGTTGCTATTTAATTAACCACTGGATTCAGTGCTGTACAACCTAAAAAAGTAAAATATAGCCGAAAGCAATAAAACGGTTATAATTAAAGGAATGTATTAATGATTCTATAGAAAAAATATGACTGTTATTATTGAAACAATAATAAAACTTTATAAGCATAGTACTATTGTGCATACTGAATATGCATATATGTTTAGATGATTATATGATCCAAAATATTGATCTGGAATAATTTTTCTTTATGAAGAAAAAAAAACACTTATTTACTTTGAAAGATAATAAACCTTCCTGAACTTAATAAGATTATACTTTTGAGCAAATATACATAGGATTTTAGGTAAATATTTATTGTCCTCATATAATTTCTGTGTTATTTATGTCTTCTATGAATTCTCTAGTGGGGATCAGAGCTTTCCTACCAAAAACCCCAAATATTTTTCCCACAGAAGCATCTCAATGGAATTGTCATTGGCCATCTAGGCCTGAGCAAAACTTTCTCAGATGACTTTGGGCTCTGTGGGTGAAAAAGGGGTCCACTTCATAGCAGCCATTTCCACACAACATGTTGAACCTTGTTGTGTGGAACTAAACAACTAAGGATGGCCGTTTGAAGTTGTGAAATTACAACAGAGTGGTCAATCTTTCCATGGTAGGAAAGAAGAAATACTTCTATGAGGAAGGGTGGATAAAAGATTCAACACTTATGGCTAACTCCATCACAAATAAACTTTTGGAGAAAGTTTCATGATATCTAAGGAAGAAGAGAAAATTCAAGAGACCATCGGCATGCAATTCTGGGAGAAGCAACAATTGAATGAATACTTTTATAATGACAAGGATCAGTCTCCAACAGATGTTACATTTATATAACCATGGGGTGGCTCAAGAATCTATAATCAAACATGTTCTAAGAACAGTTGTTTTAGATTACTGCCTCTAATCATTTGTTAGAACCAGATCCTCTATATAATTACTAAGAGGTGCCTTCAAGACAACTGTTTTGCTCTCAAATTCTATCACTATCACTTCAGCTTTGATAGCATCTCTCTGTTTCTAAGATGCATTTGAAAGCTCAGCTCTTCCTCAAACTAGTGAAGAGGGCTCAAAATGTCAAAGGTTAGGAGGGCAAGTGAGGGGTCTTTTCCCCCTCTTTCCAACCAAATGTTTGTTTTTATCTGGCAATTGTTCGTCAGGATAATTAGGTGAATTGGAAGGATTTGTACAAGAGAGGAATAATCAGTTTTTGAAATAGTGGCATTTTGTCGTTGGAGGTCTGGAAAAAAGGTTGCTTCTTATCTCGGGCCTTTTGAGTTATTCAGTGAAAATAAACACATGCAAATAACATTGTAATGATAGTGGCTTGTAGTGTAAAAGATATGGCACACAATGGATCTGCAGAATCCAGATTGCATTAGTGTTTAGAGTCAGCTTCATGCTGTCTAGACAAGCAAAAATTGTATCTACACCTTTCCTTTTTCCTGCTTTAATACCATGTTTGGAAAGCGACATCCTGAGACTCCTTTTTTTTTTCAAGTAAAATTTGAAAACATCATGTGGATACTTTTCCAATGGGGGTGTAAAACAGCCTTTTTATCACTCTGAGCTCCCGAAAGAACCATTTGAGAGTAGGCTTCCTGTCCAGGCAGGAAATGGCCCTGTCAGTAACTCGGATGGACTCTGATTTTCAATAACTTTCCATCCTGGCAAATCATGATTCAGTTTCCATTTATAAAATGAAATGAGTGGTTAAATAATCAACAGCCCAAAGGCAACGGTAGGAAATGAGCCATCCTTCAAAACAATTCTTGTCTGTTTGGTTTGGACTTTGTTCTATTGTTAAAGGATTTCCTTATGTGTGAAGTATTGAAAATTATGTATGCGGGTTTGTACTCTCCCCCCTTCTCTTCTTTACAGGGTGCAAGAAAACGTAGCAATTATCATCTGAATTTTCAAGAAGGAAATGGAAAGAGGAAATGCAAATTTTGCAGTTGGAGAATAAACTACTTCCTGGCAGAGCAACATAGGATAGAGAGGAAGGAACGCTAGAATTGCCCAACCTTAGAATTCTCAAGTAAGATCAAATGGCAATGGCTGCTTGGATTCTTGGGCTGAACTCTTTCCATCTGATACTTGTAAGTGAAGATGATAGAGTATGACAATGTTTTGATTTAGGAGGCTGAACAACAAACAGAGAAGATTTGTGGCCCATGGTGGTTACAGATCTATAATGCAAGGGAACAAGGCTCTGTGACTTACATGGACAAATCAAAGATATCAGTTTCCTTTTAGATGTGGAGAAGGAGTTTAGGAAGATTCATCTGATTTTAAGGTCTATTCTTTGCACATTCTCAGGTTCATCTTACATATTTTGTCTTTGTCTTAAAGTAGTGTGAAACCATAGCTTTAGTTTTCAAGGAAGTGATGGCTACAAAAATATAGATTGGGAATAGGTAAGACTTTGAAAATTTAAGCTACCCATTCCTTTTCTAGAAAGAAAACTTTTTTCATGCAAAGTATGAATTACATTTATTAGTTATGGCCTCTCCCCTTTATAAGCAGTGGCTATAATTTTAAAAAAATCTCCATCTGGGCTACATTTTGGAGGTTAGGTTAGAGAGTTTTTTCTAAATCAGCACACTTATCAGGTTCACTCAGGATGTGGTTCTGATTTGGGTAAATATTAGAACTTTTCTGATGTTTGAAGGGGTGCTTCACTTCATTGGATATCCAAGCACTTGTCTGAATTTTTTATTGTTTATTTATTTTTCGCATTTTTGAACTGCCCATCTCCCTCAATGAGGGACTCTGGGCAGCATGCAATAAAGTCTTAAAAGATAAAAACAGCATACAAAAATTAAAATGTTTAAATCCTTCTGCTAACCATGTCCTGCTTCTGTTTTATGATGATAACGTCTGCAGAATCCAGTATTTGTGAGGACACTGATTTAGGAAGATCCAGATGGCCCCAGCCTTATTGGTTGTTTATAAGGCTCTGAAGACCAGGTCATTTCCCCAGGCAATGAACCCCAGAGGCTAGCTGGCCCTTTTGTTAATGTGTTTTTAGGGTTGGAAAGTGTCCTTTATCCAGGATACTATGGTTATAGTTTTAATTGTTGGGTTTTAGTCTCTGTGTGCTGCTCAGAGTCACTGTTCTAAGATGAAAAGCCATATAAATTATTTAAATAAATCAATAAATATTGAGATAGATTGGCCTGGTGGGAAAGCAGATTCTCATGTCTTTGTGAGGTCCATCATTGCACTGAGGTGATGGTACTATTGCCAGTGGGTGAAGCACCTCATGGAAGTAGATTGCCTCTGATCTCCCAATCCTAATAAATGCAAGATTTGAATGGATGAGAAAGATGAGGGCAGCAATGATAATATGAGCAATCTGTCTTCAATTAAAATAGAACATCATTAATTCTCTACTCCTCCTTAATCAGTCAGCTAGGTGACCAGTCACTCTCTCCTTCTCCCTGGTGTGGGGAGGAAGATGGAAATGTATTAGATGTGTTTGCCAACTAGACTTATTTGTAAAAATAATAAAGACAGAACATTAACAAAGAAATAAATCTTATCTGAAGTTATGTCTATAGCAAAATCAATACAGGTACAAAGTTGGACATGCAGTTTCTGATTCATCAAAACTCAAGGCAAAGGCATAAAAAATGTATGCGCAGCTCATCATACTCAGTCTTCTCAGGCTAATCTGACCCTCAGCAACTGTTTCAATGCTAGCCCTATGTCATATCAATCTAGACTGTCAGAATGACTTCCTGCTTTTATTAATTTTTGAAACATTTATTGGCATCCAGAGCTTTTAGCAAAAATATGTTTTTGTTATGTTAGCTTGTTGTACTATTCACACTCATTTGAATTTCATATACATGCATATCTTTTATACAGACATAAACATTCCATTTTATAAAGCACCAAAAGGCAAGACAAGAAGCAATGGATGCAAACTAACCAGGAAGAGAAGCAACCTAGAAATAAGGAGAAATTTCCTGACAGTGAGAACAATCAATCAATGGAACGGCTTGGCTCCAGAAGTTGTGGGTGCTCCAACACTGGAGGTTTTTAAGAAGAGATTGGACAGCCATTTGTCTGGAATGCTATAGGGTACCCTGCTTGTTATATTCAGTGTGTGTGTGTGTGTGTGTGTGTGTGTGTGGTGTATAGATAGATAGATAGATAGATAGATAGATAGATAGATAGATAGATAGATAGATAGATAGATAGATAGATAGATAGATAGATAGATAGATAGATATGGTAAGTAGGTAGGTAGGTAGATTGATAGATGATAGATAGATAGATAGATAGATAGATAGATAGATAGATAGATAGATAGGTAGATAGATAGATATGGTAGGTAGGTAGGTAGGTAGGTAGATTGATAGATGATAGATAGATAGATAGATAGATAGATAGATAGATAGATAGATAGATAGATAGATAGATAGATAGATAGAGTAGGTAGGTAGGTAGGTAGATTGATAGATGATAGATAGATAGATAGAAGATAGATAGATAGATAGATAGATAGATAGATAGATAGATAGATAGATAGATAGATAGATATGGTAAGTAGGTAGGTAGGTAGATTGATAGATGATAGATAGATAGATAGATAGATAGATAGATAGATAGATAGATAGATAGATAGATAGATAGATAGATAGATAGATAGATATGGTAGGTAGGTAGGTAGGTAGGTAGGTAGGTAGGTAGGTAGATTGATAGATGATAGATAGATAGATAGATAGATAGATAGATAGATAGATAGATAGATAGGTAGATATGGTAGGTAGGTAGATATGGTAGGTAGATAGATAGATAGATAGATAGATAGATAGATAGATAGATAGATAGATAGATAGATAGATAGATATGGTAGGTAGGTAGGTAGATTGATAGATGATAGAGAGAGAGAGAGAGATGGTAGGTAGGTAGGTAGATTGATAGATGATAGATAGATAGATATGAATTTATAATTTCTAATAACAACTGTAGGCTGGTAATCTAGCCCTTATATTGATTCAGTCTTGTATTTAGAACATAGAATAATAGAGTTGGAAGGGACCTCAAAGATCTTCTAGTCCAGCCTCCTGCTCAGACAGGAAACTGTACACCATTTCAAACAAATGGTTCTGTTAGGCCTTTTTTTTTTTACTACCTACCTATCTGTTGCTTGTAGCATAGGCAAAATGCTATTACATTTGTCTCCAACTCTGTTATTTCATATCTGATTTTTATACAATAGTTTTATTTCAGCCTTATTACATTCAAACTTTGCTCATATACACACACAAGTGTGCTTATCCATGCTGATGCATCCCAAAACAAAAGACTTTAACAGTGGTATTGTCGGTATATAGCAGATGTCATTTGCTTATTTCAGAAGGAATTTAGCTGCTGGCGGTTTGGATAACAATTAGCTGAAACAATCATTCCAGCCTGAAATTGCAAACTTCCATACATTGCAAGGAAGGAGAAGAAGGAGGTGAACTGCTACAACAGCTCCTAGTAGTGATGGTTTGCGTGCCTCATAGCAAGCGGACTGCTGTGCTTTTTCTAAATATCTGATACAGGTTTGAGGAAAAATGGCAGAGAAAAAGGCATGAAACTGACAGATTAAGCATTGTTTGACCAGTCTCAAAGTTTTGCTTCCTGGGCTATAAGATGGACTTTCTCCTTAGAAACTTGCATGATCACTGAGGTCAACAATGAATGTCCTATTCTTGTGACTGTACATTGTTATATGCATGTAATTATAATCAATTTCAAAGTCGTCTCAACAGCCACAGCAACCTTGAATACCATTTAAAACAAGAAAGAAAAAAATATTAAGAACAATGCAACCATTAAGAATTCATATCAACAGACAACAGTGACACAACCCCCAAACATCAGTCTTAGAGCATACAAAACATTTGCTAGACCAATACTCGAATACAGCTCATCAGTCTTGAACCCACTTTATGTATCTGATATTAACACAGTTGAGAAAGTCCAGAAATATTTCACAAGAAGAGTTCTTCACTCCTCTACTTGTTGCAGAATACCTTATGCCACCAGACTCAAAATTCTAGACCTTGAAAACCTAGAACTACACCGCCTTTGGTCCGATCTAAGTATAGCATATAAAATCATACATTGCAATGTCCTACCTGTCAATGAATACTTCAGCTTCAACCATAACAACACAAGAACAAACAATACATACAAACTCAAGATTAATCGCACCAAACTTGATTGCAGGAAATACGACTTCAGCAACAGAGTGGTCCATGTCTGGAATACTCTACCTGACTCTGTGGTTTTTTCCCCAAATCCCAAAAACTTTAACCTTAGACTGTCTACTATTGACCTCGCCCCTTTCCTAAGAGGTCTGTAGGGGGCATGCATAAGTGTACCAACGTGCCTACCGTCCCTGTCCTATTGTTTCTTTTATATTTTATTTTTGTTATATGTATCCATGTATTCATAACTATGTTTTACTTATACCTATTGTCTTGTAAGCAATTGACAAATAAATAAATTATTCCAATCAAGTCAATATCCCAATAGGATTTAGAGAGGCTTGTCCCATGGTCTGTTGAAAAAGCCAAGGCTTTGAGGATTCCCTAAAGTCAGAAGGGTCATTCCCAGCAGGGACTGATGCTCTTGAGCTGTCTTTTGTTCTTCCTTTTACAAGTTTATATTATTGTTTTTTTTTATATTATTTAGAAAGACCTGCACATGGAGCAGAGAATAAACGAAAGTATATGATATCATAAAGAGAGTAAAAGAATTGAAATGGAAATGAGCTGGTCACATAGCAAGAAGACCTGATGGCAGGTGAGCCAAGATAGTCATAGAATGGATAAAAAGCATCCACAAAAGAGACCTAAAACAAGTTGGAGCAATGACATCAACAAGTATTGCGGGTTGAGCTGGCAAAAGAAAGCTCAGGACCACATTGGTTGAAAGAGACCTTCATCTTGCGGTGGATAGACAATGGCTAGAATGAGGATATTATCTTTTTACCCAGGCTAACAGGGATGCGATGATTCAGTGGCTAAGACGCTGAGCTTGTTGATCAGAAAGGTGGGCAGTTTGGCGGTTTGAATCCCCCTAGCACCACATAACGGAGTGAGCTCCTATTACTTGTCCCAGTTTCTGCCAACCTAGCAGTTCAAAAGCATGTAAAATGCAAGTAGAAAAATAGGGACCACTTTGGTGGGAAGGTAACAGCTTTCTGTGCACCTTCAGCATTTAGTCATGCCGGCCACATGACCACGGAGAAGTCTTCAGACAGCGCTGGCTCTTCGGCTTTGTAAGGGAGATCAGCACCGCCCCCTAGAGCCGGAAATGACTAGCACGTATCTGCGAGGGGAACATTTACCTTTACCTTTTACCTGGCTGAATTTGTCAAATTTATTACCCCCCCCTCCTTTTTAAGGTATATGTTTTTATATCTTAATTTGTTTTAATGTGCTTTTCTGTTTAAATAATTTTGTCCCTGTTTACACGTGAAGCTTCTTCATTAAATGCATATATTAAACCATTAACTGCAGACTCTGAGAAATCTCCATCGGCATTTGGGCTTCTAGAGACATGGAACTGTTTCCACAATGCAGCAGCTGTTGCAAATTTTCTTCCAGAATGAAAGCCCCATATCACATCAATAGCAGCATGTAATGCCTGTGCTTGATTTTGAATGTACAGTAAAAGGGGAGCTGTAGTTTCAGAACAGCTCTTGTTACAATTCATCACATTGGCAAATGCAGAATTTTGTGGATCAAGCCATAAGCCTCTTAAGTCTGTTATGTTCTAGGGTTGATAGCCATTTTTTTCCCTTTCCAGCTGCTGTGAAGGAAAAGGAAACCCAAGATTAAAAGCAACACAGTGAATTTAAAAAAAAGAAAATATTTTGAATATGTGGACATTGTCAAATTATGTTTCATAACATTTCTTATCAGCATTTGACAAATCATTTCTCTAATACAATGTATAGTGTTGTATACACAAGCCATGCTGTACATGGATTTTAATGATACCATGCTTCTACTGTATTTCCTCTATTTTTCTCCAACCCTTCCTGTTGCACAAGCCATATTCTTAGCATTAGCAACCCAGATAAAGGATGTTATTTTTGATGTCTAATCAGAATGGCGTAATTCATCAGTTCACACTTCATTTACATTCACAACATAGCACTCGCATTGCATGTCCTTTTATCAGGCACAACAGAATCTGTCTGTTGACATTAAGTTATGTCATGCATTTTAACATAATGCTGGCTATAAGGCTTCATTTTATCCATTTCCTTTCTTCTTTGAAAATATTTTTGCTTGGCTGTGTTCCAGACAAAGTTAAACAACTTCAGGTTCTACAGATTTCGATTATTAATGATTTTGCACATTCCCATTCTTACCTGCTGAAGATAGTACTGAAAAAGGTTCTTCTTCCCTCCCCAACTTGCCCAGTGAAACTTTGTGATTAAACATAAATGATCTTGGATTGAAATTTGTTCCTTCTCTCTGTCCAAGATTCATTATTTCCCAACGTGACTAAGATTCCTTTTCTGGAAAGGGAGAGGTGGACTTTTAACTCATATTTAAGCTTAAGATCTCTTATCATCTCCTTCTGAAGGATTTCTCAGTCCTTGTTTTATTCTATAGAAGTGGTAACAGAGGATTATTATATAATCAGAGATTGGTAGGGTGGTTATATAGCCATATAGATCAAATAAAGTGTGCAACATACAGTCGTCATGAGCCTTTCTGCTTAACGGTTTCAACCATTTGAACTTTTAACTCGCCTCAGAACTAAAAGGAACCATAGATTATAACCATAGATGCAAACGAAACCCTGCCATCTATTGGCTGAATAATTATGTAGTTGTTGCAATACAAAATACATTCTAACATATATTCCATTAATTTCTCCAAGTGACTAAGATTCCTGTTAAGGGAGAGGAGGCATTTTGACCCATATTCCCTCTACAGCTTAAGATCTCTTATCTTTTTCTGAAGTCCTTCAGATTTCTCAGTCCTTCAGATCAGCTAGCTGGGAGGTGGGTTCCTAGAAGAAAAGGAAATAAAAGGAAATAAACAAAAGTCACCTTTCATTCTTGGATACTTGAGGTTTGCAGGAGAGATATGTTATATCTGATGGTGATAAATCAAGGTATGGAAAATCCTAATGGTTGAAGATCCCTTCTATTAGGATAATCATAGTTAGAACAGATTTCTAATCTTTCTAATACCACAATTCCTCCCTTGGGTAAAACTAATGATTTCATTGAATAGGATGTGGCTGTAAGCATATTATTTACTAATATGATATTAAGATAAGTGATATTAATCAAACTTCCTTGACTTAGCTTTACTTTCATCATCTCTATGGATAGATTGGACATTGTTAGCTTTTTTTCTTATCCATCAAAACACATTTCCATTTTGAAACGCTAGAAATTCAAAAGAACAGGAAAAAATGATGAAATAATGTATTATAAAAATATTTCATGAGGTGCCAGAGACTCACAAATATTTGCCAGAGAAACTGAATCTATCAGTGATCAGTATCAATGGTCACCTATATGGGATAATGGTTTGGCATATGAACAATAGGAGTCAGTTCTTAAACTAGGCAGAAATGAAAGTTTTGTCCATTTCAGTTTTCTTAACCTCTCCAATCCATGAAATAAATTAAAGCAAAATATCAATGTTTTATCAATACTTAAAGTATTACAACTTAAAGATTTTTTTTAAGTTGTCTCATAGATCCTATATATCTATATTAAGTAAAAGAAGCAACTGGAAAAGGGATTCATGAGCTTAATGGGCTAGCTCAGCTACATGCTTGAAGCAAATTTTTAGAAAGTTATGATCCCCTTCTAATTTCCTTACAAACCCTGGGAAAATCTCACATTACCACATTATTATAATACCGATAATCCTCACTTTACATCTGGTCACTTAGCAACCATTCAAAGTTATGACAGACCTTTTCCAAAAGTTCATAAGCTTCTTTAAATTAAATGAAGTTTTCCCTAAGTATAAAGTTGTGCTTTAGAATGGATCGTGTCTTCTGTTTGTCTCTTAAGAGGCATACAGAAGTTTGAAATACATTTATGCTAGGAACAATTTCTGGAACAACATCTGAGAGTCTATTCCCATGGTTGGATTTCTGTCTGAGATTGGATGGATATTCTTTGGAGAGGAACACTGCCAGAGTATATTCATGAACTGGAACAGAGCATGGTAACAAGGTCAGCAATGTATAGGCATAGCAAATCAGCCAATGAGGATTGTTTGGAAACTGAAACTAGAAGTAGCCTAGGCATGGCTCTATATATTAAGCTTTACAGCTCTGAAGCTATGTTAAGCTCTGAGTCTTATTGAAAATGAAACGGCTACTGTCTTCTGCTGTGTGTCTTGCTTGCCTGCTGAACTAAAGTGAAACTGATGTCTGTTTCTGAGCTCTGAGTTGCTGTTCTGCTCTGAACCTGTAACGTGTCTGCTTCTGTTTGAGTTTGCTCCATGTTGGAGAAATCTACAACTGGTATTGTAAAATTTATTTTATATGTTTATAAAGAAGTTAAATGAAGCCTCAGTCATCTGTGTTTACTTTTCTGGCACTGAATTTACACCGCAATACTCTGAACCAGCAGTCGCCCACCGGTGGGCAGCGGCCCACTGGTGGGCCGTGAGAAAATGTTGGTGGGCCGCAGAGAAATCTCACCCCAAGAGTACCCCTCTAAAGCAATTAATCCAGGCTGCGCAGAAACACAAGTGCTGTGCTGCCCACATGGCCCATGGGAACCCTCCCCACCCACTCTCTCCTTACCCGGTAAACTTGCCTGCAAAATTTCTGTTTCCTTTTTCCAACCATCATCTGTTCTCTGTGCCGGGAGATTTAGATTACCTAGGAAGCAGAAAATGGTTGAATTTCTTGCTTTCCAGCTAGTCTTTAGATCTTCGGCTCTGCTTTTAAGTAGAGCTGAACCTCCCTTACAACTGAAGATTTGCTTACAAGCAAATTCAGTGCAGACTCACTGCAAGCAAATTTGAGAGACTGAGCTAGCCGATGGCAGATAGATAGATAGATAGATAGATAGATAGATAGATAGATAGATAGATAGATAGAATGAATGATTCTGATTCTGTGAGCAACTCAATCTGCCTGCTTTGCCTGATTTTGAGTAAAAGTTGGTTTTTTTTAAATAAAAAAAATCAATATTTATATAAATATTTATGATATTTACATACAAGCCATGCCCAACCAGTCACATGATCACCAAGCCACACCCACAAATTAGGCCACACCCAAAGAACCAGTTAGTGGTCCCTGGGATCTAAAATTATGAGTTTGGTGGTCCCTGAGGTCCAAAAGGTTGGCGACCCCTGCTCTGAACAACACCCACTAACTGAGTTCATCTCCTTACTAGACTTGATGTCTAGGTTTTGTGTCACCAGATTGCTTCCCTACTAGAAGGACAGAGGCTGGACAGGGCAGGTAGGAGGACCATCATATTCAAGGACCCAAACTTAATGCATAGAGTAGTTGCATGAGTTTTCAAACTGGTCTATATACATTCCATCTCATTGCTTGCATGCAATGTGAAGGACACATTCAGGGAAAATAATAATAATCAAGAGCTGTAGTGAAAGCTCAACTCCCTGACATCCAGTCTGCTGGGTGCTTTGAGAAAATTGAAGGTCTAACATCAGAGTCAATGGATTGCTCTGTTCAATAATACTGAAATAAAATTGAGGCTTATGTTTGCTTATGTAGAATGCATTGATTGATAAAGAGCATTGATTAATAAGAGCCGTGGTGACGCAGGGGTTAGAAGGCATTATTGCAAGCTCACTCTGCCCAATGCCAGGAGTTCAATCTTGACCAGCTCGAGGTTGACTCAGCCTTCCATCCTTCTAAGGTTGAGGACCCAGATTGTTGGCAGCAATATGCTGACTTTGTAAACCACTTAGAAAGGAGTGTAAAGCACTATGAAGCAGTATATAAGTCCAAGTTATATTGTTAGTGCTATTGCTGAATCAAAAAGTATTGAATTCAGTTGACATTTTTTTACCAGTTTGGTTTATTTTGTTTTCTTTTGCATCGATACCGCATTATAGATTTCAATTACACATTCCTATTATGTGTAATTTTTATTTTATTACTATTACTAATAAATAGGAAATATTTATGGCTTTGCTATTACTATAACCGTTATAGCATCATTTTACAATACTAAATATTATAATAATAAACAATTATAATAACAGTTTAAAATATTGCTGATTACAAACATTAATTAAGGGTTGCTTTTTAATGGTAATTGTTTTATCTATGCTCTTAGGAACAGCTATTGGACAGCAGTCTCTCAGAACTGATTCAAACAGAATAGATTGCCTTTTAAAATATAAAGCTTATTTTTCAATTTTAAAAATTCATTTATTACATCAAGATAAACAAGCAGCAAATCAGGTAGCCTGGATGACATCAGAAAGAAAGAATTTGACAATCTGTTGGATTGTATACATATACTAAATAAACATTTCATGCTGGATTGAAGCAGCAAATTATGCGGGTATCATATTTGAGCCATGAACTGTACACCAATGTCAATTATCCTTTGCAATAACCATGAATCGTTTTATCAGTTCCCAGAGTCATTTTGTTTCAGGATGCCTAGAAAGGCCACCCTGACATCCTCAAGTATTACCCATTTTTTTCAGATTGTCTCATTTATTAACCTCTTGAAGTCTGCAAATGAAATGGGGAAAATCAAATTATTCCGTGAAACATTTTTCATACGTTAATACTTTAATCAGACGCGTATGATTTGAAATTCATGGGGCTCACTCTCAGGTAGGTACTGAAGTATCAGACTGCAGCCCAAGACTCCTCTAAAAACCAGGCATTCAAATGTTCAAGCAGAGGGTCCTGACTAAGGCTGTAATCCAGGGGTCTCAAATTCAATTTTATTGAGGCCCTCATTGGGATTGTGTTTGACCCCAAGGGGCTGGGGAGGGCGTGGCCAGGGTGGGCATGGCCAACATGACATCATTCGTGTTTGGGGGGGCCTGTGGTGGTTTGAGCTCTCTGCCAGTGAAAACAGGCTCCCAAGCTCCATTTTCGGTTGTGACGGCCTCCTGTAACTCTCTGCCAGCAAAAACAGAGCTCTTTTAAGCTCTATTTTCACTGGCAGAAGCACAGTGGGCCAGTCCTTTGCTGTTTCTAGGGCAGCCCTGTGGCCTAGATCTATGCATCCCACAGGCCGGATCCCCTTGAGTTTGACAACCCTGCTGTAATCCATCAGATAGAAGCAATGGAGAAGAGTTTTCTGTATCACTTTGGTGTTAGAAATCTGTCTGTGTTTTGACAGATGGTATTTATCAATTGTTCCTCCATGCCTACTGCAAATGGGCCTACATTTATTTTTCATACATTTGATATGGCCTGCTTTGAAAATGCACTGATCTGAATGTCCTTCCTTCCTTCCTTCCTTCCTTCCTTTCTTCCTTCCTTCCTTCCTTCCTTCCTTCCTTCCTTCCTCATAACTGCCCATTTAAAAACATGACTCTGAGCAGTGTGCACTAAAAAACAAACATACAAAAAGACATTAAAACATTTCATACTCTTTAAAAATATATATATTATTAAGAAAGATAAAAGAGAGCATCTTCAATATTACAAAGTGTAGACATCACAACAATTCTCCGGTTCCTTGAGATCCCTATTGACCCAGCCATGTTTTGAAGGATTTCCGGAAGATTGGCAAAGGTAGAGACAGTCTCACCTTAAGTTTCACCTTTCATTAAGTCCATACGCTCCTCTAAACTTAATTTCCTTGGCTTGGTTTCAGGTCTTTTTCTGTTCTCAGTATTGGGCATGTCTAATTCTCAATGTGTGTCCATACACACTTACCATTATAAAAGAGAAAGTCCATACTGATAATTTGACCCAATCTGATTTTTCAGCAAGCTTGGATTTGTCAAATCTCCACCACTGAGTCAAAAAAATAAATAAAAATAACCTGAAACCTCTAGTTATAGAATAGGATCATGTATGCTTCACAAATGATTCTGAAGAAGCATTTCAGACCTTGGATTTCTCTGCTGTTAAAGCAGTTCTTCATTTTCAGACTGGCTGTGAATGAATGCTTGAGTACACATAGGTGGAGAGGAAATTTAAAGACGACACTTAGAATCCTGCATGTAGTTTTGATCACCATATTATAAAAAAAGATATGGAGACTCTGGAAAGGGTGCAGAAAAGAGCAAAATAGATGATTAGGAGGCTGGAGACTAAAACATATGAAGAACAATTGCAGAAACTGACTATGTCTAAATGAAAAGAAGGACTAGGGGCAACATGATAGCAGTGTTCCAATATTTGAAGGGATGACACAAAAAAGAGGGGCTCAACCTATTTTCCAAAGCAATGGATAAAAACTAAACAAGGAGAGAAGTAATGTGGGATTAAAGGGGAACATTCCTAACAGTGAGAACAATCAACCAATGGAACAGCCTGCTTTCAGAAGTTGTGGATGCTTCATCACTGGAGGTTTAGAAGAAGAGACTTTGTCTGGAATGATGTAGTGTTTCCTGCTAGAGCAGAGGGTTGGAGTAGAAGGCCTTTGACCTTCCAACGCTGTTATTCTGGAATATTGTTAGGCTGACTGAAAATAATGGGAACTACAACTACCCTAGATTCTTAGAGAGTTACATTTAAATACTGAAACTCGGCATCTTGATTAACCATGAATTCCCTGAGTAGTCTTCAGAACATTATTTCTTATCTGTCCTATGGTCATAATTATTCCAGCTTCACCTGTGCCAGAATGTATATTGTTGCAAAACATGAATTTTAATTTTCATTTTATATAAAGGAAGTTAATTTTCATTTTTATATAAAGCAATGTATGAATAAATCTAATTAGTAGTTCAGTCACAAAACATGATTTGTGTTCCTGTGCACCATTTTTGTTGATTGCAAGGAAGCATTTATTGCTTCTATATGCAGCCTGAAGGTAGCAGGCCTTGCTGGTAGATTTCAGAATGCCATCTGTTCCCTGTGGGTCACTAGGCCTGCCTCGCCTAGCAATTAGCAGTAAAACACTTCGAAAAAGGCACTGGAACTAAGGAGACAGGAGGGGGAAAGGCACAAGAAGCAACAAAGTTGGGAACAAAAGATCTATGTTTAAAATCACAATAACACCCTATTCTCCTTATCAATAGACACCAACTAACCAAGTCCCTGTAGGGAAATTCATTTCTGATGATCCTGATTTTTTTTTTTTTAAAGGAGTGGGGGTAAAAACCCCAAGCGTAGGTTATGGGAAAAAAAATGTCTCTTTGAGCTATCATACAAGTGCTTCTTTATGAAAATGTGCAATTTTGCTCTGTCTCCTGTGGACTTCATTTCTTTCTGGATCATCATGGTATGTACCTTTTCTAGCCTGTGACCTTTAGATTGGGAGGCACATGAAAAGCTGGAAAGGGACAGGAAATGAAAGGAGGGGAGAACAGAAACAATTCTGAGTTTCATATTTGTGCAGGGTGTTTTTTTCCTCTTCTCATTTGTTCATTTTGATCTGGACAAATACAGAGTACAGAGCAGATGTAAAGGAAGGGCAATGCCGTTTTTATTTGGCTATACCTCCCTGGGCTTTCAGCTTATCCCTCAAAACAGCTTGGTCAATATTTGGTAAAATAGGAGGGTATGCTGTAAAACAGGATGACTCTTGTTTTATTTTAAGAACGAAATGAACTGCAAAGTCATACTAACTACAGCATTTCAAACAATATCTCATGGGTTAAAGCTTATTCCTTTGCCAATGAAGTAGCTGTCCAGAAATTTCTTTTGATCAAATGGGTTTGTTTGCTATCTGGGGCACCAGAAGATGGGAATCATTTTTAAAACATAGGTTTCCTGGCATTTCCGCAGAGCAAGAAGCTTTGGGGAGACCCAAGGACTTTAATTGGCTTTGTAAACACAGTTGACATAATTAGTCATAAACACTGCTGTCACCACCACTCAATCACATACAATTAGCCTGAAAATAAACCAGGGAGGCCCGTATTCTGCTCCTAAACATATGGGATTTGTGAGGGTATACATTCATATCAGTAATGACTCAACTTTTTCCGAATCCTTAATACCACCACATACACACAGAGGCATTGGAATGAATTTGTCATGATTATTGTTATGACAAAGAGTGCTGTTAAGTAGGTGTGAAGGTCTCCTTTCCTGTGGAGTAAAACATAAATCTATTACTATAGTGCTTAGGCTCTGAAACATGGTGGGAATCCTTTTTGGCACTGTCATATTGCTAGTAGTATCAAGAGAAAAATAAATAGTACAAGAAATGTCATCATTGCATTCAACCCAATGGACCTCCCAAATATGAATTCAAAAGTTGGGAGGTTGTTTTTTTTAAAGTTTGTAAAGGCCACAGTTGATGGACTTCAGTTCAAATGTTCAGCCTTATTAGAAAATTGTAAACTTGAAAATAATGAAGAAATGCCGGTTATGTTCCATATTTATGTATTAGATTTATATCCTGTCTTTTTTTCAGGATGGTGGACTTGACACTTCCTTCTCCTTTTATAAATCCCCATAAAAGGAACCCTATAAGGTAGAGTAGGCTAGGAAAGTAACTAGCCCAAAATGACCTAGTGAGCTTATGTGGATCTATGAAGCTCCATATTTCCTGTGCCATTCTAACACCATAACAAATATACTTCACAGGCTGTCATTGTTTTTCATCTCAAGTGAGATCAAGTATAACATGCTATAATGTAAGACACTTTAAAATACTGTAAGAAAGTCAACAACTCTGGAAGAGGCACGTGGCTTAGTGGCTCAATGACACTGGAAAATGTCAGAGTGGGCTCCTGTCACTTGCCTCAGCTTCTGTCCATCTAATAGTGGAAAGCATGTTCTATGTGAGTAGATAAAATAGGTACCACTTCGGGGAGGGGGGAGCGGCGAGCTGGTGCTCCATGCAGGCAGTCAGATTACTACCAGCTCTGAACCTTCCTGGCTGTGGCACCCATTTGCAAGATGGCTGTGGGGAAGGAGGGAACCTTGGATGACACTGCAGGAAGAGCTGCTTGTCTTCCTTTCTGCTGCAAAGCCAGCTCGCCCTCTTATGGTGCATCACAGGAAGCGCACAAGTGTTTCCTACAACAGAGATGGTACCTTGGCAGCCAAACTGCTACTCTGCAATTGTGTTGTAGTCTCCTAGCTAATGTAACAATGCCAGATGCTAACAATAACAACAACTTTAGATTAACTGCTGGTTATGGAAGCCTGGTTTCTCAGTATGAGATCTTCTATGTCACTCTTCATCCTGGTGAAAACAATATTAGAATGGAAGTGCCTAAGGTCAAATAATGAAAGAGGGGAATGATTCAAATTCTTCTTTCTTGTCAACTTTAACAGATGTATTAATGTTTCAAACAAATAGGAAGTATACAGCTACCTTCCAATGGAGTTCCAATGTTAAATAACTCTACAGCTCAATCCTTTACATATTAGAGTCAGCTCCACTCAACAAACCATACTTATATCTGCTCTATCAAACAGCAGTCTTAACTTTTGTTGCAGGACTGCCAGTCTGCTACTAAACTCAATTTACTAAAACTCTTTGAGGCTAAATCAAAATCAGTATATAAGCCATTGCAAATTTATAATGTATATAGTTGCTCCTTAGTATTGAGTGATGGTAAAAAATGCAAGAGCTTCTACCTTCAACCCATCTTTAGAAATAGATTTTTTTTATGAGAATAGATGGAATAAATAAATCTTCATTTTTCACACATATGAACCTGGTAATAGAGGAAATCACTTAGAAGAATACACAACTCTCTTCTCCCAATTCTGCAATTTGAGAGCCATAGATTGTGTGACGTACAGACAATGGCTATCAGCTGAGTAAAGCAGTGGAAAATTGCAGCATGCACTATGCTCAGCAGACATAGTTTTATAGCAGAGCTCTGCAAATGGTTAACTCTGAAAGGTTGCAAATGACCTTTCCGGATATCACATTTGTAACTTTCTTCTGTTTCCAAGGAGCCTTGTGCAGCATCTACAGGATTTCCAGACATCTTTCATCCACTTTGAACAACTTTCAGCCCACCGTATCAATAGAAATTTTGAAAAGAAGTCATGCACATTGAAATCTGAACCTTTCTACCCTCACGCATCGCTAATCGAGACATAAAATCTTATGTATGTAGTCTCTTTCAGCTGTTCCAAGTACATCTTTGAAGTAACATTACGGTTATTAGAAAACCGAGAAACCAGAGTTCTCAGCCATAACTTTTATGGGAAATTTGTGGGGAGAGGGCCTTCCGGAGGGATCCTTCTGCTGTCTCAAGTGAGCATGGTCTTCCAATTTTGACTTCAATGTGTATTTTTACCCAGAGTCAGGAATTACATCAGCCCAAGCAAACATACCATTTCTCTATGCTGCATCTACCCGTGGCCTTATTTAGGGAAAGAACTTGGCAGCTTTCCATGTGATTTTACTTTGGAAAAATCTTTTTTGGTATTTTGATGATCTTGCAAGATTCCTGGAAAATTAATAGGTCATCCTTTTTTTCTCTTCTTTTTCTCTTTCTTTTTTTTCTATTTGTTTTACTTGGCAACTCAAGAGATCCTTCCCCAAACAATTGGGACAAATGTCATTATTAAAATTTCAGCAAAATGTCTCTCCGCCCCCATTTGCTGATTGAAATAGAAATGGAGAGGTCCATATTATGATTAGTCTTTGTAATCATACTAGCACTGTATACTGGTTAATGGAGTAAGGCCAAGAAAACACAGTTTCTGGTCTAACCTCAGTTAAGGAGGCTCATTTATGGGCCAGTCACTCTCTCACAGGCCAACCTATTTTACATGGTGGTAGTTATGGATAACATTTGACAAAGGGCCACCTTTGGTTCATGAATGAAGAACTGAAAGCAAATCTATTTAGAAAATATTCCTAATACAATATTTATGAGTTAGAAACTGAGGCAGAAAATTGAGTTTTATTTAGTCTCTGTTTATTCTTGATTTACATTAGAGGAAATACCAATAGTTGGTAGGCGGTATTGTTTTATTTGCTATCATTAGATAATTTGAAGTTTAATGATTGAAAGGCAATGTAGCTGAGGTGATTTATGGAAAATTTATCTATGGGGTTAAAGTATGACACCTCAGTCACCATTACAATACAACTGTCTCTGCATTACCTGAATGTCTTCAGTTAGCACTAAGGGGGAGACAGTTCGGTCTAATCGTTAAGGCATTGACTTAGAAACCAGGAGATAGTGAGTTCTAGTCCCACCTTGGGCATGAAAGTTGTCTGGATGACTTTGGGCCAGTCACTTTCAGCCCAAATCACCTCACAGGGTTGTTGTTGTGGGAAAAAATAGGAGAAGAAAGGTATGTTGGATATATTCAACCACCTTGAGTTACTTATTAAGTAATAAAGGCAGGATAAGAAAATCTAATAAATAAATAACTGATCTTCCTGAACTGGTATTTACATATTGCTATGTTTATTCATTGTACTCATAAAGGATCTCCAGCAAAAACTTCTAAGTCACATTTGGAGAAGCTGAGGGAAGAATTAAAGGAACTAGAGCTTAAAACAATTTTCTTTTGCTGGGCTTTTGGACCTTAATTTATTGAGGTTTATTGCTATTATAATTTACCAGCTGGGTTTATTCATTTTATTCTTTTATTGCACGCGTATGTTTTATGGTTTTAATTGTTTTTATTTCTTGCAACAGTCATAGGGCTGGGATGGTATAGAAGCAGTGTAAAATAAAAATAAAATAAAACTCCCAGCAATTTTGGGGGGGGGGGGTTGGGGAGGAGGGAGGAATATAATACTGAGCTACAAAATGCTGGGTAAGGCATTTTGCCACATCCATGAATTTACATTGAGCCGTTTGCTGGCCAACGCAACCCCTCTCTTTTTGCTGTCCACAGATTAAGTGTTGAACAGGAAAGAACATTTCAGCTCAACTCTAAACCACTATGAGAAAGCCTTAGTGTCATTGTTCAAACTATTTTGCCCTCAAAGGTCCTGAATCTATTTATGTGTCTTAAAATTACTGAATAATACAAGAAGGAGTGATAATATAGCAGAAACAACATTCGCTTTGTTCAAGCTGTTTTTTTGCCTTTCATAACAGCCAGTAGCTTCTGCTACTTTCAGATACATCTCCCAGTGGAGCCTATAATTTTCAATCTGGCTCTATATGTGCAGTAATACTTGTAGCAGCAGGAGTAGTATCTCTAAAACCGCTCTCGGAGTAATCATACCTTTATGTTCCCGCAAGCTAAATAAAGGCAATATGGTGATGATTTTTTAGTAGATTTTGATCCACCATTGACAGGGAAAGAGCTTCTAAATCAGGCATTTGGAAATTTTAAGAAGTTTAATAAGTCAATCTATAGATAGTTATGCCTGGTCTGTACAGATTGTGTGGTGTATAAAAACTAAGAAGATAGTTGAGGAGATGCCATGGATTCAGGGAGGCACATGATTCCATCATGTTACAGACAAGGACATCATCAGCTGCAGTATATATGGAAAGCCAGTTTGGTCTAGTGCAGTGGTAGGGAACCTTGGCTCTTTTATCACTTATGGACTTCAACTTCCAGAATTCCTGAATGAGCTATAAAAAGTTCCCCATCCCTGGTCTACTGGTTTTTCAGTTGTGAGGGAAATCAATTTTTGATTTGAATGGGATTGTTCAATATACAAATGTCCTAATTTTTGACTTGAATGATCAATATTCTTTATATGTCCTACATTTGTATATTAAACAGTCCCATTCAAGTCAAAAATTGATTTCCCTCACAACTGAAAAACCACTAGGCCAGGGATGGGGAAACTTTTATGGCTCACTCAGGAATTCTGGGAGTTGAAGTCCATCAGTGATAAAAGAGCCAAGGTTCCCTACCGCTGGTCTAGTGGTTAAGGCACCAGGCTAGAAAGCCAAAGACCCAAGTTCAAGTCCTGCCATTGCCATGAAAGCCAGCTGAGTGACTTTCTGAATATTATATGGGTTATTGGCTACCTCTTCTATCACAGTATCACAGAGGAGTTGGCCAGTACATTTCTAGAATGTAGTCCTTAATTTACACCAGGTCATTTAATGACCATTTTAAGTTACAGCAGCCTCTGAGAGGGTGCATTGCAGCCTATTTCTGCAAACACTTCCAGCTGTTGTAAAATGTTATGCCTCCCCACACACACACACATTGTGGCCAGGTGACTGCATTGGGGACACTTGTCAACCAGCTGGCATTGGCAACATATTTATTTTCTTGTGCTTAGCTGTTTTGAAAGCTAGTTCTGCACGCTACCTTGGTTTTTCGTTTGCCCTGAAAAATGGTTAGAAATCTGAAGGAATAATGCAATACAAATAGAGGAAACCTTAGGATGATTCAGGAAACAGTGTTCAAGAAAAAAAAAAGCTCTTTTTTGAAGAAGGAAGGGAAATTTTGCTTTTGCTTTTCCCTTTAGCCTTCACATGCTAGAAAAATGTGTCATCTAAAAACTAGGTGGGCCAGCCATGCCAAATACACGCCCGTGCAGAGAGAAAGAGAGAGAGTATATTCACAAAAAAAGGGAAACCAAATACAGAATCGGGAAACAGCCCCACAATCGCTTTCTCCCTCAGGAACTCTGGCCAGTTAAATAGCTCACAGCACAATGTCACTGCTCCAGCTGGAACCGATTTTTGTGGTTCGGCACTTGTTCACTGTCCGTTGGCAGCATGTCAGACCCTAGAAGGCTGGACAGAGGGAGAAAGGAGCAGCGTTGATTCAATGTGATCTCTTGACTTTTTCATTCCAGGGGCTGCTCTGTGGCACATGTTGGAGGAGGAGGAGGAGGAAGAGGAGGAGGAGGAGGAGAGGGAGGAGCGAATTATGTGGCATTGGTGAGCCCTTGTATAGAGTCAAAGGCGTGACAGGAATTTGCAAAGCTTCCTGGCTCCTGTAACCTTGGAGAGGATATCAGATTGCCTTTCCCCATCCTGCTGGAGGCTGTTCCTTTGATTGGGTTGTTTTTTTCCCAGGGATAAACAAATGGAACATGATTTTATTCTGAATTGTGGCTACTGGGGACAGATAGCAATAGCACTTGGTCTTATATACCGCTTCACAGTGCTTTACAGCCCTCCGTAAGTGGCTGACAGAGTCAGCCTATTGCCCCCAACAATCTGGGTCCTCACTTTACTGACCTCGAAAGGATGGAAGGCCGAGTCAATCTTGAGCTGGTCAGGATCGAACTCCTGGCAGCGGGCAGAGTCAGCCTAAATTCTAACCTCTGCTCCACCATGGCTCTATATTAATATGCTACATTTTATTAATGTCTCACTTTTTCATTGCGGCCATTAATTTATGAAAATATTTATTATTATTATTAATATTATAATTAATGTCATTATTTTCTTATGAGAAAAAGATCTAATAAAGACAATTGAAGGAAAGCGAGAAAGAAAAAAATATAGTAAGTACAAAACAATAAAGAAAAACAAAAAGAAGGAAAAAATAACTAAAAAAATATCTATGTACGTTTGTGTGTATACAGCGTATTGACCAGATACACATACATGCACACACATAGAGCATCTATCACACCAATAGGGTGACTCTGGGTAGCTTGCAAATAACAACAACAAAAAATAAATAAATAAATAGATAAATAGCTAAAAAACTCCAATACTGTTTCTTTCCACACTAATATTGCTCTTAGAGAGAACTATTCCTTTAGAACTCTTGCAATTATAGTTTTGGACAAACCGGTTTGCTTTCTCTGCCCAAGTTTTGGAAATGTTGTTGTGAACCCAGAACACTGAAAGTCCAGTGTTCATGACATATAGTATGGTTATTGCCTTATTGGGAATAATTTCATTTTTCAACTCAGATTAAAACAGTGAGTGAGAATTAACAATGATTATGTATATTTATTAAAAATAACAGTTAGTCACCCTCAATATTATGTTAAATGACATTGATACAGTTTGATCAGCTATGTAGTATATCAGGGTTTTCTTCTATTTCCTGTGTCTTTCCTGGTCGATTGAGATTATCTGTATGATTAATATAAAAGTGAAATAGATGGGAAATGTTATAGTTTATTCAAATATAGCTTTTGAAAAAGGGGTGATGTTCACAGTCTAAGAATCTAACGGGAAAAGAATCTTTAAAAAATAATAATAAAACCTCTAGTTGTAATTCCCCAAAACTGAAATTGAAGAGTATTTGATGCATATCTAATTCTAGATCATTTTTGAGCTGTACATAATATATAAAAGGCAGCAAATCCACACTGGCCTCTTTTTGGCTATGTTTCATAAAAGTAATGCAGGGAGGAAATGTAGCTGATATCTCTGAATTCTCAGGATCTTAACTTTGAGATGAACCATCTGTTCACTGTATTGCAAGCAATGAAAGATCCATTATCTCTGCTTGCTACATGACAAATAATAACAATAACAATAGCATTCTAGGTCTTTCAACTTATAGCATCTGATGGAAGTTACAGACATCCAAGAATAAAAAGGCAAAGAGAAATAAAGTGAATCATACCAGTTTCAGCACTTAAGTTTTAGAAAAGCAAAACGAGGAATTATTTTCACAGGCATTTGTTCTGGAAATATGTTTTATAAATAGAAAACAATATTGTTCTGAATTTAAATAGAAATAGTAAAATGTATTTTACTAATAAGGATTGCACTAGGAATGACTAGCTTCACTGAAACTGTTTAGTGTGAGCTGCTGCTTTCCTTTTGTTATGTGGGAGGACAGAATAGAATTTGAAATTTATATCTCTTAAAAGTAAGGCTCTACATTTCTACAAAAAGTAAGGTTCTACATTTAGGCAAGAAAAACAAAATGCACAGGTACAGTATATGTGGTACCTTGCTCAATAGTAGTAACTGTGAGAGGGATCTTGGAATCCTAGTGACCATCACTTAAATATGAGCCAGCAGTATGTTGCAGCTGCCAAAAAAAGCCAATACAGTTCTAGGCTGCATAAGCAGAGAGATAGAATCAAGATCATGTGAAGTGTTAATACCATTTTATAATGCCTTGGTAAAGCCACACTTGGAATACTGCATCCAGTTTTGGTCGCCACAATGTAAAAAAGATGTTGAGACTCTAGAAAGAGTGCAGAGTAGGGGACTGGAGGCTAAAACATATGCAGAACAGTTGCAGGAACTGGGTATGTCTAGTCCAGTGATGGCTTAACTTTTTCGGCTGCTGTGCCGAAAATTGTGTGCATGCTTGCATGCCAGCACCCAGAAGGCAATGTGCATGCTCCTCTCTGCCCCCCTGCACATGCCCACGTGACCTCCCCCACACACCATGCATCTCTGTGCATGCATGCGAGATCCCCTGCATGCCCCATGCATCCCAGCACATGCGTAGGAGGTGGGGCTATCTGGTGCGCACTCCCCGACCTACGCGCATACGCACCAAATACCCAACAATCAGATGGCAGGTGGGCAATGCACGCGCATGCACATTGGGGCTCTTCCAGGCGACCTCTCGTGTGCTGGCAGAAGTTGCTCTGCATGCCACTTCTGGCATGCGTGCCATAGGTTCGCCATCATGGGTTTAGTCTAATGAAAAGAAGGACTAGGGGAGATATGATAGCAGTGTTCCAATATCTCAGGGGTTGCCATAAAGAAGAAGGAGTCAAGCTATTCTCCAAAGCACCTGAGGGCAGAACAAGAAGCAATGGGTGGAAACTAATCAAGGAGAGAAGCAACTTAGAACTAAGGAGAAATTTCCTGACAGTTAGAACAATTAATCAGTGGAACGACTTCCCTCCCGAAGTTGTGAATGCTCCAACACTGGAAATTTTTAAGAAGAGATTGGACAACCATTTGTCTGAGATGGTATCAGGTTTCCTGCCTAAGCAGGGGGTTAGACTAGAAGACCTCCAAGGTCCCTTCCAACTCTGTTATTCTATTCTTATATATTAATATTTTTTAAAAAAATAATTTTTGTGTGGATGTCTTTTTTCCTAAGAATGGTGGTGGCAATCTCCCATTTTGACACATGAGATCATTCTGAAGTATGTCTTCCTTCCTGTTGCAGGGGAATAACACTGAATCTTGAATCTCAAGGTGCTTTGGTCCCTTTACTATTTCACTTTTATAGTCTGTGTCAGCATTATCAAACCAAGGCCTTCCTTTGTTTTCCTTGACACATAAGTATAATCATAAAGGATCATTCTGAATCCCTTGAATGTTTTAGGCACACACAGCAGGGTTGGCTTTACAATGGTGAGACCTAAGCAACAGGAAGTGTGAGGTTCAAGGTATTTCATGCACATGGGGATGGCAGGCCTTGAGGAGATTCTTTGTAAACAGACTTCATTGTTGCATTCAGCTTGACTAATGGTCCACTCCTCAAAGCAAACAAAAGTACCTCTTCAGACTATGCAGATTTGGCAGCGAGGGTCACTGTATGAGACTACACTATCTGTTAGTCATCTTTTGTACAACAAACACCAATCTTTTTTGTCCATTCAAAAGCAGAAGGTTTCTAACTTTGCTCGAGAATGAAATAAAGAAGAATTAGTCCCTTGGTCTCAGTTACTTGCTGGAGATGTTGGTCTGACTAGTGTAGAAAACAGGATGCCAGACTACTGAGATAATTGGTCTCTGATATGCCGGGCACGGGAATAGAGTTCCTCATATTTAATTCCACTTTGGATTTGGATTGAGGGGGACAGAGAGAATTGGGGAGGCCTATCATTTGTAAATTTATATTTAGTAAACATATCTACTTGGTCACTGTGGAGAAGAAGGAACTGGAAAAGATGGAGCAAGATAAGACCCTAGTATGCATCTTTGAATAGGTCTCCTTAACTTTTTTCCTCCTTTGGTCCTGAGGTAAAACTAGTCTCGTTTAAATTATGACAAGAATTCACTCTCTAGAGCAGGCTAAAGGGAATTTACAGGATGCAACTGGAGGAAGTGATAAGGGAAATGGCTTAATAGCATCTTTCTTAACTTGTGCCCTCCAGACATGCCAGAACTTTCAAGTATGGGAACTTTCATCCAACATATGTGTAGGTATCCTTGTTTGGGAAATTTTGGGAATCAAGAGGTTTCTGTATGAAACATATTTATCTTCTAAATCAATACTGAAGTTCCAATTGACAGAAAAGGAAAGGAAAGGAAAGAGGAGAGAAAGAAAAAGAAAGAAAGAAAGAAAGAAAGAAAGAAAGAAAGAAAGAAAGAAAGAAAGAAAGAAAGAAAGAAAGAAAGAAAGAAATGTTCATCTTCAAAAGATCTCTCTCCTTACCTCCATCCTCAGAATCTTTTTTGTCAATAGCCTGTTATATATTTCTATGGAAATAATTGTTCTGAACATTTAAGCTAGTACTATATATTAACTTATTGAATTAGCCTGTCCTTTAAATCTGAATGGCCATTGTATATCAATGTATGCAAAGATGCCATTGACAGGAAGACCTGCTGAATTTGGATGGGATCCCTCATACAATTTTGTATTTAGCACAGGTTTCTTCATACAAAATGTGCAGGGAAGAATTCAAAAATATAGTTGCTTGAACCATTAGGTTACTTTTATCTAGCAGTTTCCATTTCCCACTAAATAACCTCTCTGTAGAATTGGAAAGAGCAGAGGTGGTATTCAGCAGGTTCTGACCAGTTCTGGAGAACCAGTAGCAGAAACTTTGAGTTGTTCAGAGAACCGACAAATATCACATCTGACTGGCCTCACCCCCATCTATTCTCTTCCTCCTGAGTTTCAGCTGATCGGCTGGGTCTTCTTTTGTTGCCCTGCACAGGAGAATGGAACTGGAAAGCAGGTGGGGAAGGAATGGGGATTTTGCAGTATCCTTCCCCTGCCACGCCCACCAAGCCACACCCACCAAGCCACACCCACAGAACTGGTAGTAAAAAAATTTGAATCCCACCACTGGAGAAGAGCTCTCGAATCATGGGGATGCTGGATGAAACAGCCATCCTCCCAAACTCACCCAGTTAGCTGCACTGGCCTGCAATTTTCTGGGCTCAGAAGCTAAGCGGGGTCAGCCCTGCTTAATCCTGGAATGGAAATCATCAAGAATGCCAGAGCTATAGGCTAGATTGAGATGCCAAAGAAACATTCCAAAAGAAGGTGATGACGAAACTACAGCTGGTCCTTAATTTACAACTGTTCATTTAGTGATAGTTCTAAGTTACAATGGCACTGAAAAAAAGTAACTTATGACCATTTTTCACACTGTTGTAGCATCCCCGTGGTCATGTAATCAAAATTCAGGTGCTTGGCAAACTGATTCATATTTATGATGATTACGGTGTCCCAGGATCACGTGATCACCTTTTGTAAAACTTTTGACAAGCAACGCAACGGGGAAGCAAGATTCACTTAACAACTGTGTCAAGAAAGATCGTAAAGTGGGACAAAGCTCAATTAACAACTGTCTCACTCTGCAAACAGAAATTTGGGGCTCGATTGTATCTGCAAGTCGAGAACTACCTGTACACTACTTCCATACTGTTGCCAGTGAAATGAATGAATGTGTTCGTGAAGTCATCAACAGTAGAATCCAGCTCAAAAGAGACTTGATTGGGTTTTTTTTAATAGAGACGGTTCATTCTTTACTCAGAAAGTTTCTATGTATCCTCTTCCATTTTATTATGGGGAGATTTTTTTGGGGAGAGTGATCAGTTGTTTTTTTCAGGAAAACAGATTCAAAAATTCTACTTCTGTGAACTTCTTTTGATTAACTTGGTTTCCCAGGCATGGGATTTTAGAGATACTGTATTTCGACTAGGATTTTCTTAAGAAAGGTGAACATACTCAGAGAAGGGGAAGTCTGACACTCGGAAAACCACGGAATCCACATAGTTGTCTGAGTTCATTCTAGTGCCTTGGAGATGCCTAAGTCCGTGGCTTTGAATTCCTTTCTCCGAGTCCTTTCGTTTGTTCCTATCTATCAAACCTTGTTAAAAAGTAACTCCAAAGCCCCGCATCAATCTTCCATACCCTTCCTCTCACCTCCAGAAGGAAAGGTCTGCTGTTGTACAAACTTGAGTTCCGGGATTTCTTTTTTCTTTTTGAAAGAGTCTGCTGTGCTTCAGTTTTGTTTTGAGTGGCGCAATTATCAGTAATTATTGGGAAATGACCGGGAGTCAGAAGCCATTTCCAAAACGGCCCTAGAATAAGCTGGTCATTGTTACAGTGAACCTAATGGAAGCCCCCACAATATGGTGAATTAACATTCTGAAATAGTTCTGCACGATGAGCTTCCTTCTCTACATGGCAAGTGACATCAAGCCTAAATGTCACAAAGTTCAGGATGGAGAGGAAAAACAAAATCCCACCATAGAAGCTTGTAAAAGGAAGAGCACTGGAAACATATAGAACTTTTAGTAGAGCTAAACATCCTGCTTATATTTCAACTTCCGGGGGGATTTATAATTCTAGATTATAAATTCTAGATTAGGAAAATCCCTTGTACCCTATCTCATCTCTCTTCTCTCTCCTCTTGGGTGAGGAACTGTCATTTTCCTGAGTAGTTGCCTAGGAGTACACAGCAACAGGTTTTAGTCAATTTTAGCCAATAGCTAAGGCACCAGGCTAGAAACTGGGAGGCTGTGAGTTCTAGTCTCACCAGAGGCATGAAAGCCGGCTGGATGACTTTGGGTTAATCTTTCTCAGCCTGACCCAATTCCTGGGGTTGTAGTGGAGGAAAAAGAGGAGGAGGAATGTGTGTTGGACATGTTCATTACCTTGAGCTGTTTATAAAGATAATAAAGGTGGGATATAAATAGAATAAATAAAAATAAATAATACCTACACTCTTTTCTCAGTTCCAATGTGAATGAGAATTCCAGTTCTTTTGCCCATCTGAGTCATCAGATAACAGATCATAAGAGATAATCAGAGTTGGATGACCCTAGTCCAACCCCCGGCCCAAGCGGGAGACATTTCTGACAAATGGCGGTCCAATCTCTTTTTGAAAGTCTCAAGTGATGGCGCTCCCACAACTTCCGAGGGCAAGCTGTTCCATTGGTTGATTGTTCTCACTGTCAGAAAATTTCTCCTTATTTCCAGGTTAAATCTCTCCTTGTTCAGTTTCCATCCATTATTCCTTGTCTGGCCTACAGGCGCTTTAGAAAATAGCTTGACCCCTTCCTCCCTGTGGCAGCCCCTCAAATATTGGAAGACTGCTATCATGTCTCCCCTGGTCCTTCTCTTCACTAGATTAGCCAAGCCCAGTTCCTACAACCATTCTTCGTATGTTTTAGTCTCCATTCCCCTAATCATCCTGTTTGCTCCTTCTCTGTACTTTTTCTAGAGTCTCAACATCTTTTTATAATGTGATGAATAAAACTGGATGCAGTATTCTAGGTGTGGTCTTATCCAGGTCAGGACCAAGAAGGTCTCTCCTTCTTGGTCCTGACCTGGGTTCTCTCACTGCTTCACTTCTGCTCCATCTGTCAGTTCTTGCTGCTGGTCTGGTCCTCACCACCCTGCTAAACACAACACCTGTGGCTTGTCCCCTTTCTCCTTCCCCAGCTTCACATTGCTGATCAAAAGCACCAAGACTTGTCCCAGCAATCATCTGGATAGCAGATTGAATAAGCAAGGAGGTGTCCAAATAAGAATATTGAAGTTTGCAACATTCATTTTTTTTAAAGAAGTGGTAAGTGTAAGACAGTTTTATAAAAAAACAGATGTATTGAATCTGTTATTTGAAAATATTTCTTTATTATTTAAGTCAGGTAGTTGGTCTGCAGGATTATGCTATCTTGATAGACAAATATATGGAAAAGGAAATACTATGTAGAAAATAGCTCCTAATCATCTGACCACAGATAGTTTCTCCTTGATCTGATCTTCCTTCCTTTTTTCCTGCAGCTTTTGGAATTGCATAATTGATGCCTGCCAATACAGTACATCCTTTCACTTACATAGAGACCCATCATGTTACATGCCATGTTCCTTCTCTTGATAGGTAAAAATATACCTAGGACCAAAGCAAGATATTACTTTTTATGAACTATGAAATCATCATTTTATTTAATATATTATTATGATGGGTTCCTGGTATCTCTTGAGCGCCCCATTTAAAAAAGAAAGAAAAAAGAGGGAACATATTACCATATGTGGTGGTCTTGCCCAGAGGCTCGAAAATATTGGCTAAAAATTCAAAAATGGTTACAAGAAATTACCAATGAACAATTAGATTTACAACCAGAGCTCTTCCTATTGGGGATCTTCAAAAAAAAATATGTAAAGTCTACAAAATACCTATTATTACATATATTGACTGCAGCCAGGATTGCTTTTGCTCAGTGTTGGAAACAGCCATTTACACCTGTAGAAGAACTGGTTATACAAAAAGTTATGAACTGTGCTGAAATGGATAAATTAACACTGAGTTTAAAAGATAAGGAATCTTCAATATATTACAAGGTATGGGAACAATGGTACAATTGGATAGATCGGAGACAGACTAAGGATAGATGATTATTAAATATAGAACATAGATAGAATAAGAATATAGTTATGTATAAATTATCACTATCACACAAATGATTGTTATATGATAATGCACCACAAACAGTTGTTATTGAAATATATATTTTTTTAACTTTTTTTTTCTTTTCTTTTTGTAATAAAGTTCAATAAAGTTTATTTAAAAAAAAAAGAAAAAAGAAAAAAGAAAGAAAAAGAAGAGCAGAGAAGACATTTTTTCCCATGGCTGGTCCTCCTCCAATTCCATTTTTTTGAAAACATGCACATCCAAGTTTGGATGCTTTAAGAAGTTTTAAGAAGCTTGTATTATGATGGTCATGTTGAAACCAATGTGCAGGAAGAGTGTTAAAGTTAAATTGCATTTTGTTTCATTTCTAAAAACTTAGTTATTTTGTAATTTCATTTTAATCTATTTAAAGTTATTTCTTCAAAAGGAGAAAATATTCTGGGGAAAAAAAATCTCACAAATGTAGGTGAAATGTGAAATAATCTGTGCTTTGGCTGGTGTAATTACAAAGAAAGACAATCAATACAGAATATTACATTCTAATTATCCATGTAGTCTAGAATTACCTTCATGCAATGGTTCCCAACTATGTGTCTCCAGATGTTGAATTATGGTTTCCATCAGTACAATCATTGCCCAAGTTGACTAGGGATAATGGAATTTGTCATTCCACATCTACTAATGACTCATGGCTGGTCTAGAAAATCTCAATTAGAGGTCATTTGTATGTAGCTGAATTAATTGAGAACATTGCCAAAGATAGTACGGAATAGGAATCTACAAGTACAAAGTATATTTGTGTGTGTGTGTGTGTGTGTGGTATGTGTGTGTGTGTGTGCTTTCTCCCTCACACATATACTCATCTGTCACTGCATTAGATTCCAGGGTGAGGTACAATATAAATTATTTAAAAGCCTAATGTATTTCCTTAAAACTACTATTCAACAGCCATAATAAAACATGACAATAAAATTTCCAATTATATTGTTAATTAAAATTCCTCATACATCTGGCATGACATGCAGTTATATAGCTGCAGATATAGTATAGTTTGATACTTGATGGGCAGTTAATCAGATTTATAATATCATCTAGTTCAATGCAGCACTTCGGAGAATTTTTTTTTCCTAATCCTGGAATAAATTTGCTTGAAGATTTAGGAAGACTGATGTACCTCAACTGGGTGCTTTCCACCTGTATACAGATCCCCAAAATGAAGAAAAGTAGCCTGATTTAATTATGTTGTGCTTGCTGAATAATTATCATACCTATGAGTAGAAGTGACTGGGAGTAATTCTCGTACCTATGGGTAGAAACAGAGGTGGTATTCAGCAGGTTCTGACCAGTTCTGGAGAACCGGTAACGGAAATTCTGAGTAGTTCTGAGAACCGACAAATACCACCTCTGACTGGCCCTGCCCCCATCTATTCTCTGCTTCCCATTGAGTCCCAGCTGAGAAAGGAGAACGGAGCTGGAAAGCAGGTTAGTGGGGTGAGGAGGGAATGGGGCTTTTGCAGTATCCTTTCCCTGGAATGGGGTGGGAATGGAGATTTTACAGTATCCTTCCCCTGCCATGCCTACCAAGCCACCCCATAGAACTGGTAGTAAAAAAAAACTGAATCACCATTGGGTAATGGAAGAGGCTGGGAACTTTTGCAAACAAACTTTAACATTTTATTAAAGTTTAAAATCTATTGACTGAATAGATTGGAATCTTAATGTCAATTTCAATTTTGTTTTATCAGTGAAAGTTTGGCTCATTGCAGGGGAAATGAGAAATGTGAGTGTCATCATTGCACACCCAAACAGTCAGAAAGTTTCCCTAGTCTGCTAAAGAAGAATTTGGGAATGGCATATACTGTAGGACTATGAATATAAAAAAAGAAAAAAATAATGGTAGTATTATTAAAAATAATAATGCCACTGTCCCCATTTCAGTAATGAGATTGCTAATTATTATGCCTAGCTTAGATGTTTTGAGAGAGACAGTTTGATGTAGTGGTTAAGATCCCAGGCTAGAATCCAGAAGCTTAAGTCCTGCCTTACATACAAAGACAGCTGGATGACCTCGGGCTTGGGCTCACCTTAGGCCAGTCACTCTCTGTCAGCCCTAGCTATGGAAAAACCTCTTCTGAAAAACTTGGCCAAGAAAATTTCAGGGACTTGCAGGAACAGTTGCCAGCAGTTAAAAACTCTCTCACACAGACACCGACATTTTGAATACCAACTCCTGTCAGCCCCAGCCAGCAAGGAATTGTGGGAGATGTAGTTCCAAACTAAGGAGAGTATCAAGTTGCCTACCCTTGCAGTAAGATAGGGGAGGAAACACACAACCATTTATTTATTTATTTATTTATTTATTTATTTATTTATTTATTTAGCATGTACGAGAAAACAAGTATAGGTATGAACATAACATATAAACATATAAGTATAAACAGGTATAAGAATATACATAATAAATGAATATGAATAAATGGAAACAGTAAGGCAGAGACGGTAGGTTTAATATGTATGTCAAACAATTCTAGTGTTTTAAAAGCTGGAAAAAATGTAGCTTCTTTCAGATCAACACCTGGAGTTGTTTACCTTTCTGACTTTATTCTTTGAGAGTCAACATTTGGTTCCAGTGGCTTCCATCACATGATTCCACCGCACTCCTAAGTCATTTTGGAATCCAGGTATTCATCGCAGAAGCAGTTTATTAGCATGATTTAAAAAAAAAAAAACTTTGGGTCACCCCTCCTGCACTATATTACAGCTCTGGTTTTTACTTTGGTCTCTTATTACATTAGACATAACTGGCTAATAAAGAGCATTTCTTTTACTCAGCCATGAAAATTCAGGTGACACAGCTATAGGTGGCCCGCATATATTTAGTGAATCGATCCAATTTTCTGCTCAAATAAAAACACATTTTACACATGCCATCATTTTTTAAAAGTACCTTTATTCATTGTTACATGTTTTAAAGTTTGTAAAAAACAAAATGAATGTAGAACTTCCCCCCATGCAAAAATATAACCGTTACTTAAACAAAACGAAATATTCCTAATATCTTACAGCGAACACCTCAAATTACGAGCTATGAGGAAAATCTTCAGGTTGAGTCCATTTTTATTCTTTTCACTTAAAGCAAAATGCTGCTTCTCTTCATAATCAAATTCATTTTGTCCAGGTGTCTTCACATTTGCCTGTGCCTTTGGATGCTCCCTCTGACATGTTTTGGGAAGTTGGGTTTTTTAAAAAAATCCCCTTTCCACTCTTCTTCAGGAAGTGCTAATAGTGCAACATTCAAAGCTTCTGCAGGAGAAAGCCAGAATCAAAACAAAACCAAACACTGAAAGCTGACAGTGAAAAGCATGACATCATGAAGCAGCTATGAATGCATGGAATATTCCTGTCTTCTAAGCCAGGCCTCATATCCTGCTGCCCTGGAAGAGCGCCAAGCCCAACATCCTTTTGAGGGTTGTAGGGCAGGCTCCGGCCTTTCACAGCTTGCTTCAGTCATCTTTGCACGCGGAATAGTCACTGGCAGGCATTACAATGAAAGCTAAAATTACTCCAGCAGAAAGCGGCTGATCCACCCTTCCTGCATTCTTCGCCAGCACTGAAATGGCAAAATGGGCTTTTGCTGTGTTGTGGGGATTTGTGTAAAAAAAAAAAAGGACTTACTGAAGGCTTTGCAAGTTTTTGAAGGATGCCTTTCTAAATAGTTTCTGGGTCAGTGACATTTTCCTGGAAAATCAGTGGCATCTTCGTAAAAGCTGATCTGTATGTTTAACACTCATGTGTATATATATTGTCCCAGCTCCTGCCCACTTTGCAGTTTTAAAGCATGCAAATGCAAGTAGATAAACAGGTATCACTTCAGTGGGAGGGTAACAGTGTTTCATGCACCTCAGCATATATTCATACCGTACCACATAACCACAGAATAGTCTCCTAGAGTCAGACATGACTGGATAAAGAAAAAACCATTACCTTTACTTTTGTAGACTCATAATGTTAAGCTGCAACTAGAAGTTGATATTCCTAGATACCAGAGGTGGTATTCAGCTGACCAGTTCTGGAGAACCAATAGTGGAAATTTTGAATAGTTCGGAGAACTGGCAAATACCACCTCTGACTGGCCCCGCCAACCCCATCTATTCTCTGCCTCCTGAGTCCCAGCTGTTTGGCTAGGTCTTCTTTTGTTGCATAGGAGATCAGAGCTGGAAAGCAGGTTAGTAGGGTGGGGAGGGAATGGAGATTTTGCAGTATCCTTCCCCTGCCACGCCCACCAAGCCACGCCCACAGAACCGGTAGCAAAAAAAATTGAATCCCACCCCTGCTAGATACTATATGCTAGAACCAGTATTAAGATTACCAGGTGTCCCCATCGCCACAACATATCCAAGTGAGGATATATCATGTAAGACTAGGCAAAGCTTTTATATGAAGCCAAAATTCCAGAATGTTCTTATCTTCTTTGAGAAATAAAAAAAAAATAAAAGACAGTTACTTGCTCCCCTCTGTAAGAGTACAAGCCATCATTTTCTATCTAATATAGAGCTGGCCCCATTATGTAGGTCTTCTCCTTCTCCCTCCCCCTCCCCCTCATTTCTTCTTCCCTTGTTTGGTTCTTCTTACCTGCAGTTGAGGTGCCTTGTTGTGATGCCTGGATTTTTGTATAACATCCCCTCTTATATTCCTGTCTTAATAACCAAAACTCTTCAAGTGCCTTCATAAATTTGTTATCTTTCCTGAACCCTCATTTGGTTCTTAGTCATGATTAAGTTTTCAGTTAGGTTTGTTCATTTAATGGAGGATTCAACCTGACTAAAACATTTTTGGAGCAGCAATAATGTCTATGCTCCTCAGAGTCACTTGTTGAGATCAGCCACTAAGAGAAATCCATCAATCCAACAAATAAATAAGATACAGTTACCATCTAGTTATAGCTTCCAGCTATACCAGCCAATGATTGCCCCTGGTGTCTAGTTTTCATTCTTTGAATTAAGCGAATTCCTAACATTTTGTAGAATGAGAGATAAGGCACACAATGTTCAGGCAACAATGTGACAAAGTTGTCTTCTGACAAATGGATCACTTTCTTCAAGTTTTTAGTCAGCTTGTGAAGTCATAATGATGCCTAACTTTCATGGAAGTAGCCATAATTACAGAGGTTTTAAATTGGGACACAATACAGTTAATGATTGGCAAAGCAATGTTTTACTTCATGTTAATTTTATTTGGAGAGAGGGCCATGAAGATAATTTCTACTTATTGGAAAGGAATAGGAAATTCTCATGTTCCAGGTAAGTGTTTCGACTTCTACCAGCCCAGCCATCATGGTCAATAGCAAGGGATTATGGGAGATGTAGTTCCAAACACAAGGAAAATACCAATCGTTACAGTATGATAATTAAGGAACAAGCACACAATCCTGTATGCCAAATGATTCTACATTTCCACCCTAACTCATCCTCGACAGTGGGTTCATACTAAAATTAGATATACCCTAAATGTAAATAGTAGTAGCAAATGCAGGAATCCATATTCTTTCTAATTCACATTCAGATTTTCTTCAGGCAATTAAAAAAAATCAGATTGCATCTTTCTCATGTATAGATTGCAGTTGTTCATAGACATGAAAAATAGATCAACTTCCTTTGACAAAAACATCAGATATTAAGGAACCCAGGCCCAAGAGTTACATATCCATTTTTGGATTTAAGCAAATTGGATTAATTGACACTGTTCTGTTGAAAAACAATTTCCATTTTGCTGGTACAGCAATGTTATCTTACCATACAGGACAATCTTTCCCACTTTATGATCTTTAGAAATATAGGGTCACAACTCCTGTCCATCACTCGCTGTAATTATGAGGCATACATCAAAAAATCTGCTTTTTCCTAAACACTCTACGTGAATTCAATCCACACAGGTCACAAAGTTGTTTATTCGTAGTTTCCTCTAATTTGCAATTTAGAGTTAGTAATCCTCCCCTGGCTTGGCCTGCAGAACTTTAAATATTTTTAAAAAGCAACAAATTGTTATATAACATTTGGTTGTCCCAAAGATATGTGTTCTAATGATAGCATAGCAATTTAAAATTTAGCCATCCCTAAATAAATTTTAGTTGTTGGAAACATTTGGCTGTTGGGCAAATGAAAGCATGATGTGTAGAAATTAGCCATCCTTCGTTTGATGGAAGGGAATTATTTTCCAATTAGCCAGGAATAAAATAAAGATAGTCTAGCATTAGCCTTCAAAGTGCCCATTAACATAAAACTAATCATAAATGCTCTTGTGGTTTTATACCACCATTTGGGGAATAAGTATCCTCAGACCATGTAGCAGAAAAAGCAACTGTGGATATGATACAGCACTGAATGAAAGATGGGAAGAAATGATAGAGATGATTAAGCTCTTTCAAAGCCTGACATCTTGGCAAAGAAAAAGACTGTGATAAATATTTGTAAATGGTGGGAAAATATCAAGATTCAATAATGTTGTCTTGCGGGGAAATCTTAGGGAATGTGAGGATGCAATTAAATATAATTATACAATGTTCTCTCCATAAAATGTTTAAGAATACTCCATGTGCTAATCTCACACAACAAAACTGATTTCAAACATACAGCAGTCAGAGAAAAAAAAAGTATGTTGCTATAACTGATATTAAAAGTAAGTTTCTGTATGTGTAATAAAACTCAATGTGGATGCTTTACTGTTCTGGAATATTCTTGTGTTTTTCCAGTTGTTAAATGTGACATTATTACACGTGCTTGTGCACGGGAGAGAATTTAACCAGCAACTGAGTGAATGAGGAGAAGAGACTTAATGAAGAGATGAATAAACCAAACCTCTAGTTTGCATGTCACCCTTATTGTAAATTCCAATGTTAAGTTTTTGCAACAATTTGTCTAGTCTAGCCGGTGATGGAAGGAGAAGAAAGGAGTGGTGTTGAGTTAGATAGATGATAGATAGGTGATAGATAGGTGATAAGTAGAAGATAGTAGATAGATAGAAGAAATAGACAGAAGAGATAGATAGATAGATAGATAGATAGATAGATAGATAGATAGATAGATAGATAGATAGATAGATTGATAGATGGATGATAGATGGATGAATGGATGATAGGGGGAGGGAGGGAGGGAGGGAGAGAGAGTGTGAGAGAGTATTGAGAAACCTTGGTAGGTGAAAACTTTATAAATTACAAAAAAACATTGCATAGAGAATTACTTCTTGGTACATTTGAGCCAAGATAGCACCCTGAAGGGGTGTTAAATTTCTTTCTTCTTATCTACAATCAGTTAAACTCATATTTTTCAAATGCGACAGCTTTAAGCTGTGTGGACCTCAACTCCCAGAATTCCTCAGCCATCCCTTAATTTGCATGATCCAAGCATGAGAATCATATGTAATCCAGAACCCTATAAGGCAAAGTTGCTCTGAAATTGAATTCAACTCCATGTATTTTTCTTGGCATCAACACAGGAGTGGTTTACCACTTCTTGGATGTTTTTCAAATTTTCCAGGTTAGCCTACAGCCCTGGTATTCCCTGGAAGCCTCTCATCCAAGTACCGACAAAGTTCAATCTCACTCACACATTTCATGATCAGGCAAGATTGGGCTGAGTTGTTGTTTTAGTTGTGAAGTCATGTCTGATCCATTGCGACCCCATGGACAATGTTCTTCCAAGCCTTCCTATCCTCTACCATCTTCTGGAGTCCATTTAAGCTCACACCTACTGCTTCAGTGACACCATCCAGCCATCTTATTCTCTGTTGTTCCCTTCTTCTATTGCCTTCAAATCTTTCCCAGCATTAGGCTCTTCTCCAGTGAGTTCTCATTAGGTGTCCAAAGTATTTGAGTTTCATCATCAGGATCTGGCCTTCTAAAGACAGTCAGGGTTGATCTCCTCTAGGACTGACCAGTTTGATTGTCTTGCAGTCCAAGGGACTCGCAGGAGTCTTCTCCAGCACCATAGTTTAAAGTTTGGGTATTGCCATTTATTTTAGAATTCAACCCCAACATTCAAGCATCACTGTGGAGATAAATCTATTCTGAAAGCCCAATTATTAATGATTTTAACCTGCATATTTTTATAAAGGGCACATTTTAACTATTGGGAAGAGGCAAACAAATAATAGCATTACAGCAAAGATGGAGTGAAGTCTTAACTTTCTCATCCCTGCAGTTTATGGATATAGAAAATAACAGATAACAGATAATCAGAGTTGTTAGGGACCTTGTAGTCATCTCCAACCCCCACCCCTGCCCAAGCCAAATGGCAGTCCAATCTCTTCTTGAAAGTCTCAAGTGATGGCGCTCCCACAACTTCTGAGGGCAAGCTGTTCCATTAGTTGATTGTTCTCACTGTCAGAAAGTTTCTCCTTATTTCCAGGTTAAATCTCTCCTTGTTCAGTTTCCATCCATTATTCCTTGTCTGCCCTATAGGTGCTTTAGAAAATAGCTTGACCCCTTCCTCTCTGTGGCAGCCCCTCAAATATTGGAAGACTGCTATCATGTCTCCCCTGGTCCTTCTCTTTACTAGACTAACCATGCCCAGTTCCTGTAACCATATGTTTTAGTCTCCAGTCCCCTAATCATCCTGGTTGCTCTTCTCTGTACTTTTTCTAGAGTCTCAATATATTTTTTATAATGTGGTGACCAAAACTGGATGCAGTACTCTATGTGTGGTCTTACTAAGGCTTTATAGAGTGGTATTAGTATCTCACTTGATCTCGACTGTATCCCTCTGTTAATGCAGCTTAGCGTTGCACTAGCTTTTTTGGCTGCTGATGCACACTGCTGGCTCATATTTAGCTGGTTGTTCACTAAGACTCCAAGATCCCTCTCACAGTTACTGCTATTAAGCCTGGTTTCACCCAGTCTATATGTGTATTTTTGGTTTTTCTTGCCTAAGTATAGGACTTTATTTTTCTTTACATTGAATTTCATTTTGTTAAATACCGCCCAGTATTCTAGGCTGTCAAGATCCACCTGGATCTTGAGTCTATCTTCTTGGGTGTTGGCTATTCCTGTCAGCTTAGTATCATCTGCAAATTTGGTAAGTTCCCCTTCTATTCCCTCATTTAAGTCATTAATGAAGATATTGAAGAGCACTGAGCCTAAGACAGAACCTTGTGGCACCCCACTGCTTGCTTCCCTCCATGTAGACTTAGACCCATTAAGGACTACTTGTTGAGTATGGTTTATCAGCCAGTTGTGAATCCATCTGGTGGTGGTGCTATCTACCCCATCTTTTTCTAGCTTACCAAGAAGTAGGTTGTGGTCTACTTTGTCAAATGCCTTGCTGAAATCTAAGTATATTATGTCCACAGTATTTCGCTGGTCTACTAATTTAGTCAGCATGAAAACATTCATTTAGTTTCCATTTGAATGGAATTGGCCTTTTTTTCCATTTCCCAATCAATACTTGAAATGAAATTTAATTAGTAAAATAATTTTTCATGAATGTTCCAATATATATTAGGAAAAATGGTTCAAAATGCATTAGACTAGGGAAATCTCTTTGCAAACACTGCACGCCAGACAAAATCACAAAGAAAAATGTATGTTTGGAAATATGTGCTCTAAAATGCATACTGGAGTTCATAAAAGCTTTTTCATTTTCTAGCTTGACTTTTAAAAAATTTATGTTTGTTAAGAAATTTCTTATGATTTATTTTTAGAATAACGTCATTGTTACTTTAAATGTACACTAATTGACATACATTAAAATGAAATTTCGTTGCATACAGCTCTCAATAGGTCACCGCCATATAATAAAAGACAAATAAAAAAGAGGGGAAAAAGAAGAAAAGATAGGAAAATAAAAGAATGCTGGACAAGGAACAGAACACTAAAATTAAGAAATATCTAAATGACTTCTGAACTTCTTTTCAACACATAATTATGTTCTTATTGCTCTCCTCCTTCTTAAACATTTTGCAAATCACCTTATCCCCTCACTTAATCCACATCTTTCTTAATCTTCAAATCCATAAATCATCTATTGACAAAAAGAAGATGGCAGACAATAATAAATATGAGAAACTGAGATAAATAGATTTAAATAAATATTTATCTATATCTATTGCATGTCTGGGGAAAAAAACTCACTTGTGAAGCTGGTCATTTTGGGAGTGGGAAGATTCATTGGGAAGAAAAAATATCCTGAATTTGCTAAACATATTCACATATCTTAATCCTAAACCCAGCAGTCAATTTAGCTTCCTGAAACAGCAACACTATTAACCAACTGATTTTGGCATTAATTCTGAATGGCCGCAGGTTCCTCAATCATTTAATGGGGCTAATCTAGTAGAGTTATTGTATACTGACTTATGAACGCCCCTGTAATGTCAATACAAATTTGCTAGTTAATTCTAGCACAACATAATACCTTCCTTAAAGGTAACAAATTTGTAACAGATAAATAGAATAAATAGGCTTAGTCCAAGCTGATTGCAGTTATGAGTGTGAACAATGGAGCTCCGATCCATCAAAATTAATTTGGAGCAGCCAAAAACAAATAATAAATGAGCCTTGTATATTTTCATAGTTTGTAATAATAGGGAAAGAGAAAAAGATTTCATTAAGCAACAATATCATGTCTGGTTAAACTATGATATGACTAGCTGAAAAATGTGTTCATTTTAATTCCTTTTACTTAGCCTCATCCTCAACTGGATTAAACCAGAAAGTAATGTCGTTCTTTAATTGGAAAGATTCAATAAAGTTGAACTAGGAAAAACTGAAGTGGGTTTCATATCTCAAGACTCCAAGCTCGTTTCTGATGCTGAAACAAGTTCCTGAAGTGAGCATATGCTTACAGGCCTATGATTGGCTCTTTTGTTTTCAATTCAAAGTGCATCCATCTTCTGTCTTGAAGATAGGAACTTGTCACTATTCACAATTATGCTTCTGAGAATTACTCGTTGTTGGCCATGTTGATAGAATTTAACACTCACAACAACATCAAACAACTTTGTTTGGCAATGCCTAATCACCCTGATGTGCTTCAACTTCTCTACAGAAAGTAAAAAATTGAAATATCTAAACCAGTATTCAATGATTTATGTGATTCACTAATTTCAATGCTTTTTTAAAGCATTGATTTTTTTTTCCCCACTTCACTTTTGGCAACTCTTCTATTTGCTGAATTAATTCTTCTTTGTTAACAGTGATGAAATTACTTTTCAGGATGCATCTTTGTATGAGCAGGCCAAGGTTTTATTTGAGTAATATCTATCCATATATCTCATGTTTCACACACTCTCTTATAATATAGAATTTTATTGATTCTGGATAAAAATAGTTACTGCTAACTAAATTAATGTGAGAGTTTACCCTCTGCACATATTTCACAGGTTGTTTATTGACTTTACTTTTTGAGAATGGGAAAGGAAAGAAAACAGTGTGATTATGCAAATGTGATGTGTACATAACAAGAGGATCACACTTATCTTCTCTCCAGCAGTTTCAAGTCTTGTAGGAGCTGAATCTCCATGCGAAAACAAATGGAGAAAAGCTGGTAGCCTGTTAGGAGACTTAAATAAACAATGGCTGCCAAATGATTTGCAGGTGTCCAGAACATCTGGCTTCTACTAGAAACTCCATGGCTTGTGATGGTTGTGGGTTCAATCTAGCAAGAAGGTTACTTACACAAACCCCAGTGAAATGTACAGTGTGACTTGTATGGAAGAATTTCCCACTGAGCTCTTTTCCTCTTGCAAAGACACTGCTTCATTTCTGCAGAAAATAATAGATCAGCTGGTAACACTCAACAATAACTTCATACTTTGTGGCTTATAAGCTTTTAATCTCATGACCTTTTTATTTTTAAATTATTTTGTTTTATTGCAAAAGTATGTTTTTTTCTCTCCAGAAGAAAAAAAGCAGCTTGGTAGAATTGACATGATAGTAGTGTCCCAACATTTAAGGGGCTGCCATAAAGAAAAGGGGGTCAACCTATTTTTCAAAGCACCAGAAGACATGACAAGAAGTAATGGATGGAAACTAATTAAGGAGAGAACCAACCTAGAACTAAGGAGAAATTTCTTGACAGTGAGAATAATGAACCACTGGAACCACTTGCCTTCAGAAGTTGTGGGTGCTCCATCACTGGAAGCTTTTAAGAAGAGACTGGACAATCATTTATCTGAAATGGTAAAAGTGGGTGCTTGGACTAGAAGACATCCAACTTCCCTTTCAACTCTATTATTCTGTATTCTATAGCTGTTTCTAATTCACTTTCTTCATTTTTTATCCTCCTCCTCCTCCTCCTCCTCCTCCTCCTCCTCCTCCTCCTCCTCCTCCTCCTCCTCCTCCTCCTCTTCTTCTTCTTCTTCTTCTTCTTCTTCTTCTTCTTCTTCTTCTTCTTCTTCTTCTTCTTCTTCTTCTTCGCAAACTGTACTGTCTAAGAATCAAATCCCTTAGGATCCGTGTGCAGCTCTCGATTAACATGTTATGAGGAGTTTCAGGAAAGAAATAATCCACAGGGAAAAAAATATGAGTAACAAGAGATCTGGCAAAGTGGAATGATAATAGAGGGAAGAGGAGGAGCATTGGAAAGGGGATGGAAAAATGTTTTCTTCAGGAGGAAGATATAAAAGAAGGCTTTCCAAGCACACACATGGGAACCAGCAGTCTGGAGAAAAGAAAGAAAGGAGATCAGAAAAATCGGGAGTTTTAATAAGCGGAGATCATGAGAAACAAGAACAGAAAAAGAGGTGAGCCAGATGATGGAGAAAAAAAGAGGAAAAATAGGCTAGGCGTAAGGGGTCTGCAATGGACAAGATGAGTAGGGGAAAGCAGTGGCAGTGCAAAAGCTCTGAGGTTGGAGGTTGGGCAGACAGAGATACACAGTAGCATTAAGAGATGGAGAGAGAAAAAGAGACCGAGCACAGAAAAAGTGTGAGAATGGTGATGAGAGAGACTGTAGAAAAATGCAGAGAAGAGCAACAAAGAATATGAGGGGAATGGAGGATCAAACATATGAAGAACAGTTGCAGGAATTGGGTATGTCTAGTCTAATGAAAAGAAGGACTAGGGGAGATAGCAGTGATAGCAGTGTTCCAAAATCTCAGGGGTTGCCATGAAGAAGAGGGAGTCAAGCTATTCCCCAAAGCACCTGAGGGCAGGACAAGAAGCAATGGGTGAAAATTAATCAAATCAACCTAGAACTGAGGAGGAATTTCCTGAGAGAGAACAATGAACCAGTGGAACAATTTGCCTCCAGAAGTTGATGATGCTCCAACACTGGACATTTTTAAGAAGCGACTGGACAGCCACTTGCCTGAAATGGTATAGGGCAGTGGTGGCTAACCTTTTTGGGCTCCTGTGCCAAAAATTGCATGCATGCTTGTGCTCGCGTGCCAGCACCCAGAAGGCAATGCACGCAGCCCTACCCATGCCCCCTGCACATGCACACGTGATTCCCCACCACCACCCCCTTATCTGCACTGCACGTCCCAGCTGATTTTCAGCCCATTTGAGGCCTTTTTCGGCTTCCCAGAGGCTTGAGGGAAGCTCCTGCAGCCTTTGCAGGACGAAAAATAGTCCCGTTTCACAGGAAGGCCGAAAAAGGCCCGAAAATCACCTGGGAGGCATGTGTATGCGCAGTGAGGTAAGTTTGCCTGGGGCTCACATGCCTGCACAAATGGCTCTGTGTGCCATAGGTTCGTCATCACAGGTATAGGGTTTCCTGCCTAAGCAGGGGGTTGGATTAGAAGACCTCCAAGGTCCCTTCCAACTCTGTTACTGAGAGAGAGAAAATGCAGAGACATGTCAAAAATGTGAAGAGGATGTTTTATCTGGAGGGAGATGGTGAATGTCAGAAAGATGGACAGGAGAAAGTAAGTGGGAGAAGGAGTGACACCGTTGTTAAGTGAATCTGGCTTCCCCATTGACTTTGCTTGTTAGAAAGTCCCCAAAACTGATAGCATGATTCTGGGACATTGCAACTGCCATAAGTATGAGTCTGTTGCCAAGCATCCTTATTTTGATCACATGACCGTGGAAATGCCATAATGGTCATAAGTGTGAAAAATGGTCATAAGGTTTTTCGGTGCAAGGTTGTAACTTTCAATGGTTACTAAATGAAGTGTTGTAAGGCGAGGACTAACTTGTGCAATATGCTGGAAAAAAAACCTGGGGCTAATGGAAGCTCTATGTTAATAAGCACAGACAACATAATAGGGGAAAGGGCATAAGAAGAAGAGGGCAGTCAGAAGAGGAATGAGAATGTGATTAGGTTGGAAGGACTTCCGCTGCCTCTTTCACTGAAGCCAGAGTGCGTCTGCATGTAAGTGGGGGAAATATGTAGAATCCAGCAACTCTACTTCTAGTGCACACACACACACACACACACACACACACACACACACACACACTCCGGAATAACTGCATCCTGTGGAATATAGGACATCTGATAGATTGGTGATCTTGTATCAGGAGATAGCTGGCATTGTTCTGGTCCTATGTTTGAAGGGCCGTATGCAGGAGAACAGCACATGTCCCTGAGGCAAGCTGGGCGAACTTGTTTCCCTAAGATTACATGTGGTTCTTGTTCTCATTCCAAAAACCTCTTGCAAGCCATCAGGCAAGCATACGACATGAGTTATAGGAGTCCTGAGCTCTTGCAGAGAAGAAAGAAAATAAATTTGATAAGGGAAAAAAAAAGAAGAAGATATGTTAGAAAGAGAAAAGATGGGCGGCTCTATTCTCCTTAGGTCAGGTCTCATCCACTTTGCTTCAGCCTCTTCCATCATTGGTTTTAGACATCCAATGGGTTCTAATTATTTAAGGAAACAAATCAGAAATGAAAAATTGGCTATCTCTTTCCTTAAGATATGTGCTTGATGTCTCTTGGAAAAGGAATAATCTCGTCAGGTTGTCTGGAAGCGATAATAGTAGTTAGGATTCATCTCTACACAAGCCCAAGTCTTGTCTATAGATGGCAGGGGGGGGGGGGAGCTAACTGCAGTTACTAGCTTACTAACCTAACCTATTTAATTGACAATACAAATCTTCCCACCTTATTAGAGCTCTGTAAATATGCCATATTTAGGCATATTTGGCTAAATGATTCCTTGTAAGAGGACAAGCAGAGCTTGAAGGCAGAGTCAAGAGAAGAATCTGCCTGGAATAGTTACGTTCCCACAAAAGGTCTAAATCTAACTCTTCTTGAATTCTGTTAATTCTGTTAATCTAATGCCAGTTTAGTGCTGGGCAATCATTGATTAGATTCTTGTGTATAAGCTTGAGCAATAAATCAGCTTAGCTGGAACTTAATGTGTGGATTCTTTGCACTTGACATTTCTGTGGGAAACCAAGAGTAGAACTAATTAATATCTATAGTTTTATGAATTTTTCAAAACTGTAAAATATGTAAGCATATATGTTATATTGTATATATTGGAAGAAAATGCCCTCCGTTGGGATATAATTCAGAAGAGTGCAGAAAAATGCAGTGTATTAAGGAAATAGTTTATAAAAATATGTAGATTGGGAGAATCATATACAAAGTTCATGTGCTAGGGAAAGTGAATACTACTTTATATGTACTCATGAAAATAGGCAAAAAAAAAAAGTCTGTCCATTTTTGGGGGGTAAACAGATGCAGACATGAGGAATTGCATAAAATTGCTTGGGATAGATCTGCCAGCTACAGCAGTAAATAGATATATATTGGAGAGTATGATTATATTAGAAAGCCCATCTCAGAGGGAGATGAGTGGTTAAGAAGTACAAAAAAAAATGAATATATTACTCAAAGCATTTGGGTTGAAAATGGAGCAACGGATTGGGAGCAACTTGTTTAAGTCCAGTTAGAAAGGTCAGAACTGTGTTTTTAAGGAATATTTTAATTTCAATAAAATCGCATCTTATTTTATTTTACCCTCAATCAGAACTGAAGTCTAATTTTCTGCATATAACTGTAAAGCATAGATTACAATACCTAGAAATAAGATACAGGTTTGTAGTTTATAAATCTTTCTCGGCTTGAACTCCAAGTGTGAATGGGCAGAGGATACCAACTATTACTTTGCTATGCCCTCCTCCCAGTTGTTAACAGCTTGTTCTAGGACCATCAAAAACATGGCCAGATCTTGCCCTATGACTGTGCTGAGATAACTATGCTTGTTAGCAGTGAGTTGCTCTCTTTCTCTCTCTCTTTTTTAAATCCCTGGGCCCACTCCTGCTCAAAGGCCAAAAGGCCACATTCTCATGTAAAGAAATCCTGCAGAGTTCCTTGCTCTACGGTCAACAACAGGTGGGAAAGATTAACCCTTTGAAAGTTATGCTCCTGAGAATCTCAGAGGTCATGATGTTAAGGTGGAGCTGGCTGTCATCAATGAACAGTAGAACCCATTCATACCCTCACGGTGGATTTATGCTCCACATCCGAAAGCACTCAATGCAACGGCATTTTTGTTCCTCCTATTAGCGTAGCTTCCTCAAATCAGCGGTTGCAAGAGGGAGTGTAGACAAGGCCATATGAGTGCTTCTTAAAAAAAAAAAAAAAGAACACCTCATATTAAGTCAAACTATCATTCACTGACAGCAGCATTCCAAGGTTTGAGACTGGAGTTTTTCCTACTTAATAATACTTTGAACTTAAGACCTTCCCCTGAGTCACAATGCAATATTGAACGATTAAAGTTCTTCCTTTAACTACTTTGCGAATAAATAGTCTGGCCTTGATCTAGAAACACCATTTGGTTCACAAGCTGTTTATCCATCCTGGCCTAGTGCAATAGCAATAGCATTTAGACTTATATACCACTTCACAGTGCTTTTACAGCCTTCTCTAAATGGTTTTCAGAGTCAGTATATTGCTCCCAACAATCTGGGTCCTCATTTTACCCACCTTGGAAGGATGGAAGGCTGAGTCAAAGGTAACTTTTAAGTTCATGAGATCTTCTTCTTGTTTTCCTCCTCTTTACCCAGTCTTGATTCATTTTCACCTTGATACAGGTGAAAAGTAGCGGCTCAGCAAAGTGAACACCAGAAGCCCAAATCTATCCAAAAGTTTTTTTACTTCCAGTATCAAAAGTAGAGCTTGTGCCTTTTCCACATGTACCAGCTTCTCCTTTTCCTTACATGTGTTTTTGATTTCAGTAGCTTAATTTATTCAGTGCCATGAGAAGTGATGAGAGCCGCCAATTTGCATAATGTTAAAAATGAAGCAGACATATCCATGGAGAGAGAGAGAGACAGAGACAGACAGACAGACAGAGATTCAAAGGACTGTTTCGCTTTAGGATGCTTTGACCGAAACATCTTTTCAAGACTGCATCCTGAAACAATACAACCCGCTTGCTTTTCCAAGTGGAAAATGGAGCTGTCACATTGTGTCACTTTACATCACTTGAATAGCCCTACTGATGCTCCTGATGCCTGGAAGAACCGCAAATTACAAGCTGTGCACATGCTCAGAGGCCTCATCTGGCTACATGTGTTGCCTCTGGTCCTCAAAGCAAATGTCAGCTGTCTCCATCTAGAGGAATGGAATGGGACAATTCCCTATGGCCCATTTGCCACAGGACAACTCACCATGGCCAAGTTTCCACAGGACAGGTCATCAATGGACAATTCAACAATTCAAACCATTATTTGAAATAATTAAAAAATATTTTAATTTTGGTCATTCATGTTTCATTGTGTCCTTTTGCAGGCTTCTTTTAATGATTCTATTCCACCATTTCTTTGATATTAATGTAACTCTTGTCCCATGGCAGGTCGGCTGTGCTGACTTGTCCTAGACCCCTAGAGGAGAGGGTTCTCAGGGTTGGGAAGAAGTCATGGCTTACAGCTTCTAAAGAACCTGGGAAGAATTCTTTATTGCCATGCCTTGGGGAAGGGAATAGTGGTTGTCATTTTCATTGCTGGCTGATACATTTCCTACATGCAGCTAACTAACCACTGTTTGATGCATCACACTAGTTGGATGCATCCCTGGTGAGCATAGCACTGGAGGGGAAAGCAACACAGCGGCAGCATGTGTGAATTTACATGTAGCATTGATCTGCAACCTGTTTGCTTAAACACATCTTCAACCAATCAGGATAGAGATGGAAGGGACCTTGGAGGTCTTCTGGTCCAACCACCTGCTCAAACAGGAGACCTATACCATTTCAGACAGGTGGCTGTCCAGTCTTTTCTTTAAAGTTTCCAGTGATGAACCTGTTGTGGTTAGCTGGCAGCAGGTGCAGATGGCTGAGGAGAGCGAGGACTCAGATGAGGGGCCAGGACCATTAGGGAGTGGACTGCTGTCTTCAGAGATTGTGGGGGTTGGCAGCAGTGACAAAGAGGTTCCCGAGGAGCCTGTACCAAGTGTGCAGGATTGCTCGCAGGAAAGAGTAGCTGCAACAGCATGGGCAACTCGGGAGTAAGGCTGCAAGGTAATGGCTCCTCCTTCAAGAAGATAAAAGCCATCTGTGAAGCAAACATTCTTTGCAGGAAGCAAAGACGTTTTGAAACTCAGCCTTACAGTATCTTAAGTTGGTATTTGAAGACTCTTGTGTTGTGAAATATTTCTTATCTGTGATTCTTGGCAGTCTCATATAGTTTGTGCTTATCAAAGTTAATTAGTTTGCAGCAGCCTTTTAACCGGGGATTCATAAGGCTCATTAAAAGGTTTCTGTTTCCTTTGGTTATTGTTTGTTTTATTGGAAAAGGGGTTGGGTCAGAACAGAAGCACCCACAACTTCTGAAGGTAAGCTAGTCCACTGGTTAATTGTTCTCATTGTTAAGAAGTTTCTCCTTAATTCCAGGTTGCTTCTCTCCTTGATCAGTTTCCATCCATTGTTTCTTGTCTTGTCTTCTGGTGCTTTGGAAAATAAGTTGACTCCCTCTTCTTTGTGGCAACCTTTCAAATATTGGAATACTGCTATGCTATAACCTCCCCATCCCCTACCCCAGTCCATCTTTTCTCTAGATCTTTTCCCAAGATATTATGGCATCTACAAAAGGCAGTCTCATGTCCCAGAAAATGACAAAGATGCTTTCAGAAGTTGTTGAAAGACGCTCTGTGAGTATCCCCGCACCAAAGCATCTTTTTTGCTTTCTAATCCAAAACACTGCACACTGCTACTGTATCATTAGCACTGCACTTACAATCTCTGCTTTTAAGTCACCAGCACAGCTTGGAAGCAGTCACTGCCATCATAAAGAAAGGCACCTGTGAATCATGAAAGAGCCACAATCCCCTAAATCAATTATGTCTCAGACATGGGATTGAAACTCTGTGTGGCCTTTTTGCTAGACTGTTAGTTGGAGCAACAGCCTATCAGCTCTGGCCTAAGGGCAACACTAGCTCTACTTTGATTTTGGTGACTTCCCACAGATCCCTCGAGATCTTGCTGCTGGAATTTGTCAGCAAAGCATGCAATTTTTCAAGGAAGATTGAAGATAGATCACTGTCATACCCCTGAGACTTTGGAGGGTGAAAAAAAATGCTCCGTTCCCAATCCACAGCTGCAAAACATCCCTGTCTCTGAAAAAAGGGGTTTGTTCGAATTATTGTACTGAAAGAACAATTCTGAGTTGAAGTAAGGAACCAAAGAGATTGCTAGCACCTCTCTATTTTTCTTTTCGTATGTTATTGGAGAGGAGCTTTCTTACATTTTTTCCAACATAAAAGATGCTGTAACACCATGACTCTCAAAAACTATCACGCTATTAGTTTTAAAAAAAGTTTTAGGCAGTTAGAATATTTTACAATTAGGCAAAATTTAGCAGGTGCTTTAACTCCGAGACCCCTTTGAGTGTCTGATCCAGAGCAAGGGACTCCTTTGCCCCCATCACCTGAAAGAGATAGACCTCTTTTGTGGTGGCTTCTTGGCTCAAAAGTGGAAGGGATATAAAAGCATCCTCAATGTGACACTCACCTTTTTCTGCCAGGTTAAAAATGGTTCTCATTTACTTGCCGGGTTAAATTGATAGCTGGTTGGATAGGTTTGTTTCTATCTTTTGGATGTCTTGGAGTGATGGTTTCTTTTATTACCTATGCAGGTAGGATGATTGTTTAACTATATGTATGCAAATTGTATATACTCTATGCATATCACCTACATTTTTTTTCATGAAGCTTTAGCACAATTTTCAATGAACACATAATTTTGGGTGTGGGGAGGTAATGCTTTTGGACACACATTCTTTGATTAAAATTTTCATCTTAGTCAATCAGCTGCATATCACAAATTTGAGCCTAATACTGCCGTGTTCTTTCAAACATCTCTGTCAAACAGAGCCTTCTGTTTTCCAACTGACGGAAGACATAAAATCAATCTGGTGCACATGTCTAATATTCTGAATGAAAAGCCTGCAATCTTGAATCTCTTCACTAGTTCGGCTAACAGAGAAATTGTGCAGCTGGTTGGATGGTGGAGCTATCACAGCTGAGTAAAACAGAAGTTGTCAATCAATTACATATTGAGATTTTACAGCTGATTTGTCACTTGCTGCCTTTGATATCCTCAGCCAGGGCATTCTTCTGAATGGGTTCAGGGGGTGGCAACTGAAAACACAATGTTGTGGTTCTTCTTCTCCCTTCTCCAGGGTTGCTTCTAGTCATCGTTAATGGTACTAAGAAAGGTCTAGCAGAAACCCTTCAGAGATTCAGTCTCTCCTTACTTTGTTTAATGTTTTATATGAAACCATCAGCATGGGGTCAAGTATCATTAGTATACTGATAATAGTTATTTATTTCTGCCTCTGGCCAACCAAATGACCAGTGGTGGGAATCAACTTTTTTTTCTACCAATTCTATGCAGGGGTGGGATTCTACCAGTTCGCACCTATTCGCTAGAACCGGTTGTTAACATTCTAAGCAGTTACTGTGTTTCTCCAACAATACAGCCTCCACCAATAGGAAGACCCAGCATGTTTTCTAGGCATGAAATGAAATTAAGCCCCTCCCCCCAAATTTAGGCCTAGTTTAAAACATGCTGGGGGGGAGGGGGGGTTAAAACATGCTAGGGCGGGCGAAACCTGCCTTTAACGGTGCCCTGCGCGGCACTGCCGCTGTTCTCGCGCCAGCAGGAAGTGTAGAAGCGTTTCTGCTGCTTCTTGGGTGGGGGAGCTGCCTCTATGGCTTCCACAGTTCCTGCAGGCACGAGAACAGACAGCAGCGCCGGCGGAAACGTGGAAGCGTTTCTGCCACTGCTCAGGTGTGTGCAGAAGCCTTCTCTTCCGCACACACCCGAGCAGCAGCAGAAATGCTTCCATGTTCCCGCTGGCGCTCCTGCTGTTGTCATGCTGGTGGGAACACCACTGCCGTCCACCCGCTGATGGGGGGGGAGAGAAATTAATTCACCCCCGAAAAGATGGCCTAGCCGTTTTTTCGGGGCTCTAAACAAAATAAGGAGAACTGGTTGTTAGAAGAAATTATTGGCCTAATCCTGTAAGGAAGGCAGGAAAGAAACATTCTGGTGTTCCTTACAGAAACTGCCTCTCCATTAATCCTTTTTACATTCTCGGCAGGACTAGACTTCCTGTCTCAGGAATGTCTCTGGAGTTTTTGTCCCCCCTCCTTTGCTGGTACTTTGCTTGTGTGGAGTGACCATTCAAAGTTACAGTGGCACTGAAAAAAAGCGACTTATGACCATTTTGCATGCTTACAACGGTTGCAGCATCCCCACAGTTATGAGAGGCCAGGCGAGAAGATGCATACCTCAATGTGAGTGATATTGAGTTGGCCATACCCAGGCAATAACATGACCACCAAGCCACGTCCACGCAGTCACATGACCACCTAAGCCATGCCCACAGAACCAGTTGTTAAAAATTTGAATCCCACCCCTGGTTCTATGGGTGTGGCTTGGTGGGCGGGGCAGGGGAAGGATACTGTAAATTCTCCAGTCAGAGGCGGTATTTGCTAGTTCTCTGAACTACTCAAAATTTCTGCTACTGCTTCTCCAGAACTGGTCAGAACCTGCTGAATACCACCTCTGCAAATGACTCTTTCTTGATGCTGCCCTAGGGTCTGGAGGTTGTGGGGATGTAATGAAATGTGTGGATGACCTTTGGGAACGAAGGGAAGAGTTGCTGCTGAGGAAGGCAACAGACCAGAGAGGCAGGAACCCACAGTGCTTTAGCAGACAAAGAAAGAAACTTAAAGAGGTCCTTCCCAAAAGGATCAGGCAATTAAAACAATAGGAAGTTTGGGCCTTCGGACTTGCAAGGTTTTTTTATTATAGACTTTTAGTAAAGTCAAAATAGTTCATCTAGTTCTGTTTTCTGTCTGGTTTACTTGGGAGGACTGGAAGGAGGTCTAGATGGGGAAAAGCAGGCTTTGGCTTAATCTTAGCAAGATTAAGTAGCTATGGGTGGCTGGGGTTCCAGTTCGGAGTATTTTCTGCCTTTGATTCTAGATGGGGTTGCATTCTTCCATTTGGACCCAGTTCACAATCTGGGGTTCCTCCTGGACTCCTTGCTCCTGCTTAAGGACGTCTTGGCCTGGAGGGCTTTTTCACAGTGCACCCATTTGTGTCCATTCCTGGACTAGGAGATCCTTCTTGTGTTTTAATCATCTTCTGGTTGGACTTCTACCAGGGGTGGGATTCTACCTGGTCGGACCAGTTCTATGGAACTGGTTGTTACAATTCTGAGCAGTTTGGAGGACCAGCAAATTGTGCCTCTAGCTGGCTCCGCCCCTCCCCGTCCAGTCATGCCTTACCTGGCATACGCACCCTCCAACTTGCCTGCACTGTGCCTTCATCTAATTTTTGGTAAGTTGCTATTTTTCCTCCCCCCCCCCCCCCCCAACAATTAGCTGTTCCAACTCTCAGTTGTGCAGGGTGATTTAAATTAGCTAGAAAGCAGGAAGTTGTTGGATTTCTTGCTTTCTAGCCAATCTAAATCAGTGGTCACCAACCAGTGGGCCGGGGACCACTGGTGGTCCACGAGAAAATTTTGGTGGTCCACAGAGAAATGTCACCCCCAAAGCAATTAATTCAGACTGTGCGGGAACACAAGGCTAAACCACCCACATGGTGCATGGGAACACAAGGCTTGCGTCGCTTCCATTGTGAACAACATGAGGTAGCGAGGAGAAGGGGGAAAGGGCGGAGGGTGGGAACTTGCCCCACATGCCCCACGCACCTGGTCTGGTAACCGGGCTGCTTTTTTCCATTTCTTTCTTCTTCTGCTTTTGGCTACATGCAAGGAAAGCAGCAAAAGTCTTTCTGTCTCTCCCCCAAACTCTGCCAGAAATGACCCTTTGGGACCCTGCAAGGCATACTGGCAAAGACTCATTTCTGACAGAGTTTGGGAGGAGAGAAGGAAAGACTTCTGCTGCTTCTGCAGCTTTCCTTGCATAAAGCAAAATGTCTCTCTCTCCCTCTCTCTCTCTTTCCCCCTGAGAATGGAACTGGAGACGGTATCCTGCGATCCCAAATAAAGAATGATTGATCAGTAGGAAAACGGGGTGGGGAATTTTCCTGCAGACTTTTTTGGGGATTTTCCCAGGGTCTCTGGTCCATGGGCTTTAAAATTATGAGTTTGGTGGTCCCTGAGGTCCAAAAGATTGGCGACCCCCGATCAAAATCACTGTTGTACTCTTTGCCTTTGCCCAGGAGGCTTCCCTGAGGCCCAGTCAGAGGTAGTATTCAGGAGGTTGGAGCGGGGGAGAGAAGTGGCCTGAGAGCAGAGCTGAACCTTTCTTAGGAGTGAAGCTTCAATTTTTCAGTGTAGGTAGCAGATTGCAGAAAGGTAGATCTGTGAGTGAGTTGTGATTCTGCGAGCAACTCAATCTGCCTGCCTGCTTTGCCTGCTTTTGGGTAAAAGTTGCTCTTTTTTTATAAAAACTTCAATATTTACATAAATATTTACAATATTTACATACAAACCATGTCGACCCAGTCACATGACCAACAGGCCACACCCACAAATTAGGCCACATCCAAAGAACCGGTTGTTAAGAAATTTGAATCCCACCCCTGACTTCTACCATGTACTTAACACAAGACTGACCTTCAAAACCATCCAGAAACTGAAGCGGGACCAGAATGCAGTGGCATGGATGGTAATGACCGTATCTCATTCTACACCCATGTAACATCAGAATTTTGTGAGCTGCACTGGCTTCCAGCTGGCAATCAAGATGCTAATTTTCAATAAAGGACCAGGTTACTGGTGGGCCTACTTTCCCCAATTATCCTTGTCTATACAAATGGGTATGTGCGAGGCTCCCTCTCTGAAATGATGCCACCTAATAGGACATAGAAGGCACGAGTTCTCTGTTGCTGTGCCTTCCCTTTGGGGACTAACTACCCCCCACCTGACAAACCTACCCTCTTGTTCACTTTTTAAAGAGATCTTAGATGCAAGCACTTCTAGAATTGGCATGCTCGTGTTTGATATCAGTGAAACAGAATTGCACTCTGCCGGCATCAAGACTCTACTTAAAAAGAGGTACAAATGACAAGAACATTAATTATTCATCCCTTGGCAATGTATTCAAGAGCAGGTTAAATTAGCACACATTCTCTTCGGCTGCTTTGTGTAAACTCTATTTTCTCTAAACCTTACAATAATCCAGCAAAACAGCAATTCCTGCCATACACGATTGATGGGTTCTTTTTTTTTTTTTCCTATGGAGCAACATGAAATGTCCTTATCCAAAAATGGAAGAAGGGGAGAAGGTACAGAGGAAATGCAAATAAAAACCAAACACCCATCTCGTTTATAAAATCTGAGAATGAAGAAGGGGGTAGGGAGACTCAGAGCAAGATCTATTTAGCGGGCATTCATATTTCTTAGCGGGGTGGCACGAGGGAGGGTAGAACATTAGCAATGCAGATAGAGATAGAAGAATGGTGACTTTTGTCTTGAGCATTCATTGTCTTGAATTAGGCTATTGTTTATAAATGTGACTCTGTTGCATGAGTGGGAGTCATTGGGGATTGCATTCTAGCCCCAATTCTTTCCAAGCTTCTAAAGGTTCCCCCTGCTTCCAAGCATCCGTTTTGGTTTTTCAGCGTGCTTCAAAGCTCAAAGTTTAGGATTTCATGAACTGGGTTTTTGAGAACTGCTGAATGCTGGAGAGAATCACAGTATGTGACATAACAGAAATAAGAAGGTCATGTCTTAGAGCAACATGGTATAATAATCCTCTATCACGTATCCTCACAATCTAGCTCCCATTTCTCCTTGCTAAAGTGGGGTTAGCACTGCATTATAACGCAGTGAAAAACAGGCAGGATAAGGATTTCCCTGTCATTTTTCCTCATCCCTCATTGCTTTTGTTTTCCTTTTTAAAAAAACCTCTGTTATATAATGCTTTTTTAATAATGCTTTTCTTTATTCTGTTGTGGGACACAATGAGAAGAAGAGCATTTAAAATATTTTCTGCAAGCACAAGACAGTGAAGTTTATAATAATTCAATTTAAAGCCATCCAGATTAAAACATGGCAATCCCTTAAAGCAGGGCTTTCCAAACGTGGCAATTGTAAGCCTTGTGGACTTCAACTCCCAGAATTTCCCAGCCAGCCATACTGAGGAATTCCCCTGACTTAAAGGAAGGTGATCTAGCCAGCATTCACCCTCTCTTGCCCCCATTTCATCTTGTTTTTAATAATGTACAAGGTGGGCAGGATGTTGGCTTTCCCCACCTTTTTTTTCCCATTGATAGTTCCCTTTGCATCTAAATAGAATATGTGCCCAAATCCTCTATTAAAAATTCAAGCATAAATCTGAGGGACCGAAAATCTGCTTTGCGAACTGAGCAGTAAAAAAAAAAGAGTGCATTTACACCTATTCCGATCTCTGCAGTTTGAATTTTACCTGCTCAGGATATAGTCATTGGGATCGCACCTGGATATATACTGATACTGTTTTATATCTTGGAGGGATAAGCACCTTTCCCCTCCAATTTGTACCCCCCAAAGTAAGGATCTCCACATTCTTCACAATCTCAGAGATGCAGAAACTGGAGCTCAATGATAAACAGCATTGATTGCAAAGGCAATGTCTGAAAGAGTGCAATCCAATCACATAGAATAGACCCGTGATGGTGAACCTATGGCACGTGTGCCGGAGGTGGCACGCAGAGCCACTTCTGCCAGCACATGAGAGGTTGCCCGGAATAGCCCCACTGTGCATGCGTGCATGCTACCGGCCCGGCCTGACAGCTGATTGTTGGGTATCTGGTGCGCATGCATGGAGGGCAGGGGTACACAGAAGTGCGCGCATGTGCAGAGACATGCAGTCTGCAGTGGAATGTCTCGCATGCATGCACAAATGCGCAGTACAGTGTGAATCATGCACGCATGCACAGATGCATGGCACATGGGGGGATTGTGCATGCATGTGCAGAGATGCGCGGTGCATGAGGGGCACGTCCAATGCCTTCTGGCCAGAGGTGGTATTCAGCAGGTTCTGACCAGTTCTGGAGAACCGGTAGAGGAAATTTTGAGTAGTTCGGAGAACCGGTAGTAAACTTTCCCAAGGAGTGGGGGTGGGGAGGGAGATTTGACAGTACCCTTCCTCTGCCACACCCACCAAGCCATGCCCATTTTTACCGGTAGTAAAAAATTTTAAATCCCATCACTGCTTCTGGGTGCTGGCACATGAGCACGCACACACAATTTTTAGCACAGGAGCCCAAAAAGGTTAGCCACCCCTGGAATAGACTTATTAATATTTTCTCAAAGGCTCTAGCAGGACTCATCTTGATTTCGGCATTCTAATCAATACAAAGTCTCTCCCCCCCTCAATTAATCGGTTCTTTCAAAGATCTAGATTGCCACATCTTAGAACCATGCAGAGCCTCTTTCCTTTTACTTCCTTCCCTGATTTTTTTTTATTTTTTAAATGATCACCTAAACCAGTGTTGGCGAACCCTTTCGGCACTGAGTGCCAAAACGGGGGAGTGTGTATGTGTGTGTGTGTGAGAGAGAGAGAGAGAAAATGCCAAAAACTAGAAGAGCAGTTCCCAGGCACGCATGTGCACACTGGGAAGCTAATCTTCCAGTTTCTGGTGCGCCCATATGCCCTGGCTACCTGATCTTCCGGTTTCTGGTGCGCATGTGCATGCAAAAACTAGCTAGCTGGTGCACCGGGGAGCTGCTCTTCTGGTTTCAGGCACTGCCCTGCGTGTGAAGACTAGCTGGCTGGCACGCATGCACACACTGGAACCAGAATAGCAATGGGTGTTGGCTGGTGTGCCCAGAGAGATGGCTCTGCATGTTGCTTCTGGCATGCATGCCATAGGTTTACCATCACGGACCTAGATCGCTAGAAACTCAAAGCTTTTGACATTTATTCTCTTGGCGGTCACTTCTCTGCTGTACCTGGATGTTGCTCCTGCCCAGTGCTGGCTTAAGAAAATTTTGTGGAATCTTTGGTACTCTCTGAGCTTGGTTCTTTTCTTGCAGATGTTTCATTATCAAACTAGGTCACATCATCAGTGCTAGTAGGGAGTGGGGTTTGCTCTTATTTTTATATACTAGTGACTTTCCCTGTCAGTCTTGGTGGTTCCTTGATTAGGCTGATTAGGACCACCAAGGGGTCCTTGGTGCTCTCTGAGCTTGGTTCTTTTCTTGCAGATGTTTCATTGTCCAACTGGGTAACATCATTAGTGCTAGTTGTTCTCTGATGATGTTATCTAGTTGGGTAATGAAAAGTTTGTAAGAAAACAACCAAGCTCAGTACCAAGGACCCCACAGTTCAACCCTGATTCTCTTCACTTGGTGAGAAAATTCTGCCCAGTTTGGGTTATTTTGGCAATGACTATTCTATCCAGATCACTTTTTCATAGGAGAATTACTCTACTGTTCTGCTCTCCAGCTTTCCATGCCGGGAATTTAATCACCAACCCAGAGATGGTATTCAGCAGGTTCTGACCAGTTCTGGAGAACCGGTAGCAGAAATTTTGAGTAGTTCAGAGAACCGGCTGGCCCTTCTTTGGTTGCCCTGCTGGGAAGAACGGAACTGGAAACCAGGTTAAAGGGGTGGGGAGGGAATGGAGATTTTACAGTAGACTTCCCCTACCACACCCACAGAACCGGTAGTAAAAAAAATTTGAATCCCACCACTTGCACCAATCACGTTTTTTTCCCTAGGGGTCTATCTCTGGAAGGCCCGTGACAGGGGTTATTCCTCTGTCCTGGTCCTATTAGACCTATCAGCGGCTTTTGATACTATCGACCATAGTATCTTATTGCGACGGTTGGGGGGGTTGGGGGCACCGTGTTGCGGTGGTTTGCCTCCTTCCTCTCCAACCGTCTGCAATTTGTGTTGGTGGGGGGGGAGAGTTCCACCTCTAGGCCCCTCGAATGTGGGGTGCCTCAGGGGTCGGTCCTCTCTCCTCTCTTGTTCAATATTTATGTGAAGCCGCTGGGGGAGATCATCCGTGGCTTTGGGGTGAAGTGTCATCTGTACGCTGATGATACTCAGCTGTACATCTCCACCCCAAGCCACCCCAACGATGCCATGGAGGTCATGTCCCGTTGTCTGGAGGCCGTGCGGAACTGGATGGGCGGGAACAGGCTCCGACTCAACCCTTCCAAGAGTGAGTGGCTGTGGTTTCCGGCGTCCCGATATAGCCAGGTAGTTCCATCGCTGGCTATTGGGGGTGAGATTTTGCCCCCTTCAGAGAGGGCTCGCAATCTGGGTGTCCTCCTGGATGTACGGCTGTCTTTAGAAGACCACATTACGGCCATCTCCAGGGGGGCGTTTCATCAGGTTCGCCTGATCCTCCAGATGCGGCCCTTTCTGGATTGGGATGCCTTACGCACGGTCATTCATGCCCTGGTCACCTCCCGACTGGACTACTGTAAAGCCCTCTACATGGGGCTCCCGAATGGGAGCATCCAGAGGCTTCAACTGGTACAGAATGCAGCCGCACGGGTGGTTATAGGGGCGTCAAGGTTCTCTCATGTGACGCCCCTGCTGCACGAGCTGCATTGGTTGCCAGTGGCCTCTCGGGTGCACTTTAAGATTTTAGTGTTAACTTTTAAAGCGCTCCATGGCATCAGACCAGGATATTTACAAGACTGCATTCTGCCATTTTCCTCTCACCGTCCGGTGCGCTCCCACAGGGAGGGTCTCTTGTGGGTCCCGTCGGCATCTATGTGCCGGCTGGTGACCTCGAGGAATAGGGCCTTCTCTGTGGGGGCGTCTGCCCTCTGGAATGGGTTGCCTCCAAACTTGCGTACAACCACGGACCTGGGGACCTTCAGGCGTGCCTTGAAAACCTGGCTCTTTGACCAGGCCGGCTTGGGCTGATTTTATATTTGGGTGTTTTAATTTTTATATCAAATTTTAGGGTTCAAGGGAGGGGTTTTAATTGTTTTCAGCCAGGGCCTTTAATTTAATTTAATTTTAACTTTTATATATTTGATGTTTTAATTGTATGGCTGTGCACCGCTCCGAGTCCTTCAGGAGAGGAGCAGTATATTAATATTAATATTAATATTAATATTAATAATAATAATAATAATAATAATAATAATAATAATAATAATAATAATAATAATATTTATCTTGCTGAAGTACAGACTTCTTGAAAAACTTTGCTATTTACAAAGTTAAAGCATAAAATGCACATATTTGTATGCAGACATAGCAACAAGCTTTAAAATAACCCCCCCTTTTTTTTTTGCATTTTTCCAAGTGACTTTCTTATCTCTGCTGAAGCCGATATTCCAACAATCTGTGAGTAGAATAGTAGTTGTAATATTTGCTTGTCATATAGAGAGCTGCTGGTTCAATCCCAGCAGGAATATTTATTTAAAACATTTTAAAAGCTGTTTTTCTTCTCCAGAGCTTCTACTTTATTGCTTTTTTAAAAAAATAAATTTGATAATTTTCTATAACTTGAGGCAGAAGAACTTTACTTCAAAAATTCATAAAAAATATGTTAACTATAACTGTGAAATGTTAATAGTTTCATGATTTGCACAATTAAGTATGGCAAAGATAGACTATTGCAAAATGCATTGATTTTTTTTTTTAATATAATAAGGATTCCTATCTTGAGCTTTACGCAATACTGAGATCTCTGCTTTCTTATTTATTCTTGTTTATAAAGATGAAAAAGAGAAAAAATGTAAATGAAACAATTTTTTAAAAAAAAAACTACTTTGGAAAATAGATCTTCCTTCTCTATATATTCTGCCCGATCTGTGGTATTTATAAATATTTAGGTCCCTTTATAAACCATACTGTAAGTGTTTATATTTGCCTTGCTATTACATGGCTATATGGAAATCATTCTTGCTTAGCTTTTGTTGTAGATACAGATAATTCTCACTTAATGTCCATTCATTCAGTAACCATTCAAAGTTATGACAGTACTGAGCAAAATGGATTTACAAAGCGTTCTCATAGTTGTAGCCATCATAACATCCCCACAGTCACATGATTTTGGGCAATTGGCAATTAGCTCTCCGTTTTGACATTGCAATGTCTCATGTTCATATATAATCATCATTGGCAACTTTCACTGCTGGCTTAAGTCAAGCGAAGTCAATGAAGCTAGAAGCAGAATGCAAATGGAAATCATCACGTGGGATTTGCCTAACCATAGACTTATATACCACTTCATAATGCTTTACAGCCCTTTCTAAGCTGTTTACAGACTCAGCATACTGCCTCCAACAATCTGAGTCCTCATTTTACTGACCTTGGAAAGATGGAAGGTTGAGTCAACCTTGAGTCAGTCAGGATCAAATTCTAGGCTGTGGGCAGAGTTAGCCTGCAATACTGCATTCTAGCATCTGTACCACCATGGCAAATGGAACTACCATTGTAAATTGGCATGACCATGTGGTATCATACCTTACAACTGAATCAGTTAGTGGCAGAGTTTTGGTCCTAATCACCATCTGTAAACAAGGACTTTCTGTATATGCTTTTTGTTTTGCAATTGCTACCTATTCTCCACATCTTTAAAGTTTAAGGTGTCTAAATTATAATAGTGTTAACCATTTCTAGTTTATATTGTACAAACCCTGTTGTATCCAACTAATACCTATAATGTAATATCTGCATCTCATAACACAATAAAGCAAGTAACAACAAAAGACGTCATGGTGCTTTAATGATGCAACCATGAACTGATTAAAAATACGTTGTAATGCAGATCTTGAACTTTTTTTCTTTTGACCAACGTAGTTACTTTGGGGTTTTATGCAATACTTATTATGCAATCTGTGCACTAACAGCTATCTTTTCAGGATTGTTTTCATTATTATCAAATTCCATTTCAATTCAATGAAAGTCCGTTTCCTTCTTAGATGGATTTTTTTGTGATTGCACTATGATAGAAATTTTACCTATTGCACTTTGGAAGAAGAAAAGAGAGAAGAGTGGGGAGAGAAGAGCCAGTTTGGTTTAGCGATAATGGCACCTGGCTAGAAACTAGGAGAGTGAGAATTCTAGTCCCCCACTTAAGCATGAAAGCCAGCTAGGTGACTTTGGACCAGTCATTCCCTCTCACCCCAATTCTCCCCCACATGGTTGTTGTTTTGGGGAAAATCCGAGGAGAAAAGAGTATTATATGTGATCTCCACTTTAAATTAATTATAAAAATAATAAAGGCAGGGCATATATAAATTAAATAGAGCAGCAAGGAGAGAAGCAACCTGGAATTTAGGAAACTTCCTAACCGTGAGAACAATTAACCAGTGGAACCGCTCGCCTTCAAAAGTTGTGTGTGCTGCATCACTGGAGGTTTTTAAGAAGAGGCTGGACAGCCACCTGTCTGAAATGGTATAGGGTCCCCTTGCTTGAGCAGGGGGTTAGACTAGAAGACCTCCAAGGTCCTTTCCAGCTCTACTCTGTTTGATTGATTGAATCTTTAATGCAAAGTAAGAGCAATGCACATTTGCGAATCATTTCAATTCTTACTTAATAGTGTCTTAAAATGTGCCAGATAAATAGATAATGTTGAACATTTTTGATCCATTGTTTTTGTCCCTGAGTTATATATGCAAGAACATTTTGGGATCTGCACTCATTCCTGCCATAAGTCATTTCCACAATCAATTTCCTGTCTTTTGTTTTAACACAGGATTACAAGCTTCTTGAGGATCGCTTATGATCATGATTTGGAAAGCAGAGAGAATAATGCTTTGACATACCGACAAGATCTTCAGGCAATTTTGTTAGTGCCAGGTAGGTACAAATGTTAAGTGGCAACGACATTGAAAGCAGCCGCTGTGAGAAGAGGTAAGACTGTCAAAGGCCAATAATACACACACACACACACACACACACACACACACACACCCTTTGAAACCTGCAATTGGGGAGGTGCCTGTAACTAATTTTTATACAGAAAGACAATTCCTGAAATCCTAGAATTTAGAGGACATGTTTTGATGGCAAAAAATGTTATTGTCTGGAAAAAGAAAGTTTTATATAAATAAAAAGAGAGACTCGATCCAATTGTGGTCACATGAAAAGGCCCCCCTATCCACATCAACATCCAGTTGATTCAGGGAGGCCCAGACAGTTGTATATATGCAGATGTGCATCCAGATGTGCATCCAGATGTGAGTTCCTATCTATATCAGCTACTCATTGAAGTTTATTTCCATATGTGGTTCTTCTTTGCTTGGATTTTGGAACATAGATATCTCAATTATCTTGCATAATACGGATAGGCAACCTGCTGTTGTCCAGATGTTAGTGACTTTAATTTCCATGAGTCTTGGCCAGCATGGGCAGTTAATGAGATTATGGGAGATGTCGTCCAAAGCATATAGAAGGCAGCAGGTTCTTTTTCACTGCTCCTTTCATCACTTTGAAATCAGCTATTTCAAAGTCAGCAAAGTTGAAAATATAGATGCCCTCTACGTCATCCATGCAATTTTATCAGCATTGCTGTGGAAGTGGTTTAGTATTTATTTGTTAGGTTTACATCCAATCTTTCCTCCAAAAGCTGCCAAATAGCTTAGAAGCTTACATCAGGGCTGCCAAAGTTGCTTTTTAACATCTCTTTCATTGGCTTTCATGGTGGGGAAAGGCAAAGGGGTTGGTCCAAAAGATGACTGAAATTTCACCTCTGTTAGTGCTGCATCTCGTCTGCCATGTCCAGCTTGCCCAGTCTGTTCTTAGTGAGCAACAGGTAGTCCTTGACTTATAACCAAAAGTGGAAGCCAGCAAAGAGGTTATTAAGTGAATGGTGTTCAATATCATGACCTTTGTGCCATTGTTTGAAAGCAACAGTGAATTACACAGCTATTAGGATGTCTATGGAGATTCTCAATCATCCAGGTCCCCAAAGTGCTTTTTTTCAAGAGGGAACTAGAGTTTCTTTTGTTTTCCTTAAAAACGTCTCGCTTCTCATCCAAGAAACTTCTTCGGTTCTGAACGGAAGAAATTTCTTGGATGGGAAGCGAAGCGTTTTTAACGAAAAACAAAGAAACTCCAGTTGCCTCTTGAAAAAAGCACTTTTGGGACAGTTGTTAAGGAGAATCCAGTCTATTGATGTCACTTGTCAGAAGCCGGCTGGGAAGTTTGCAAATGGTAATCATGTGAACCTGGATTGCTGCAACCATCACAAATAATACTAGTTGCCTGAATTTTTGATCATGTGACCATGGGATTGCTGCCATGGTTGTAAGTGTGAGGAAGTCACTACTTTTCCGGAATTGTGACTTTGAACGGTGGTTAAAAAGCATGACTGTAAGTTGAACACTAACCTGCCCCTTATTTTACTCAGGGTGCTTTCAAATTTATTTGAAGGTGTGTTTTGCATTTGCTGAACCATTGTAAGATAGCAGATAGTGTTTTGTTTTGTACTGTTTTCTATTATAAATCTCTCTTTTTTTTGCACCCTCTCTGGCTGCTCCTGTTTCCTGATCTGAAACAGCCCCATGGGAGAAATTGACTTATAATGTCTTCCTCTGGGGTTTAAATGAAGATAGGAATCCAGGGAGGATGAAGATTACAGATTACAGGACCGTGGGATTCCTGCCATAAGTCTTTTTTCTGTTCATTTAAATCCCCCCCCCCCCCGAAACTGAATGAGAATGAAACAAAATACAGAAGAAATGTCTGCCACAGCGCTACTCTGACGAGTCCATAGGAAGCTTTGAAAAGGATCCAGGATCCCAAGAGAGAAGATCAGAGAAAGATGAACTGATCAGCGGAAACCAGAAAGATGAAAGGAAATTGGTGAAATATGTAGCAGGGGAGTGGCCCAGCTGGATGTGCACACACAGAGAGATAAAGAACAAAGCATCATATAAATCAGAGGAGAAAATGGCATCCATCACTGGACTATGTGACTTTGATCAGAATTAGAACGATGTACATTCTGAACTTTGTGTGTTAAAAATATCAACTCCCCTGCTTGGATGGGACTGACTTTTGGAGAACCCAACTGCCTCGTTTAATCCTTCCTTACCAGCTTGGCTGACCTTTGCATGACAAGTTTGACATCCACCCATGAACCCTGAGAATGATAGTGGCCTGGTATGCAGCAGACAAGGTGCAAACAGACATAGACCAAAGCAGCACATTATCAGAAACCCCCCCCTCCCCATTTAAACAAATCAACATGACTGGTGGAGGAGAGAGTGAGAGAAAAGAGATACCCAGAACATGGCCTGATACAGTTACAGTGGCAGTTATAGTGCCTGATAGATTCCCTTGCCTGATACAGTGATAGATTCAATGAACAACCAATACATGCAATTCAGTCAGATATATTCATTCACAGGCATGTCATCAAGTTACATCTACTGAAAAATTACAAGTTTTAAAATAAGTCCCCCCCCCCCCAGACAATCAGTGTACTAAGAATCATTTCTACATTTCTAAGGGACTGAGGGGAATAGCATTGTAGATAATGTTTTTAGGCTTTTTTCCTTGCAACTTTGGTGAACAAACACTGATCAATTTGCAGACTATTAATTAGCAAATCTATGTTTCTGTATGGTACAAAAATATGGAAGGAAAAATGGATGGTCAGCCAACCAAACAAAAAATATGCCCATGTTGTCCACAAAGTGCTTTTACAAAAGGCAACTGGGCTTTGTTTTTCCTTGAAGACATTTCACTTCTTATCCAAAAAGCTTCTTCAGTTTTTCAGTCAGAACTGATGAAACGTCTTGTATGAGAAGCGTAATGTCTTCAAGAAAAATAAAATCCAGATTATTTTTGAAAAAAAAAACACCTTTGGGACAACCATGACTTGGATGATATTTTACATAGATATATACCAATGTTGTATAACATGGATATGTAACATTTCAAAAGTAATATATTAAATTTTTAAAGGGCTAAAAAATGGAAACCCTTAACCTGAGTCTGAAACATTAGGCAATAAAGCTATCAGATGAAGTCTGTTTCTCTTGTAACTAGTTAACTAGTTACTTAACTATTAGGATCATTCAAAGATGACCATAATCTCCAGGCAGGTATACAGGGATAAAAGTATTTGGTTCCAACTTTTGGTTCCAATTTACTCAAAGACATGGTTAACATTTTCAGTGGGGATTGCCAATGCAGTGAATATTTGCATTTGATGGAGTGTTAGTCTATGATACTATCAGCTAACAACTTTGCTGTAAGACTGAATTTATTGTGTTGTCTTTCAAAAAAAAGACAGTGAGGTTTCCATAATCAGAACTGGATATAGTGTAAAGTTTGGCTCTAAACTGCATTGAATCATTTGGAAACATGGAGATGTTATGGCTTTCCAGAAACAGATGTCCCTGGGATAATGTTTTTATTCATCTTAATTTATATCCAGCAGCTTTTAATATGATGGCCATGGAAATTCTGTAGAATCTCTTATAATATGTAGGACAGATAAAAGACGCTTCAAAGGCTACATTACTTTTCCACAGTAAAAAGTGACTTCTTCAAACTCTTTGTATAGACTTAGTTATCTTTTTATAGTTCTTATTTAAGCTGTATAGGAAGCCATCAGAAAAAAAACAGAAAGTAAGTTTGAAGAGAAGTTTCATCACAGATCTGGGCGTCTCCATTAAGTTGATCCAATTGTCAGAAGTGGTGGTGAAGTGGAAGAGATAAAACAGGTGCAAACTGAACCCACTCTAGACAAGAGTAAAATGCTGATGGATTCAAGATCTTTTTCAATGAAGAAGAAGGAGGAGGAGGAGAAAGAGAAGGAGAAGGAGAAGAGGAGGAAGAGGAAGAGGATGAGGAAGAAGAAGAAGAAGAAGAAGAAGGAGGAGGAGGAGGAGGAGGAGGAGAAGGAGAAGAAGAAGAAGAAGAAGAAGCAGAAGCAGAAGCAGAAGAAGAAGAAGAAGAAGAAGAAGAAGAAGAAGAAGAAGAAGAAGAAGAAGAAGAAGAAGAAGAAGAAGAAGAAGAAGAAGAAGAAGAAGAAGAAGAAGAAGAAGAAGAAGAAGAAGAAGAAGAGAGGCTGTGATTGATGTTTTTTTTTCCACATCAAGGAGTTCAATGACAAGTCCTAGATCTACAGTTGGGACCCAATATCCTGCATGCTTTACAAGATGCTGACATGCATTTCTCAGCTAGGTGACTTTAAAATACTATAGTAATCTAATGTTGGATTACCCTTCCCATAAACCTGCCAGCTGACAGCTCACCTCCACATTATCCTCTATCCAAGATTGTTTCTTACTAAGATAAATGGCATATAATTTACCAGCTTCTGAAAGCAAGCTAATAGGCCTGTAATTGGACTGGTTCTCTTTCTCACTCTTCTTATAAACACGGATAATAGTAGCTTGCAATAGAGGAATAGATAAACAACATGTTCTATTAATTTGAGTAAATAAGTTGACAAAGGGGGCATCCATCACCCAAGCACTGGCTTTCAAAATCTCTGGAATTATATCATCAGACTCAGGAGCGTTCCCATGTTTCAGCAAGACAAAAGTTCCCTTTTCAGACTTTGCCGCAAGACCTGATCTGGAAGAACATGTTTATTTCATAATAAGAGTCCTGTGGATGGCACCAGCCTATTCTTTCTTTATATATTTCAGTATAATATGAATTCCCACATATCTGAGCAATCTACTGAGCTCCAAAGCTCTCCCAAAGTTATCATGACTATTTCCCAGCATAACTTAGGGTTGCTGACCCCAGAAGGGGAAACAAAGATGTCCATTGTTCCTATAGGGCAAGCCTTTATTTCTTAATTAATTCAGATACATTTTTACTTTGTGATGATACACTTGGATTGATCAATATCTGTGTTCCTACGGATTATAAACTAGCTTAAACTGCATTTTGGCTTCATGGTGTTCTTGATCAAGTCAAGTTTGAGAGATTTCTTTTTAAGATAAAGATTTTTCTCTCTTCCAAAACATCCAAGCAGGATGTGCGAAGGACATAGTATCACCAACCTGCATTACATCTTTTTTAAGAAACAAAGAGAGTTTGGGAGAAAATAAGAATGCAGCAATGTTAAATCAGCATCTCTAAGACCACTGTATTTTCCTCTGCTTATTTGTCAATAAAGCAGCAGAAGGCTGAGCTACAGGAGAACTGCAAGTACCAGAAGAAACGAACAAGTTGTCTATGAGAGACAGTTTGGAAGCTGATTGAAAAACTGTCAGGGAAAAGCCCTGGATGCCACAGGAATCGCAACCTGAAATCAGAATGTTGTCAGTCCTTCAGAGTAGGGCAAGTCAAAAAACAAACACCCAAGGAAATACAAGAGCTCTATTTTATTGAGGTGGTTATGTAATAACAAAAACATGAATCCTTCTCAGCATTTCCTCTTCCCCTCCCCTTTACAGTACATCCAAGGTGGGCCAATCTTGAATTTCTTTTGCATACTTTCCTGTTTTTCCAGAATAACCTCTGGTTTTGCTAATTGCTGCTGCACATTTTCTTCAAGACCATCTCGGTACCCCTTTACAAGTATATTTAGCAGTTGAATGAAATACAAGTTCTCATTACAAATAATAAAATCAAAGCAACCTATCACCTGATTAGAGATGTGTGAAGGTAATTTACAGAATAACAGAATTGGAAGTGACTTTGGAGATCTTCTAGTCCAACCCATTGCTCAACCCCTAAACCATTTCAGACAAATGCTTGTCCGATTTTTTCTTTAAAAACCTCCAGTGTTGTAGCATCCACAACTTCTGGAAGCAAGTTCTTCCACTTATTATTTGTTCTCACTGTCAGGAAATTTCTCCTTAGTTCTAGGTTGCTTCTCTCCTTGATCTATTGCTTCTTGTCCTGCCTTCTGGTGCTTTGGAAAATAGATTTGCTCCTCTTCTTTATGGCAACCCCTGAGATATTGCAATACTGCTATCATGTTACCCCCCCCCCGCCCCGCCAGTCTTTCTTTTCATTAAAGTAGACATACCCAATTCCTGCACCCATTCTTCATATGTTTTATCCTCCATTCCCCTAATCATCTTTGTCGCTCTTCTCTGCACTCTTTCTAGAGTCTCAATATCTTTAGATTTGTATCCAATCTAAAACTGAATGCATAATTCCAACTGTGGTCTTACCAAGGCATAAAGTGGTATTATTTGCATGAACTTGATTCTATCCCTCTGTTAACGCAGTCTAGGATTGCATTGGCTTTTTTCAAGCTGCAGCACACTGCTGGCTCATATTTAAGGGATTGTCCACTAGGACGTGAAGATCTCTCTCACAGTTACTACTGTTGAGCCAGGTACCACCTAGTCTATACCTAGGCATTTGGTTTTTCTTAAGGACCTGATAAGATTGATGTGACCTTCAAATTCATAGATATGCCATAAATCAGAAGGAAATCTATGGTATATTCAAATATCAAAATCAAGACATATTTTCAACTTGAAATCACTTTGACTTATTGTTCTGACCCAACCAGGTTCCCAAAGAGCAAACACAGACAAAGGCAGCAGCTCCACCTTTTAAGGTTTAATAACAAATTCTGTTCTGAAGGCTGCCTTCCACTAAAGAGCCTTGCCAAGTTGTTTGTTATGGCTGCCAAAAACCCAGAAATAAGAACTAATTTACAAAATTCTCCAAACACGAACTAAGATGTCTACCAGTTGAGTTTCAGAGCTTCTTTGATTTCTGCAAAGAACACTTTTTCAAACCTGGCTTTTATCCTGTTGAGGGAGGGGCCATTACCTTGCAGCCTTATCCTGAGTCGCCTGTGCTGCTGTAATTGTTCTTTCCTCCAAGTAATCCTTGGTGCATGTGCACTTGGCACAGGCTCCTCGGAAACCTCCTCATCACTGCTGCCAACCCCCACAATCTCTGAAGGCAGCAGTCCACTCCCTCATGGTCCTGGCCTCTCATCAGAGTCATCGCTCTCCTCAGCGATCTGCACCTGCCACCGGCTAACTACAACACTTATGACTGCTCATTTAATGATGGCTCAAACTTACAATGCCCTTGAAAAAAATCTTCAAGGTTAGACTGTTGCATCACCACAGCAGTCATGTGACTGCAATTCAGGCCTTGGCAATTTGCAATAGTTGCAGTATCTGGTGTTCATGTCATCATGACCTCCCCAGCCAGTTTCCAACAAACAACGCTAATTGGGGAAGCTGGATTCATTTAACAGCCATGGTAAAAATAAAATTGGATCAACTCATGTCATGTGCTCTGCTCATAAATCCACTCATTTAATGACCACTTTGCGACCAAAATTCAGGTCCCAATCGTGGTTGCAAGTCAAAGACTATTTGTATGAGAAATAGGTCTTTTAAAAAAAAACTAAGTTTCTAGACCAACTACATATTATTCTTTAGTGTCCCAAGCTTTTCTCATCAGATCTTGGTAACGAAGCATGGGTAGTGAATAAACAATAATCAGCAGAAGCCTACCTTATCAAAACTTAATTAAACCTGCTGCTAATATATCATTAAGGGGAACCTCATTATCAGCTTCAAGGGCAGAGGGATTGACAAAGCCAAGCCACCTCTCAAAGTTCCAAATGTTTCAAGAAATCATAGCATTTCAGAAAAGGAAAAATCTTGCTCGACCTTCTGCAACATGCTGGAAAGCGAACTGAATAAACCATAAGAGGTAGCTGTGCAATTTTTTCTTAGCATGGAGAACCCATCACTTCCATCGGTAGTCTGTTCCACTGTTGTGCAATTCTTACCATCTATAATGAGGTCCGTGAGTAACCTTGAGAGAAAAGAGGAAGATCTGCAGTCTAGACAATGGACTGATAAATGATATCTGAATCCAAAGCAGAATGCAATTTGAATAAGTGCCTCAGAGTTGTCTCTCCCTAGTTCTCCAGAACATAAAAGGCGTAGAGGTGAGAAGAATATTCAGACTTGCAAGGTTCTGTTTCCATAACCTTATAATAAAAATAATATTAATATTTATAATTTTGGTTTCTTGGTCTGGGCTACCTTGAAGGACTCGTTAACCAGTCAGGAGGTTTTTCCTTATATTTCAATGAAATCTTGGTAGCTGCAAGATAGAAAATGTGCCCCAAAGCCATCCTTAGTAAAGGATGTGCAGCAGTTTCAAAAAGAAAATGCAATCTGGAACTATTTTATTTTATTTATTTTTTATTCTAGACTTTGCATGGGTGAGCACACGGAACCAATTAACAAGTTCTCAACCAAAAGTGTCTTCCTGAGATCATATGGCAACTATAGTCATGCAGTCTGGGAAAAAGATGCACCTGTTTTAAGGAGCCTCCAAGAGATCCTACAACAATGCTCATGAACACTCCAAAATACTATTTTTCCTCTGAATTCAAACTACTGCCTATTTCTTATACTTACCCCTGGCAAAAAAAAAAAAAGACTTTCTGAGGTCGGCGTTTCAAAGAAAGCAGTTCTGCTTGGGGCAGCAGCAGAACCCAAAAAAGCTCCCTATATATATATCCAATTGATATCTATCTTTTTTTTTTAAAAAAAGGACCTCCAGCTCTGAATAAAGTTGATATCATTTCAGCGCATGGTTTGGATGCAAAAAGACAAGACATTCTGTCCATGTATAAATCCAACCTTCTTTGAATAATATATATGAGAGCATCTATTGCTGTTCACCTTTGAGCATCAAAGGTGTTAAGTTCACCTTTTATTGGCATGAACCCTCAATCCATATCAGCTTTGGGACATCTCTTGTTCTAAGGCTCCATATTTACTGATGTATTTATTTTCATTTATTGGTTCTGGGATCTCAGAAGGAAAAAAAATCCACTCTATTTCAATTCTCAGTCTACAGAGATGTACTTTTCTACAAACATCTAACAAACATGGCATGTCTGGTAGATTTGTACCATGGTGTACCAAGCAAATGAAGGAGAAAGAACATAGACCTGCAAATTCCAGAAAACGACCTCAATCAATGCAACTTGCAATGTGTAGTTCTGTCAAACAGAAGTTAGTTAATAAAAGGCATTAAGTTGCCACTGTAATCTATAAAAAACCCATGTCTTCTAAGTTTGGTCTAGTAGTGAAGGTGCTAGCCTGGAAACCAGGAGACTGTATGAGTTCTAGCCCTGCCTTAGGCATGAAAGCTTGGCTGGGTATTTTGGGTCTCTGTCTCTCTCTGTCTCTCTCTCTCTCTCCTCAACCCATCTCACAGGGTGGGATGGAAGGAACATTAGGTATGTTTTCCATCTTGAGAGATAGATAGATAGATAGATAGATAGATAGATAGATAGATAGATAGATAGATAGATAGATAGATAGATAGAATTCTTTATTGGCGAAGTGTGATTGGACTACAAGGAATTTGTCTTGGTGCAAATGTTCTTGGTATACATAAAAAAAGATACATTCGTCAAGAGTCAAGAATCATAAGGAACAACATTTAGTAATAGTCATAGGGTACAATAAGCAATCAAATCATACTAGGAAACAGGATACAAGCGACAAAGTTACAATCATACAGTCACAAGTGGGAGGAGATGGGTGATAAGGAGTGATGAGAAAATTAATAGTAATAGCAGTGCAGACTTTGTAAATAGTTGGACAGTATTGAGGGAATTATTTGTTTAGCAGAGTGATGGCATTCAGGAAAAAACTGTCTCTGTGTCTAGTTGTTGTGATGTGCAGTGCTCTATAGCGTTGTTTTGAGGGAAGGAGTTGAAACAGTTTATGTCCGGGATGTGAGGGGTCTGTAAATATTTTCACAGTCCTCTTTTTGACTCCTGAAGTACAAGTTATTTATAAAAAGTGGGATTTTTTTTTAAAAAAAATCTAAAAACATCTTAGAAACACTGCCTTGAGTTTGTTTTTAACCCAATGGCAAGGGTGCCATGGGCTTATTTCCTCCAAAGAAACAAGAGAGCTTTCGTTCTTCCTAGGTGGTTGCCCGAAAATGACACAATAATGAATGTAGAAGCCTGGCTGCCAAGGGGAGGGCCAGAAGGGCCACTTCCCCCCAATGTGGAGATGATGGAAAAGAATCTCCTTTTGGTCCTCCTCGGTGACCTTCCTCTGGAGCTGTCAGGCTATCACAGTCCCATCTATAAACAAAGCACTAGGCATTTCCCTGGGCAGTGTCAGGATCACACTAGCATGACACTGTGTTTGGGTGTTCAAGGATTCTTTCTCTCCTTGTGTTCATTTGCAGGGCTTAACAAAGGAACTGCTAAAACCCACCGTAGCTTGATAAGATGACAAGTAAGTCTTTTAGCATTATTGATTGTATACAAGAGGCGGTGATTAATGATTTCCCACCACGTGTTCCTAGTGGGTTGCGTCTTTTTCAAGAGGTACACTTGCCACAATTCTGGTCCTAAAACTTTGATAAATGTTCATCTCCACTTCCCTCTGCCCAAAGAATGTCCTTTTCCATTACTGCAATATGATTTTGAAGCAACAAGGCCAGGATTGGTTGAAAGCTGAGAAACTGCATTGAGAGCAGTTGCTGGGCCTGGCGTACAGTAGATCCTAAGTTGCTGTTTCGTTCACAGAAAAAGAGGGAAGCTAATTCCATTTACTTCCCCTGCAGGTTGAGCCACCTGGACCGCATCTGATTCCTTTACAAAGATTCTTCAAAGCCTAGGGAAATAAGGAAACGTGAAGGAGGAAGAGGAAAGTCCAATTCTAAGAAGATAAATTCAGGGGCGGGATTCAAATTTTTTAACAACCGGTTCTGTGGGCATGGCTTAGGTGGTGAACGTGACTTGGTGGTCATAAGTCATAAGTGTGAAAAATGGTAATAAGTCACTTTTTTCAGTGCCACTGTAACTTTGAATGGTCACTCCACATAAGCAAAGTACTAACAAAGAAGGGGAAAAAAACTCCAGACAAGTTCCTGAGACAGGAAGTCTAGTCCTGCCAAAAACATAATAAGGGTTAATGGAGAGGCAGTTTCTGTAAGCAACACCAGAATGTTTCCTTCCTGCCTTCCTTACAGAATTAGGCCAGTAATTTATTCTAACAACCAGTTCTCTGAACTGCTTAGAATGTTAACAACCGGTTCTAGCGAATAGGTGCGAACTGGTAGAATCCCACCCCTGGATAAATTCCATGTTAATTCACGGAAGAGAACCAGTGGAACGACTTGCCTCCAGAAGTTTTGGATTCTCCAATACTGGAGGTTTCTAAGAAGAGACTAGACAGCCACTTGTCTGAAATGGTATAAGGTTTCCTGCGTAAGCAGGGGGTTGGACTTGAAGACTTCCAAGGTCCCTGTTATTCTATTCTATTTCTGAAATATCTGCTCTTAAAACCATCATATTTGTTATTTTATGTACAACAGCTATAGTTTCAATATCATGGGTTCTTCTTAACCCATACTGTTGATAACACCAATTCTTGTGGTTCTTCAATAGTCAGCAGTGATAGAAATGGGCTATGCAGATATCTCTCATGATATTATCATCACCCTCAAAACAGATGATCCCACTGTTTTTCCTTACAGCAGTGGTCACCAACCAGTGGGCCAGGGACCACTGGTGGTCCATGAGAAAATTTTGGTGGTCTGCAGAGTCATGTCACCCCCAAAGCACCCCCCCAAAGCAATTAATCCTGTACGGGAACACAAGGCTAGAGTCGCTTGCATTGTGAACAACACAAGGTAGTGAGGGGAGGGGGGAAAGGGCAGCGGGGAAGGTCTTGCCCCACGTGCCCCAGGCACCTGGTCTGGCCACCGGGCTGCTTTTTTCCACTTCTTTCTTCTTCTGCTTTTGGCTGCATGCAAGGAAAGCAGCAAAAGTCTTTCTGTCTCTCCCCCAAACTCCGCCAGAAATGACCCTTTGGGACCCTGCAAGGCATCCTGGCAAAGACTCATTTCTGGTGGAGTTTGGGGGAGAGAAAGAAAGACTTCTGCTGCTTCTGCTGCTTTCCTTGCATGAAGTAAAAAGTCTCTTTCTCTCTCTCTCTCTCTCTTTCCCCCTGAGAACGGAGCTGGAGACAGTATCCTGTGATCCCAAATAAAGAATGATTGATTGGTAGAAAAACAGGGTGGGGAATTTACCTGCAGCCATTTTGGGGGATTTTCCCAGGGTCTCTGGTCCGCGGGGTTTAAATGAGTTTGGTGGTCCCTGAGGTCGAAAAGATTGGTGACCCCTGCTTTACAGGATGGTTGGTTCCTGAAGAGGCTGTAAAGGACTTTAAACCCAGCTGAATACAAAAGTAATAAACGGAGATGATGTCTCTTTTCTATCACAGCATTGTAGTGGGATTCTGAGAAAGCCTTTTCTTTTCTTTTTGTTTCCTAATCAAAGTTTCATAGAAGAAATCAAAATAACTCTGATCACCAAAATAAATCAGAATCTATTTTTTAAATCTGTAGGTATTATGAAAAAAAAAAGATTTTGGTATGGGAAAGTTATTTTGACACTAACCTCCCTATGATCGTTGTGTAACATTATAGTTTAACTACTAAGGGTTTCATAGCTCCACACTGAGATTGAGAGTTTGCAAAGACCAGATTAACCGAGTTGGAAAGTACCTTGGAGATCTTCTAGTCCAACCCCCTGGTCAAGGAGGAGATGCTATACCTATACCATTCCAGACAAGTGGCTGTCCAGTGTCTTCTTGAAAGCCTCCAGTGATGGAGCTCCCACAACTTCTGGAGGCAAGTCATTCCACTGGTTCATTGTTCTCATTGTCAGGAAATTTCTCCTTAATTCTAGGTTGCTTCTCTCCTTGGTTAGTTTCCATCCATTGCTTCTTATCCTTCATTCAGGTGCTTTGGAAAATAGATTGATCCCCTCTTCTTTGTGGCAGCCTCTCAAATATTGGGACACTGCTACCATGTCATCCCTCATACCAACAGTTAATCTTGCAATATTATTAAAATACTTTTAAATTTGAATTTGTGTTCATCTTTAGCCGACCCCAGAGACTTAGGATCTAATGATAAAGGACCCCAAATGTGCTTAACTCACTTCTTAAAGAGAGGTCATCCAAGCAGAAAGCAAAACATTTGGTGCGGGGATATCATTTCCATGGTAGGGGGAATAAGAGGAATGTTTGTGATACTACTTCACAGAAAGGGATAATTAGCTAGCACATAAATTATTTACTTGGCTCCTTTTAGACATGTACTTCCAAATTTCCTACCGCAGGTGACATATTAGTAAATATCAAAGCCACTGGTTATTGCATCAATGGCAGTTCATTATTTTATTCAGAAATATCTGGGGAATCCACTACATCCAGGAAGATTATTGCTATTATTGGTTTTTTTTTTAAAAAAAGTCAAGGTGATTTTGATAAGAGTTTTTTTCTGACAAGATGTCATTGGCTTAACCTGCCTTTTTTCTGTTTAATCACTTTCAGGAGCTCATTAGGCTAAGAAGAAATAAGCTTTAAAATTCAAACCACATGCCACATTTCAAAGGACCACAAAGTTGCAGCCTATGTCACCATTTACAATGTTAAATGGCATTGAATTCCACAGAGACACACAAAGAAGCACCCTTAAAAAGTGTTAGAAGATGTAAAATTAGGCCACCCGTTAAATCTTTTAAATTAAATCTAAAAGAGATTGCAACCGTGAAATGCTTGTATGAACAGTTCCCACACAGGTACAACTATCCATGAGAAAAGAGAAACATGTAGTTGCCTACGTATTCCTCTATCGCTTTTGGCTATACACACTACAAGTACCAAAGACAAAATTTCAATTTATTTGGCCAAGGTTTGGAATGAATTTAATCTGTGGGATACAGATTAAATCAATGTATATCTTTTGAATTTGTGTTTTTGTTCACACTTCAAAACCTGCACTTTTCAGGATTTTCAGTGCGATTTTCTATTTCAAAAAACAACACATATACAATATCCATTTTCAGACCTAGATATACAATAAAATGCACATTAGAGATGCATTACGTACCGAAAAATGCTTCATACACATATGAATTTTCACATTTGTTTCTCCAACCCGAAATTCACAATTTGATGTAGAAATGGAGGAAAAGGAAATTTTGCTCAGAAACAGGACAACTGAAATGGACAAAACTGTGCTAGTTCATTTCATGCTGACTATGGTAATTTTGTGGTGATTTAGTCATAGACGATGACCAGTGTCACCTGCAACATTTGGATTAAAAGGGCAGCCTTACACTGTATAAAATTTTTAAATTAATTGGTCTTAGCGAAGCAGACAAAGGAACATACATCTGCTCTGAATAAAAATTCAGACTTCTTCCATGTAGGAAAGTAGGAAAGTAAGATTTTATATGTTAAAGACTGATCAAGGCAGGATAGGTGAAGAATATATCTATGATATTGTCAACTGAAGATGGACAAAGCTATCTACTTAGTGCCAAAGAGAAACCTTACACCTCTTTTCCCAGAACTGAAAATGTTAATACAGGTAGTCCTCATCTTATAACAGATCATTTAGTGACTGAAGTTAGAACCTCACTGAAAAAAAGTGACTTATGACCGTTTTTCACACTTATGATCATTGTACTATTCCCCATAGTCACATGATCAAAATTCAAATGCTTGGCAACAGACTCAATATTTATGACGGCTGCAGAGTCCCGAAATCATGTGATCAACTTTTGCAACCTTCTGACAAGTAAAATCAATACCAGATTCACTTAATAACCATGTCACTGACTTAGTTGCAATTATTCACTTAACAACTATGGCAAGAAAGGTGGTAAAAAAGGTGGTAAAATACAATTTTGGGCTAAATTATGGTCATAAGTTGAGGACTACTAGTAGTTGCACAAGTAGTTTGATGAATGGAAGATGGAGAGAAGTTGTCTGTTAACCAGGATAACAACAGTGTTTCTGCAAAGGAAATACTCCTGGAACAACTCTAAGTACAAGAATGTGACTGTGAACTGCTTTTTAAAACACAACAAATATAAACAACTGGAAAGCAAAGGAAGTTACTCTGGAAGTATCATTTTAAAATTCAAAATACTGAAATGAAGTATTTTGTTCCTTGTTAAAATATCAAATCTGACAGCATTGCTTCCTAAAGCATTCCTTTCTCTGTCATGTATTTTCAAAACCAAGTATACTGGCTTTGTTATACTCGAAACTGAGATCCTCTTCATGGAATAGTCATATGTAAGTAAGATAGGCAGTGAATATAGCCAGAAATTTTGCACATTAACCATTCAGGATCATCTATTGATGAGATCATTTATTTGTAAAAAATTATTTGTGGCATCATGCAGATAAAAATTCTGAATATTATTTTTAAAGGAAATATTAAAAAGATATAGGAAAATATGCCTGGAACTCACTACTTGACTCTGTTGTTACATCCTCAAACCCCCAAAACTTTAACCTTAAACTGTCTACCATGGACCTCCATTCCTAAGTGGTCTTTAAGGAGGCGTGCATAAGCGCACCAACATGCCTACCGTCTCTGTTCTACTGTTCCCATTTATTCATACTCATTTATTATGTATATACTTATACCTGTTTATACTTATATGTTTATGTTATGTTCATACTTATACTTGTTTTCTCATACATGCTTGACAAACTAAAATAAATAAAATAAATAAAAATAAATAAAACAATTTAGTTAGATGTTGAGCATCCCAATAAAAGATCCAGTCAATTCAGGAAGAATAAAACAAACTATACTGAATTAAAAAATCTGAGCAGCAAAAATTATTTTTACCTTATGCCAAAAATGTCCTTTAAGAGCAGAGTTAAGTTTGGAGGCTAGACTCAACTGAGTTTGGATTTCGGCATATCTGATCCAAAAGAAGAGCCCCCTTTTCTTGCCATAATCTTCCCATTCCCATTAATATCAGTTAGTGGCATCATAAGATCCAGACGGAGTTGGTTAGTAAGGTTGGTATCTCTATTTTATTTATTTGTTTTTTTCAAATTCGGAAACTGCCCTTCCTTCTCACAGAGCCTGGATCCATTATCTTGGCTGATCATACAAAAATGTTTGTCTGCACCAGTAACAATCTCTTTGCTAAAGGTATTTGTTAAGCCCAATGCAGAGTATCGTAAATGCTCTTTTAACAGTGCAATCCTATACGTGTCTGTTTGGAAGTTAACTCCACTGAGTTCCAAAAGGCTTATGGGCAGGACAAGTGACAATTTTATGGCAGCCTAACAATTTCCTCTCTTCAAGGAAAGGAAGCCACAGTGCAGTCCGGTTCTTGTTTCAACAAGTCTCCCGAACTAAGCAACCGTAGGTAAGTTTTTAATTTTAATTTCATACACAGAGCAAACTGTGCCCAGGTGTCACATTGTCCCAGATAAAATAGATTTATAGATCAATTCTATCTTGATTCCAGACAAGAAAATTGCTTTGCGCACGCACATACACACATACACAAAAGCATGCCACACTGACAATCTTTACTAAGAACACTTTTGCCTTTTTTTTTTTTTTTGAAAGCTCAGCAATAGCATCATTATTATTATTCCCACCAGTCTTGCCTGAATCAATAACCTCGCTTAATGGACACTTCCAACAGGAAGTGATAAATGGGGCTTTAAATCGTAGCTTCTTTTTTGAAAAAAGAAAAGAAAGAAATGATGCTCAAGGATTTTGAACACTTAAAACTCCGGAGGATGTATTGCCAGTCACCAACCGGTTTGGTCCCATTTGATTCAGGGAATTGGCCAGGCACCTCTGCCCAAGCACAGTGTCAACAGAAGCCTGTTATTATGCCACATTACACAGGAGATCTGAGCGGTTTACTGCCCAGGAATGCTTGGCATCCCTTTTAAACCCACAGCTCCCAGCTCCCCTCCTTTACAAAGGCCTAAATCCCTCGTGTTTATTTGAATAGAAGCTGGCAAGATAATTAAACATCCCATTCAAACATCCTGTTTGAAATATTAAACAGTAATTAGCTTCCTAAATTTTTCCCCTCCCCTCTTGGCTTGACAGAGGGAAGGAGAGGCCCCCTAACAGCTTGCCTAGTCCAAAGACTACCAGACAACTTGTTGCTTTTTTTTCCCACGTGAAAGTCGAAGGCTGCCATTCTCCCTCTTTGCCCACAGCAACTGCTTTATCGCAAAGAAATGGCAACTAATTTGAGTGACCTCTCTAAATGAAGGTTCAAACAGAAATGTCTTTCAGAAGTATCCGGGTCAACAGCCCTCGGTAACCCACGATGTCTATTCTTGGACCAGCAGCATCAAAACAGCCTTGTATAAATAGAAACAGTTTCTATTATCACGGCCTGTTGCCTCAGGCTAGCACTCAGCACCTCCCTTCCCGCTGAAATACTCCCCTGAAATTCAGCTTTGAACAAAGGAGGAGGTCTTTACTCCACAGTTTAGATGGAGCTTCCTTAACTGGATTAGAACCTGTCTTACAATGATTAGTTTTGATCTTTCCAGAATATGGAAGACTTTATTTCTTCTTTCTCGTGGCTTCAGTCATGGTATTCAGCAGGTTCTGACCAGTTCTGGAGAACCAGTAGCGGAAATTTTGAGTAGTTCAGAGAACTGGTAAATCCCACCTCTGACTAGAGATTTTACAGTATCCTTTCCTTGCCAGGCCCACCAAGCCACGCCCACAGAACCAGTAGTAAAAAAATTGAATCCCACCACTGTGTGGCTTATATGGGTGGGCAGCAAGTAGAAGTTCCAGAAATTATTTGTGTTTTCCCCTCCCAGGGAATGGATAACTTGATTCTCTGGCAACCTACCTGAAAGGACTGACATGGAGGCAAGATGGTCACCCAATTGATCTAACCATCATTTTTAATTGTATCTGTTAATCTGGACCATAGCCCTTGCCGTGTGTATCATGAGGATCATTTGGAGTGAGTTTCTTCATAGTATAATTGTAGAAAAGCTGTCAAAATGAGGGGCGTGCAGTGGATTTGGATGAATCCTGAATTTTGAGGCAAAGCATGTATGCTTCAGATGCATTGTTTAGAACCCCAGGAGTGACTGGAATGGAATGGAATAGCATGGCATGGCATGGTACAGCATGGAGCAGAAGGGAAGGGAAGGGAATGGAACAGAACAGAACAGAACAAAATAGAATACCTTTTATGTGGCCTAATGTGATTGGATACACAAGGAATTTGTCTCTGGTGCATAAACTTTCAGTGTACATACAAACCAGTGGTGTGATTCAAAATTTTTTACTACCGGTTCTGTGGGCATGACTTTGTGGGCGTGGTGTGGCTTGGTGGGCATGGCTTGGTGGGCATGGCATGGAAAGAATACTGTGAAATCCCCATTCCCTCCCCACTCCTTGGGGAAGGTTATTGCAAAATCCCATTCCCTCCCCACCCCACTAACCTGCTTTCCAGCTCTGTTCTCCTGTGCAGGGCAACAAAAGAAGACCCACCCAATCAGCTGGGACTCAGGAGGCAGAGAATAGATGGGAATGGGGACAGTCAGAGGTGGTATTCCAAACTACTCAAAATTTCTGCTACCGGTTCTCCAGAACTGGTCAGAACCTGCTGAATACCACTTCTGATACAGACAACAAAGTGATAGATAATAGATCATAAATCACAGTTACAATCACTAATCATAAGACACAAACAATAAGTGATAAATCATAAGATACCAATAGGAGAAGGTAGTAGGAAAGTAGAGGTGGTATTCAGCAGTTCTGACCAGTTCTGGAGACCCAGTAGTGGAAATTTTGAGTAATTTGGAGAACCGGCAAAAACCACCTCTGACTGGCCCTGCCCTCATCTATTATCTGCCTCCCAAGACCAAGCTGATTGGCTGGGTCTCCTTTTGTTGCCCTGCACAGAAGAATGGAGTTGGAAAGCAGGTTAGTGGGATGGGGAGGGAATGGGATTTTGCAGTATCCTTCCCTTGCCACGCCCACCAAGTCACACCACACCCACCAAGCTATGCCCACAGAACTGGTAGTAAAATTTTTTGAATCCCACCACTGTAGGAAAGATGAGAAGATGAGATAGGTGAAAAGATGAGACGGATAAAAGCAATACAGCCTACTTCAGGGGTAAATATTTTTAGGCCTAAAATTCCCCTGCTATGGGAATTAAGTGTTCAGCAGAGTGATGGCATGGGGGAAAAGCTGTCTTTGTGTCTAATTGTTTTGATATGCAACGCCCTATAGCAGGGGTGTCAAACTCGCGTCATCACGGCAGCTTCACATGATGTATTGTGACTTTTTCCCCCCTGGCTAAACCAGGCGTGGGCATGACCGGTGTGTGATGTATCCAGCCCACAGGCCACGAGTTGACCACCCTGCCCTTTAGTGATGTCCTGAGGGGAGAAGTTGAAACAATATATGTCCAGGATGTGAGGGGTGTCTAGATATTTTCTCAGCCCTTTTTGTAAGATGAATGTAAGACCGTTGCAAATTGTCTTCATTTTACCCAATGACATTCCGTTTAGCAATGTTGGATATTACAAGTAAGAACCTTCTTAGGAAAAGGCCTGTCTCTGCCAACTGGTGGATTGAAGAAAGAAACCATGGATAGAGCAAGCCTTGAATTTCAGGCACTAGTTAGAAAGCATCCCTTGCAATCCAGTGAGCTGAAGTTCTGCATACAAAGCACTGCTTATTTTTAGATTTAAAACAACAGCAGAAGGACAACACCACAGCAGGCAGTTTATATTTTGGGTAGGTCAGTCCTCATTCGCTGGACTGAAAAGAGTGGTCCTTCAGTTCGATTGGCCGTATGCTAAGTCACCAAATCCTCTGGACATCACATATCTCAATTTGGCACTAATCTACCAGCCATTCTGTAACACCTAATTGAAAAACTCCTGAAAAATGATGTCATTTTTTTTCTGTACTAGATTCAGGAGACACAGATAACTAAAAAGAACAAAAACTGCAAGTTCATTTTTTTAATATTTCACACAACGTTTCTGCAAAATAAAAAAGCCAACCTTCTTTGCCAATCTGAAAATTGGCAAGGGCACTCTCTATCATAAATCCTACTGCAGTATCACTAAAATGTTGGCATATTTTATCCAAAGCATTAAACACATTGGCACTTTAAAAAAAAGCAAACAAAACGGATTTTAAAAGAAACATAATCTAAAAAGACTTCATTTCTATAAGTAAATCCTCTCAGGAATCACCTTCATCAAATTTGAGTTTGGTTTGCGTATTTATTTCAAATATGATTCGGTTTATGATTCTTCTGGATTAGATAATGAGATGAACAAAATTCCATTAGAATGGAACTGTTTGGAAGAGGCTAAATGGAAGGAATGATGCCATTATGACAAAATAAATATGGGTTATGAACTTCTTATAACTTGCCACACATTCAACTGGTGGAGATTTGCAGCCTACATTGGTTTTAAAAAGAAGCTCTGAAGTGATGGCACAACTAAAGGTTACACAATAAAAATAAGGTGAAGTATAGAGAAGCGTATTTCAGGAGCTCTGAAAATCTTTTTCCTCCCACCTTCCTTTCCCACTCCCCTCCCACCCAAAAAATCAGCATTGCCACTGAACCACTAAGATCTTGCTGGGTTATTTACTTATTTTTTACAAGATTAAATGTATGTGCCATTCTTCAAAACCCAGTTTTCCCAGGATAGCGTTGGGGGCGGAGAGGGAACTTTCAGTCACAGAGTCAACATGAGAAGAATAAGAACTCATGACTCAACCATCTGCTGGTGAAAAAATTACTAGAAAGGATGGCATTTATCTGGAATGCGATGACCTTCAGGTCATGCTAAAAGAGTGCCCTTTTCAAGAAGTGCCTCTGTTAGCACTATTAGCAGAACAGCATTCATAAAACTGCTCTGCAGACACTAGTCTCCTGTTTGCTAATGCTAGTTTGATCCTTCCGTTGAGTGGTAGCAGATGTCAGAAGACTTGCAGGTTGGCCTCTGTAGAAGAGCAGGAACCCATGGCATAGAGGTCTCCAAGCGAGCGGGGAGAGGGTGGGGATTTTATTTTAAGTGCAACTGATTATGTTTCATACAGTTTGGCCCAAAGGGATTGTTTTCTGTCAAGAATCTCAACTGTGAAAAGGTTAGGCCGAAGAATCTGATAAAAGATTTTGCCGAAGCCTTGCTTGTTAAGGACAATACTAAGCCATAGCTTTGTACATCCAGTTACAAAGAGACTGAATTCAGACTCTTGAAGAGAAGAGTTCATATGCCTTTAAATACTCCATGCACTCCCAGTGTCAGCATGTAAGTAACAAGAATGCTAATTTAGTTTACAGTCTCATTATTTCAATGGCAGCAAGGTGTACCATAATATGGAATGAACTTACTCTGGTTGCCAGGCATACACTCTCTGTGATGACCTGGGGCGTGGCATGAAAGCAACATAGCCAGGGAACAGGTCTAACTCCACTTTATTGCTCCAACTTTTCCCCCAAATGTCCCCACATTTACTACAAGTCCTGGAGCAAAACTCTCACATGCACCTTCAGCAGCCTCTGATTGCGAGTAGACCAGTAAGCCAGGTTAGCCAAACAGTAACCAGGGTCAGCAGTCCAGTAAGCCAGGTTAGCCGAACAGTAACCAGGGCCAGCAGTCCAGTAAGCCAGGTTAGCCAAACAGTAACCAGATAGAGCACAGTAATCTCCAGGCGTCGGCAAGTGAACATGAGGCTCCACAGATTCAGTGCTTGTTCCCGACAAATGCACCTCCCACCAGCACCTTCTTACATCTCAGTCCCCAAGTGTGCCTTGTGAAGGACAGCAAGGCGCTCTCCTCCCTTGTAGCTGGCTCAGTCTGCATTGTTCTCGCCTTCTCTCTTCTCTGCATTCTCTAGGATCAGGAAAGGGTGGTCCTTGCTCTTCACCTGAACTCTGCCTCTCCTGCTCTTCTCTATCTGCAAACCTTTCTAATCCTGAAAAGCCTTGCCCTGACTGATTCTTCCTTTCCCCAGTTTCCTCCAAGGCCAATGGAGCTGCCCTCTTGATCTCTGTTGGCTCTTGTTCCAGTTCATCTTCCCCCATAGATTCAGACTCCGATGGGCACATGACACTCTCTTTCACAACAGTTGCTTGCATTCCATTGGGACCGTCCATACAGTGAATAAAAAAATGTGGGGTTTTTAATCATGTGGCTGCCTTTTTTTAAAATTCTCCAACATGGATTCTCTATTTTCGATTCTCCTTCCCAACAGTCAGGCAACCTTGTATATATTTATTTTATATTGCCCCTGTCACTGTAACAGCAACTCTGGGCAGTTTACAGAAAAATTAAAGCTAAAAACATAACACAAAACAATTAAAAAAATAAGAGAAATGAAACAAAGATGAAAAAAATCAAGAGGACAGGCAACATAGGGGTAGGAATCTTCTTTCTACCACAGCATTATATGCCTATAGGGCCCCCAGGCTGTCTAGCAGAGCCAGGTTTTAAGGCTCTTGCAGAAAACCAGGAATCTGGTGGTCAACCTCACCTCCAATCAGAGGTGGTATTCAGCAGGTTCTGACCAGTTCTGGAGAACTGCTAGTGGAAATTTTGAGTACTTTGGAGAACCGGCAAATACCCCCTCTGACTGGAGATTTTATAGTATCCTTCCCCTGGCACGCCCACCAAGCCATGCCCACAGAACCAGTAGTAAAAAAATTTGAATCTCACCATTGCCTCCAATGTATTCCTATCTTTTGGGGTGGAAGCTTTGAGTCAATCTTAATTACTGGTGACTCTCTAGATAAGCTCTGGAGTGTTGAGAAGTGATTTCTTATTGCCTTCTTTCTAGGGCTGAAAGAGAATGACTGGCCCCAATTCATCCAACCGGGTCTGTGCCTAAGGCAGGACTAGAACTCCCAGTCGCCCGGTTTCTGGCCTGCTGCCTTTAACCACAATCTGTTCTAATTCTCTATGCCTAAATCTATATTAGGCTAGTGTGTCAGGTCTTTCTACAGCATTCTTTCCAGTCCAGGCCTGACATTTGGGGAGCTACCAAACCAACAGAACTGAAGGGAACCATGCTAAATCACCCTCTTTCATTGCACTCTCTGTCCCGCAACCCCACTCCGAAGATTCAGCAGTGTCAGCATCCTAATCAGGCCTCTCTTTTTGATGAGGGGACAGCCATATTTAGCCATTCAAGGATCCTAATCAGAGAATGGTCTTCGTATTTGATAATGAGATAAAATATTGCTACTATTCTTACATTCCGCTAGGCCTGTTGCCCGTATCCTTGATAGCCGTGACAGAAATGCTATGATTAAATGAATGGTGAAGTTAAAATTTATTACGCTATAAAATCATGGGAAATTTTGATTAAGTGCATAAATATGGTCCACTAAGAATCAAATAGGAAGACTGCTCAGATCAAATTCTCTCTCCGCAGATGAAGTCATTTCAATTATTCATGGCTTTTAATACTATATTATTCGCCCCTTGGTATCTGAAATGACTAAGTCAACATCTCCTGAAATTAAATCAGAGATGTTACAGTAATCATTGCCAGTTATATGAAAGAAATGTATAAATGTCTACTGCTTCCTCCCCCCCTCAGTCAGTAAACAAACAGCTTGATCATCCAAACAGGATTCATTACTCAGCCCTTACTGACTTCAAGAAATAATTGCCATAAGATGCTACCATTCATCATTTATCTCCTTACTTCTCTGGAAGGAAAAGTAGCTAAGAAAGAAGTAAAAGTTATCTAGGACTTTTAAGAGAGTAAACGATGGCCTGAGGTTTATCTTCACACAGGGTGACCAAGGTTTTGTGGGTGTCTGTAGCTGCAGAAGAAGCCTTGGTTTAGTTTTATTAATCTGTTCTGAGTCCAACAGCAACTACTTTATTATTGCCTCTTTTAGGGATATTCAGTTTCTTCCCTTTCTTAAAATTGAATCCATGACATCCAGAATTCGTCAACTTCCTTCTTGCAGCAAAGGTTGAGCAAAAGTGTGAGTAGCCAGAGCAATCATCTTCTATGATTCCTCTTGACCCACAAACTAAAAGATATCAATTTTTATAAATTCAGAGAGTGGCCTCAGCAACCACCCATGGATCTAACCCAGCGGTAGAGTCCAGGAACAGATCCACACCAGGAGTTGGCTTCAAAAATTTTAGCAACAGGTTCTCTGTCTGGCTGCTGGGTGGGCGTGGCCATGGTGGGCGTGGCCTAGTCGGCCTCCTGCACCATGGCAGAGGGGGCATTTTTGCCCTCCCCGGCCTCTGGAGGCTTTCCTCGGGCCTCTGGGAGGGCAAAAATGGCCTCCCCAGGCTCCGGAGGCTCTCTGGAAGCTGGAAACAGGTCCATTTCTGGCCTTCCCAAATTTCTGAGAGGCCCATTTTTTGCCTTTCCCGAGTCTCCGCGTGTGCCTTGCACTTGTCTGCATCCAAAATGGGCCACTTGGGGACTCCTGGGAAGGGCGGGGCAGGGTGAATGTAGCCAGCCAGGAGTGGGATTTAGGGGTTCTCCAAACTGTGCAGAATCTTAACTAGGGGCTCTCCCGAATCCCTGTGAATCGCCAGCAGCCCCACCCTTGATTCACACTCTTTGCTGACTCATTGCTAGTAAAGTCCACTGACCTCTTCCTGAATGTTGGGACAAATTACCTCAACATCCTCCTAATGCCAGCCCATAGGCAAATGCACGCTATTCTATTCTATTCTATTCTATTCTATTCTATTCTATTCTATTCTATTCTATTCTATTCTATTCTATTCTACTCTACTCTACTCTACTCTACTCTACTCTACACTACTCTATTCTATCTTTATTTATTTCTTGTCTGTATTATTTTTTTAATAAATAAATCAAGGCAGATAATACACCTCATACTCCTTCCTCTTTCTATTTTCCCCACAGCAACAACCCTGAGATGCGTTGGGCTGAGAGAGAATGACTGGCCCAGTTGGCTTTCATGCTGTTGTCCAAATTAAAAGTGCATAAAAATCTATTTCCTACAGGAAAGTTTTTTTATTATCAGTTCCAAAATTTTATTCTATTCTATCTGGACCTTTAATCCATATTATAACTTTCTAGGATGGAAGTCTTATTTTTGCTGTTCATTTCTATTTTTTAAAAAAATAAACTTATAATTAAAATCTTCTTTCATTAAAGATTGCAGGAAAACTCAGTTGCCAATTTTGAGACTTTTTCAGTCTGAAGGTCTCTAGTAGTTTAAAAGCAGTTAACAAGCAATTTCTGAACATGATCAAAATAGGAAGTTTGCAACCTTAGTGTTCTTTAAAAGGCTCCCGCTGCAGTTGCGACCCAGATTGCTGTTCTCTTGTTTCCAAGTGCTCAATATCCACTGGAAATTGCTGCCCTATGATTTCCTCATGAGAATGAACTGTTTGGAATGCACGTGGGCCCTTTCTCATTTTTTCCTTGTCCTGAGAGTTTCCAGAGAGCCAGCCTTCTTGCTGGCTCTTCATCGCAATCATCAACTCCACTTATCGTGGATCTGTCTTCAATGTAATATTTCTTCCTTCAAAATTGCTGGCTTCTGTAATGGAATGCGTGGATGACCTTGGGCTTGGGGGACAAGGTAAAGAGAAGCTGTCTAAACAACAATCAGACAGGAGAAGGAGAAGCACCCAATGGTCAGAGAAAGAAACTAAGGAAGGGCCTGTCCCAATTGATCAGACTGGTAGCAGGAAGTTCAGACTTGCAAGATTCTGTTAATTTAGCCTTATACTAAAGTAAATCTAGCTCATCTAGTCATTTTCTGTCTAGTTGACTTGAGAGTTTCTGAAGCAAACCATCTTAAGACCTTTAGAACATATGTTCTCCAGTATTGGATCCATCCTAATATCAATCTCATTGTTGATGGTATCTAAAACAAGCCATTAAGAACTGGCCTTTTACATGGATATGGCACAAGTTGAGTATCATCCCCTTTTGCTTGCTTAATTATTCCAGTTTTATGTTTAAATTTTATATATCAGACTGGTCATTTTTTTAAAGGTTGAATAGTTTTTTGGTTTGTTGCTTGTTTCTGTTGTACCCTACCTGGAATCTCATTGTTTGAGTTAGTTGACCCTACCAAGCCATCAAATAAACAAGCAAATAAATAAATCTTTCCATTGACTGTATTTTTTTTTTGTCAGTTCTTAGATTTAAAAAAAAAATTGCCACTGATCAGTCATTTAAAGTCTATGAACTCTACTCAATCCCAGAAGATCATATTCCATTCAACCTTTACATCTCCTGATGGACATTTTTTGGGTTTTGTCCATCTAGGTGTTGCTTGTTCCCGTTGCTTTCCCACCCATGAGCATAGCTCTGGAAAACTCTCCTCCCCTGCCTTGCTTCGCCTCACCTTGCCTTGCCCTCTCTTCCCTCTCCTTCCTTCCCTTCTCTTCCCTTTCCCTTCCTTTTCTTTCCCTTCCCTTCATTTATTTTAAATAAAAAACAACTTTAAATTACAATGTGGCAACAGTTGTTAAGTTTCTATGAAACTGAATGGTTAGTTCTTCCATAGTACAAACTTTCCACAGACCTATAAAAGGGGGTTAAGCAAGAGAACAACTTGTTCTGTATGGCTTTGATTGTAACCTCGCAGCTACAATGGTACCACAAGGGAAGAAAAGAAAGACAACAAGAGAAAGAAGGAAAATCTTTGTCAATGTCAAGAGAGACAATGTGGAAAGGAATGTATATGAAGGCATTCACTTGTGCAAACATTTAGGAAAGGAAAAGAAAGACACAGGGACTGGAGAGATACAAACAATCCCTAAAATGAAAAGGCAGGCACCGATAGACTGGTTCTCATAGGAACCCACCAATGAGTTTAACTTCCCTTACACAGACGAAAAGAACAAGAATTAGAGAAAAACTCAGTCACATCCAGAGTGAGCATCAGCCTATCACCGCAGACTGAAATTCCAATCTGGACTGAAGCTGGCTTAAGAAACACCTGGGAGCAGCACAAAACACCAGTAGCTTATGCTGTGGTATGGAAGTGTCCCAGGTCATTTCTTATATGGGTGATTTCATCCCTCCCTCCACAAATTAGTAAAAATGTCAGTGTGTCCCCATGGGCTCTTACAGTGAATAACACCTTCCACACAAAATGTAGAACAGTTTTATACAACTGTCTTATCTTCCCCAAGGGGCCTTCATAAGAGGACTGAGATTTTCTGATATAAACATCAGTTTCCCTCTTTCAGAGCTATATCTTGCCATGTTTCTCAAGAAAGAGAATAACTATAATATTAATTATGAGCCCACTGAGATCCAATATGTGCCACTCAAGGGATTCTGCACGAGAGCTCAAAAGCTGCAATACCACCTGTTTTCTCTCCAGTGGCAAGATGGAATAGAATTATTAAAAAGATATACTGTGAATGAAAGGATAGAAGAGAAATAGTCAGAATTTTGGATGCAAACTGCAGAAATCCAGCCAACTTTGTTGGCCATGAACCATATTGGACGTGAAGCTTTGTATAACATAAAGATCCAGCCAAGAAGTAACTAACTTGGCTTGCTATTATAGAGTGTGGGGATAAGAAAAAAAAATGGAGTGTGCTTTCTTTAGTAGGTAGCTTGGTTATACACCTAGATTTCTTAAATTGTTAACCGCTCCCTCAAACTATTTAAAATAAATCAGAAACTGATCCTAAATCCAAGCTGGTTGGAAGCACTTTAACCAATCTAATGATTAAGTACAATTGATTGAACCAAGATTGCAATGTCTGAACCATCTATTAACATTCAATTTAACTTACTTAGGCAGATTATTTGAATAGAAGGCCTTTTTTTTTTTGGTCTAAATTGCAGGCGAAAATTCTCACCGCCTTCAACAGCCAACCACTGGCACATCCAAGGAGTGCAAAGTTGGAAATCTCTCCAGATTCTGCTCTGAATCAAGAGAGATCCTGGGAGCTTTGCCAGCTCACTTCCACCATCACATGTCCTCCACTCTTTTATACGATTATTTTTTCCCCCTTATCTTAAACGTGATTCTGAGTTCTCCTCATTAAACCTAACCTCTAGACATCTATACTGTTAAATAAACCACGGAGGCTAATTGGGGCAGAGGAACAAACTGGACAGGATAAATACATCTCCCAGCTTAGAGGCCCCAATTTACTTTTATTTGAACATGGACAGAGTACCTTTACCCGGGAACAAGCAGAAGTTTGCCCTCTATGCCTCGGAAAAAGGAAACCGGATTTCCAGTTCAGAGGTAAGAGAGCCAGACTGAGTTAAGACTGTCTCATTTTAGAATCCAGCCCCTGGTTCCTGTCATTTTGACCCCCCCACCCCACTTAAAATGCACAGGCATTCACTGGCAAGAATAATACAAAGGAAATGAGCCAGGGAGGTGAGGGAAGGGTACGTAATTAAGAAACATAAATAAACAACATTATTATGGTAGAAGGTGTCTGGCTCTTCTATAGACTGAAATATAGACTGTTTCCTCTAAGGCACTCCACAGGTGGGGGAAGCTGAGCTGTTTCTAACATACAAAGAGGAAAAGGAAGGGAAAACTTCACTCGGTGTGGGCGGGGGGGGGGAGGGAGGGAATGGTCCCACCCTGCGTTATCTTTGAAATGGCCCAGGCTCAACACTTTGATCTGGCCCTTCAGATGTTCCTGCTTCTTTTGGCAGCCTATTAGGAAGCAGCTCCTCTCCCCTCATATGTCTTTTTTTTTTTGGGAAGAAGCCAGATTCTTATGGCAATGTATATTATCCTCCAGGATGTTATGTAAACTTCCACAAACTGAAGCTTAGGCATTGTGTGTGTACATGCATTCACTCTTCTCTGAAACTGGAAAAAAACAGTCTAGAGGAAAAACATCGGAACAATAAAACCAATGATATTAAAGTGGATTTTGGGGAGCCCTTTGGATTGTCAGGTAGGTTGTGTGATCTTAACTGAATTAAGCCAATAAGAAAAACCAAGGTGGTCCCTTAGCATATTTCAGAGGGAGGGGCTGCAACAAAGAAGAAGAGCGGGCAAGGAACCAGAGGGCAGGACAAGAAGCAATGGATGGAAACTCATCAAGGAGAGAAGCAACCTGGAATTAAGGAGAAACTTCCTAACAATGAAAACAATTAACCCATGAAATGGCTTGCCTTCAGAAGTTGTAGGTGCTGCATCATTAGAGGTTTTTAAGAAGAGACTGGACAGTCACTTGTGTGTAATAGTATAGGGGATTGGACTAGAAGACCTCCAAGCTCCCTTCCAGCTCTATTATGAATTTGTAATTTATAAATAAAGTGACAGTGAGTGAATCAAACAAGGGGTTTCCTGAGCATAAAGAGAAATAGAAGGCTCAGAAACTGTAGAAACAGCTGCTTTCCTCCCTACAACATATAAGTGGAAACATAAATGACCAGTCATGTGACCTTAGTGGTGATGGGTGGTGATGAAAGAAGATATAGCCATGTTGGCAGGACAGATTGTTCCTACGACATACATTAAAGGCAAGGGAGATGCCTTAAAGCCAGTAGTATTGTGACATCACAATTCTTACCCCTTTTCTCTATGTGAGGTGATGTCCCCTCTGGATTCTTCCTCTTTCCCCTTTCCTCCTTCTGTAGCAGTTCATAGCCCACTCCAGAGATGTTCAAAGGAAAAGGTAAAAAAAAGTTAAGACAGCTTTCATGGGAGTCTGAGAAAAATATCCTATTCATTCATAACTGTTAAAGCACCTTTTAAAGCAATTGGTCCTTTTTTTTTTTCAGGCTGGCCCAGAAGCCCCAAATAAAGGCTGCTATAATGAATTAGAAGGGAAATGCTGTTTTGTCCTGGTGTGAGAACTGAAATATTTTGTTTCCAATGATGGTTCAGTGTTTGTAGTCTTAAAAAGTAGTCTCGCGAATTTCTCCTAAAATATTTAACTTAGGATTTCTTACCTTTTTTCTGTGCTCCTCATAAAATAAGAAGGAAAAGAAGAAGAAGAAATGAGCATCAAGAGATTCATCTTTTCAAGATGTTGCCAACTCCTGCTGTGAAGCTCAATACAGTTAGTTTGATTTTGCTTGAATTTATTAATATCATTTGTAAGCTGTGAATCTTTAGAGATTGAACCCTCATGTAGTTCCAGGTAGACCAACTTTTGAAATGTGACTTTTCCCCTCTTCCATGTTTTAACAGTTGGCCCAGAGCATTAAAATATACCTAATCTAGATCATTGTGCAAACCCAACTAATTGGGGCTTAGTCAACAAAACATGGTTAAAATAGCAGTTTATCCTTACATTCAAACCCAGCCTTAGAATTCATTTTCTTGATCTGTTTTGGAGACTAAATGTTAACGTTTGAAGAGTTTGTTTGCCTTCTTTGATAAAGACAAGTAGAAGCCCTACCTCCTTCATTTCCTCACTCTAAAGACCGGAGGAAAACTATGGAGTACATGGAAAGGGAGTGGGGAGAGTGAGGAATATGTGAACTCAGTATTAAACTTTAAGATGAAACATGAATTCTGAATGTGAAAATTTAAGGGAAAAACAATTCTATTCATATGGGGTCCTTGAGGCTCTCTGAGATTCGTTGTTTTCTCGCAGATATTTCATTACCCACTCTAGGTAACATCATCAGTGCTCAAGAAAATAGCACTGATGATATTACCTAGTTTGGGCAATGAAATACCTGCAAGAAAACAACTGAGCTCAGAGAGCACCCAAAACTCCTCACTTCAACCTGAGCTACAAATATTCTCCTTTATTAGTAATTCTATCAATAAGAACTACTTGAAATCCAACTAAACAGTCCATGCCATGATCACATGTAATACGCATGAAACTCTTATTCCAACATTTTCTTTATATTTTAATTATTTAGTTCATATCAAAGCTCCCCAGCCTACAGAACTTTTCTGCCAAATCTGACAACTATCCCTACAAAAAACGCATTCATGGAATTGCAAACACTGTACTGTACTGTAATGAGGAGTGATCTTAGATCTTCTTAGGTGCACTTCCTTGTTAAAAATGGGCATCATTATAGATCAAGCCAAAGAGCCATAATCCTACAAGTAATGGACCATATTGGATATGGGTGATCTGAACCAGCCAGTTCAAACCAGGTGGAAAGAAAAAAAAATATGGATTAGCTTTACTTTTTAACCTTTTAATCATATTAACATTCATTTCTTTTATTTTTCATTTTTTTTTTCATTTCTATTTTTTAAAAAATCTCCATTGCATTGCAATTGGATTACTGTAATGCAACCATCAAACTCCTGCACTGATAGAAGGACAAAAAAAGGCAAACTGTATTTAAAAAAAAAAAAATCTGCCAAAATTGTCCAGCCTACCAAGAGATGCATCCTTGGTTTTTTGGGCACCACTTTTCTCTGTCACTCAATTTTTGTGAAAAGTTAAAAAACCCTGGGTGCTAAGACTATGGTTGCGATGGTCTTTTTTCTAGAGATTGACAAGAGCAAAGAGGAAAGGAGCAGGAGAAAATTTAAGAGTCCAATTTTCCCCTCCTCCGAGTGGAAATCCAACTCCTATTTTTATGCATTTACAAATGCAAACATAACTACATAGTTGCAATTTCAAAAAAAGAGACCCTATCCTTTAAAAGGAAAAGAAGTGCATTGCATCTCACCAAGTGGAAAAAAATCTGCAGCCTAGTGAATTGTGAGCTGTTTATTCTGCAATCCGGCTTCAAGGTCCCTGCTTTTCAAATGAATGATGGATGGTCTTTAAAGCCGATTCAGACCAGACAGCTCTTCAAATTCTTCTAAATTTCAGTTTCAGTTGATTTAAGTTCAAATTTCAGCTCAAAATAGTACGAAGTACAAATTAAAACATCAATATTGGAATGCAGCCCAATAAACATAATTCTATCATTACCAGAAATTAAAACTACAGCACGTCTTATTATGTAGTTGGGGAACCAGATAGCAGAATATTGCAACCTGAAATATTATTTCCTGGTGTTTTTTTTTTCTTCGTCAAATCGGAAAGGAACGTAAACTTCAAACAGAAGACTGTCCTCGGTGAAGTTAAGTGCGCTTTGGGCTCACCAGTAGATTTCATAAGATACCCGTCTCCGTCACTGAACTGCTAACATCTGTTGCCTACAATTCAGATCATTTTTATGTTTAATGAGAAATACTTCTAAATGTGATTGAAGTTCCGCTCATTTTTTATGTGTATCACACATTGTACCCTTGTGGCCTCCATCTCAACATTTATTTATTTTTTTACTATACTCTGAGGACACTTTTGTTGGAAGAGGAAAAAATGGATGTCTGCAATTTGCTTGCCTCTGTGCTGAACTATTCTGACTTCCTTTTTTCTTTTACTGCTTGACTGAGAATAAGACCAAGAAGATTATTATTTTTCTCTTCACTGTGGTCTTTAATTTGCATTACCTCGTTTATGTTCTAATTTTATGAAATCTCAGAGAGTTCAAACAAATAAACAGCAATGAATTAAATATATATTACTGTGAGCTTGATGCCTTCTTAGGTATATTCATAAGTAAGCGGGACAGTGTTAATTAACATGCCTTGATGATGAGACTGTTGAATTGTAAAGCTTCTCAAAAGGATAGACAGTATACTACTGTGTAGTTGTTGATACTTTATTTTATTTATTTATTTTGTCAAGCATGTATTAGATAACAGATATAAGTATAAACATGATTATTAATACATGAAATGGATATGAATAAAAGGGGAACATTAGGATAGGGACGGTAGACACGTTGGTGCATTTTGCACACCCCTTGCACTTCTTATTTTCTACCTGAATTTACATCAGGTACACAGAATAAGTAGGAGAAGCAAAGTATGGTGCGAGAAAACAAATCCTCCAGGCATTTGTTACCTACTAAAACACATCGAAAGAGAAAATAGAATATATGGAGTCATAATTGGGAACGCAGTGACACAAAAATCTTTGTTTTACTAAGTATCCTTAAAATTTAATAATCCATAATAAAAAGAGAAGAACAGAAATAAAAAAGACAAAAACTTAAGCATGGCGTGTCATATAGAATTGAAGGAGAATCCCACGCTCCTAGAAGGAACCTATTCGTGTTTCAAGTCTAATTCCTCATTCCTGTAGGCATTTAAATTAAAAATATCCTTGGCAGATGGCTGCTTATTCTCCGCTCCGTGAGTTTCAATGAGGGAGAGGTGACTCCCCGTCTAGGAAATTGGTTTTATCATTGAACTGTTTTTGGCATTATGTTTGTTTTCCTTTCGTTCATCCTAAATCTGCCTTCTTGTAATTTATAACTATTTTTCTATGCCTTGCCCTTTAGGAGGATGCAGGAGAGGTCTTGACCTTCTGGGTGGCACCCCTTCAGGTATTTGAAACGCCTCTCCTTCCTTCGACTTGAATAGGAAGGGAACGGCATGTGTGACCACTGCGGTGCCACTGACACAGTCCACCTTTTTTGGTGGTTTCGGGTTCAAGGAAGTTTTTGCATTGTCACTGCATTCTGCTGCAGCTCAGGAGAGACTGTCAAAACCAGAGGTCTCCAAACTTGGCAACTTTAAGACTTGTGGACTTCAACTCCCAAGATTCTCCAGCCAGCTGGCAGTTTGCAATGCGGAAATGTCACTCTGGAAACATGAGACCCATTGGAAGGCCATCCTTTCTGGCGGCCCAGTGCATTTGTGATTTTTTTTTTTTAAGCACACAAACACACACACACACACCCTTTTTACACCTTGCTCACAGCCCATGAGATTTTAGCCATCAAGGAAGCCCACCATTTCAATGGCCCCATCTTAAGTTTTATTTCCCCTCTATTCTTTCTCAGAATTTTTTTTCCTTAAAAAAAAGTACCTTTTCCTCTGCTACAAAACCATCTCAGCAAAGCCAAAAAGTTAATTTAAGGCTCGTTCGTTTATTTTTAGTTACTCATGATCTGAAGGATTCGAAAACATTTCCCTTTTCTAATAGGGCCTGCCTTCCTGTGTATTAAGGCTGTCCGTTGACCTTATTCCCTGCTGGAAGGTGCCACTGATCCGTGACAAAATCCCTGCAAGGCCTTTGAAAGCTAAATAGGAACCAGAAGAAAGTATTACCAGGCTTACAACGTTGGAAGCAGAGTTCAAGAGTGGCTTTTGGGAAGGAAGAAGTTGCTCAACGAAACAAACAAGCCCTTCCTGTGTTTGCTGAGAAGAAACCAATCACCCCTCTCTTGGTATAATAAGGTCATTACTGCTCATTTTGTGATAGCTAGGAGGGATTTCCGTCTGTAGTAGTGGTTTTGTGGCCACTGCTTTCTTTTAAGAAGAAATTTAGCTGCTGGGGGCGGAGGGGGGGAGTGAAGGAAGCAAAGCAAAGCAAAGCAAGACAAGCCATAATTGAAACACATTAATGGTAATTACTTCTTTCTTTCACTCATCATTCTGTCAGACAAATCCATTATCCTGCCATCTTGGTACATCCACCAAATTGCTCTTCCCTGTGGATGTACACAGACTCAAGGAAATCACTGCTCTGCTCTTTAAAATATCCCTTGCCCGTTCTATTTATACTTAGGAAGGTACAGTACATCTCAGCCAGAGAAGAAGTGTGATTTTTGTCATGAATCACAGATAGCTATAGCTGCAAGTGCAAAAATTGCAACAAGATGTTGGAAGGCCTTCCCACCCACCCTTCCCTAATCTGGTCACCTAATTTCCTCAGAAAGTACAGGATTTTTTTTTAAAAAAATCAGGTTTTTATTGCCTTAATGAGAGGCTGATGAGAGATCCTCTGATGAGTGTCTCACTTTAGTGTATTTTTTAAATAGGATCTAGAATAAATGGTTTTATTGGCAGTCTATAATTATACAACCGTATCTGCAAAAGGTGCAGGAATGAAGGCAGATGGCAGGAAAATTCAAATAGCAGAAACTAAAAAGAAGCGCTCCGGCTTTTGGAGAAGAAATGGCTCCTTGACAAAAAAAAAAAAAGAAGGAATTATGAAATGTAGAAAATGAAACCTGTAGTGAGGTCAGGTAGTCCTCGACTTATAACGGTTCATTTAGTGACCGTACCAAGTTACAATGGCTCTGGTGGGAAAATAATGTGACCTATGACCGTTCTTCTGCTCCAGTTGTAGTTAGCTGAAAGACGACTAGCTGCAACTTTAACAAATAATAATAATATCTGAATATTTCTACCGGGTGAGATTTTTGAAAATTGGAGCTCGAAGATGAGGGTGTGATGGGGAAGATAGGGAAGCAGTGTCACACTCCAAGACATAAAACTGCTCAATTGTAACAATTCTTGGAACAGCCAGCTCAGATTAATTCAGACTTTATGCATGAGGTGTGCCTTTGTAATAGAATCTCTTTATAATCTTCCATTTCCACATCCAGAAAAAAAGAATAAAAAAGCCTAGCAGATTCTTATATAAATTGCAGCCAATGACTAGTTGGAATGAATAGGAGTTTTCAAAGCCCATATAAATCATGTGCATCTTTACCCTTCGGTCACAAAAATTAACACTGCAGATCCTAGACGATGGGTCACAAATGATTGTTGTCTCTTTGTTTTTAATATGTGCGTTGCCTGTTTCTTTTCACACCTTCTGCTGATCCTACAGAAACAAGGATGATCACCTACACACCTCCTGTCCATATTCTTTTTAAAAAAATAATGACAGACAACTCATTTATGGCATTGTGCAAGACAGATTGAAAAGAGAAGGCTGAATGAAATTAAAAATAAAGCAGAATCTCTATAACATATGCAGTCATCATCATTGTCAATGATCATCCTAGCTGTTGTCTATCCACTCCAGGATGAAGGTCTCTTCCGCATGTTTCCTACCAATGCAGTTCTGAGCTTTCCTTTGCCAATTGGGCCTGCAGTACTTGCCGATGTCGTTGATCCATCTCGTTTTAGGTGTCTTTTCTGGATACTTTTTATCAAGTGGGATCCATTCTATGACTGCCTTGGTCCACCTGCCATCAGTTCTTCTTGCTTAGGGTGACGGGTCTCCAACCTTGGCAACTTTAAGACTTGTGGACTTCAACTCCCAGAATTCCTCAGCTAGCTGGCTGAGGAATTCTGGGAGTTGAAGTCTACAAGTCTTAAAGTTACCAAGGTTGGAGACTCCTATGCTAAGTCATTAGCCCCTTTCTCTTTCAATATATATTTTTTGCTCTCTTGATGGTATCGTAAACATATACAGCATTTGGATCCAATATGATTAAGGATCATTTCAATCTAGAACAGGCAACATCTCTGTAATTTGCTTTTGTTTTGGGTATTCACAGGACGACCACACTCTGGAAAATATTTGAGTTGAGGAAACTATATGGAGCAGGGGTGTCAAATTCAATTTCATTGAGGAACGCATCAGGGCTGTGGTTGACCTTGGGGGGCCAGGCAGGCATGGCCATCTGGGTGGGTATGGCTGGCTTGACACCACTCACAGGGTGTGGCTGACTGGGTGGGTGTGACCAGCTTGACACCACACCCCAAACTGCCCGCAGGCCTTGAGTTTGACATCCCTGATTTGGAGGAAAGAGGAGGCAAGAAAAGCTCTTTAGAAATCCTATCATGGCAAAGCAAATGTATCTAAGTATCTTAGAAGCTGGTATGATGAGAGTCTTTACTGGAACTCAGAGTTTGAAAGATGCTATATGTTCAAAGACAAGCACCTTAACAAAAAGATACAGGAGCAGCCTTGCATATAAGTTAGTCAAATGCCAGTGAAGAAAATCAAACACCCTGAATATGGAAGTCTTCCTGGAAGAATGTCAGAAAAAGTAGGGTACCTTTCCTACTATGACTGAGGAAAGATGTATACACAGCTTAAAATAAATAAAGGTATAGTAAGAACCCAAAACTACTGCCTGGATTAAATTCTACACTCCAAGGCTCAGGGAATGACACCCACTGTGTTATAACAGCAGGCAGGAAAACCATTGGCTGTAAACTTTGGAAATTTCTGGAGAACTCATGAGGAATTTGGAGACTGGAAAATACAGATATATTAATATATTTTAATATTCAAAGGGAGGAAAGTAGAAGGAGCCAGGAAACTACAGATCAGTTACCTTTCACATATGTTATTGGTCAGATACCAGAAGAGATTGCAAGCACTTAGAAAAAAAATTGCTAGCACTGCCAGGAGCCAGTCAAATTGTTGACTGAACATCACATCCAAAAGGTGCTTGTAAATTATTCTGTATTGACTTGGGGGGGGGGAAATGTAAAGTTAGGTCCCTCAGAATTATATGTTTGGCATCGCACTATTTGATAACTTTATAAATAACCAAGAGAAAGAAATTAGAGAGATGCTTGCTATATGCATCGATAACATCAAGCTTGAGGAAATAATCTCCCCTATTCTAAATTAATTCAAGATGCTTGAACACTGACAAATCCAAAAAGATGGTGCTCATTGATGGAAACTATACATCTGTGTAGAAAAAGACAAATATGTAGGTATATAACTACGGTAGGAGGCTGCTGTTTGGCAGCAATGCATACACAAAGATGTAGGAGTCCTAATGGGAGGTTGTGAACATGAGCAAATATCATTGTAGAGCAACGTTAGGTTATAAAAAAGCAAATGCATCAATGGATTTGCATTAATAGCAATAGCAACTAGACATATATACCGTTTTACGGTGCTTTACAGAATCGGTTAAGCGGTTTACAGAATCAGCATTTTCCCCCCAATAATCTAGGTCCTCATTTTACCAACCTCGGAAGGATGAAAGGATGAATCAACCTTGAGCCGGTCAGGATCAAACTCCTAGCAGTGGGCAGAGTCAGCCCGCCATACTGCATTCTAACCAATGCGCCACCAGGGCTCTTAACCGAAGCATTGCATCCGGATCACAGGAAATAATAGTTTCATCACATCCTGAGATCTTGGAATATCATCCATTCAGAGCACTGTTCCATAAAAGGAACATGGAGAAACTGAAGCAAGTTCGGTGGTGAACTAGATGACAGTCTACAAATAAACCCCTATAGGGAACAACTGAAGGAACTCAGTGGGACAGCACACAGTAGCCCACAATCTGTCTGCCCTTGTGTCATACGATCCAGAAAAAGTATGGGGAGGAGGGAGTCGATAAGAGATGAAATAGAATACTTTCTCAAAGACAGTAACTTTCCCATAGGAGGAAAAAAAAAAGCTGCTGGGAAAGAAGGGAACGGGAAACTTAAGAAGAGTTAACGTTTATGTGCAGCAAAAGAGAGAGAAGGCTGACAAGGCAAAATGGATTCTAGATACAGTTAAAAATAAGATTCTGGAAATGAGTTGAGTGTGGATTTCAAAGACGACCCGCCGAAGAAGGAAGGAAAGGAGCACCAAGGGCTACATCTCCTCCACACAGATCATTTCTGTAAGAAGCTAAAGGGACAGGAAGACCTCATTCTGCCAGTTTGAAAGACAGCCGGCACAATTAACTTGGTACTTAACTCTAGCTAGGAATTTTAGACTTAGGCTATAGGCGGTATACTTATCCAATAGAGACTTGGTTAATTTTAAAATGCTTGACCAGATCAGAGATATAAATCAAGCTTTGGGATTATTGCCTTACTCTCTGCTTTTCAGAAAGACAGATAAAGAAAGGTAGGAGAGCAGGGAGAGAGAATCTGGCCTAATTAGCTGTTATTTAAGAGTTGCAATTAAATACTGTTTTAATTGCTGTACAGGCCTGCAAATGAAAAGGAAAGCAGACTTTGTCTATACCGGGATTGCTTTAATTGTGCCTTCCCCTGACATCTCTTTCCTCTCCTCTTCTCTCCTCTTGGAAAGTCAAACCCCAAAAGTAGGAATGAAATTGATTTAAGGATCCAAGGCTATTTTCTTCAATGGTGCAATGGGAAGAAAATTTACAGTTCCTGCAGGTCAAGGCCCACACACTGCAAAAGATTTTCTTGTAAATCTTTAAGATAGGTTTAGGATGGTTGCCGTTATTTTCGTAACCTTTATCTGAACCATAACTTTTTCATCAGACACTCTATATTCTACCTTTGGGAATGTCAAGTCCCCAGGAGCTAAACTATTACTTTAAACTCTTCTGTACAAAGCAGCTGTCCCAAAGACCCAGGGGCCTTCCAGTATTGCAACCTTATTGTTCCCATTCTTCAGGGAACAGAACAACATCTTTTTTTTTCCATTTTTGTGTGTACTAAATAGAGACAAAACCTTCCCTGGAAAGTAACTTCCTAGGGAGCACTGTCTAACTGCTTGAAAAATTCAAAGTGGAACAACATTAGCTTGGCATCCATCCTTTAGGGTAATAGCTTAGAGTTGAAATGCCATTTTAAGAATGGCAATCAGCTGTCAAAGCTCTAATGAGCAAATCAGTAAGAAATAGCTTCTCTGAAGGAAACAGTGGAGAAGAAGGATGGATGTTTGAAAAAAGACATCAAACTCATACATTCTACTGCACATTAAAAGCAATTGTGTTTGGTAACACTATGCAAAAGCATGGTAGAATGAAGCAACTAGGAGCTACCAAAAAACGAGCGGCAGCTGCAAAATGTTGGAGGAGAGATTAATGTGTGCAGACTCTCCTTCAAAGTCTTGGGTAGCATGTTGCTTTCTGATGCAGTGGAGAATATTTTCGAATCCCAAGCAACAAAGAAACATTCAACAGCCTATCTAGCTAGTTGCTGAATATGGAATGAGAGATGATAACATGTTACTTGCTTCAAGTGTTGAAAGATCTTGGCACAGTCATGATCAAGGTGGCATGTAGTGGGTCAGTGATTAGCAATAGCAACAGCATTTAGACTTATATACTGCTTCATGGTGCTTTGCAAACTGCCCTAAGTGGTTTACAGAGTCAGCCTATTGCCCCTAACAATCTGGGTCCTCATTTAACCCACCTCGGAAGGATGGAAGACTGACTCAATCTTGAGCTTGGTGAGGTTCGAACTGCCAAATGGCAACCAGCCAGCAATCAGCAGAAGTAGCCTGCAGTACTGCATTCTAACCACTGCGCTCCTGCGGCTCTTAGAATGCAGTACTGCCGGTAATTCTGCTGATTGCTGGCTGCCTGCAGTTTGGCAATGCGATTCTCACCATCTCAAGGTTGATTCAGCTTTCCATCCTTCCAAAGTCGGTAAAAGGAGGACCCAGATTGTTGGGGGCAATAGGCTGACTCTGTAAACCACTTAGAAAGGACTGTAAAGCACTGTGAAGTGATATATTAATCTAAGCGCTATTGCTGTCATGTCCATCACAGCAATTAGAAAAATAGAAAGTAATTTTTGAGGGAAAATGTTAAGGTAGTTGATATAAGCTCTGCCCCTTTAGAAGTGTTCATGATATCGACACATATGGAAAAGGGACAAATCTTGTGTCCAATCAGCACGATGATGCTTTCATTATTTGCTGCCCATTGTCCCCATCTGTAGATACCACTCTTCTCAATTGCTTCCAGCTTTCGTTCATAAACCAAAAACAATTCTATGACTTTGCTAAACTCTCTGTCAGCTAAAGGAAATCAACCCTGACTGTTCCTTGGAAGGGCAAATACTGAAGCTGAAGCTTAAATTCTTTAGCCAACTAATGAGAAGAGAGGATTCATTGGAAAAGATCCTGATGTTGGGAAAGACTGAAGGCAAAAGAAGAAGGGGACAGCAGAAGATTAGAGGGTCAGATAGCGTCATTATTGCAATGAACATGAATTTGGGCAAACTCTGGGAGACAGTGGAAAATGGACGGTTGGGGGGCGGGGGGGCTGGCATGCTAGGGTCCATGGTCATGAAAAGTCAGACATGGCTTAGTGACTGAACAACAATAAACTCCCTGTCATGCTATCCTTCTTGGTGGTCATTCTCTCCAGTTGTGATAATGAAGGCTGTTTCAACTCAACATGCAGCCCAATAAGACCTTCATTTTCTGCCATAGAAATAATATCTACTGAAAACCAACTTTCTCCTTGCACGGCTCAATTCTTGAAAATGGTTACAACCCAGTGGTGGGATTCAAATTTTTTTGTTACGAGTTTTGTGGGCATGTCTTGGTGGGAGTGGCAGAGGAAGGATACTGTAAAATCTCCAGTCAGAGGTGGGATTTGCCGATTCTCCGAACTACTCAAAATTTCCACTACCGGTTTTCCAGAACTGGTCAGAACCTCTGGCACAATCCCACCACTTAGTGGGTAGAATGCCTCATTTTTTAATGGTATTTAAACAACTCTGGCAAATTCCATGACAGCAAATCAATTCTGGAATCAATTGGGAACAAATTTTGCAGGCCACATCCTTCCACTAAAACCGTGGCTGCAGACATGAATTGAGGCTTAATTTTGGTAGAAAAACAATGCACTTTAAAAATAAATTCGAACTCGAGATCAATCACCCCTGCTACTCAAAGCACGATAAAAGAGTTTCTATAATAGGTGATCTTTCCGGCAGGATATATTTCATTCAGGCATGGAGGTACAAGGATTCAGGGAATATGTTAGAGACAGGCTCTGCTCTGTCTGCCATAAATATCTGTTGAACCCCTGAGCATAGGAATGGATGAAATGTTCTGCCTACCCGAGAGCAGCAACATATCTAATACATATATCTACTTTGCTAGATTAACACAGAAATCGTTAGCCTAATTTGTTCTGAGTTTGTGCTCTTTTTTTTTTTACAGAAAAAAAACTTCTTTGTCTCATGTGTGATTTTTATCTTGAGTTAATGGTTTTGTTTTTGTTTTGCAAATAAATCTCCCTGCCACGAAGACAGATCCTTAAGGTAAAATAAAGGGATATCATCCTCTACAATGGCAAGATTCAGGTAAGCAGGCCAGAGAAGGCTCCTACTCAGATACACACATTCTTTATAGGTCTTTCCACTGAAGGATTCATTAAAATGAGGCTTTTTTTTTTTTATGAGATTAGAACAGCTAAAAATAATAGTCCAAGTGTCCTTCAAAAGCCCATTTTATTTAAGCTTGGGCAATATCATATTGTTATCTAAGGAAGACTTACTCTATATTACTTCAGCAATATTGTAAAATGTTGCAACAGTGTTGTCTCAAGCCAATGGTGTTATACAACAACTGTTGTAAAACGTGATGGCAGTACAACCTGGGAGGTAGAGACTGTGGTATCTGGGGTACATTCCCATGAAGTTCCTGACTCCCTTCCATTTGGTCCTGTCTGATAATCTCACCCCATCCTAATCTCTGAATTCTTTGAGACCATTCCTTGATTCCATTTTGTCATTTGAGAAGGTGTCTGCCACCCTAGTCATGTAACATGTGTAATTGTTTCTTTGGTTGTTTTCACACTAATCCGGTAGAAGTTTACTTAGAATACTTCCACTCAATGTATTTGGGTCAGTCCAAATCCATACCAGACCTTTGTCTGCCATCGTCTCTTTTCATTAGTCAAGTTACTTCTTTTTATCAGTTGAACAAACGTGTACCATTTCTGCACTGTCTGATTGGTCAGCTGATGGAGCTGTTGATTGGTTCATGTTTTCCCACTGTTTTGAAGGCAGCAAATGAAGATGACTGTAGGTTGGATCCACACTGCTCTTATGGAATGCATGGTGAACATAGCAGGAAGATGGAAGTGCCCCATACAGTGGAACCTTGGGTCGTGAATGCTCCTGTTCGCGACCAAATCAGGTTCTGACCAAAAAAATCCACCCAATTTTTGAATTGGGTCATGATTCAAAAATCGGGTGGAGAACAAACCTGGCCATGGCACATTCCCTTGCCACGGCGATTTCCCCTTCCACGCATGCGCAGTCTATCCGCGCATGCGCAGTCGGTCATGCTTCCGGTCACGACTAAATTGGGTTGCGACCGTAGTCCTGGAACAGGTTACAGTCACAACCCGAGGTTCCACTGTATTTATTTGTTTATTTGTTTGTTTGATTTGTGTGCTGCCCATCTCCTCTAGAGTTGTGCATACAATATGTGTGAAATACTCTGTGAATAGAAGGTTTCCGACAGCTTTATTTCTTTTCTTTTTTAAAAAAAGAGGGGGAGAGGAAATGCAAAGAAAAATAGGAAGCTCACCAGTGGTGGGATTCATTTTTGTTTTTTACTACCAGTTCTGTGGGCGTGGCTTGGTGGGCGTGGCAGGGGAAGCATAATGTAAAATCTCTAGTCAGAGGTGATATTTGCCGGTTCTCCGAACTATTCAGAATTTCCTCTACCGGTTCTCCAGAACTGGTCAGAACCTACTGAAGCTCACCCTCTCTTCTCCTCTCCCTTCTCACATAAAAAACACTTAGAAAAACAAGACGTGGAAGGGACCTTGGAAGTCATATAGTCCACCCTCCTGCTCGAGCAGGACAGTCTATATACCATTTTGCCCCTCTCTACTCTCTCTACTTGTTCCTCTCCCCTCTCCTCTCCTTCTAACTTCCTGCCAAATTTAAAACCAGAAGACTTTTAGTTACAAAGCAAATGTTATAAACGTTGCGATGCTATAGCATTACTGCTAAAAGTAATCTCTACAAGGTACTAAAAAGCAACATAACAACAAGAGAGGAATTTTCATTTAAAAGTTAGTTGTGCCTGCTTATATGTGCATTTTGATGGTTTATCATATATGTGCATGTGTATTAAATTCAGAGGTGGTACTCAGCAGATTCTGACCAGTTCTGCAGAACTGGTAGTGGAAATTTTGCATAGTTCGGAGACCCGGTAGCGGAAATTTGTAGATCGGAATACCACCTCTGACTGGCCTCGCCTCCATCTATTCTCTGCCTCCTGAGTCCCAACTGATCAGCTGGGACTTTTGTTGCCTTGCACAGGAGCATGGACCTGGAAAGCAGGTTAGTGGGATAGGAAGGGGATGGAGATTTTGCAGTATCCTTTCCATGGAGTAGGGTGGGAATGGAGATTTTGCAGTATCCTTCCCCTGCCATGCCCACCAAGCCATGCTCAAAAAAACCAGTAGTAAAATTTTTTGAATCCCACCACTGATTAAATTCACCTGCATTTTCATACTTTTTTTGCCTTATATGAACATTTTATGTAGAATTTCTACTGAATAAGTGTTTACTTTGCAAAATGTTGTTTTACATGACACTGTTTATAGTTTTTTTGTCTATACATGTATGCATTTTGTGTGCTATTCTTTAACATGCAAACATAGAGGCATAGAGGCATAGAGGCAGGTGGTTCAAGGAACTGTATGACAAAGGTTTAGAGATTTAGAGAAATACGGGGATCAAAGGATAAGTGACATGCTGATGCAGGCACTGTGTATTTCATTAGCTTATATCAAAATGTAAATTGAAAAGAATTTCCGGCACAGCCTGAGCTGCATGTCAGAGACTTTCCATTCTTCCCAAGAATAATGATATTTGTCAGTGTCATGACCAGAAATAAATAGATGTTTGTTTGATGTGCAATATTGCATCTATTAATCTTTATTACTGCTCTTCCTTCCAGCACATATACTTGTTTGTTTCTAAAAGGGGAGATGCAAATGACATTAGCAATTGGGTTGAAGTAGTAATTTATCTACGTATGCTCAAACCAAGAAATTCTCACTATGCACTTAATCTGGCTACTAAATTTACTTATTTTTGGTTCAAATACATACAAACACATACACGCATACCCATGAAGTATTATTAATTATTAATTGTTAATAATTAAGTTAATTGTATTTGGACAAATGCATCAGCTGTTGTTGACTGAGTAACCAGGTTATGTGAATACAGGCAACCAGTTGAAAATAATTGGGGCTGTGCCTTGAAAAGATTTTTGTCAGCGTTGCTACCTGTACTCAGCGACAAGTTTTTCATATTTTTTTTAATCACCGTAATTTTAAATTGGTTTTGGGTGGCACTTGCAAGCAGTGTTTTTGTGACTGTTTTTTAATACATCTGCATGCATATTTCTTAGGCATTTTACTGTCAGTTTACCTACCAATTTCCTCAAACTGTCATTAGCAACAAAGAGTGATTTATCCTGCAGTTAAAAAAATATCTGAGCAAGGACTTCTGTATTTATTGCCCTATCATTTGGCTCTGTGGATTGGACCAAAAGCTCATCTATTCTTGGGAAGATTTTAATTTTTGTTCTCCTAAATCAGAAGGAAGATCTAAAGAAGTTTGTCTCTTTATAGTGTGACCAATGCCATCATGGGAGATCAAAAAAAATCAAAATCACATGCTTCACAAAAATCAAATCTTCCCTTTTCTGGATGGCTTTATAAGATGGCTGTGCCAATGCAAAATAAAAGGATACCCCACCAACCGGGGGAATATGATTTTTATTTAGATTTCTGATTAGCTTAAGAGTATTAAAACAATTTAAAATAAAAAAAATGTGCTAAGTTAAAAAAGTGCCTCCCCTTGGCATTTTATGCATTTTTTTTTAAAAAAAACACCCTGAATTCTAGAAAAAGGTCTTACTTCCTGTACACCATTTAATCCACTGACTACACAGTACCTTCTAGTATCTCCTGACTACCAATTCTGAAATATGAGCCTCCTGATGGCCATTTTCATCCTCTCTCCAGTTTTTTTCTTTGAAATAGAATTTTTCAAATCATTTGTTTCCATCTCTGGTACTGGATGGAAGAGACTTATGATGCTCTTAAATCAGGAGGAAGATCTAAAGAAGTTTACCTACCCTGAGATTTCCATTACAGTAGCACAAGGTGATGAGGAAGTAGTGAGTAGGTGGTTTGGATGAGGAAGTAATAAGCATTACTCTTATTCTTCCTATTGCTTCAGGCTCTTTCCTACAGTGATAGATCTTCTGGTTTCAGGCCCAAGTTCCTTGTATATGATTGTTGACCGCTGCTATTCTTGGTCTGAAGGTAGCTCTACCATAACAATGGATTAAGGCACTAGCATGGATGGTTTCCAGGATGGATTTTCCACACCTGAAAGCATGTTAAATTTGGATAATTGGCAGATATGTCATACCTGTGATAGTAGCTAAGGATGCATTTACAAATACACATAGAAAAATAACTTCCAAGGGGGTATATGGGCTCTTCCTCACTTACATTGTACTCCCCTTCCAATAGCAAATAGAATTTGTTTGAATTTCTCTCTACAGCAGTGGTGGGATTCAATTTTCTTATACTGGTTCTGTGGGCGTGGCTTGGTGGGCATGGCAGCGGAAAGATACTGTAAAATCTCCAGACAGAGGTGGTATTTGACGATTCTCCAAACTACTCAAAATTTCCACTACCGGTTCTGCAGAACTGGTCAGAACCTGCTGAATACCACCACTGCTCTGCAGGCAATATCCCCCCTTGACAATTCTTTTGTGTGTTCTACTTGCCAAGATTCTGATTCTCACTGTTTAGTTTATTTCTATGCCATTATTTTCCTTTGCATGTTAATTTCTGGGTATTATATGTCATTTCAGCAAGTAAGAAGCATCCAAGACTGGAAACTAGACTGGGTAGTCAAAGCAAGCACCCTGGAAGAGGGCAACACTCTCCTTTCCATGCTCCCTTCCGTATTACTGTACATGGGTATGTTGATGAAGTCATGAGGAACCAAATTCAACTTGAGGAAAGCATTGCCTTTCAACTTATCATCACGCCTTTTGCTTCTACACCAAATCAAATCTCCTAGAAGAAGCTGGCTACAGCCAAGTAGCCAAACATAATGTGTGAACCAGAGGTGGATTCAACCAGTGTTATTACCAGTTCGGTGAGAGTGCATTTTGTGTGCATGTCGCGCTCGCGCTGCACACCCATGTACAGCATTTGCCAAATGTTGCCCGGGCAGCTGACAAGCGCTGCGCACGGGTGTGTAGCATTTGAAAATCCTCTTCTTTCTTGCATTTTCAACCTCAGCTGTGCCACAAAGCAGCTGAGGTTGAAAAAGCAGGAAATAAAGAACAGCTAAGGTCGTCACAGCGAACTGGTTCTGTGTCTGCTGCTCTGTAGAGCTACCAGTTCTGTAGAACCAGGCCGAACCGGTAGTATCCCACCCCTGGTGTGAACCAGTTTGCAACAATACACAGAACAGTTTGCAGAAGTAGCTGAATTGTTTAAAGTCATTCTGTAACAGTTTAAGCTTGTCAGGCTAGCTCTCTTTGGGTCAAAGGCATTTTCCATGTACAGCATGAATACATTTGCATTTGAGGTAGGAAAGTAGGGAAAATGATATACGAATCAAAGTTCTGATTTCATATTTTTTTTCCAGTTTACCAAAATGCATTTGGCAGCAAAATGAATGTTAAATAATCTCTGAGAAATTTATGTTCCATTAGGAAACTGTGAAGAGCAAAATGAAGTGATAGGACCGAAGCCAGAGATTGATAAATATATGGTTGGAAAATGCCTATTTACTTTAACTTTTCAGAGCCAGATAAAAATTACATACTGGAGTTCTGAAGCAACCTACTGATCTTCTGGTGAAACTATTTTTGTATCATATTTGGGAAATGTGGAGAAGTGGTGAAGTGCCCGAGGAATGCAGGGGATAGAGGGGACAATGGATTTTAAAACTACTACTACTGGTCAGACCCTGAAATTTAAGACAATTCTAGGGAAGATTATGAGATAAACCCATGAGCACCCCCCCCCAAAAGGAGGCTAATTACCTGAAATTAGCAGGAATTTGTCACAAACAAATCTTGTCAGACTAGCCTGATCTCATTTTTTGATTGCATAACTTCCTTAGTAAGAAACCAAGAAACCTGTAAAATCCTGTAAAAAGACATTGAAGGCCCTGGCTCTGTATATTTATTCTGGAGAAAAGATGACAGGAAAAGGAAAATGATAGCCCTCCTCAAATACTTGAAAGGATGTCCCTCAGAAGAAGGTCAAGACCTACCTTTCTTCATTCCAGAGTTCAGAACCTAAGATAATGTTTACACTACAGGATGGCAGATTCTGATTGAATGTTAAGGCGGGGAGGGGGGGGAATTTCCTCACAATAAGAGCGATTTGACAGTGATACCAATTACCTGGAAAACGGATGGCATGCCCTTCAGTGTAGGTGTTCATGCGGAGACTGGGCAGCCATCTGTCAGGGATATTTTATTTTGGACTCCAGCACAGAGCGGGAGATTGGACTGATGGACTGAGGAGACCCCTCCAAGCCTATGTTTCTATAATTTAAAAAGTATATTTTGAATTAAAATGAACTTTTTGAAGGGATGGCTTCAGGATAAATGATTGATGTGGGATATCTCTTCAAACAGAAACTCCCTTATTGACCAAATTGGAAACAGACCCAGGAATGCTATGGGAAGGCCCTCTCCCCCATTTGCCTCTCTCACTATTTCTCTCGCTAGTGGTCCTATAAGCTCATAGGTACAAAAGGATAATGCTATCTCCAATACCTTCCCAGGTCTTACTTACAGGTAATCCTCGGCCACAATTGAGCTCAAAATTTATATTGTCAAGAGAGACATTGGATAAGTAAGTTTTGGCCCATTTTTGCGACCTATCTTGCCACAGTTGTTAAGTGAATCATTGCAGTTGTTAAGTTAGTAACACGGTTGTTAAGTGAATCTGGCTTCCCCATTGGTTTTGCTTGTCAGGAGGTTGCAAAAAGTGATCACATGATCCCGGGAGTGCAACCCGCCATAACTATGAGCCAATTGTCAAGCATCTGAATTTTGATGACGTGACCATGGGGAATGCTGCAATGGTTGTAAGTATGAAAAATGGTCATACATCATTTTTTTCAGTGATGTTGTGACTTTGAACAGTCACTAAATGAACTGTTGTAAGTCAGGGACTACCTGTATTTATTAATGAAACAACTTGTATTCTTTTCTCCAGCTGGCACTTGTCATAGTCTTCACTGATGTGATCCCTGCCAAACATGGTGGGATTCAGATCTCACCACAAGCGAGATACGGACAGCAATAGAACTTCCTATTGCTTTATTTATTTAGCATATGGCACGTGTTAGCCAGGGATCACTGAGGTGGCTGGTTGCCTGTGTGAAAGGAATTTTTTGGGGTGGTGTTATATTTTACCCGCAGGATGTCTGAATAGGCAATCGGGGGAGGGTCCTTTCTTGTCCCTCCGTGGTTTATTCGCTCATGGGAATTGAACCCGCCAAACTGCTGACTTCAGGGGTGCACAGGCCCAGCATCTTACCACGTGAGCCACTGCAGCCCCTATTGCCATTGCCACATCCGAGAGTTTTCTAGCAGGACAGCACTCCAGCGGCTCCTCTATGATCTTCTCAGACAGGATAGGATTGAAAGAATTATGCTGTTTGCAAGTTAGGGTAAATGGCAATAAGATTTCAATATTGCTGAAGGAAAGACAAACAGCAACCAGTATTCTTTTTGTAATATAGGATGAAGTGTAGCAGTCACTTAAATAAATAATCAGTAATGCTTCAAAAGAAGGAGGCAGAAACACATAATAAAATATTTCAATTAATGAAAATTGGGAAGGAGGTGGGATTGCAAAAGGAAGAGAAAAGGCTAGGTACTTAAAGAAACATGTAGTCTGTCCCTCAATTATTTAGATCAGATACTGCCGAGAATCAAAACATATTGTCAAGAAGATGTAGAGTAAGCTTTGAAATATTTAATTACACACTATTTTTGTTTTCACGGGAAGTAATTCCAACATACCATCAGTTATACATGAGGCTTGCGGTCCTTGGAATGGAACTGTCTGGGGAATGCATCGATCTTTATGAGATATTTATCCTGAGATATCTGCTCTGGAATAGGCAGGGTAAAATAATGCTTGCTGTGCTTTAAATTGAAGAATATTCTTCACTTCAGAGTGTCCAAATGTCAATAATCATATATTATATTTTGTAAGAACAGAAATATGTTTTTCTGAGGATATTATGCATCAAGTATAAGATATGGTACATCTTGTCATATTTAAAAAAAACATGATTGTAGCATTCACTGAAATTTAGTTACCGAATTCTGTTGCCATCGAAGCCTCCAGATAAATGTTGTTATGATGGCTTCAGGGGAAAATGCTATTTTTACATTAGTGCTGAATTGGAATTATAATTTTCAGAAGCCCATTGGGACAAAAGAAAAGACCTAAAGGAAGAGGTGACTAGACACTGAGGCATAGTATTTAAAATTTATTTTCAAATATGCAAGGTGGATAGTTAAGCACAAGTAAACGTCACAATGGAAAACAATCCATCTCTAATGACTGAATCAATCTTCCTATTCAACAGAATTACAAAGTAGTTCTCTATAAACATTTAGCTGCTTTTTAAATTATCTATTTTGACTTAGTTGATCTGCTTCATGAACAATATCTTTGAAACACATGAAGTGCCTACAAGGACACTTTTCTAAAGTATTTGCCAAATCAAATTGCAAACAGAGAAGAGGGACTGAAGGAACATATAAAATGAGGTGGTGGAAGCAATGTAGACTAATAACACTTGGGCTCAGCTATGCTTACTGTTTACTACAACTTCAGACTATATTGTTTTGTTCTGTCTTCCTTTTGTTTCTTTCTCGGGCACAGTTATAATTCATTAAGGAGGAAAATATGGCAGTGGCATATTTTGGTTTGTGGCAAACCAAACCAAAACAGATTTTAACCTGATAAACTCATTCAAATATTGTTATGGAAACTTCCTTCCTTCCTTCCTTCCTTCCTTCCTTCCTTCCTTCCTTCCTTCCTTCCTTCCTTCCTTCCTTCCTTCCTTCCTTCCTCCCTTCCTTCCTTCCTTCCTTCCTTCCTCCCTTCCTTCCTTCCTTCCTCACTTTCATCCATTTTTATTTTAAATTATGTATTGTTTTTACACAGGATTACATTTATTCACAAATTACCTTGTTTACAATCAGAGCAATGGAAACAAGTTCCATGTCATTCCTGTGATCATGCTGTAACCAAGAGCATTCTTTGTAATAACTTAAAAATCATCTGATCTGCTTCATGAATAATAACTTTGAAATATGATGCATGGGTATGGACGCTACTGTAATTGAGCAAAGTGAAATAGTCATTCCAGTCTCTGATCAGAAGAACTGGGATGCCACTTTATTCCCCAGAGGTCATTCTAAAGAGGGAAGTGCCTGTTGAAAGATTTGTTGAGATGAAAAAGTCACTATATAGTTTGGGTGGGTGGATAAGGGACAGTAAAAGAAGACAAATATAATTGTGTAATACACAACCGGAGAGAAAGATATAACCATCTAAAAGAACATCATAAGAATTTTAAGTTTAAAATGGCTGCATGATTGCTCTTCTTGTTTCCCCAAATATCCAATGCCATCACTTCCACCTCACAGGTCAAGTAACTGATGATGAGACAAAACTGGAAGCAGTAGAGCAGGCACCCAAAGGCTCATCAGAGCACTTTTTCACAATAGTGGAATCAAACATTACTAGTAAAGATTAATGAATGAATGAATGAATGAATGAATGAATGAATGAATGAATGAATGAGGGAGGGGAGGGAGGGAGGGGGGGAAGGAAGGAAGTTTGCACTTTCATAAGAGTTTTGTGAATGTCTGAAAAGCTTAATAAAAGGACCCCTCCATTTTTTTTCATAAAGATATTAACAAAATATCTTCAACATATACAGAGGATAAAGTGTGCACCACTCCTGATTCATGAAATGCTATCATTGGAAGGTTAAACAAATGGCTACAATTTCTACCTCATCAGATGGAATCAGATTGTTTCAATTTCACAATGAGGAAATAAAATGAAGATTTCAAATTGTCTTCTTTAAAAACCAATTATAATTTTTCTATTACTGAGTGATGCTCTCCATTGTTTTACAGGGTTTGTTTACACCATCTGAGGGGGTCAAAGAGAAGGACCCTATCTGACATAGACTTTACCTCATGGCCATGTTTAATAAAGCTTCTGGATTAATCTACAACTCTTGCAAATGGAGACAGATACAAAATTTATCCAGAACCAATTTGACATGAAACAAGGTCAAATGCTGGTTCTGCTTAAGTAACATATTCACTGTAGGACTGAATAATCTAACAGTGGGGAGTACCTATACTTCCCGTTCCTAATTATCCTGGGCATACCAGTGAAGAGAGAAATTTCAATGATAAACATAGAGAGGTTGCATGAAACAGAAAATCTTTGCTTACATGACAGTTTGCACATGGGTTGAACTCTGATAGTGTGGAATTCTACACACAAAGTTATTGGCTGTACAGAGTTACTAATTCTTGGGAATTGTAGTCCAGTAATTTAGAGAAAGTATTTCTTTGACCTATAGCCTAACACCTACCCTGTTTCTCAATGATGCTTTTATTGTGTGATTAATCTGCCCTCAAGCAAGGTCACTTGCCATTTGTAAACCTCCTATAATGGGCAACCATTCTTTATTCCATGACTTTCTTCTTTGAAAAAAAAAATGGGTAAAGAAGGGAAAGACAGTTACAAAGTGCCTTTTGAGAGGTTGGATCAGAAATTTCATTGAAATGTTAAAAGAGTGCTTGAATTCTCCTAATAGACTTCCACTTCGGACTGCTTCTAGTACGTAAGACAGTGTTTGCCAAACATGGCAAATTCAAAGCGAATAGATTTCAACTCCCAGAATTTTCCATAATGGTTATGCTGGCTGTGGAATTCTGGGATTTGAAGTTCATATGCAAGGGTGGGCTTTAAAATTTTTAGCAAGGGGTTCTCTATCTGGTTACTGGGTGGCCATGGTGGGCGTGGCATAGCTGGCCTCTTGTACCATGGGGGGCTGCTTTTACCCTCCCCTGGCTCCGGAGGCTTTTTTGGAGCCTCCAGGAGGGCGAAAACAGCTTCCGGAGGCTCTCTGGAAGCCAGAAACGGGCCCATTTTCGGCCTTCTTGAACTTCTGGGAAGCCCGTTTTTCACCTTCCCTGAGCCTCCACGCGTGCCTTGTACTTACCTGCATCCAAAATGGGCTGTGTGGGGACTCCTGGGAGGGGCGGGATGGGTGGGGTGGGGCGGGGTGGGGTGGGCGGGGCCAGCCAGGAATGGGATTTGGGGGTTCTATGAACTGTGCAGAATCTTAGCTAGGGGTTCTCCCAAACCCCCGTGAACCCCCAACAGCCCACCCCTGTTCATATGCCTGGAAATGGCCAAAATGGGAAAACACTGCTCTCGTGGCTCACAAAGCAATTTGAAGATGACCTGTAACCTTTCTGCAGGTTTTCTGAACTAATGCTGAATACATGCTGACAACATCATGAGTCAATCATATTTTCCCTGGGTGTGAGATGGCACCAAATCTTGAAAACATCCAGTTTAGAAGCCTTTTATCCAACAGTGGGGGAGAAGGCTCATAGATGCCTTCTCCCATAATACATGAAGTGACTGGAGGCCTTCCAGATTGCTGGTCTGAGGCAAATCAAGTACCCTGTTCACTTAGTTGAAGCAAATCCAATCACCTTCACAGCCCAAATTATTTCACTGAAACACACCTGAGTTACTTCACATAGGCACATCAACCAAACTGTCTGTATCTCAGAATAAAAAAAAAAAGCATTCCACTGAGGGGAAAAAATGAGGTGTGTAACTGCAGGAGAATTATTGAATTTTGGGTTATAAAAAAAAGTCATCCTAATATTCACACTCAGCTTGCTAACAGTGACTCAATGAACAGCCCAATCTGTTCCCAGCTAGAACAAAATGTTCACCAAATCTGGCTGATTAAAACTCGATCCTGTTAATGCGCAGCACACATTTCTCAAAACAAATGTTTATTTTTCATTCTTGTCCCACAGATCAAGGATTTTGTGTATAAAAGAAGCAGATCAGCATGAAAACCTCTTTAATTTCAGTAGTACAATATTTTAATAAATAAAATATTTCATAATTCTCTTCGTGTCTAAGGCAACCAATGGGGAGGGTTTTTAGAATTAAAAAATAAATAAAACCTGGCCAAACATAGAAAAAAGGATGCATTTTGTGAAAGATGGAAAACTAACAAGATTGAGGCCTTTCCCCATCTGACCCATCTCTGATTAAGATCTTGCACTTTTCTTGAAATATAAAGTATAGATGTTCATGAAAAAGCAGTCAAAACCAACAATTGTGGTTTGATTTGACTACCTTGATTTATTAAAAGAAAAATGCAGAAAAGAAAGTGGAAGTAATGTTTAAAAATGTATCTAAATGGATACATAATGGATTTTTTCTTTCTCTATTCGCAAAACTTATCCTTATTTTATCTATACAGTAGTTTTCTTATCATGTTATCACTATAATATGCTCCCAACTATGAGGAAATTGTTCATAATGAGATATCCTTTCACATTTTCTTGATTCAGTTCTTTTCCCATTCATTCAGAATATGGGTTGATATTTCTATAGTAAAAGCCACCGAGAGTCACCTTATCAGTAAAATGGGCAATATATTTTACCTGTCATGGAAGTAGAGTTTGGCATTTGCATAGATCAGTTCCTGAGTTCATAGAGACCTGGATCTCCGAATCCACTGAATCAATGGATTCAATCACATTCCCTTTTTCTTTGCTTCTCCTTTCAGCAGGTAGTCAGGTAAAGAGCCAATTCTATCTCAATCTCACATGCCTGTCAGCTGTTTTTTTTTTTGGTAATTTTAAAAAAAGGGGTTGACCCTTTTTCAAAAGGCCAGGAAGCCTTTGTTTGAAAAGTGCTACAAAAACAGCCGGGACAGGACAGCAGTTGTTGAGGAGCTCTCCAAACAGCCTTAAGCCCACAGGCAGTTCCCCTCAAGAGAGCTAAACCTGTAACTTGAAAAACAGTTTAAACACTGAGGGAGCATGTGAAGAAACCAGATCTCTTTCCCTTCATCACATCTTTTCCTTTTTCTTGCCAGCTGTTTTCAGGTTAATGATCGCTGAGGGGGGGACCCGACAAACTGCCCATTAAAATGAGGGGAGTGGGCTTTTCTGTTTTAATAGTCAGACCCCCCACCCATCCCTGTTCCAGCTGATCAAGCACTGGGTGTGTGTGATTTATCTACAGAATGGTGGTGGGTGTTTGCTAAGTTGCCTCATTTTCCTTCCCAGTAAGTGTCACCCACCAACCCACCTGTCTTTTCTGGATTTGCAGCTAAATTTGTGGGGTGGAGAAACTTGCCCTGTTAAGGAAGGTTGTCTCTATAAAGTAAGCTGCAAGCTCTTTCAATGGTAGATTTTGACATCTATCACAACCTGCTACAGCCTTGCTCTGTTAGGGAAAACACATGCTGTCCCTTGTCCTTTCCCTTCAAAATGGGGTGGGAAATGAAGCCCATGGAATCTACCAATTACTTTCCTGAACTTGTTTTGCATGAATATGGTAAGCACCACTTGCTACTTTTATTCATGAGCCAGAACAGAGCGTAGTAGCATCATATTTTATGCTGGCATATTTTTACACTAGCTCCAGGACTGGTGGATTGCAGTTTAATGTGGCTGTGAGAAAGAGCCAAATGAAAAACTTTTAAAATATAGCTGGGAGGAAACCCACGGAGACCACCAACTGTCTATAAATGGATCGTTTTGCAATCCAAACACGCTTTTTTCAGCTTCAACTAGTGATCCATCTTCTCTATCTGTAGAGTGATGAACTGACACAATAACTCCCAGGATCAACTCAAAGAGCTATTTTGAGAGGTGATGAATTTTAATCCTTTTCCCACATGATGTTGGGACTGCTACATTAATGATGCCCAGATACCGATGTAATTCCATCACCATAAACTGGGATGGCTTAACCTCCTTTCACACCAAACATTCATTTCTTTGGCACCTTGTCAGTTTCAGATCCTGTAGTTTCTTACTTCCATATTCAGCCCTTTTTATCCATTTATTGAATGGGAATCTATCCATCCCCTTGCAAACTTTTGTATAATTTATTCTACCAGACATAGCTATGGGAAAAATCAGGGAATTATGCTGGGCAATTAAAATGCATGTGCATGATAACATGAGCAAGCAAATGGATATTTTTGTGCTTGGAGATTTTTATATGATAATTAGTACTGTAATGTGCAATACTTCTAGACTGGAGTTCTATAGTAGAATCCTGAGGAACTATATTTGTGAATAGACATGTAGGATGGTGCAGTTAAAGATGCTGTCATGGTCCATATTCATTGAAGCAATCTCTAGATTAATTTTCCTCCACCATCCATCCTTCAATATCTCATTGTCAATTGCCATTCCTACTACCTGAGGTAGGGCTGGTGGTGGATGGTCTCCTAAAGCTACAATGATGTAGTATGTGGCAATGATATCCTTGATGCTATACATTATATATAGCACTACTTTTTCCCCACTGCCACATAATTAAATTAGGGGCAGGAGCTACAATGGTGTCTCCCCAAGTTGCAGTTCATTCAAGGGTTTACAGCTCCAGAGCATCCAGTGTTCTTTAAGCCATAGAGAGAAAGGTAGCATTTTCATGATTTTCTCAAAGTTGTATTCAAGGCCATCAGCCAGGAGAGATCAATATTTTTCCTGAGTATGACAGACTTTTTACATAACCCCAAGGAAGGATACAATTGAAGATGCTTGTCCTCATTTTTACTTTTTGGGGATTGCAAAAAACCAACCATTCAGCATGATGAGGATTTGCAATGGACACACCATAAATATATAAAGCAAATATACACACCATAAAGCAATTGTAGGTTTGAGGTGCAACAAACTCAAGATTTGGTAAAACCATTAGTTGAATTTTTACATGGTTATCTCATATTATGGCAGGACACAGAGCTCATCCTGTGGCTCTTCTCCTAATTTCCATGTATCCTTTACCTTCATCACAATTCTGTATCTTTGACAGAAGTTGAGAATAAGAGTCTGAAATACATACATTTTTTTACAACTGCGCTTCTTTAAAACATTTTTTAAAAAGATAAGAAAATATATCCTTGTCAAACTCATTTTATTCACTTAGCAATACCTTTTGTGCATAATATCTGCTACTAGAAATTCACAAGAAGTAGCTGCCACCCCTCAAGTAGTCAGATTTTATTAAATTCATCCAAAGTATTTTACATTGATTTAATTGGAGCTTCTTTTAAAATGAAATATTAGCATTCAGTTACAAAGGAAAAATGCTACATACCATGCTGTACTTACTCCTTGACTGTTTGGGGATTGGTTAAAGAGGTCTGACACAGAGTGAAAGATGGAAGGGCTCTGACGATGGCTGATGAGATGGGGGGAGGCATTTTTCTCTCCTTTTCTCCATTACACCAGCTGAGTGCAGGTGATCCAGAGGAAGAAGGTGGATGGGAGATGGCAATTAGCTTGATAGAAGAAATGCTAAATGTTGGGCAGAAGCAGCCAGGTGCTAATCCCATTTTGCTCCTTATCTTGTTGTGAGGTAGAGGATAAGGGTAGGAGATCATAGGTGCTGTAGGAGAAGAAAAGGAAGTAGTTCCTTTTGGAAGCTGGGCAGCCATGTAGATTTGGTAAATAAATAAATAAATAAATAAAATGTGTCAGTTATGTCACAAAAATGAAAAATAGTTTAACCCAAGCTACTTCTGTAAGGTTACTGGGGAAAACATCCTGTCGTTGTTTAAATGGTTTAAATCTTCTTCTTCTTCTAAGAGCAACTGAAGAGGGGAAATAATTTCATTCTGAGTAAACGCAGCACTGATTTAATGCACTTTCGAGTTTTAGAACTGCATTTGCTTATATCAAGAAAGTCAATGGAAGCATACAAAATCCAGCAAGCTGTTGGTAAAAGCCTTTGCTGTCAAATCTATGATTATCCGAACTACTTTTATCATGAGTATTCAGGAGGATGCAGGCATTCTTAATGGAAATGCTGGCAACATTTTAAATTAAAGCAGTATGGGCGGATGTCAGTCAACTGGTAGTATAATAATCACAACAACAACAGCACCACAGTGTGTTATATAATGTTTTTCATCTTCAAAGAACTTATAAAATGTTATTTTCTCTTTAAGCCTGGGAAGGCTTGCTGCATCTCATCTTTAAATAAGTTCAAGTAGGCATTTCATAAACGAGAATAAAGGGATGGATTTGAACTTTTCTTACTTCAATCACCAAACAGGTTTTTACCGCAAACTGTGTGAGAAAAATCACAAAAGAACAAAAGCTTCTGAAGTCTTCCTGCCTTCTCTCTTTACGAGCTATTCAGTTCAATCTGTTATACTGATAAACTAGATAGAGCTTTTCGCTCAGTCAATGTGTTGTAGAGGCATTGTAGAAAGGCCCAGAATGATGTCCTCTCCCATCTGTAACTTCCATTTTCTTGCCCATTTCTTTTATCTTCTTCTTAGCAGGAAAATATCAGTCAAGAAGAGAAAGATAGGATAGGATCAAATGTTCTTTTGATTGGTATGGCTGAGAGCCATATCATTCTTTTCTTTTCTTTTAATTTATCCTGCTGTAGTCGGGATGACTCTTAATCCTATTCAGGATGCATAAGTGGCACTAAACGCAATTCATCTTTAAGTCAAATGCTAAATTTATCAGCTCTGTCTGTGGGACCATAAGTCAGTTCTGTAATTTCTCTAAGGTCATTTCATTCCCTCTTACCTACTCAGGATTTGCTGTTGATATTTATGGACTGCATTATAAAAGCAACATGTTATTTATTGTGATTTGGTAACTTTTCAGAGAAGATAACAGACCCCCAAATAGCAGACAGAGCAAACTGTTTCCTGTTTCCCAAGTTAAAATTATCTGAAAATGATGACTTTCCAGTCAACTCAAACAGGTGCTCCACATGTGCAGAATTTTTTTTCATTGAAAACAATGCACAACAGCACATCTATAGTTAGATGCTTTGCTCATATACTGCATAAGAAAGGACCCATTCTGAAAGGCCAAGTTCACCTTAATAAAAATAGCCATGTTTGTTAGCCAGTACAGGAAAGCAAGCTTGTGACTCATTACAATACAAGGGATACATGGAAGAGTGATTATGTAACCCTATAATTTATGAGTTGATAGATGATGCATTGTGTTCAAATATCTTTGTGATATACAGAGGTTACACAGAGATACATCTGGGAATAATGCTACAGAATTCCTCTGCTAATGAATATTTAGATTATTTAGTTAAGGCAAAATCCCCTCAATTTATCTTTATAGGAAAGGTTTTCCATCTCAGAGGCCAAGTGCCATCCTGGATAGCATAACAGTAGCAGAATAAAAATGCTAAAAGATGCGACTTCTTTTCATTTACATTGAAAACATAATTAACATTAAATAATATTAATACAATTTTTCCAATGTGATGTGATATGGTGTGATATAACATAGTCTCTCTGTCTGTCTGTCTATCTATATATATATCCATCTATCCGTCCGTCCATCCAATATCTATCCCTGATTGATTAGATTGGTAGCAATTTTTGGATATCTCTAAATGCTTTATTATTTTTTGGTTGGATTTGTAAGGCTGCCCATTGTCCAAATGACTTTAGACAGCTATGATCATTAGAAGACAGGAAAACAATTATAGAGAGAAAGATATATGAATCTGGATAAAACCCAAATCCTATGATAAATAATTTGCTAGGGGCTCAACAACCAACTTATTCCCAGGATAGCAGCACAACCATGTTTCCAAAGACTTTAAGAACTGTTGTCTGGGGGAAATCTTTTTTCTAGAGGGCAGGTGCTGCAACTTTTAATTCTCACAGTCACCCAATTCAAGGGCTTATTTTGTCATTCTTGATCTCCCATCTCAGTTTATCTAGTACACACACACGTGTGCGTGCGCACGCGCGCATGCACACAAACACACACACACACACACACATACACACACACACAGGGTACTTGACTATACTTCCAAACAAAGCAATGAGTTGTATATTATTCATTTTTAAGAATACCTGTTCTTGAATTCTCTTCTTGAAAAGAAAGAATATTTTTGTACAGGTTCATTAATTTATAGCATACTATAATTGTTTTAATTTTTAAATTTAAACAAGATAGATACTGACAGTTGAGACTGGATGGTGGGGAGATGGAAGGATAAGTCCTGATAGGATGGTGGTGGTGGGAGGATGGAAGTCATCTGGTCCATTAGCACTCTCCATGATAGCTCTTGAGGCCACTTGGGGTTTAACTTTGCCCTCAGGATGCAATTGGTTGTGGAATCTTCTTGACACTGCTGCGTTGTAAACTGGAGATAGATGGGGTCATATCCCTCCCCCTTTGTTGAGAGAGGGCTGTTCAATGTGAAATAAATGGCCTCTTTTACACCTCTTTCAAACCAATGATCCTCTTTTATCCAAAATGTGGACTTTGCTGTCTTCAAAAGAGTGACCTTTAGGACCTCCACCATTAGAGGGTGGAATATTTTTTTTACCGGTGAAAATCTGCCTCACTCAGACTTCCATCTCAGTACGTAAGCTAGTTTCTTTCTATCCTAGTTGCTGTAGGATTTTATGTAAAGGGGTAAAAAAAAAATTGCCTTCTTTCTCTCCCTCCTATTTATTTATTGATTTGGGAAATTACTTGTCCATTGCATACTGTAGCACACAAACTAAAAATGTAGCTGAAACCTCAGAGCATAATTCTAATTCTATTTTTTGACCATCCTCTATCAGAACTAGCAAACTAGTGAATCAGTGATAATAAACACAACGGTGAATCAGTTTCCAACAGCTTTTGAGGAATTGGGAAATGGAAAATGGTGGTGACATGGGTAGCCTTATAACTACACCCTACCTGAATCTTTTGACTCTCAAAGTTGAACAAATATTTAGTTCACCTCCACACGCCCCATTTTACTTGTGAAGCAAAATGCACATCCCGTTTAAAAAAACATTGCAATGACACTCCCCTCCCCCATTGTCAGTAAAAATGCTTAATTTCCATGAAACAGATGGGAAAACATTGGGAGAAATTATATTAAAATTGGTGGCTTCTACAAAAAGAAAAGATGTCTAAAGCACAATTAGTGACTTCTGGGAAGTTATTATTTTAAATCCCTGTTGTTCTTGTTTTAATAATGAATTCAGTTGTTAGAAAGTGTTTCTGTTTCTAGAGGCAGATCATCAGAGTCTGACTCGGAGATCTCCAATATATCTTTCCATTATTTTATTTGGCAGTGAATTTCCCAGTCTGTTTCTCTGTGTTACTGGCTCACAACTTCCCTGCCTTTTGGATGGGGAGGCAAGGCACGAATTTGAATAGAGGACAGGCAGTGGATGCTGATAACAGAAGTTTAATCAAATGTAAGCAGGAGTAGCTCCCTTTTATATACAACACATCATGAAGCAAGGCAAATTCAGACATTTGGAATATGATTTCTAAGGAAAGAGTTAAGAGATTTGTTAAAAACAACAGATGAATTGACTTTAACAGAGATGGGAAAATATTTCAAATATTTAATATTTCAAATATAGTAGAAATATTTAAAATACATAAGTGGTAGTGGTTGAGAAATAAAATGAAAGGGAAGGAGAGAATGTTTTATCAAAAGTTCCTCTTCCCAATGCTTTTTATTTATGTTCTATTTTTTGCATTGTCTTTTCTTTGCTTTTTGGAACTTTTTAAACTTAAAAATTGGTAAATAAAATAATTTTGCCAAAAAAACAAGTTGAAGAGTCTACGGTAGACCCTCACTATCCTCAGAAATTTAACAGCACAAGTACATGGATTCATTAGATACAAGGTGCTGTTCTAGTTATGGTAGATCAGGGCTGCAAACATCTATATAACCAAGTGATGGTAGTAAAGAGACACAGGTAACTGTAACTCTTTGTCACCATCTCATGGCCATCAGAATTTTTGCCACTGCTAACCCTATTAAAATGGACAAAAATTCTAAATGTAATGGCTGGTGATCATCATTTTAATTCCTTCATTTCAACATCCTCAAGTTGAATTCTATCCAAAATAATCCTATTTATTTATTTATTTATTTAGTCAAGCAATTATTAGATAACAGGTATAAGTATAAACATGGTTATAAATACATGAAATGAATACAAATAAGAAAAAAAAGAAACAATAGGACAGGGATGGCAGGCACATTGGTGCACTTATGCATGCCCCCTGTAGACCTCTTAGGAAAGGTCAATAGTAGACAGTCTAAGGTTAAAGTTTTTGGGGTTTGGGGAAAAAAACCACAGAGTCAGGTAGAGTATTCCAGACATTGACCACTCTGTTGCTGAAGTCGTATTTCCTGCAATCAAGTTTGGTGCAGTTTACCTTGAGTTTGTATCTATTGTGTGCTCTTGTATTGTTATGGTTGAAGCAGGGGTGGGATACGACAGGGTTAACTACTGGTTCAGGATTTATGACATTCAGTGATTTATGATGTGGTTTCCTGCACTCTGCCAGTGGGCATCTATAAGTCGCCTGTAAATCGTCATCAGCATGCTGCGTGTAGAGAAGCAGCCTTTGAAACAGCCCTCTTTTCCTGCTTTTTAAACTGCACTGTGCCTCGTTCAGCAGCTGAAATTGAAAAATCATGAAATAAAGATCAGGTAAGAACCCGGGTGGGTGGGTGAGCAAAAACATCAGCAGACATAGAACCGGTTCTATGTCTGCTGCTCTTCAGCTACCGGTTCTACAGAGGTAGACAGAACTGGTAGAAACCCACCCCTAGATTGAAGCTGAAGTATTCGTTGATAGGTAGGACATTGCAATATATAATTTTATTTACTATACTTAGATCGGACTGAAGGCATCATAGTTCTAGGTTGTCTAGGTCTAAAATTTCAAGTCTGGTGGCATAAGGTATTCTGCAACGAGTATAGGAGTGGAGAACTCTTCTTGTGAAATATTTCTGGACTTTCTCAACTGTATTAATATCAGATACATAATGTGGGTTCCAGACTGATGAGCTGTATTCAAGTATTGGTCTAGCAAATGTATGCTCTAGTTAGTAGTTAATGTGATATTATCAGAAAAAAAGCTATGCAGGATTAGGTTAACAACTCTTAATGCTTTTGGCTACGTAGTTACATTGGGCTCTAGCACTTAGATCATTAGAGATGAGTACTCCAAGATCCTTTACAGAGTTTGGATCATCAACAAGGTCTTGATTATTCAGCTTGTATTTTATTTTCTGATTTTTTTTGCCAATATGTAAGACAGAACATTTATTTGTTGAGATTTGAAGTTGCTATTTATTTGACATTCCGATACATAGTCGAGGTCTTAATACATAAATTTTGCTAATTTGAGACTACAAATGGTGAGGGAGGCAGAAGAGAGGGAACTTATTGTTTTCTAAATTTCATTTTTGTCAATGAAATAGATTCAAAGTATCCAAGGCATTTACTACTGAGTAGGCCTCTATGAACAAAATGGGATTTATTTTCAAAGAGATCTATCATATTCCTCTGTAGATCTTGGAAAGCTAAAGAGAATCTTCTCGTCGGTAAAGCGGGGACCCAGATTGTTGAGGTTAATATGCTGACTCTGTAAACTGCTTAGAGAGGACTGTAAAGCACTGTGAAGCCGTATATAAGTCTAACTGCTATTGCTATCCAATCTGCAGCCCTCTGGTCATGTTGAGTTTTATCTCAAGAATTTTGAATCCCAACACACAAGAAGTTATGGGAGGATGTCCCCCAGTTATATACTTACCTTTAGCTGAGTATTTACTTACAGGATTCTCTGATATTTTTAATTTTCTTAGATGCAAGATTCATTGCCAGCCCTATTGCAATTTTCATGCATAATGCTTTAAAAAAAAAATAGCAGTCATACAAATCAATCACTTGATGAGTCAAATTTTGAAAGAAAATCTACAGGCATGCCAGTGATTTCAAGCCTCAAGAATGCTCAGCTGACAGTCTGATTTGATTCAGGGGTTGCGTGACTAAGGTAGGGGGCTTTTGCTTTGACCTCTGAACATGTTGTTAACATTATCATTTGTACAACCAAGGCATTGGCAGGACAGAGAAGGGCTGAAAACTGAGCAGGGCAGCTGTTCAAAAACTGCTTCAGGTCTAGGTCTGGTTGAAGATAAATTTGATTTCCCTTCTTAAAGTGGAAGCCCAAATTAAATCAGGAAGGAAAAAAGGAAGGAAGGAAGGAAGGAAGGAAGGAAGGAAGGAAGGAAGGAAGGAAGGAAGGAAAGAAAGAAAGAAAGAAAGAAAGAAAGAAAGAAAGAAAGAAAGAAAGAAAGAAAGAAAGAAAGAAAGAAAGAAAGAAAGAAAGAAAGAAAGAAAGAACCAACAATCTGTTAAATGTAAAAAAATGTAAATCATACAGCCAGGGAGAAATTACTATCTAATTGTGACTAAGATCCAACAGGATGAATGAATATGGAAGACAGTAATTGAGTGTTTACATAGAAAGAAACACCCCGAGGCCAGCTTTCCCCAGCTTGTCACTTCTTAACTGCATTCAGCTATAACTCCCATCATTTTTCAGATTTGGGAATACTCAGGGGTGGGATTCAAATTTTGTAATGTTAGGTGATAAATAAATAAAATATATTATAGCATTAAATAGGGTTACTCTATAGGCATGTCTTATCTTGATGTTAGGCAGTTGTTTTCCTATGTATCTAGAAGTATTTATCTCTATAGGCATTTCTTATCTTGCTGTTGTGGAAAATATTTATCTAACCTTTTGTAAAACTAGCCTGCAATTAGTTACATCTCTCTCATCTGAAGACACATGATTATCCCATCTAAATCAATCTGAATCCATCTGGTTTATGTTCCACCCCCTTGAGAATGGAACATACTCCCTGGGAACTTAACTCCCTACATCCGGAGCAATATACACCTTTTGAAGTATGCTGTTAACAGCCCTCTTAAATGGTCAATTATGATCGATTAGCAAAACAATAGAAGAAGGAATAATGAAAGATAAACAAGTGCCAGAAGGACATTTGTTTTTTGCAGGAGAGATGTAAATCAAAGTTAGAGTGTTTTGCAATGCAGTTACTCTACTTCTAAAAGAATCTTAAGGTATAAGAAGAGTTACTTTCGCCTATATGCTTTGTAACTTTCCTCACATATCTGTATGTATGAGAGGAGAGGTCTTACCCTTTTATTGATCAATAAAAGTTAGATTTTGTTCTTCAAAGCCTCTGCTTAAGTTCTTTTTTGGCACATCGTGATCTTAAGTTATAGCTGAACCTTACATTTGGCGCCCAACGTGGGGCTTGGAGGCATCGTTCCTTCAAGATAGCTGCATTCAGCACCTCACAAGCCAAACCCCTTTTGAGGCTCGGCAGGCCTTCACAACAGTGGACAGAAGAAACCAGCGAGGACCAGTGATGAAGTCAAGAGCACTCCCAGTAAGTTTGAACCGGTGATTTCAACCTGGTCAAATTTTAGCAAATTCTGCTTTCATCTGAACCTGAATGTCCAAAAGAGGCTTGAACCGGGGATTGGGGAAGATTGCAATCTCCTAGGTGAGTAGATAATTTTTTTAGGGGGGAGGAAGTGGGGAGTGTTGCCTTGTGTGTGCATGAATGAGATGAAGGAAATTCCTCAGAGGTTTGCCTTCAAAGTGAGTGAGGAGATCCAACTTGCATTTCTGATTCTTCGCAAGAAGATCAGCCAGAGAGGATCGCTTTGAAAGGAGTGTGACTGGTGGAATAAAATAAAAAGTTTGAGATTTCTGGGGGAGGTCTGACTCAAACTCCGAGCCTGAGGGGAGGATCCGAGAAATTCCTTAGAGAAAGAGGAAGAGTTGGTCAAAGCCAGAGCAAAAGGAGAGCTCGAGAAATTCCCCCACTGAGAGTCCCTTTAAGAAGCTTGAAAAGGTCTGAGAAAGCCCTGAGGAGAAGGGTGAGCTCTGTCACACTCCGAGCTAACTCCAAGCCTGAGAAATTCCATAGGGAGAGATTCCCTAGGAAGAGTTTTGGTCAGACTCTGAATCTACAAGTCTGAAACATCCCATCAAAAAAATGGGCAACCATACTGGTAGCCTGTTTGGAATGAAGAAGCCGTGTTCCCCTCTGAACTATGTATTAGCTCATTGGGACACGTTAAAACCTATTGTAACAATCTAAGTTACAATCTAAGAAAAAGTAAAAGAAAGTAGACTTCAAACTTGCTCATGAAGGGCCTGGCAAATGATATCTGAACGAAGGTCTCTATACATCTTGGATCATTAAAAAATAAGTCTGCTGGGAAATCCAAAACTAGAAAGAGAAAACAGGGTGGGGGCTGCCTGAGCCTCCACTTCTCCTTTTTAGGGGAATTTTTCCTGCCCCTTTTAAATATTTTTTTTAATCTTTTCTTTTCCTATAGAGAGGTGAATCACAACTTCCAATGCTAGAAAAGAGTCTTGCATTAATTTTTCCCTGTTGCTTCTTCTTTTCTGTGTGCTTGTCTCCCTTTATCTCCACACCTCCCTTCAAATGTAGATTAAGGGTAACTAAATGTTTTTGGGAGAAAATACAACCACTACTTTGGAATGTTTGTGTTTCTTATATCAAGTCTTTTCCTTCCCATTGACTCTCTGCTCAGCACAAGCAATAGCAACAGTGGGATTTTATTTTTGTGACAGTGTGAAGGCTAACCTTTTCCTGTTTGATGCTTTGTGTCTTTATCTCCCAACTTCCTAAACAAAGAGGAGATGTTCAGGGCTTTTAAGATTTCACCTGATTTTTACCTGAAGGAATACTCTTTACTTAAAGGAATGCTTTGCACTCATTTGCTTTGCTGAAGACTCCATTTCAGATCTCTTTTTCAGTTACAGCAACGCAGTGCAGAAATACTAAACTTCTAATCTTTTCCATTTTTTTGCTTCTTTCAATGGGCAGCACAGCACAATGGGCCCAAAGCTTGGATAAAAATTGACTCCCTCTTTATTTCTAAATTAGCCACAGCATTGAATTCTCTTTTCCCTCCTTCCAATGAGGGTTATTACGTTTTGTTTTTTTATGATGTATGCGCTTCCATACATCATTACAATGTGTGTCTCTTTTCTTTTAACATCAGGCAAGGAAATGCACACCACAGGTCCCTAAGATCTAAGTTCTAAGAGAGGAGATGCTGCTTCTGCAGTAACTCCATTTTCCTTGTAAGGCTTAGAATCAGTGAACTGCATCCTGCCCCCCCCTCTTTATGGCAGATCTTGAAGGTAGCCACAAACATTTTTAGCTGACTTATAATACACTATCATGGTTATTCTTATTGGGGATTATAAAGTTACACACTTATAGTGAACTAGGAAAATACTGCAGTATTAGAGAGATCTTGAGAAATTACCATTCTCAAAAGAGCGAAAAACTCTGAAAGAACTAAGAAGAAAGAAAGAAAGAAAGAAAGAAAGAAAGAAAGAAAGAAAGAAAGAAAGAAAGAAAGAAAGAAAGAAAGAAAGAAAGAAAGAAAGAAAGAAAGAAAGAAAGAAAGAAAGAAAGAAAGAAAAAGATTTGTTGTTCTTCCCACCCAGGGTCTAAGCAGGTAATAAAAGAAAAGAAAATGAAGCCTGTTTAAATGGGAAGACTCAGATAATTTAATTTGATGTGATCTGTTAAATTCTTGGATATGCATCCATAATAATAACATATAGAACTGAATGAAATTGAATTCATTGTGATGAGCTTTTCAGCTTAGGCTTAGGGCAGTGGATGATTGATGGATGATTGAAACTGCTGAGTCCCATTGCTTCGAGAATGAGCTATAGGTTTCCCATGGAAAGAAAAGTGAAAATTTAAAAGGATAAAACCTCCACAGGTCTGGAGTGATATTTAATGGTATATATATTTGTGTCTGCCCCCTCCCCTTCCCCCCCCTTCCCCCCCCACGAGAAATTCCTTTTTACAGTTGCAAGATTTTGCAAAAAAGAGAAGTGAGAAAGATCCCATGAAGGATCTAGGAGTGAAATTTGTGTGTGTTTGTGTGTGTGTGTGTGTGTGTGTGTGTGTGTGTGATTAGTTGAAGAGAGACTGAGTGGAGGAGAGAGGTGAGAATTCTGTGTAATTTAACCCCCCTTCTCATTTTAATTATCCCCCTTTCTCCCTCTCTGCAGAGCCAGCCTGAAAAAGGCAGGGTAAAGGTTTTTAGAAGTTTTAGAAAACAGAGCAGGAAGGCACCTTGGAGGTCTTCTAGTCCAATCCCCTGCTTAGGCAGGAAATCTATACCCTTTTAGACAAATTGTTACCCAATCTCTTCTTAAAAGAGTGACATCTGATCCCTGCCTTTTGCAGTCTACACTATTTTTGGCTTGCATATTGAAAACTATGCAAAAATATTCTTTTTTTCTAAATACAATTTTGATTTTTTTTTCTCCTGAAAATTTTTGAGGTTTAAAAATGCTCAATTAAACCTATCTAAAAAGAAATGATTTTGAAATATTTTGCTTACATTTGTAAATGTCTTTGATTTAATGAGAATTTGCTTCCATGTGAATGGAATCTGAGTCTGACACACAGATTTTACATACTTAGGAATCACGGTGCTCCATCCTATGGCATGTTTGTTTGTTTGTCAGCAACACAAGTTGTTGCCCTTTTTAGGAGGCTACAGGGACGAATATTGGCTGCATATTGTAAGCTGTGAATGGATGGATAATTACACTTATTTTGAATGAAGACTTGTATGCTAAACTACTAGAAGAAGAGCCTAGTGCTACACAGATTAGGGAATGGCTTTTGAGGGTTTTTCAACACAAAAGTGGCATTTTTCTCTGAAATGCTAGATCCTACCTGTCAAGGATAAAAGATATTTATAGGGAAGTTTGGATTTTGAACATTGTTGTGTTGGGGTACTTATATTATAGCCTAGGGTTAGACTTGATTTAAATTATATTCCCTTGGGGAAATGGCTAAAAGTGGGAAGATTTAATTATTATTTTTTAAGATAGTGGATCACTTGACTGGATGGGTTGAGGCTTATCCAGCCATGAAAGCCAAAATTATACTGGAGCAGATAATATCTAGATATGGGATAGTAGGAGCTATAGACAGCAACTCATTTTTCTGCAAAAATGCTTCCACTTCAATCAATCACGGAGTGTGGGAATTTGGTGGGAATGTAATGTTCTGTGGAATGCAAATTCATCTATGCCATGGACCAACTGTTTACCCTTGGCCTGGCTCTGAATTTGAATCTGTCCAAAAAGGGATACTTTACCTTCTGAAATGATGTTTGGATTACCACACTTGAACGGAATGGGGGAAATCACACAGTGTGAAACTAAAGATATGTCTGTAAAGAACTGTATACTTGGCCTCTACTCTTCTTTATCTCACTTCAGAAGCAAAGGACTTCTAGCTCAAACCTTACCTCTCGAATTTGCTGTCCATAAGTTCCAGCCTGGTGATTGGGTCCTGATAAAAGCCTGGGACAGGTCCTACCAAATCTTGCTGACCACTGAAACAGCAGTCCAAACAAAAGACAAAGGATGGGCCCCAGTTGATGAACTTAAAAGAGTGGAAAGAGTTTCCTGGAGAAGACCGGCTGAGAATAAAAAATTACCAAAAGCTGATGTGGTCATGGTGGTATGAATGGATTTACAAATGTAAGCAAAATATTTCAAAATCATTTCTTTTTAGATAGGTTTAATTGAGCATTTTTAAACCTCAAAAATTTTCAGAAGGAGAAAAAAAAAATCAAAATTGTATTTAGAAAAAAAGAATATTTTTCTCATTTCAGGAGTACCAATTTTTTTATTTTTCCTGCCTGAGTGTCAGCTTATGTTATTCCATCTGAAGATCCCAAGTGAAGCTGATGGACCAGTAAAAGACTCTTTTTCAATTCCCAAAAGGCAGCTGGAAAGATTATGGGGGAGGGGCATACCCTCAGGCAATTCCCTCACTTGAAGAGACAGCAGAAAAGAGATCTCCAAACCCAAAGCCCTGACTATAACTCACAAATGATGCTGCCCAGTTGCCCAGATGTTGCACTAATGGCCTCATGAGTAGAAGACCGAGGGCTCACTGTGTGTAAAAATAAATAAATCAATACTAAATAGCCTTGATTACACAATGACTAAGAGTTAGGACAGGTACAGTAATGATCCCTTGAAAATAGGCAGCCTGTAATTTCAAGAAGAACCATGGCTATGAAGAATTTTTGGGGTTTGTGCTTGCATAACACCTGTTTGGAAACTCACAGACAGTGCTATAAACATCTGAAAATAATTGGCATGGAAAATTGGATACTGTAAATTGGATACTGTAAATTTCTTTCCAGAACTTTTTTCCCTGACTGCTAGACCTCAAGATTTGGACTCCCCAGGGGTCTTGAGTCTGACAATGGCCAGCACTTCACCTCACAGGTTACCCAGGATGTCAGTAAGTTTTTGGGCATCCCTTGGCACCTTCACCGTGCTTACAATCCACAATCTTCGGCCAGGTGTGAACACCTGAACAGGACCCTGAAGACACACGTGTCCAAATTATGTCAAGAAACCCAACTCCCATGGCCGAAGATACTCCCAATAGCCTTAGCAAGGCTCAGGGCTCTGCCATCAGCAAAATTAGGACTGTCACCCTTTGAAATGATGTATGGTAGGCCCTTTGTTGCTTCTGCCCTAGCAGACTCTAGTGGAGGGGAAAGAAATATCTCTTCATATTTGCATAATCTGACGAAGGTATTGTCCTCTATTTCTAAACAGGTCCAGTCTGCTCTGCCTCCAGTTGCTGATGTGCCACCACTGGTTGAACCAGGCCAGTGGATAAGGATTAAAGAACTATCTCCCACCTGCACCGAACCCAAGTAGTCTCCACCCCGTCAAGTTCTTCTCAGCACTCCAATGGCAATGAAAGTGGAAGGTGTTAAAACGTGGGTGCACACATCCAGGATAAAGCACATCCCTGAGCCCCCCAAGCAGTGGCAAGTTCAACAGCTGGAAGGACTCAAGCTGAAACTTCGACGCTCTCCTGCTGACCTGTTCTCCTAGATGAACTAAATAGACTGAACACCCATTGAATTCGTTTGGTTTGCTGTTTTATCGACTTTGCTGCTTTTCTGCTGAAAAAGGAAACAATGGCTCTGACCTCTATTTTAATTCTACTGCTTGCATCAATGTTTTTGGTCTTCGGGACTTCTTCCCAATCCCATTGTGAAAAATGTCTGATTACCACACACTACAGCAATGCAGTTGCCAAGACTCGTTGTCTATCACTCCCACTATGACTGTAAGGACTACAATACCACATTCTGTGTATACAATATCACTGTCTATAAGATCTGTCCAAATGATGGGAGCCCCGTATGTTTTGATCCTCAGGGGACTCAATTCATTGCGGACATTGAAGTCACTGGGTTTCAAGATAACAAACAAACCTGGTATTCCCCTTGGGAGAAACCAGAGTACTTCTCACACTCCCCAGGTCCAGATGTGTTTTGATGCTTGTTATGCAATCACACAAGGGGGTGTGGGGTTTTGGGTGGTTCTATAGGTTGGCAACAGTCATATTGCACTGAGGAAAAATACCCCTTTGCTTCTTGCTGTGCTTCTCAGTCTTATACATACTGGTACACTAAAAACTTGCAACCTCAACCAGGACCACCCATAAATGGATGTTTTGGTTCTACCTTTTTTATAAGCAACTTTCATCCATTTGGGACCACCTCCATGATGTTACTTTATCTTGGCCTGCCCCAGATGGACTTTTCTGGATCTGTGGCCAAAAGGCCTATGTGTCCCTTCCACGCAAGTGGAGTAGTACTTGTGCATTGGGGACCATTAAACCCAGTTTCTTTCTTTTACCTATCATTCAAGGGGAGAGGCTTGGTGTCCCAGTATATGATGAGATAGGATACAGGGACAAAAAATCCCTCATGTTCGAAGACCTTAAAATTACAGACCAGAGGACAGCATGTGGGCATACAGGACTCCAATTTATTTGCTTAATTGCCTGATATGCCTTCAGGCAGTTGTTAAACTCATTACCAACAGCACAGGTGAATCTCTTGATTTAATTGCTAAAACTAACACCAAGATTCGCACTGCTGTCTATCAGAACTGCCTTGTCCTTGATTATTTACTTGCCCAAGAGGGAGGTGTCTGTGGTAAATTCAACCTTACCAACTGTTGCCTAGAAATTGATGATAATGGTAAGGCTATACATGAGCTTACTGCCAGGATGAAAACACTTGCACATGTCCCTGTCCAAACTTGGACCGGGGCAATAGTTTTTAACTGGTTTGGAAATACCCTCTCTAACTGGAAGCACATTGGGTTCGTGGTGCTTTTAGCCTTTGGGTGTCTGCTTTTCCTCCTTTGCCTCATCCCTTTAATCCAAAGAATTGTTACATCAACTATCTCTAGAATAACAGTGGTTGCATCCTCTGTGTCTGCCACTCCTCATAATAAGCCTATTAATATCATGGTCCTCCAAACTATCCCTACTAAATATGCACTCCTCATTCATCAGGATACAAAGCAATCTATCCTTTAAAACAAAACCGGGGAATGTTAGGTGATAAATAAAATATATTATAGCATTAAATAGGGTTGCTCTATAGGCATGTCTTATCTTGATGTTAGGCAGTTGTTTTCCTATGTATCTAGAAGTATTTATCTCTATAGGCATTTCTTATCTTGCTGTTGTGGAAAATATTTATCTAATCTTTTGTAAAGCTAGCCTGAAATTAGTTACATCTCTCTCATCTGAAGACACATGATTATCCCATCTAAATCAATCTGAATTCATCTGGTTTATGTTCCACCCCCTTGAGAATGGAATGTATTCCCTGGGAACTTAACTCCCTACATCCGGAGCAATACATACCTTTTGAAGTATGCTGTTAACAGCCCTCTTAAATGGTCAATTATGATCGATTAGCAAAACAATAGGAGAAGGAATAATGAAAGATAAACAAGTGCTAGAAGGATATTTGTTTTTTGCAGGAGAAATGTAAATCAAAGTTAGAGTGTTTTGCAATGCAGTTACTCTACTTCTAGAAGAATCTTAAGGTATAAGAAGAGTTACTTTCGTCTATATGCTTTGTAACTTTCCTCACATATCTGTGTGTATGAGAGAAGAGGTCTTACCTTTTTATTGATCAATAAAAATTAGATTTTGTTCTTCAAAGCCTCTGCTTAGGTTCATTTTTGGCACATCATGATCTTTAGTTATAGCTGAACCTTACAGTAACAACCGGTTCTGTAGGCGTGGCCTAATTGGTGGGTATGGCTTGGTGGTCATGTGACTGGCTGAGCATGGCTTGTATGTAAATATTGAATTGTTTATAAAAGAAAGAGTAATTTTTACCCAAAATCAGGCAAAGCAGGCAGGCAGATTGTGTTGCTTGCAGAATCACAGATTCATTCAGAGATCTATCTTTCTGCAATCTATTGCCTGAGTCTGTCACATAAAACTTGCTTGCAAGCAAACTCATAAAATTTGCTAGCAAGCAAACTCACAAAATTAACTCACAACACACCATGTATGTAATATGGAATTTATTATTTAAAAAGGAGCAACTTTTAATCAAAATCAGGCACAGCAGGCAGGCAAATTGAGATGCTCACAGAATCACAGATTCACTCAGAGATCTACCTTTCTGCAATCTATTGCCTGAGACTTCACTGAAAAACAGAAGCTTCAGTCCTAAGGAAGATTCAGCTCTGCTTTTAGATTAGCTAAAAAGCAAGAAATCCAACAATTTTCTGCTTTCTAGCTAATCTAAATCTCCCCTCACAGCTGATGGTCGAGGAAAAAAAAGGAAAAATAGAAACTTACCAAAAATTAGGCAATGGCACAAGGCAGGCAAATTGGATGGCGTACATGCCAGGTAAGGAGTGAGTGGGCGGGGAGGGGAGGGGCCAGTCAGTGGCACAATTTGCCGGTTCTCCGAACTGCTCAGAATCGTAACAACTGGTTCTAAAGAACCGGTCTGTCCAGGTAGAATCCCACCCCTGGGAATACTGTATGACAACCAAATTAGCAAACTGAAATTAAGTATGTGTTCCATGCTGCTAGAGAATGTGCATCTGTGGGGGAAAAATATAGGCTGGCTATGTATGATATTACAGATGCTAATATTATTATGTTTACAGATCCATCGTTCATATTTGGCAGCAAAGCAGTACCTAGTCACAAAGAAGATAAATAAAAATTCTAAAAGCAGACCCTTGGAAGATTTCGAAGTGCAAAGCTCAAAACTGTCAGAGATGCCCAATTTAGGTCTGATCAGCCAACAAAACTTCTATTGCTTTTCCATGAATACAGCAGAGTGGTATTCAGCAGGTTCTGACCAGTTCTGGAGAACCAATTGTGGAAATTGTGAGAACCAGCCAATACCACCTCTGACTGGCCCCACCCCCATCTATTCTTTGGCTCCTGAGTCCCAGCTGATCGGCTGGGTCTTCTTTTGTTGCCCTGCATAGGAGAACAGAGCTGGAAAGCAGGTTAGTGGGGTGGGGAGGGAATTGGACTTTGCAGTAACCTTCCCCCAGGAGTGGGGAGGGAATGGAGATTTTGCAGCATCCTTCCCCTGTCATGCCCACCAAGCCACACCCACAGAACCAGTAGTAAAAATTTTGAATCCCACCACTGGACTACAGTATCCTTCCAATTCCAGCAAAGACTTGTCAGTGATTGTACACTCTTTGCTTACACTAGCCTGGTGCATCAAGACTGCACAAGCAAAGAACCATCTTAAGACATCTTTGTATAAATAAAGTTTGGTTTTCAAGGTTGCCCACTGAGAAGACAGAGACAGGAGACAACACCATTTTTTAAAGAGAAGAATGTAGGGGCCAATTCCCTCCCCTTGGCAATAAGTAGCCTTAGAGACATTGGGAATGAGAATTTGTCTTTCTTTCATATTAATTTTGCCTTCTCTGCTCCTTCTGCATCCATTACTTCCACTGAGATCCTAAGAACCAGAGGGGCTTCAGTAGGCAGTTTTGGAGGGTTGTTTTCGTTAATAAAGAAAAGCAGGCAATCCATAATGCTTATCCAAATACGTACTCCAATATCTGACCTTTCTTGCTTCCTTTCTTTTCTGCTTGTCTTCCTACCCTTTATCAGGTCTTTCACCTTTTGTCAATCTCCTTTCTCTTTAAAGCATCCTTCCAGTCATTCCTCTCCTATACGGGGTAATTTCTGCTGCCGGAATAGCAAAGTTTCAAGCCTCCATTCCCTGGGTTGTTATTTACTGCTTTGCCTGTTTGTCCATCTTTCATGGTTGCCAGCCAAATAGCCTGTGAAATTTATATTGATTTGATTTATACTCTGACTTTCTACACTGGCATGTTGTGCTCAAGCAAGAGCTTGAGGTATTCCTGTATCCTTTCATTTCTTTTCTTTCACATGACTCTCTGTTGACCTGTACTGTGAATCTGTCAGCTGCCAAGTTAAGAATTTCTCTTCTAGATTTCCATCTGAACAGGGCTCTTTGTGAATTCGGGGCTTTGATTAGATCAGCCAAGCTAATCCTAACCTAGGAACGTCCCTTTCCTTGAGCTGCATGAGCCCATCATGGAGACTTGATTGATTATATTTCTCACCCAGTCACATGTTTTATTATAACTGACATGACAATGCCGTAAATATTCAAGCAACACCTCTTTTGATTCTTTGGGCAATCTGTGCACACTAGACTTAAGAATCAGAGCAGATTTCATTCTTTGGTAGCCAATATTTAAAAAGTAAACAACTAGAATATCAAAAATTAAAAACAGAGGAAAATGAATATTAAAATCTGAGGGAGATGGATGATTTAGAAATAGGAAAGTGTGTATGTGTATATTATCTATATCTGTCTATCAATCATCTATATCTATACACACACACACACACACACACACAATTTGAAAAATGAATTTCCAATGGAAGAGACACTTCTTTACAGATTATTTTAAACAATATGTAGAGGCCAACCCAATTCCTGAAGGAGCATTGCATAACCTAGAAGCAACATACACAAGATCTCCTCTGATGTGGTCAAAAACCAAAATATATGGCATGTGGGGCATCTTCAAAGGGATCTATTATCTAAGAGGCAGGCAGATTGGTAGCTGAAGAGGTGGCCCCTAGAGCAGTGGTCACCAACTGGTGGGCTGGGGACCACTGGTGGTCCACAAGAAAATTTTGGTGGTCCGCAGAGAAATGTCCTCCCCCAAAGAACTCCCCCCAATGCAATTAATCCAGGCTGCATGGGAACACATGGCCCGCCCACCCACTGGCCCCCACCCTTCGGCCAAGCGCAAACCTTACCTTGAGTAGAGCCACGTGAGCTGGAACTGGAAGGTAAGATCAACAGCGGGGGAGGGAAATCCACCCTGGATGGCTTGTTGACGTTGGTGGGAAAGTCGGTCCCATATTCCAGAGCTGCAGTAGTTACAAGACTGGCCCTTTGGTCATCCTGGAGCAGCTCCTCCAGTCCATGGCAGGCCGGTGCACCCAGGTGGAGGAGCAGCTGCTCCGGGATGACCAAAGGGCCAGTCCTGTGACTACTGAAACTCTGGAATATGGGACCAACTTTCCCACCAATGTCAACAAGCCACCATCAGTCAAAATTCATATTAGTGGTCTGCGGGATTTAAAATTATGAGTTTGGTGGTCCATGAGGTCCAAAAGGTTGGCAACCCCTGCCCTAGAGAATAAGGCAGGTCCTAAACTGTTTAGATCTATATAGATCCAGATCGACTACTTGAATTGGTAAGAAACTGATTATCAAAATAAATCTTAAACATTATATTTTCCCTGTACAATGGGCCAATGGAGCTTTCCTTGAAAGGATATGGAAATTGTTCTTAGAGAAACAGGTAGCAATCAGGCTGCCCAACCCATGCATGATCTGTATGCACCCTTCCCAACCTGTGCAACATCTCTTGCCCCCTCCACATACCCTTCTGAACCTGCATCTCTACACAACTGCACATCCTCTTCCCCACTTGGCAGCAGTCACTTATCTACCCACTAACAAAGGAAGGGAGGGAAGAAGAGAGGGAAGGGGAGGGAGCAGGGAGGGAGGGAAGAAGGCCTTGTTTGCATAAGCGAACAAAAGAGACCCCATGCCAATATTTTTCAGAGGGAGAACTGCATTTAAGTAGCATGCTAAAGAAAATAAATTTGAGCAGCATGCCAAAGAAAAGGAATAGCCTTGATTAAATTAAATTAAATTAAAGTTGAATTCAACTTCTGTTTAAATCATGTTAATCTGATTATTTCCCCATATATTTGATAATTTCATCCTCTTGTCCTTATAAATCAGTTTTGCACTCAAGGTTTCGGCAAAAGGAAACTTCAGGCATTAAGATTTCAATTTGTGCTCGCTTATTTGTCACATACCATCTCCAAGTTCTATCCAATAAAATGATTCAGGGCAGGTCAAACGGAAAAAAAGCTTTTTCCCTAGCTGACATTCAGGATATCTGGGAGAATTAATAGAGAATTAATAGAGAATAGGACAACCTAGAACTATGCCGCCTACAATCTGATCTAAGCTTAATACACAAAATTGTCTGCTACAATGTCCTACCTGTCAATGACTACTTCAGCTTCAACCACAATAATATACGGGCAAACAATAGATACAAACTCAAAGTAAACCACTCTAAATTCAGTTGCAGAAAATACAACTTCAGCAACAGAGTGGTCAATGCCTGGAACTCATTACCAGACTCTGTTGCTACATCCTCAAATCCAGGGATGGGATTCTATCAGTTCGCACCTATTCGCTAGAACCAGTTGTTAACATTCTAAGCAGTTCGGAGAACCGGCTGTTAGAAGAAATTACTGGCCTAATCCTGTAAGGAAGGCAGGAAAGAAACATTCTGGTGTTTCTTACAAAAACTGCCTCTCCGTTAACCCTTATTACATTCTTGGCAGGAGTAGACTTCCTGTCTCAGGAACGTCTCTGGAGTTTTTTTTTCCTTCCTTTGCTGGTACTTTGCTTGTGTGAAGTGACCATTCAAAGTTATGACTGTTGCAGCATCCCCACAGTCATGAGAGGCCAGGCGAAGAGATACGTGCCTCGATGTGAGTGATATTGAGTTGGACACGCCCAGCCAATAACATGACCATGAAGCCATGGCCACTAACTAAGCCATGCCCACAGAACCGGTTGTTAAAAAATTTGAATCCCACCCCTGCTCAAATCCCCAAAACTTTAAGCTTAAACTGTCTACCGTGGACCTCACTCCATTCCTAAGAAGTCTGTAAAGGGGTGTGCATAAGCGCACCAGTGTGCCTACTGCCCCTGTCTTACTATTCCCATTTATCCATTTATTTGTACTCATTTATTATGTATATACTTATACCTGTTTATACTTTATATGTTATGTTCATACTTATACTTGTTTTCTCTTATTTGCTTGAGAAACAAAATAAATAAATAAATAGAATCAATGGACAAGGGTTTGCCCACAGTAGCTTCCTGTGTAGTCTCAAAGTTAGGATGTTCCTGTATTTTCAGTGCTCTCTTCAGTATTCATTCCTTCTTTAGAGTATAACTGTGAATACACAACTCTGTGCTTGAGAGGTCTACCTTACAGCCATTTCTTGGATGTGTTCGGCCACATTTTCAGCCACCTTTTTTTTTGACTGTGCATTGCTGTGCTAGACTACATTTGTGGGACTACTGAACATATCTATTTATGCGATAGAATTAACATCTGCCAGAATTTTCTTGAAAAAAAACAAGAAGAAGAAGAAGAAGAGAGAGTGGTGAATTGCAGCAGGGCTATTTCTCCACCAACAGAAACAGTCCCAGTATTGTGCTGACATGATGATGGGTGCAGACAAGATACTGTGCTCTGTCCTAACAGAGAGATTACTGTAAGGGGGCAAATCAGCCTGAAGTGGAAGAATTAGCATTTGAATATTGCAAAATAGTTAAAATTTGGAGTTCAGGTAGATTTCAAACATGACAAATGGACTTTTAATTTCCAGTTAGGACTGGAAATGAAGTATATTTCTGTTATGTTGTTGTTTTTATGGGTGATATTACAACTATGTTGATGCCAGTGACGTACTTAATTTAGCATGAGAAACATGATATAAGAAGCTGCCTTTTCCTAAGGTTTTTCCCCAGAGTTGCTCAAGACTTTGCATTCAATAATGCCATTTATTCTTGTATGTATGTATGTATGTATGTATGTATGTATGTATGTATGTATGCATGTATTTTTTATTCAATTTACACTGTATATAGTTGCCCATCTCACATTCATGACACTGAGCAACTTATAATTAAAGCATAAGCTATTCCAAAAGCACAGAATAAAATAACCATACCAACAATTAAAACATATTAAAACAATTAAAAACAATTAAAACCATGCAGTACAGTCTTCAGGAAAGCACAATAATTCACAAGCAATACAACGTTTTATGGGCTCCACACCACAAATTAATTCCCAGACTAGATTGAAAATTCAGGTCTGTCAGCCTTTCCAGAAGGCCTTAAAGGTTAGGACCAGCCTGACCTCAGAGGGCATGATGTTCTGCAGGGTGGCTGCGGCAGCAGAAAAGGCTCTTCTCTGGGGTCCCATCAGATGACATCTGTAGTAGTCAGAACCCCGTAACAAGTTTTTTCTGCCAGACCTGATGGGATGAGTAGATGTTACTGGAAAAGGCGGTCCCTCCAACAACCTAACTCCATGCCATGTAGGGCTTTATAGGCTATCACTAACACCTTGAATTGGACCCAAAAGAAATTGGTAACCAATGAGGACCAGAGGTGTAATGTGAGCAGATCAAGGTGTCCAATCGGTCACCGGGATCAGTTGTTTTGTCTTCCGAGGTTTTGGACCCATGGTGGAGCCCACCTTCAGGGATCCTACAACATTATCCTGGTACACATATATTTGCCTTCATTCTTTTTTTTTTTGTAAACTTTTTTTTTAAACATACATCAATATCATTTCATGGACACGTGTGGCACCTGAGTGTCATTCATTTTAGTACAAAAGTATTATTAATACAAATGAAAATTACTACATTAATCAAGCTTACGTAATCTAATATTATTATACATATCTGCATCAGCACATATTCCTTCATTTTACAATTATTCAATATTTGCTACATCCTTCTAGTAGTAATAGTATTATTTTGGAGCATACCTGATACCACCCTTTTTCAAAATCTGATCTTAACCTCTAGCATTCACTTTAAATGTGTTATATAAAAATATGTATAACAATATTCCCCTATTTCTAATTTTTAAATCTATTCTAATTTTTAATACAGCCAATCTTGTTTTTTTTTTTAAAGAAAAATCCTTCCTATCTATCATCTCTCACTTTCTTGGAAGTTTCACTTCTTCTCTTTTTAACTTGCCTCCCATACTCCTCCCTTGGGTCCTTATCTATATCTTTCATATTCAATCCAACCATCATTTCCATCCCCACTATTTTTTGCTGCCAGTTCACTCATAAATCTGCCAAATCTCTGTTTTCTTTCCAAAAATATATTTCAATTTATTCATTTCCATTTTTCTACCTCCTAATATATGTTTTCCCAACTTTATTTTGCCCAACTTTATAATCTTCTCCTTCTTTGCCTTCATTTGTGAGATCAAAATGTACATGTATTTGCCCACACCACTGCTTTTTGCACCAAATGAAGCTTCTGACTACTCTCTGGTGATGAGAGCATGAGTGACTCAACATAGAATCTGGTGCCTAACTCAAAGCTGAGCTAAGGTCCTAAAAGTCATGACAGCCATCTGCTCTTTGAGCCAGCATCATGAGTCCAGAAGGACACCCAGATTGTGCCACCATGACTATCTGGGGAAATACAACCCCATCCAAAATCAAGAAAGATAATTTCCCAATCCAGGTGGCCCCAGAAGACAAAGTTACTCAGCTAGGATTGAGCCAAAGCCAGTTGTTCCCTACCCAACCCCTTAGAGTTTCCATACATGGGAAGCATCATTTTCTTCACCAGAGGCAGAGATGTATAACTGGGTATCATCAGCATTTTCTGGTTTCAGATGACTTCACCCAGGGCTATGAAAGACCCCACCAGCAGCTTCATGTAGATGTTAAACAGGAACAGAAAGTACCAAAACATTGCAGCTCCTCACAATTTAAGTGCTGAGAGGAGGAGCTCTTGTCCCCAATCAACACCAATGGAGGAAGGAAGAGAACGAGAACAAAACAGTGTTACCCACTATGACCCTTCTGATAGTCCAGAAGGATATCATGGCTGATGGTATTGAAAGCCATTCTATGATCTCATGTTCAATTCTTCAGAGACTTTCAGATCTATTTATTCTTTCTTAACATACATAATGTTCAGGCAGCACTCTGACTCCACAAGTTATGTGGTAGATTAATAGTATAACTACTTCTTCCATATTTCAGAACCTGCAGTAACTCTCAGGGCTCCTAATGCTCATCTCAAATTCAGTATGAGCACTGAAGTTCTACAATTCAGATTTTAATCCATTTTTTCCCCTTTATCGCACCAATCAGCCTCTGAAACCCCTTCTACCTTTCCCATCATTTGGATCCATCTCTTCAATGATGGATCCTAAATTCTTTCATATTTATATTATCCCATTTAGCAAATGAATGCAGCCCTAAGAAGCAAAAAGGAAGTAGCAGAAGGGAAAGAAGAAAGATTTCTCCCTTGCATCAGCCTTCTAGCAGCACCAGGGTGATCTGTTTTTCCCAGGTTTGTCACTGTGTCAAGAACTAGCAATTTTATTTATTTGATTTTTATCCCACCATTATTATTTTTATAAATAACTCGAGGTGGAAAACATACCTAGTCCTCCTTCCTCCTCCTATTTTCCCAACAACAACAACAACAACAAACCTTGTAAGAGAGAATGACTGGCCCAGAGTCACTTAGCTGGTTTTCATGCCCTGAGGAAGGACTGGAACTCACAATCTCCTGGTTTTTAGTCCAGCACTTTTACCATTACACCAACTGGCTTTCATTTTTCAAGCGATACTTAGAAATCTGAAATTTTTTGCAACTTCTCACCTTTCTTCACACGTCTCACCACATGCTTTACTTATTTCTAACACTAGATTGGCTCAGACATAAACTGAGTTGCTTTCTAATTTTTCAGGAAGTTCTTTGATTTATTTCTATTGCTCCTACCCCAGAGGGATTTACTAAACATGAATTAAGAAATACTATTGCATTACTTGATTTGAAATATTACCCATGGAATGACTTTTTGTAAGTTATTTATTTTTGGGTGAAAACTACATTCATCTGAATGTCATGAAGCACAAAGGCAATCATCTTTAGAGAAAGGATATTCATTACATAAAATCAATGTATTGTATCTTGGACAACTCCAAGATGTGTAATTTCTAGAATTCTTCAGCCATCATGATCATTTTTGTCAAGATTGGGGGGGAAATAGCATTAAATTAAGAGATACCTTCATTTTGCTCTCCCAAAGCTCCCTTGGATAGCCTTACTACTCTGCTTCTCCAAATTATTCTGATCAATGGTCATTGTTTCCTTCTATTGTGCCTAGTGATACTGTTTTTTCATGAACCCTCTGTATCTTTGCATCTCCTTGAGCCACCAACTTGGGGGATGAATAGCTTGCAAACTCCAGTTTGGGTTTTACTGGGCCTTGAGTTCATGGCGACTCTCTAAAAATGACTGCTGCTCTAGTTTCCACGGCAACCATTTTGTGCACATTTTTCTATTCTCTCTTATTTAAAACTTTCATTAGATTTAACATTTAAATAGGAATTGATTAAAACATGACATTTCTAATGTTCTGAAAAATATTCGTTTTGCACAAAACCCCATTATATGATACAGACAAATTGGTTGATAGCCAATTTAGTTAACAGAGCTTTTCAGTTGACATTGGATCATACCACAAAGTGCAACATTCTCACAATAACTTTAAAGGTCTCGTTCAAACCCACACAAGCAGCTAGGGTGACAATATACATGGGTGGATTAGGACTCTTGAAGCTTTAAAGGATGAGCTACAGAAGACAAAATAGTTCCTGTGATCTAGAGCAGAAATCAGATTTAATGTTTTCCTCTGAAATAAGAACACAGCAGTGTTCTGAAGCAGTGTTTAGGACTATAACTCCCAGAATTCCAATCAGCTAGCTGAGAACTCTGGGAGCTGTAGTTCAACCGCTCTTCAAGGCCCTGGGATGCAGAAAGCTGGAATAAAAATAGCAAGGCTTAAACGCCATTATAGACATCTATTCCTTATAACAGGGGTGTCAAACTGGCAGCCCGTGGGCCAGATGCATCACGCGCACGCCACACCCACCCCAGCTCCTCGAAAGGGAAAAACATCGCGAAACGTCATGCGACGCCACAAGTTTGACACCCGTGCCTTATAACAAGAAAAGGAGGCCGAAAAAGGCCTCAAACCAGCTGAAAATAAGATGTGAGGCGCAGTGCAAGTAAAGGGGGGGGGGGCGCGTGAGAATTGCACGTGCATGCGCAGGGGGTGTGGGGGCATTGCCTTCTGGGTGTTGGCACATGAGTGCACAAGCACCAGCGCACACACAATTTTTGGCACAAGAGCCCAAAAAGGTTAGCCACCACTGGTGTATATATAACTTAGTTGACTAAAAATTGCACAGAATGCATTCAGGATCAAAACTGACTGGCAGGCCAAAATGGACCAAAATTCCAAATACGCATTGCTGTCATGACAACCTTTTGTAGCTGCATTTTGACATTGCCCTTAACTACTAAGTGGCAGAGTTTGTTGCACTTCTCACTACATTCTTGCCTATGGCAAACTTTTTTTTTTCTAAGTGGATGTGTACAGGTAGTGTTCGACTTACAACCACAATTGAGCCCAAAATTTCCCTTGCTAAGTGAAACATTTAAGTCAATTTCTTGCCACCGTTGTTAAATGAATCACTGCAGGCATGAAGTTAGCGACACGGTTGTTAAATGAATCCGGCCCTCCCCATCGACTTTGCTTGTCAGAAGGTCACAAAAGGGAATCATATGATCCCATGACATCACAACCGTCATAAATATGAGTTCGTTTTCAAGCGTCTGAATTTTAATCATGTGATCATGGGGATGCTTCAAAGGTCATAAGTGTGAAAGCCAGTCATAAGTTACTTTTTTTACTGCCGTTGTAACTTCGAATGGTCGCTAAATGAACTGTTGTAAGTTGAGGACTACCTGTATAGTGTAAGGCTGCAAACCTGTATCCTTTACCCGAACATAAGACCTACTGAATTTCATGGGATCCACTACTCAATGAGTAATTAAGCACATGGTTGCACTTTTTCCCTCACATAAATATCAGACAAATGGCCCATAAACTTTACTTGCCATTCCCGCCTTAAATATGGCCTTCAGATCTTCCCCAACCCCCACTTGTGGCAGCTTTAAGCCTTCTTAGCTTTTCTGTTTTATACTAATTCTTGCTGAAGCAGATAAGCTGTGTTTGGGTTACTTCTTTTCAGACTACAAATGGGGAATTATGTGATTTAGTGCTGCCAGAAAAATTCTCTGTGCACAGAAGACTAGGTACCAAAAACAAGTTTTGACTATAATATCTGGTTTTCTATACAGAGATTATATGCAATTCATGTTTTTGTATTGGAGATGGGGAGAGAAAGAGAGAAAAAGAGGACATAATTCTTTATAGCCCAGATAAAGCCTTGCTCCTTCAGTGAAGATTAAAATATCATCTCTGCAGAAGATCAGCTATCAAAATCTCACAGGATTTTTTTTAAAAAAAGTTAATAAACAATTGTGGAAAATAAGACATAAAAGTGGGATTATGGCCTAGAAGAACTTTATGGCGTTCTCCATGCTACTTTTTTCCAATTTAAGATTCCCCTAGAAATACTCTTGCTTGAGTGATGTGGGGAAAATACAAGTACCGTAGGTTGACCTTCAATCAGAATAGATCTGGAAGGGACCTTTGAGGTCTTCTAGTCCAACCCCCTGCTCAAGCAGGAGACCCTATACCAGGGGTGGCTAATTTTTTTGGCACCGAACGCCGAAACGGGAGCGCATGCGCCGGACACCAGAAAAGCGTGCAGGAGTGGTGGAAACTGGCAGCTTAACTTTCCAATGCACACACCTGGTCTTCCAGTTTCTAGCATGTATGCGTGCAGTTGACCAGCCCCAGGGAGCTGCTCTTCTGGTTTCTGGCGCTCCTGCATGCGCATAGACCAACTGACCGGCACTCATGTGCACACTGGAACTCAGAAGAGCAACGGTCGACGGCTGGCAGTGAATATACACAATATTCCTTCCATCCTCTATTTTTCCCACAACAACTTTCTTAGGTGGGTTGGGTTGATAGAGAAAGACTGGCTCAAAATCACCAGCCAGCTTTCATGCTTTTTCATGCTAGGACTAGAACTCACAGTCTCCTGCTTCCTAACCTGGTGTCTTAACTACTATCCCAAACTAGCTCTTTTTTTCTCTGGACCAAACTAGTTCTCTTTCTTCTCTTCTTCATTAACTAGTTTCATACAAAATTTCCATGATTTGTTGCGTTTGGCCTTGGTTTGGTGTGAACATTATTAAGAACGTAAGAATGGTGAATTCAACAGATTCACCAGCCATTGAAAGAACAGAAAAAAACCCACAAGACTACAAATTAATTGCTAAATGGTAAGGTCCCAGTGGTTCCAAGTGTGTTCGGTTTATTTGTAATCCTAAAACTCAACATGTGATTTTAATTATATGTGGAATTATGATGCCTAAACACACCTGATAGGCATATATCTGATTTTAGTAACGAAAAATACACTTTTGTATCAGGGAGATAATCATGGAGGTTGTATTTCAATGTAAAGTTACCCATTTTACATGTTTGAACTGGTGCATAGATCAGTAAGCAATTATAATTCATGTTTCACAACTTTCCCAAGTTCACAGAACACTTTGCCAATAAAAAAAAATGAAAAACTGTGCTATGTGTGTATGAGGGTGGGGTGGGGTGGAGCCGATCCTCTCCTCCCCAAGTCAAATACATTATTTTAGAGGGGAGAAAAAAATGATTAAAAATAATTATTTTAAACACATTGGAAATCATGCACAAAAATACTGGCACCCATTTTTTTTAACTGAAGTTCATTGATAACATTGCAAAAATCCGAAAGAGTGATGAATTAAAATGGACATATTAACTTATCACTACTATAGATGAGTGAGGAATGCCAGGTCTCTGGGACTGTGGAAAGCTTGAAAGAAGGTCTGTGACACGTCATTTTGAAAAGTTGTCATTGCTCAGGATGACATGAAGTGCTTTAATGAGGCAAAGTGTCATTTTGATGCCTCATCAATGCAAGTAGTGTGGCCATTACGGCATGAAAAGTATCATCAAGACAAAGTCAGACCAGGTTATACATCTCTTTTCACCTCTCTCATAATTTATGTTCCCACAGCATGCCTTGTCACTACCATCTGGGTAAACATCTGACTGCCCATAGGCACAGATGGTAAGATTGGAGGGGTATCTCAGTAGCAGTGCCCAGTGGGTCTCTGGGCTGTATTTCTAATTTTTCTGAGACATGTTTCCATGATCTTGGTGCATATTGAAGTGACAAATACGATTGAAAGATCAGTTTTGTCATTCCCAGTCCTTATCTAAACAATCAATAAGGTACAAGAGGGGCAACAAACCAAGGATCACCCCAAACTTGTCTTTCTACTGATATTTGAGAGAAAATTACCCTATGAAAATTACATGTGAGGGTTCCAAGATGTTTATTTGCAAGTTTGGGTGGATGGTAATTGGATCTAGGACAACTCACTACAGCGAACTCACTGCGGGACAACTTGCCCTGGCCAACTCATCGCAAGACAACTTGCTGCAGGACAAGGATTACACTAATATCAAAGAAATGGTAGAATAGAATCATTAAAGCAAGGATGCAAAAGGAGGAAGAACATGAAATGTGAACGTCAAAAATTAAAATATTTTTATAATTATTTTAAATATTTGAATTGAATTGTTGAATTATCCTGCAGCAAGTTGGCCGGCAGTGAGTTGGCTGTAGCAAGTTGGCTTCAGCAAGTTAGCCACACCAAGTTGTCCCATTCTGATGGTAGTCTAGATTATTTAGGTAAGGAATCAATGAGCTGATGCATAAGTTGAACAACAGGAAAGCCACCATGCATAACCCTTCTAAAAGTGGTAATTTCTTTAGTAAGATGCTCTTGGGTATTACAACAGATCCTTAAATATGAATTGTACATTCTCAATATCAGGAGAAGTAGACAGTGATTGATTGTTGTTGTCAACAATTTGTGCCAAAGATTCTCCCTGAAGATCATGTCAAAGACAGAACAGCGAACACTGCACAGAGAAATAAATTCAGTTTACAGGCATGTTTTTTTCTGCTAGCTAGAGCAGTATAAAACCTGGGGATAGAACAGAATACATTGGGCAAAAGCCAAATTGTTTGCTCTTCAAAAGTATTCATCCAATCAACTAGTTGACATATACAGTATATACCAGGCATGGAATTTGCTAGTTATTCTCAACAAGATACATGTCTATGGAGATTCTCAGTCATCCAGGTCATGGTTGTCCCAAAGATGCTTTTTCAAAAGACAACTGGACTTTGTTTTTCCTTGAAGATGTTTAACTTCTCATTTGAGAAGCTTCTTCAGTTCTGGGGCCACCATTCCATGTTGTCCTTAGTTACCTCTGTTGTTATGTACTTACTTTTATTTGCCTTATTCTACTTTAACCTTGTTTTATCTCATTCATCTTGTTAATTTTATTTTGTTGCTACATAACTTTAGTTAATGACCAAAATAAAGTATCTTCTTTTTCTACTCCACAATTTCTTTCTTACTAGAAATATCTTGAGATGGTTAAATCCAAATCCAAACCCCTAAAGGAAGGAGGCACTGAGGTTGTAAAATGTGACATGGGAAGATAAGTTTCAGTGGCAATGATCCAAACATGTAGCTTGTCTTCCTCAGATCTCCCTTTTCTATTCAGCACGACTGGATATTTAAAAGCAGTGAAAAATATGCTAAACCATATATTTTATACAATTTGAGATATAAATAATCTTTCCATTTTTTTAATCCTAGCATTTTTCTGGTTAAGTGCAGGGTCTGCTGTTTTTCAGACTTGATCCATTGGTTGCAACAGAAATTGATTGACTGGCTTGTCATCTGAGCCTGACGACATGGCCCGAGAGAGAATGACTGGCCCAAAGTCACCCAGCCAGTTTTCATGGCTAAGGTAAGACTTGAATTCATGGTGCCTTGGTTTTTAGCTTGCTGCCTTACCACTAGAACAAATTGGCTCTTTCAAATGTATGAGCCCAAATTGGTACCTAAGACCTCAACATTAATGATGATGTTATCCATTCAGTCATGTCCAGTTCTTGGCGATTCTATGGGCCATCTACATCTTCCAATCTTGCACTACTTCTTCGAATTCTATGCTCTGCCTGATGTCAACTTTGATAGTGAAGTCCTCAACATTAATGTTCCATATATAAAAAATGGGGCATCTTACAATTTTTGTTGAATTATTTTATTGAATTTTATTGAATTATTAATACAGTGGAGAAAGTCCACTCTTCACAAGAAGAGTTTTCCACTCCTCTACTCATTGCAGAATACCTTATGCCACCAGACTTGAAATTCTAGACCTAGACAACCTAGAACTATGATGCCTTCAGTCTGATCTAAGTATAGTACATAAAATTATTTATTGCAATGTCCTACCTGTCAATGAATATTTCAGCTTCAACCATAACAATACAAGAGCACACAATAAATACAAACTCAAGGTAAACTGCACCAAACTTTATTGCAGGAAATATGACTTCAGCAACACAGTGGTCAATGTCTGGAATACACTACCTGAATCTGTGGTTTCTTCCCCAAACCCCAAAACTTTAATCTTAGACTGTCTACTTTTGACCTCACCCCTTTCCTAAAGAGGTCTGTAGGGGGCGTGCATAAGCGCACCAACGTGCTTACTGTCCCTGTCCTATTGTTTCTTTTTCTTTTTTCTTATTCGTATCCATTTCATGTATTCATAACTATGTTTATACTTATACCTGTTATCTTATAATCGCTTGACAAAATAAAATAAATAAATAAAAATAAAATAAATTTTCCAGCATCAGGTTTTCAAAGCTGACTCATTTGTTAGAGGATTGATAATTCATATTGAATCTTGATATGATGCATTGTCCTAAGCCAGGGGTGTCAAAGTCAAGGCCTGTGGGCCAGATCCGACCCGTAGGGTGCTTAAATCTGGCCTGCAAGGCTGCCCTGGAAACAGCGAAGGACCAGCCAGAGGTGCCTCTGCCAGCAAAATTGGAGCTTGGGAGGCTGCGACATCCTCCTGCAACCCTCTGCCAATGAAAACAGAGCACCATTTTTGCTGGCAGGAGGCTGTCACAGCCTCCTAAGCTCTGATTTTGCTGGCAGAGTGCTTCGGCCGCCACAGGCACCCCCAACACAAGTGACATTGAGCTGGCCATGCCCACCCTGGCCACGCCCATCTGGCCCCAAGATGAGACACAACCCTGATGCGGCCCTCAATGAATCGAGTTTGACACCCTATCCTAAGCTGTCCCTATGCAGGTGTGCTCTGAAGGAAACCCCATGACTATATCTAAGTTAGCACTTTAAGTGACTTTCAACTTTCTCAAATAATATTGTACCACTGTTCTATCTGTGGTGTTATTATATTAGAATATTACATAATAGCATAGCAAAAAGGAAAACCGATCTACAGTGCTAAGAGCACATATTCTTTCATTGCTATCAGTACATGTTAGCCAGTATATCCAACAGTAAGCGGCATCCTATAGATAAAACTATGGGAGAATCCAAAATGTTCAGTAAAAAAAAAAACAGAGACCATCCAACAATCGCTTTTGGCTCTTGGACAATATAATAAAACTTCAGGTTAACAGACTTTACCCACAATGGCTTTAGCCTCCCATTTTCCCATCCAATTTTCATTTGGATTCCATCCCTCCATTAATTAAATTGATGATTTATCTGTTAAATCAAAGTTTTTATTCAAATGACACCATTTATGTCAATTACACAATTATGCAGCCAATGCCAATTGACCCAAACAATTCAAAGTTGGATTTAATGAACTTCTCCTTCCCAGAATGGTGTTACCTGCATCTATCTCCCCCACCCCCACCCCCAGAACAAAGGCCCCTTAACAAACTAAGCCTTTGGTTTTCTAGGACATGTGCTTAATTACCTTTGCATTTTCTGCCCTTTCAATTTAATTCTGCAATCTGCTTGTCATTCCACAGGAGGTTAAATACCAGTGATTCTCTGCTAGCAAGGAAAATATTGAAATCCATTGGAAAGAAAGGACGTGGCTTTTTGAAATATTTGAACACCGTGTTTATACTGGCAAAAGGTAATGCTATAACGGAACCCAGCAGGAGAATAATCGAAGGTGTGATCTCTCTCTTCTTAATTTAATACATTTAAGGACAAGCCCAGCAAGTAGCTTATGGCATCCCTCCCTGAGTTTTGTAACACACAAATGGTAAGGTGAGAAAATCACAGATGTTTCAAGAACCACTGCAGCAAAGGAATGTTTGTTTAATAAAGCATTCAGTTTCTCATAGCACAAATCAGGGACGGCACCCAAGATGAAGAGCAGATGGCAGCCAGTGTGTTTGACAGCATGTTCAGACGTAAATCTAGACAAACATGTTATTGTATTCTTAATCCAAAACTCATTGCTTAGAAGTAATAGTCAAAGGATGGAATATACTCTACTACATTTCCATGTAACAGCACTAGGACTGGGATGTTAGGGTCTTCCAGCAGAGGTACTTTTACTGATGGAACACACTGCTGGAGAGCTATTGCAGAGTTTGTGTACTCACTGTCATCTAGTGGAATTAATTTTATCACCTCCAGATGAATATCTCCAATCCCCTCTCTTTTTTCTCAACAACAACCCTGTGATTAGGTCAGGCTGAAAGATTACCTGGCCAAAGATCATCTAATAAATTATATAGCTGAAGAGAAAGCTGAAGAGATGATAAAAAATCTGGAGACTAAATCATACAATGAACCTTTAAGGAAGCTAGGTATCTCCAGGATGAAAAGGTTTACAGGTGACATGATAACTGTCTTCCAGGTGACACGAGAGGCTGTCACTTTTTCTTCAAAGTATCTGAGAGCAGGACAAGATGGAAACTCCTTAAAAAGAGATCAAATAAGGGTAAACTTCCTGATTGTGAGAACAATTAATCAGTGGAATAGCTTGCCTCCTGGAATTGTGGGTGCTTCATTGCTGGAGGCTAAAGAATGCTGGGAGTTGTCGTTTATTTTATGCTGTCACAGCATAAAATACTTCACATGGTTGTTGTGATGGTGAAATGATGATGAGACTAAATCATGTAAACATATTGGCAGGAATAGGCATGACTTTTGTGCTGTTATTATTATTCACAATGCCACCAATGCATATAGCATTTGATATAACAACATTTGAAAAGGCAGACTCTTATCTCAACAAGTTGCAGTCTAGTGAAAAGTGGTGCAAGGATATGCCAGGGAATAGTGAATGAAAGTTTTGGATGTCCCCTCTTTTTTGAAGCTGGTATAAAACTTACCCAAGTCCTGTGTAAAATAAAGATGACTGGAGAAGTTTGAAGATAAAATCCAACTTTATCATTCCAAACATGAATGACAAAATTCTTATAGAAGAATCTTTACTCAGTTTAATTGATTATGTACCATCAAGAAGTGACCATATAGATAGTCCATTTCCTAGATGAAATTGTATTCATACTGGGGGAAAAGGGCTGAAAGGAAATGCATTAGAAAAAGATCAGAAGACAGGAGTAATGTATAATATGCCTAAATAATGCAAGATGTAGGAGTAAAGTGGAAATATTCATATTAATGGTATTCCAAGGGACCTTTCTCCATATAACTATTTGCTATGATGGTATATGTATTTACTTGGAAATCCAATCAGGTAAGGAAGTGGATATGTGATTGCAGTTTTTGTGTAATATTTCTTTGCAAAGCTTTCATTTTTGAAGTAGAATATTGAAGAATAATTATAGCCATGTATGCAGAATGTTTGCAAATGTCATTCTTACGCCTTGTATTGTAGCTATTTGACATGATCAAGTAAAAGAGTGCGTGCACTTAAGAGAGAAAATATCACTGTTACAAATATGTACTTTCATGGAAATTTTTATTGATCAGATTTTTTAACCCACCTTTATTACTTTATAAATAACTCAAGGTAGTGAACATACATCATACTCTTTCCTCCACCTCTTTTTCCTCACAATAACAACCTTTTGAGGTGGGCTAGGCTGACAGAGGGAAATTGGCCCAAAGTCACCCAGCAGGTTTTCATGACTAAGGTGGGACTCAAATTCAGTCTCCTGGCTGCAACCTCACCATCTTTTCACACCAAATAAAAAATAAACAACTATATTGCCTGTGTTCACATACTATGCTAATAAGCTACTCTTTCTTATAGCTTGTTCACTGTGTCATTAAACCACAAGTGACAGAATTACCACATTATACTATGCCATGGTTGACAACTGAAATGATGATACAAAACACATTAAGCTAGAACCAAATAGAACCACATAACTTGATTGTGAACTTAGCCAAGGTGAATTGTAAACCATGGTTTATGAATAAATATGTAAACCCAGCCAATTAGAACAGTGACATGCTAAATAATGTTCACTTGATCTGACATGTGAACCCAATTACAGTATGAAAAGAGATTGGTGTGGTGATAGGAGGGAAATACTCTCTTCAGGAATCAAGTGTGATTACATCAGAAATTACCAGTGTAAAAGGAAAGAGCACAGATCATTATTTTTCAGAATGTACGCTGTAGAACTCTTGGGTTCTGAAAGAACTCCAAAAGAAGAGAATATTCATAGCTCAGAGTTAAAACAAAGGGTCCTTGGTGTTCTCTGAGCTTGACTGTTTTCTTTCAGATGTTTCACTATACAATTCATCAGTACTAGTGAATCTGGGGTTTACTCCTTGTTTATAACAACCTAGCTCTGCAATAATCTGATGGGGCTCTATGAGAGATTAAGGGGTGGGTGGGATTCATTGGAACACAGCCAATTTTCTACTATTAGTTCTTTGCCTCTTTATTGGAGTTTTTAATTGATAAGGTCCACAGCTTGAAGAAGCTTGAAAGTTCTTGCCCTAGATAAGGCTATGAGGTAGGTAAGAAACTGCTTTTTAAAAATGCTGCCAAATATCCATCCAGCTCTTCCCTCCTCCTTCCCCCAATCCTCTCCACCAAATGTCTGGATAGAACAAAACTTAGCATTTGAATGTTGCCACCCCCCAAACTGTGGGGAACTTGAATTTCTACAGTTCAAATCCTGGGAGATAACTGAGGGTTATGAGTTAACTAAGGGGTGCCATCTTCTCTCCCCAATTCACCATGATCAATTCACCAATTCATCAGTGGTGAATTCAAAATTAGTCAGGCGTTTCCTTATCTTTGAAATAATGAGATGTAAGAATGTTAGCAAACTCTAGAAAGGTATAGGAGAAATCCTAGAGGATTCCGCAACTTGTCCCACCTTGGCAGATTGCTTTCTGTAGGGGCAAAATGCAGGAGTTGTGTTTACAGATTTGCGAGATGACTCCATTTACATTCCTTTATGAAAAGCCAGAAGGCCTGACTCTTATGTCTTGTCAAACCCTGAAAGCTATAATAAGAGATTGGCTGTCTGTGTCTGTGTGTCTGTGTGTCTGTGTGTGTTTTGGCTGGATGTGCTTCCTCTCATCAAAGGTAAATGGAAGAAGCAGGCAGCCACGCTGATAAGAGAGAAAAACATCCCATCCAGGTCTCAGTGATGCAGGCCAGACCTAAACATTACACACCTAAATAATGTGTGAAAGAATCATTCAATCATTCAGAAAACCACTTGTTTCCTGCTGAGATAATTCTACAGTTCGTGACAGGCTGTGGAAAAAATGTGTATGTTAAATGAACAGACTTTGTACTGCCGATCTCCCCCTACGCACTCCTGTCCAAGCCTCGTTTCTGCTGCCAGGATCATTTCAGCCTTTGAGAAAACCCGGTGGTCTCATTGTATTACTAATTTTGCCTTCTATCCGAAAGCAGTTTTGCAAATCTCTGACTGGTAAAAATTTCAAGCCCTTCTAATTTATTTATTTACGTGTATCGTATTATTTTTTCTACAAATAACTCAAAGCAACAAACGCAGACAATACTTCCTCCTCCTATTTTCCCCACAACAACAAACCTATGAGGTGGGTTGGGTTGAAAGCAAGGGATTGGCCTAAAATCAGCCACCCGGCGCTCATGCCTAAGGTGGAACTATAAATCACAGTCTCCTGGTTTCTAGCCTAAGGTCTTAACCATCAGGCCAGGCTACCTAATTCATAACTTTTGAAATTTACAACACACAAAACATGCACTTTTATTGTTGTTAGTTGCGAAGTCATATCTGACCCATTGCGACCCCATGGACAACGTTCCTCCAGGCCAGAGGTGGTATTCTGCAGGTTCTGACCAGTTCTGGAGAACTGGTAGCGGAAATTTTAAGTAGTTTGGAGAACCGGCAAATACACCTCTGACTGGAGATTTTACAGTATCCTTCCTCTGTCACGCCCACCAGGCCACACCCACAGAATCGGTAGTATAGTAAAAAAAATTTGAATCCCACCACTGCTTCAGGCCTTCCTGTCCTCTATCATCCTCCGGAGTCCATTTAAGCTAACACCGACTGCTTCAATGACTCCATCCAGACACCTCATTCTCTTCATCCCCTTCTTCTTTTGCCCTCAATCTTTCCCACTACATGCATTACATGTATTTTTTTTTCAGTGTGGTTTTAAAGAGAGCCACAACCAGCCACCTGGTTTGTAAGGGTCCAGCTCCTACGTTAGCAGACTCTCGACTGTGGGCAATCCTTGTGGCAGCCTCATTGATAGCAATTTGTTGTAATTTTGGCATAAACTAAAACCCCACAGAGGACCTTAGCAACAATGGATTCTGTTAGGATTCAATATTCCCAGTCCTGTAGTTTTAAGTGATAGTTAAAACTACAGTTTTACTGAATGAACATGTATTGTACTATCTTATTTCTCATCTTTTTTCATCTTCTCATCTTTCCTACTATCTTCTCCTATTGGTTTCTTATGATTTATCAATTGTTGTTTGTAACTTATGATTAATAGTTGTAACTATGATTGTGATCTATGACCTATTACTTGCTGTTTAGATGTACACTGTGAGCTTATGCACCGGAGACAAATTCCTTATATGTCCGATCACACTTGGCCAATAAAAAAAATTCTATTCTATGCTGTTCTGTTTCGTTCCATTCCTATTCTATTTATTGCATTCTAAGAAGAGTGATATTCTCTGGACTTGTTGCTATAAAGCATCAATAAAAGTTATTCTAACTATGATGAACAATAAAGGAAAAAAGTAAAACCATAAGAAACATGCACTGTCAATGCCCATAAGTAGCCGGTTAATTTTTATGCAAATTTAAATAATTCACTTTCAGCTGTTTAAATCCCAGCCCTTTGTAAGTATTATCACAGCTCTCTCTCCAACTTGATCTTTTTTCAACATCTTGGGCTGCTGTTCCAAGAATTCCCATCTAGTATTCCCATCACATAAAGCACTGGTACTGGTAGGCATTTGACAGCTGGGGTTAAAAAGAGAAGAATGTCTGAAGGTAATCTTGTGGTTTGAGAGAGAACATTTGGGACTCAACAAAATGTAAGTCTTTTTTCATTTTAAAATAAGAATTATTATTAGACATTTTTGATCCCCCCATTTCTATATATAACTCAAGCCAGTGTTCACATCTAATACTCCTTTCTTCTTCATTTTTCCCACAACAACCAAACTGTAAGGTGGATCAGGCTGAGAATGACTGGCTCAAAGTCACGTAGTCAACTTTCATTCCTATGGAAGATCTAGAACTCACAGTCTCTTGGTTTCTAGTCTGGCATCTTCACCACTACACCAAACTGGCTCTTTTCAGTTGTGCAACTAAATATATAAACTTCTCTTTTTGATGTTTAAATTCCTCTTCCAACCATACTTAAGTGTATAGTGCGCGTATGGGTGAAGCATTCTCTTCTGCATGAAAAAGAAGGCAGACTCTGTAGTATTCCATTTTCTTTTACTTTCCTCTAATATCTTGCTCTAACATCTTGCCTTTATCCTTGCAACTTGACGGTTCGTTCTCTCTCCTTTCTGGTTGCAATCAAATATTGCATGTAGATAATCCCAGCTCCTCTAAATTTACTTTATCATGGCTTGCTGAACAGCTAATTTACTCTATTGAAACTCAATCCAGTTTAGAATCCTCAGACATGGAATATGATAAACTAATCCTTTAGTCCAATTTTGTCCAATCCCACCAGGATTTTGGAGTTTTTTAACCTCTACTTGTATCAATGGAGTTTTGCATACTTTTGCATTTATACAAACTAACATTTATATAAATAAGAAGCCTGAATAGTGGTGGTGGGGCAGGATTAAACTACTCACACCATATGCAGTGGTCCTAGTCTAGATCCATTTTATACCAGAATTAAGGACATTCCTGAGGACCATAAACAGATGCATGGGAATCCACAGCAGAGGGATTGCATTCTGTGATCCAGATACTGTAACTCTCACCTCCCTTAAACATTCATCTAGAATTCTGTCTGGTTTACTGGGAATAGCAAAATTTACAGGCTAACAAACCTTCTGCCTTGAAAAAAAAAGGATATACCTGATTTAAACAAGTTTATACACAAAGTTGACTGATTATGTGCCATCGAGTTAGTGTGAGTTGTTACCATAGGTAACAACTTTTTCAGCAATTATTTGTCCCTAATCTGGTCCTGATTTTCATATTCAGTACTATCTATTTTACCACATCTTGTTCAATTATAGCTACATTCAGGAGTGCTGAAATATCTGTATGATCAAAGAGCAGATGTAAGTTCTTGGTCTGGGTGACTTTTGAGCATTTAACAATGGCCTGTTTAAAGTCCTGGAATTGAATTGTTTTAAAGCTCTGCCATACTATACCTCCTAATCTAATACAAGTAATCCTCCTCTTATATCAGTCATTTAGTGACCTTTCAAAGTTACACCAGTACTGGAAAAAAATGACTTATGACTATTTTTCAAACTTACAACTGTTGCAACATTCCCATGGTCATGTGATCAAAATTCGGTCATGAGTCAACTGATTCATATTTATGACTGTTGCAGTGTCTTGGGGTCAGGTGATCAGCTTTTGCAACCTTCTGATAAGCAAAGGGCAAAGGGGAGGCCAGATGCACTTAAAAACCGTGTTACTAATGCAGCAACTGCAGCGATTCGTTTAACAACTGTGGCAAGAAAGGTCGTAAAATGGGAAAAATTCACTTAACAAATGTTTCAATTAGCAACAGAAATTTTAAGTAAGACTACTTGTAGTTATTGCCATAAGAAAAACAAAGCAAAGTATAGGTCTATCTATAGGAACAGCTTACTATTTTCTATAGATATTCTTCGGGTCTCCAAAACGTGGTTGAATGAATGAATGAATTCTTTATTGGCCAAGTGTGATTAGACACACAAGGAATTTGTCTTGGTGCATATGCTCTCAGTGTACATAAAAAGAAAAGATACATTCGTCAAGAATCGTCAAGCAGTTTAAACAATTGGTATATGAATGCTGAAGCTATTTAAAATGCAGTGCTGTTTTTTAACCTTAAAATGTGTGTGTGTGTGTGTGTATGTGTGTGTGTGTGTAAGTATTTATATTTCTGTTCTGCATTTTAGATCATTTCAATACACTGCACTTTCCTTTTATATTTTATGCAAACAGATGAAAAGAAAAGGTATGTTCTCAGTTGAAAAAGAGAGAAGTTCTTCAAAATAGTTCCAGGCAAAGAAACTACATTTTTTTTCCTTACCAGCTGTCATTTAATTATATGAAAGAAAGCTCCTGTTCAAATATTTCAAAGGAAAATATAATTTCCTATATTTCCAAAGCAGAACCCTTTGTGGAGGAACAAACTTAGCTTTCTACAAAATTCTTCTTTTAGAGACAAACATTTCCCTATAGAAAAAATGTCCATTCAAGAGAATGAACACCACAAATTACAGTGGAGCCTCCGGTCGCAACCATAATCTGTTCCAGGATTTCGGCCGCAGCCCAATTTGGTCATGAACGAAAGCATGACTGTCTGAGCATGCGCAGACAAACCCCCCTCCCAAAATGGCGCCAAAGGGGAAATCTGCATGAAGGGAATCTTTCTGTGCCAATTTTGTTCACCACCTGATTTTTGAATCGTGACCCAATTCAAAAATCGGGTGGGTTTTTTGTTCGCCACCCGATTTGGTCGCAACCCAAGGTTCCACTGTATGTGTTTGGCCCTCTCTGTGTTTTGGTATAAAATGAATTGGGGAAGAAAGGGAATACTATCTGGCATAGATTAATCCTACTTGATTTGGAAATCACTCTTTGTTTTGTGCTCTCTAACACCCTTGAATTCTTGCCTTAAGCATTTATGGATAGTCTCAGATAACTAATCTTCAAAAACTCAGACATTTCAAATAATGATGAAAATGAAGATACTTCTCCATGTTTTCTCTCACACATTCCTCTACTGTTCTTTGCCAAGGGTTTCTTCTCTGATTACACTCTCTTTTCTTCTTCTTATTTCTACTCTATGATGCAGACAAAAAACAAATACAAGGTTTTGCTTTGTAACAAGATTATCACCAAGTATGGTACACGAAAGTATAGGTTGAGGTTTCTTGAGTTCATGAAGTGTTTATCTTGCAGTGCTTAAATTGATGCCATTCATTATACCACAGCTGTATTCTTCCAAAGTTCAGAGAAACTATGAGACCTAGAAAAAAACCCGAAGTACATTGACTTCCAACTCATTTCCACCATCAACAAACAAACACAATCAAACAAACCCTGGAGGTTTCTCTTGATGCTTCTCCATGGAGTCATAGAAACAAAACAGAAAACAAAGTGTAGGCAGATGGCCAATATAGAATGGCAGATCTACAGTATATCCAGAATCATACTCACTAGAGCCACTAAGTCAGTATTGAATCTTATACCATATAACAGAACAGAATTGGAAGGGACCTTGGAGGCAGGAGTGGGATTCAAAAATTTTAACAACTGGTTCTGTGGGCGTGGCTTAGTTGGTGGGCATGGCTTGGTGGTCATGTGACTGGGTGGACATGGCTTGGTGGTCATGTTATTGGCTGGGTGTGGCCAACAATATCATTCACATCGAGGCACCTGGCCTCTCATGACTGTGGGGATGCTGCAACAGTCATAGGTATGAAAAATGGTCACTCACATCAAGGCATGCATCTCCTCACCTGGCCTCTCATGACTGGGAATGCTGCAACAGTCGTAAGTGTGAAAAATGGTCATAAGTCACTTTTTTCAGTGCCATTGTAACTTTGAATGGTCACTCCACACAAGCAAAGTACCAGCAAAGGGGGGGGGGGGGACTCCAGAGAAGTTCCTGAGACAGGAAGCCTAGTCCTGCCAAGAATATAATAAGGGTTAATGGAGAGGCAGTTTTTGTAAGCAACACCAGAATGTTTCCTTCCTGCCTTCCTTACAGGATTAGGCCAGTAATTTTTTCTAACAACCGGTTCTGCGAACTGCTTAGGATGTTAACAACCAGTTCTAATGAATAGGTGCGAACTGGTAGAATCCCACCCGTTTGGAGGTCTCAAGCAGACCCTATACCCGTGATGGCAAACCTATGGCATGCATGTCGGAAAAGGCATGCAGAGCCATCTCTCTGGGCATGCCAGCTGTTCCCCGTTGCTTTTTCGGGTTCCAGCCCATGTATGCCCGCTGGCCAGCTGGTCTTCCTGCATGCGGGAGCACCAGAAACCAGAAGATTATCTCCCCAGCGCACATGTTCATGCTGGCTAACTGGTCTTTGCGCTTTTGAACATTAGAAACCGGAAGACCAGGTGGCCAGCGCACATGCGTGTGCCAGGATGCTGACCTTTCAGTTTTTGGCGCTCCTGCACACCATGCCGAGGACCTGCTCTTTTGGTTTCTGGCCTGCACTCGTGTGCACACTCCTGTTTTGGCACTCGGTGACAAAAAGGTTTGCCACCACTGCCCTATACCATTTCAGACAAATGGTTATACAATCTGTTTTTAAAAACCCCCAGTGTTGGAATACCCACAGCTTCTGGGAGCAAATCTCCTTAGTTCTAGGTTGCTTTTTCTCCTTGATTAATTTCCATCCATTGCTTCTTGTCCTGCCTTCAGATGCTTTGGAAAACAGGCTGAACTCCTTTTTGTGGCAACCCCTTAGATATTGGAATACAGCTATATCACCCATAGTTCTTTTCATTAAATTAGACATACCCAATTCCTGCAACTGGTCTTTATATATCTTAGCCACCAGTTCTCTAATCATCTTTGTTACTCTTCTCTGCACTCTTTCTAGAGTCTCAACATCTTTTTTATATTGTGGTGAACAAAACTGGATGCAAGTTTGGTCTTACCAAGGCATTGTAAAGTAGTATTAACACTTCATTTGATCTTGATTCTCTCCCTCTATTAATGCAGCCTAGGATTGCATTGGCTATTTTGATAGCTGCAGCACACTGCTGGCTCATATTTACAATATGTGCTTGTGCACTAGGACTCCAAGATTCCTATTTATTTATATAGATTTAATGGAGCTTAACAAAAATGAAAATGCTTGATTTTATAATATTGATGTAACCGGTTTATATTGTTTAGCAACAATATCCTGTGCTTGGTAGTTGTTCTATAAACAACTGCAATGAGACCTAAACAATCCCAAACTCATATTGGTTTTGTGGTACTTTTAAACCGCATTGTGAAAAAAGTTAGAAAAAAGGGCTGAGAATATTAAACTCAAATTAAAGGCAATTCTGAGAGACGTGGTTTTCCACTGTCCTAAATATCTACTACTCGGCTGTTCTCCAATACTTTGTCTTTGATGGAAGTGCTTCTGATGGTACAGGCAGGGTTGAAAAATTGGCTAAAGTGTCGGCAAAACAATGGATGGTGTTCCATTTTCCTGTTACATAATCTGAACATAATCTAATTCTATATACATTTCCTTATAAATTGATAAAGTGGGATCCAATTTCATAGCCCAGGTAGTGTTGGTGACATCATGGAAGCTCTTTTAACTGCTGTCTAATATGGGCTAACCCTGACTTCTGATGCGAGACCTTAAGCTGGTTTTCTCAATGCCCCCTTTAACTATTTGGAAGCTTCCTACCAACATGTGGAACTTCCATTGCATTTTATTTCCTTTGAACGTTCTAAGCATATTTTCAGTTGCAAGTAGATGTGTTGTAATTTTAGAAATTTTCTTCATGTGACAATCACCATTGGAGGATTCAGTGAATGGGACTCACGTACAGCTCACTGGAAACTTCCTCTATCATAATACACTGTATTCTTTACACATACATGATTCTGCTTATTGGGCTACATGCATATCTATTTGTCATCTATTATCTGTCTGTCTGTCTTTCACATCTTCCAGTCTGCACACACTCTCTGATCAGTTTTTTAAAAAACTTTTAAGTACAAATAAGCTGGGAAAGGATTCATTTTAATTTTATCTTTGAGTATGAAAGTCAGCTAAGTGACTGGGCCCATCTCTGAGCCCAATCCACCTCTCAAGGTTATTGTTGTGGGGAAAAGTATGCTTGCCACCTTGAGTTATACATAAAACAGAAGGGATAAACAACAACAACAATACATCTCAGGTGGGACTACAGTTCCTACAGAACAGATGGAATATTAATGAATGACAAAAGCCCTTCATCAAGAAAGACAATGTACTAAATTGAAGGTAAGTGGGAATAATTCAGTGATTATAAAGCTCCAATTCCAACATAATCTTTGTCAAAAAGTTGTAATGTTCACTGTTTATAAAATAAGGCTTTTGATTTAAGAGATGGAGGAACAGTGGGTTGCTTCAAAGATACAAGGGTCTCACGATGCTAAATATGGGAAATGACCACTTTTGACACCTAAGATCTAGTATGTTTGTTTGTTTGTTTTCCATTATTTACTGAAGATTTTGAGCCATTCAGGTAGGATTTGTAAGGCCAAAAGGAAAGAATGTTGAGTGCAAAAAAAGTTCAGAATTGATGAAATTGAAGTGCCAACTATATAAAAACATGGTTGCAGTAGGAAACAGAGCTCTTGACAATGATGCCCCTTGATATATTAATAGTTGAAAATGTTGCTCATTTCATATCAGCAGAAAGTAACAATTAAAAATTTGGCATTTTCTTTTGATTTCGATGAGAAAGGAATACACAGGCTGAAAATTTCAGTGACAAATGTTTACACCGCTCAGAATATGTCCCAATGCTTTGGACCCCTAAGCAAACAGCCTGTTATTTCTTCTGCAATAAATGTGGCTTCATCTCGGCTTATTTATTTATTTATTTAAATTTCTATACCGCTCCCTCTCCCAAAAAGGGACTCGGGGCGGTGTACAGCCTACTAAAAAAACATATATACAGTTTAAAAACGAATTAAATATAAGAGTCCGGCCGAATCCCATCAATTACAAAATACAGAAATTTAAAATTCTGGGATTAATTAAAAATTAAGATTTAAAAATTTAAAACCAAATTAGATTAAAACCCATAAACCATTTACTGGGCCAGGCCGGCTTGCTGGAAAAATAAGGTCTTAACTGCGCACCGGAAGGTCTGGATGTCCGTCATGGCCTGTATCTCCGGGGGGAGATCATTCCACAGGGAGGGGGCCCTCACAGAGAAAGCCCACACCCTTGGGGCCGCCAGCCGGCAACGATCAGGCGGCAGCACCCCAAGGAGGGCAACCCTGTGAGAGCGTACTGGGCGGCGGGAGGCTGTTGATGGCAGCAGGCGGTCCCGTAAGTACCCAGGTCCCGAGCCATGGAGCACTTTAAATACAGTCAGTACCACCTTGAATCGAATCCGGAAGGCCACAGGAAGCCAGTGCAGCCTGGCTTACGCGACAAGTAGCCAGGGGCCAGGAAAGGCATGCCCAGTGAGCATTGCAACTCATCAGGTTGCAATCAGGCATTACCTCACCTAACTCATGATCACTTATTAAGAGTGACTCTGCATTTCGTGAACAAGTTGCATTAGGTACTGAACCCATAATTCTTAATTGGTTGGTACAACACTCATTCTTTTGATATTCCCCTCCCCCTTTTTCCCCCTTCTCTTTGGCATTCGATCTAACAATTCATAATATGTCATGAGGTTTCACATTTCTATTATAATAGCGTTCTGATTCTAGACTTGCCAGATGCCCTTAAAACGCACAGCGATATTTCCATACTATGCATGTAAATGTGAAAAGACGTGCTTTCTCAGTAGCATGGAAATGTACAGACTCTTGGCACCTTGATAGGCTGAGAACTGTGCTGTATGAGCAAATTCAAAAGCAAAACCATTTCTGTAATATTTGGAGTCAGGCTTTTAACGAGTGCGGGGCTGAGATACTTGCTCCAGTCTCTTTCCTTGTGTTGTGACCGAAAAGTAGAACACAAATGATATAAGCTCTTCTAATATAAAACAAAGTAAAGGCAGAAGTATATACAGGTAGTCCCTCAACTTACAACAGTTCATTTAGTGACCGTTCAAAGTTACAACAATACTGCAAAAAAGGACTTATGGTCATTTTTCACACTTATGACCATTGCAGCAGCCTCATGGTCACGTGTCCAAAATTCGGATGCTTGGCAACGGGTTCGTATTTATGACGGTCAAAGTGTCCCCAGATCACCTTTTGCGGCCTTCTGACAAGCAATGGGGAAGCCAGATTCACTTACCAGCCGGGTTATTATCTTAATAAATGCAGTGATTCACGTAATAACTGTGGAAAGCAAAGTTGTAAAATGGGGAAAAACTCGCTTAACAAATGCCTCACTTAGCAACGTAAATTTTGGGTTCAATTGTGGTCGCTCTTAATTCGAGGATTATCTGTACAGGCCTTTGAGGGCTAGATGAGGAATTGATTTACTGGAAGAGGCAAAGCTATTCACCAGTATTTGTACTAAGAAAAATGTTATTGAGAGTTCTTTAAGAACAGGAGTAGGTAGATCAAAGGATTGGCTTTGACCTCCAAAGCCTTAAATCACCTTGGCTTGGGCCTATCTCAAGGACTCCTCACTAGTCAGATATTCTGGGAGCCCTGACCCCATTCCCCCACATAATGCCTCCACCTCTCCACAGAGGTCAGCAGATGTTGTCGTCTCTCATTTCTGGAGCTCCTTCATGAGTTCATAGGCCAGGTGTTTTATCTGGTCAATTTTAGAAGACAGGCAAAAGATTGTTTGTACCGCTTTTTACTTATGGCATTTGATGCTGTTATCTGGCAAATTTGGTTTCCAGATAGAGACCTTCCAAATGCTACCAAGCAAAACATGCTACGCAACTATTCTGCCCTTAGTGAATTTAATACAGAAAGAAGGGGAGGATTGCAAGCAGGGCATACTTGCACTCCAATGAAACAGAGTGAACGGGAGAGTCTTAATAATTGCAGTGATACCATATAACAGCACTTGCCTGCTCTGTTTAGCCAATTTATTTTCAAACTTACTGTGGATTTGATAGTATTTTTTTTAAAACCAGAATTTGAGAAAATAACAGTTAAATGTTGTGAGACAGAGTCTAATTTTAATTAAGGGCTGGAAAATTAGAATTGACCTTGGTATTTAAAGGTGCATTTTGATATCTCGCTTGTTCTCATTTTACAATATCTGGGTTGTTGTTGTTATTGTTGTTGATCTGATCCTTGAGTTTGATTCTCTGAGAAATGTCTTTTTCTGATTGATTTAGGACGGGGCAAAATCTTAACCAAAGCAAAGCATTTTATTCCTGCATGGAAAATATAAGCATAGTAGTCCTCCCATAGAAAACTTTGGCTGAATTGACCACAATCTGCATTCAGCTCAGTTGCGAAGTGTGATACATGATCAGATATATGCTTTGCTTTGTCTCCTCTGGAGATGGAACTTTTTCCAGAGCTTGAAGGTTCGGTGCAGGATAACATCTCTCTACCAGCTATCAGCATTTCCAGAATTGGGATTATTTTCTAAGAAAGAGAAACCAGTATTGTGCCAAATGAATAGCATTCCAAAATGCGACTTAGCAGCCAAGAGCAGCTTTGGCAATTCTCCAGTTACGCGAACTTGTATCTTTAGAATTTTTAGCACAGTCAGGTTAGTTAGAGTATTCTGTAAATTGAAATCACCCACTTGCAATTGCAACAGTCATAGTCGCTACCTGGATCTCAAATTAAGATTTCTGGAATTCAGAGTGTAAATCACGTCTTATCTTCTAATATCCTTGGAGTGATTATCCCCCATAAACATTTTTTTAAAGCAGTGTCTTTTTATACACTGAAAGCTAGCTATGCAGTAGCACTATCAACCTGCAGAGGATGTCATTCTGTAGCACAATCCAGACGATGGATTCAGTTCTTCCAAAGTATATCAGAAACCTTACTGGTCCAAATTGATTCAATCAACCATCTCTAATATAATGGGTGCTATGTAACATGGGTCAGCAAATAGAAACGCCACTCAAATAATTCCATAGATTGCGTTTAAATATTATCACACGTCTCCAAAATTGAAAATTAAAAGCTTATATGTGGTAAAAGAACCTGAATCCTTCCAGATGTTGCTTGAACTATAATTTTAGCATCATTGGCTATCCTTGGTCAGAACTGCTGAGAACTGTGGTCCAGCAGTTTCTGGGAAGCCAAAGGCCCCTATATTGCTGTCTTCACATGTGCTGTTATAAACTGGAAGTTGTTATGCACAGTGGAAAAGAAGAAATGGTTGTGACATTTCGCCCTTGTGCTCAGATTTCCTCATACTGGCACTTTTCTGATGGATTAGGATTGCATTTCCCAGAATTTTCAGTAAACGCGCTGGCTAGTTGTAGGGACAAATTTACTGGAAAAGGGGTTATATGTTTGTTTCACCTACCAATAGAGTACTTTTTTGAATGGAGAAAGTAGGAAAACATATATCTGCAAAGCTCTTTGAAAATGAAAGTACTAATTATTACAGCACGTAAAGGATCACTTCTAAGAATTTGCTGGATAGAATATAATTAACATTTGAAGGGATTCATTAAGAGTCAAAATGAAGCTCTTGTATAACGAGCTCCAACAAGCATAGCACACAACTCTCAACAGATTATTCTTCAAAAGGGTTCAAGGCTGTCATAACCAAATTACTATTCAAAGGGTCCTTTTCATTATCTTTCCATTTAAGTACCACTGTTTTTTAAATTAATGCGTCTTCCCTCCCCGCCTCCATATATGCTTTTTTTGGGGGGACTATACGTTGTTAGTCCATTTCTAATAATTGCAGTGTTAATTATTTTGCAGTTATCATGTTTGCTAAGTGTGGGAGAGAATTATTAGCTCAATGGTAGAAAAATCAGATTCCTCATTTCATTAATATAATTGCTGCTAGGGGTGAGAGGCAAAAAAAAGAAGGCTGCAGTTGAAATTATATAGCTGAATCAGACAGTACCATCACAATAGAGGCCCAGTGTTGAAAACATCTGTCCACTTCACATCCAGCAAGGAAAAGCCATATCTACCTGAAGACTAGACCCATCAATAATCATTGTCTGTCTGTTTGTCTATTATCTATCTATCTATCTATCTATCTATCTATCTATCTATCTATCTATCTATCTATCTATCTATCTATCTATCTATCTATCTATCTATCTATCTATCTACCTATCTACCTATCTACCTACCTACCTACCTATCTACCTATCTATCTAATCAAAGGAATGGCCAAGAGTCAATACTGACTTGAAGACAGCAAAATATAGTATATGTACATTAGTGCCTCCAAGTCAATGTTGTCTCTTGGCCACTGCCTTGAGTAGTCTTTACAATTTTCCTAGCAAGGTTTTTCAAAGGAGTTTGCACTTGCCTGCTTTCTAGGGCTGAGAGGAATTGACTGGCCCAAGGTCACCGGCTGGTTTTGTACCCAGGGCAGGACTAGAACTCAAGATCTTCCTAATTTCTAGCCTGCGGCCTTAATCACTACATCAAACTGGCTCTTTTTTCCTCAGGCTAAACCTGTTTACATGTAATTTCTTTTTCCACCTGTCACATGACAAGACATGGTATGGCATAAATAATATGAGCAAATTGAGATCTTTCTGAAGTAACAGCACAATGTATGTAGACATGTGATAGCAATTGCAAATACCTCTCAGTCTCAGGGGAAATCTAACCTAAGCAACTAGGCCTCCAAACCCATGGAATGGCAGCAGTGAAACAAAAAGATTATTGCAGCACAAATCAGTGTTTCCTCAATGGGACAAAAGCCTGTTAGCTATCAAAATCTGTATTTAATTAGATAAAAGACTTTAAAACATTTGTTAGTGGAACGTAAGTTTTTTCATGTGCTTCTTAGGATAATAGTGAAACTTTATTTTCAGACTAACAAAACACTCAAAACGTTTAAACTGATATGAGAAAAGTTATGGGGGGGAAACAGACGTTTTATGAATATTTTTGAGTGTTCTTCACATTTTTTGAAATCTATAGATGACAGTGCTAGGCTCCATATCAGTGTCATGGAAGGCCAACCTGTGCCTGATATTTACATTTCTTTTCTTGGCAAGAGGGAAAAAGATTAAAATGTCAACGGGTTGCCACCATTGATAAGACTAAAATATTTAATAGTTAAGTGGGATTAAAATATTGTAATAAGATTAAAGTGCTACACAGCTGCGTATACTTGGATATTGGATGCTGAATCTGTTGGACTCTGGGTCTCATGGAAAGATCTTTTGAAGTTATTCATGCTGCTACTGTTGCTACTACCCCCATCCAATAAATCAGATTCAGACTACATATTTTTACATTCAGTTCTAAAGTTCTGAATTGGCATTAGGAATAAATAGAGCAGCATCAATCTTGGGCTATGGGTGTAAAAGCATTAACTTTAATCTCACTTGCCTCGCTCCACAAATCTACTTGCATTCAAGCACACTTTTATTTTATTTTCTTCCCAAAAGACCCTTTGGTATGTTGGAAGTTAAAACCCACCCCTCTCCTAGGAAAATGAAATATTTTAGGATATACTAAAAAGGCAGAATATTTCCCCTAAAAAGAAAAGTAGAAACTCAGAGGCAGAAATTCAACTCCCATTTTTGCTAATGGGCTATTACTCTGGCCTTGGCCAGTCTATTTTACCTAACAAAGATCTACTCCAGGTAGAGCCATAATAGGAATTGCCCAAAGCCCTTTCATTACATCATCATCCAGCAAAGCTCAACCAAGCATGGGACTCAGGACAGCCTACAGAGTTGCCTCTGCATGGCCCCATGGGAGTTTGACAACCAATCAGAATACAAGCTCAAATTCAAATCCCAACAGAGCATAAAACCAAGGGCCTCTCAGCATCTTGCTCCCTCTTCTTTTCTTTTCCTTCATCCAACATCTTGAAGCATGTGATCACCCTTTTCACTTTGGAGCTCCAAGCCATGTGGTCCTCTCCACTATTAAACCATCTTTCCAAACAACTTCCAATATCTTTTTCCCCACTTGGAACTGAACCCAGAAAGATATTTCTTCCAACAAGTACCTTTCTGCTTTACAACCTGGCAGATAGTGTGGGAAATCAGGTGAATCAGCCAAGGATGGAGATATTTAAGTTATAGCCTGGGGTGTAGCCCTGTCTTGTACATACCTGCTATTCACTATTCATAAGCAAGGCCTGACCAAAATTACGCTACAGCTTGCCTTTAACACAATGTACTTTCTGCTTACTTTTAAGTAGATTTATCATAGATTTATGAATTTCGTCTCCTGAAGATTGGATAACCATTTGTCTGAAATGGTATGTGGTTTTCCTGCTTGAGTAAGGGTTGGACTACAAACCCCTCCAGTCTCTTCCAGCTCTGTTATTCTGTTATTCCTAATTTTCAGAAAGCATTGCCATGGATGAATTCCATGAACTGAAGTACAGAAAATATAAAAGCCTCTCTTGCAGGGGAACATGTTGGAAGGTCAGCATTTTGAACGATGTAGAAAACAACAACAACAATGGAACAGGAATCCAGATGGGACTTTAATGGGAAATTAAAAGAAATTCTTCCTGGAAGGGAATTCTTTCCATGAAAAGTTGGAAGAGTTTCATTGGTCACTAAATCATGAAACTTAATGTAACTGAAGTGTGAGAATCTTATCTGAATTACGTTGCTGAACACTGAAGACACTACATTATGCTTTTTGATGCTTTTCAACCTCAGCAGTGCAATCTAGCTATAGGAGGTATACCAGTCAATTGGACAATTTTATGAAAAACTATTTATCTTGTCCACAGAGTTGAATATTTTCAGCTCTTTGACATTGAGTGTAACCAGAGCTTTGTATGGGGAAGTCTGAGTGGATAAATAACTTTCACACTATAAACAAAATAACCCAACATATGAAGCGCAAGTAACTGTCCCTTTAGATTCATAACTAATTGTGCAAATTTTAGTTGCAATAACTACTATACAACATTATTTCCTGTAATTGGGAAACTATCTTTCATATTGTCTATGGAGAATCTCAGTCATCCAGGACAAGGTGCTTTTTCAAAGGGTAATTGGACTTCCTTTGTTTTCCTTGAAGACATTTCACTTCTCATCCAAGAAGTTTCTTCACTTCTGTCTTTCATATTGCTGTGTAAGAATTTTAATCAATCAATCAGGATAAAGCTGGAAGGGACCTTGGAGGTCCCCTAGTCCAATCCCCTGCTCAAGCAAGAGACCCAATACCATTTTGGTGGCTGTCCAGTTGCTTCTTAAAAACCTCCAGTGATGAGCCACCTACAACAGGGGTATTGAACTCCAGGCCCGGGGTCTGGATCCGGCCCGAAGGGTACTTAGAACTGGCCCACGGGGCCATCCTGGAAACAGCGAAGGACCAGCCATGGTGCTTCTGCCAGTGAAAACAGGCTCCTGAGCTCTGTTTTTATTGGCAGAGGGTTACAGGAGGCCATGGCAGCTGAAAATGGAGCTCAGGAGCCTGTTTTTGCTGGCAGAATACTCGGGCCACCATAGGTGCCCCCAACATGGATAATATCAAACTGGCTACACCCACCCCAGCCATTCCCATCCTGGCCCCCCAAGGTCAAACACAACCCTGATGTTGCCGTCAGTGAAATCAAATTTGACACCCCCGATCTACAACTTCAGAAGGCAAGCTTCACTGGTTTATTGTCCTCACTGTCAGGAAGTTTCTCCTTAATTCCAAGTTGCTTCTCTCCTATATTAGTTTCCAAACTAATCCAAACCTTTAGGACATATTTACAGGCATCAATCAATTGAAGCCATGTTTGAGTACAATTGTCCATAGATGATCTGTATTAATCAATTCTGTAAACCATTGAGTACTTGGAAGCTTATGTTTGCTTTTCTGATGCTGAACAATAAGTCCTTTCACATTCTAAGTCCATTTACTTTGCCCACAACTTAAAATATTAAATCTCAAAGTTAAGGTAACACATGTAATTGCTTTTTACTAAATTGGAACAATGAATTTAAATAAAACATTAATTTCACTGCAGCTCCAACAAAAGAAATACAATGAGGTTATTCTAAAACATTATTTATTGTTGAAAATGATATAATCTAAAAATACATTTAAATCTGGGGGCTTTTTAAACATTTCTTTTTTATCAGTTAAGTAAAGCTTGCCAGAGAATCTCCATGAATCGTTTGATCTTGCCAATGAAATACTATGAAGCATATAAATAGTTATTTTAAAAGCTGGCAAGGATGTCTGAATTGTGGTTTATTGCTTTGTCATCCAAAGGTTTTGTTAAGTGCTGATGCCAAGTTATTAACAGTTATTTTGGCATTATAAAGAGTACTACTCCAGTAATACAGGTAATCCTCAGATTACAACAGCAATTGAGAGAAGAATAGCTATCACTATGTCATACAACACAATGTCGCCTGAACACATCACTTACTAATGGCAGTTCTAACAATGCCAATTGGTGTGTTAAAAAAGGACCATGCAGGTGGTTAAGAGCTAGCTTCTTAATTGACTTTCTTGTAGGAAGCCAGTAGAGATAATTAGAAATCACAAGTATGGGAAGCCACAAGGGCTGGATCTGTGAGGGTAGGTTGTAAGTCCCCCTCATTCAGCTCCATCACAAGTTTGAACCAAGGTTGTAATTTAAGGACCACTTGTGAAACCAACATAATTTTATTTTATGAAAGGACATCACACCTGTGATATCATTGGATTGTTGGTGAATATTGCTGGTTTCTTTACAGTAAATTGTAGATTGTAAAATGGATATACTATCCACATTTCAACAGATTAACTATCAATTCTAAATGATGTGCAAATGCTAGTAATCATAGTCAAAGAGTGAAATATGGGACTAAAATTAAATACAGAACCAAGCCCCACAACCAACTTTTCATTTGTGTCAAAGTAATGTCAACATATAACCAAGTTTGATGTTTCTTCCTCAAATTTTAAAATGATTTTCCTCTTCTTCCAATACAGATGCCCTAAATATATATTCTGCATGTAGGTTGAACAGATAGATGAACAGTATACAGCCTAGTCTCACTCCTAGAGAAAACAAACTCCTTTACATTATGGATTTCGAGATGGTTACGAAGAGTAGTTTTCCCTACAAGAATAAATCAAATAAAAACTGACTGTTGCCTTGGGGCATTAATCAGTAGGGAGACACTGACATACTTCAGTCATGTAATGTTGGACTAAAAAAAAAATGCTTGGCAAGAATGAACAAAGTAGGGAGGGAAAGCAACAGGTAAAATGGATGGATGGGATCGCTGGAATGTCATTGGAAGAGTTAGTCATTACTGCCAAAGACAGGTTCAGGTGATAGGGCTTTCACCTACAGAATCACCAGGGGTCTCGCCCAACTTGATGTTATCTAAGAAAGCAACTGTAGAGCAGTTTGAATAATTGATGCTCAGCTGATCACATTATTCTAAACATTGCATTGACTAATGGATCAAATAATGGAACGCAAAGAGTAAGAGCAAGATTTTGAAGGAAGATTCAGGCGTCAACCCTGAAGCCATATTTAAGTATCTTCAGGGTGCCCCAGCAAGGCTGGATGGAGCTGTGGGAAAAGGAAGGGGGAGTAGAGATAGTTTGGGGAATATGTAGCCAAAATAACATTCTTTCTTCTGGGAATCAAGGACACTCTCATCAGCACCTGGGTGGGCCTGGAGGGGAGTCATCCGGGAGGGGGAGTGTGACCTGATTGGGGTATGCGATGGTGGTGTGTAATGGGGGGAATTGGACTTTGCATTAGGTGGGGAAAACCCAGGGGACTTCAGAATTGGATTTTCACCAGCTATGCCAATATGACATGCCTAATAAATCCATACTTTGAGGAAGCCTCTGGCCTTGGAGTTTTAATTCTCGAGCATACCTAATACACAAATTCACAAGTTGTGCTAAACTTCCAATTTTAACCATTGTTTGTTAACCAAGCAACAAGTGATCTGGTTCATTCATTGGTCTAAATCATAATCTTTAATTTACAGAGCACCATGGCTACACTCATACCATATATCAAGCCAAAAGAAACCACCACATCTTAGTGAGATGAATACATCCAACCAGCATATCTCATGTCCACTTTTAGTAAGCTCACCATCCATTATGAAGGAAGGACCTTTTTCTTGTCACTTCTGAATAGCAATGTTTCCACTCTCCAATCCCACCAAAGCATTTTGAATTTGGTTGTGTTATCATCCTTGTAACTACTGAACTCCAAATGCTGAGATTAAATAGGAACATTGTGTGGCAGGGTTCTCAAACTATGGGTACCATGACCACTCAGAATGATAAATGAATAAATAAAATGAAATCCACTATACAAATAAAATTTATGAGCTGTTCCTCATTCATACCAATGATTTCAGATATCTGGTTAGCACTAAATGGATTCCTTACCTGATCCTTTATCCTTTTTGTGCCTGCAAAGTCAAAGACCTCACAATCCAGTTTCACTGCTGGCTTGTGTTTTTCAAGCACAACGGGTCTATTCCTTTGCAGCACTCAGGGGGCACATGGAGCTTTTATGCATCCTGTTCCCAAGGAACAAGTTGTAATATTACATAGTGTATATTACATAGTGATTGAATGTTGAAAACTAGATGGAGGGTTTGAATTCAGGAAGATTGGAGTGGGAAAGCCAAGTTCCTCTAATATGTATGAAACACAGGAGAAATACCTGAGCAGAGCTGATAAGGATGCTAATTCTTACCAGCTAGTTAACTGTTAATTCTTACCAGCCAATATAGCCTGGCGGTTAAGGCAGCAAGCTAAAAAGTAGGAGACAGTAAGTTCATGTCCTGTCTTAGCCATGAAAGTCAGCTGGGTGATTTTGGCTCAGTCACTCTTTCTCAGCCCAACCTACCGCACAGGATTGTTGTGGGGAAAATAGGAGGAGGAAGATATGTTGGATAAGTTTGCTGCCTTGAGTTACTTGTAAAAAAATAATAAAGGTACTAATACATACAAATAAAATAAAATGATAAATAAATAAAATAAAATCACGCTTCTATTACTGTGGAAACACTCCTTTTGTCTCTCCCTCTCAACCATGAGACTGAAGTTTCCTGACTTTAGCTCTGAAGAGTCCAACAGAAATAGGGGAGCCATAAAGAAACTCCAGCCTTTTGAACCAATGCTACTCCCCACTCCTCCACCCCAAATCTCTCCAGCCTCTTCACAGCTCTTTCCTAGGCTCATGCTTAGGACCTCCCAGCATTTCTTTTGCAGGGCTGGATAGCCCTCCATCTTGACCACAGGCCCACAGCTGAGCTTGGGCCTGGCTTTGCAGAGTGACTGCTTGTCTGTCTCCTCCAGGTTCTGCAACCTATGCAACCATCCATTCCCCGGCTGGCCAATATGGCTTGGCAAATTTGAAAATTGTCTTGGCTTTCAAGACATAATTCTTCCTTATATAAATTCCCACCTAAAGGATGGCCTGGCTCCAGATTTTTCAAATTTATGCACCCCTCCCAATAGTTGCAACAATTACAATGCAAACACACCATGTACGTCGAAGAGAAAGCAAAATGGCTCTCTTCAGCACAAAGGCTAGGAACCAAAGTGAAGCTGGTGGATCCTTATGTAAATAAAACCAGAAAGCTCCTGGAAAACGGATACAATTCAACTTGTCTTTCAATATAACTTTTATAAGGATCTTTGAAGGGTCATCATAAGCCCTCTTTTACAACCACTTTCAGACTCAAACCACAAAATCACCTACAAGATAGCCAGATATAGTGTTGTGTCAATACAATTTCTTGCACTGTGCTCCAGGTCTCATTGGCTGAGTGAGGAATGCAACTTGGGGAGGCCCACAAGGCCTGCCTTTTTTGCTACAATGTAAAATCCTATAGAATATTTCCCCTTCGGGAGTTAGGATGGCCTCAATTCTACTGGCCTTTTTTCAAAGGCCTAAAAACCTGGCACCATACACAGGCCAGGGCCCCTAACTGCATGCAGGGGCCTGTCTCCTAGCTGTTCTAGTGGCTGTTAATTTTGACACGTTCCTTGTCTGCTAGGTATTTTAATTTTTATATGGTTATTTACAATTATTTAGATTTTATTTTAATGCGTATTATTTGCTGCTCAGAGTCACCCATTGATAAATGCATAAAATGCAAGGTAACCATTAACAGTCTTTTCTCTTTTTAACTGCTTTTTTTATTCTATTGATGAAGTCTGATCATAAATAAAGAATTTGGTTTGATTGATTTGACTATAAAACTGTCTAGAAACTGCCCAGAAGGGTTAAGATTGGGTTTGCTGATAATTTTACTGGGGAAATCTACTAGAGAATTCAGGCTCAGAAATGGGGGGGAGGGGGGGAACGTGGGAAGCAAGGCAGATCAGGCTAATGCCAGCAATGTTGCAGTGAAAGCCCTATCCATGCCTGCTTCAACATAGTGGAGCTGGCATTGCACCTCTTTTCTTAGAAATCATGAAAGCAATGACCTCCTATGAATGTGTGGTGGTAGACAGGAGGAAGAGTCACGGACAACAGTCGGATAAGAGGCAGTTAGTTTAGACCGCAGAAGCAATGGGAGCATGTCAAAAAGCTCAGAATGGACCCTTCCTACTTTCTTGGACTGCAAAGACAAGGGGATGGAGATGTTCCATTTGCATTGCAAGATTCCGAAAATGTAATCTTTCAATAAATTTAGAGCTAGTACTCTAGAGATAGGATGTGCTTCTTGTCTTGGACTACTTCGTAAGACTTATATCAATCTTGCAAGTCTGATAGCACATCTCTCCCACCCACCCATGCCTTTGCAGTCCAAGAAACTAAGGATCCCTTCTGAGGCATTTGCTGCTACACACCCATTGTTTCTTAGCCTCTTATCTGACCGTGTTTAGTCTGCGGCTCTTCCTCCTGTCTCCCAAGGTCATTCCAGCATATGATTATAGAATGCCCCCACTTGGACTTCAGGTGTCGGTAAACAGGGCAAGCCAAATGTTCCCATGTTAAGAAAAGGACTGTCCACCTGAAAATTCATGCAACTGCAACATTGAAAATGACAGAAAGAAGCTTTGCGATCTCAGTTGGACTTCAACCAAGGTGAGAGGAAATTGGCACAACTGCCTGAGATCAAGGTAACGGCCATATGTAGAGGGATACTCTGTGAGATCATAAACCATGATCCTATCACCTGTGTAGAATAAGATTAGACTTTCTAAAGAATAGCATCCAGGTAGTACCATTGCAAGGAATATATAGCCATTCTTAATACCCATGAACAAAACAAATATATAAGAAAATGAAGCTCTTTCCATTATTATTAGTAATTAGAATGGTGATTAAGATATTACGTACTATGGTATATAATAGTTAACAGCTGTACATAAGTTTCTTCAGGGCCAAAAGTATCACACAATTTTATCAGTTTATTCGTTTTAAGGCCTTGATCAATTAACTGGTTATAGCTTAACTTCTACATTTAAACAGTTAATCTGCTCTGTGTTAGTTGCTTTTTCCAGTTAATTCTTCCACAGCTACATTAGGTGCAAAAGTGGTATTCAGCAGGTCTGACCAGTTCTGGAGAACAGGTAGCGGAAATTTTGAGTAGTTCTGAGAACTGGCAAATACCACCTCTGACTGGAGACTTTACAGAATCCTTCCCCTGCCACATCCACCAAGCCATATCCACAGAACCGGTAGTAAAAAAAAAATTTGAATCCCACCACTGATTAGGTGGTAAGTGAAATGGGTTCCCAATGTAGAGATAGAGAGAAGTAATTACAAATATAAATGCACTCTAGCAATTTGGAATAGATGAACTAGTTTAAATTTATTTATTTATTTATTTATTATTTATTAATTACATTTATATACCGCCCTTCTCCCAAGGGACTCAGGGCGGTGAACAGCTCGTCTAAAAACCCCACAAATACAAAAGTTAAAAAGTAATTAAATATTAGAATTAGCTGCAGACTAAAATTAAGAAACCCCCCCCCACCCTTAAAACCCAATTTAAAATTAAAAAGGAGATCAAATTTAAAATCATTATCTCAGCCCAGGCCGGCCTGCTCAAAGAGCCAGGTCTTTAACGCGCGCCTGAAGGCCCTCAGGTCCGTGCCGGTACGAAGTTCCGGTGGCAGAGTATTCCAGAGGGCGGGGGCACCCACAGAGAAGGCCCTACCCCTTGGCGCCGCCAGACGACACATAGCGGCCGACGGCACCCGGAGCAGACCCTCCCTGTGGGAACGCACCGGCCTGTTGGAGAACGTTGGTAGAATGCGGTCCTGAAGGTAACCTGGTCCCATGCCATGAGTCGCCCTAAAGGTCAAAACTAGAACCTTAAAGCGAACCCGGAGAGCCATCGGCAACCAATGCAGCTCGCGCAGGAGAGGCGTCACATGGGCGCTACGCGACGCCCCCATAATCACCCTCGCGGCTGCATTTTGCACCAACTGGAGTCTCCGGATGCTCCCCGCAGGGAGCCCCATGTAGAGGGCATTACAATAGTCCAGGCGAGAGGTGACAAGGGCCTGAGTGACCGTGCGCAAGGCGTCCCGATCCAGGAAGGGCCGCAACCGGTAGATCCGACGGATCTGATGAAACGCCCCCCTGGAGACGGCCGCGATGTGATGTTCGAGCGACAGCCGTACATCCAGGAGGACTCCCAGATTGCGAGCCCTCTCTGTGGGGGGCAGAACTTCCCCCCCAATAGCCAGCGAAGGTGTCAGCTGGCTATATCGGGGCGCCGGAAACCACAGCCACTCGGTCTTGGATGGGTTGAGCCGAAGCCTGTTCCCGCCCATCCAGTCCCGCACGGCCTCCAGGCACCTAGACATAGTCCCCACAGCATCGTTGGGGTGGTCCGGAGTGGAGATATACAGCTGGGTGTCATCTGCATACAGATGACACCTCACTCCAAGACCACGGATGATCTCGCCCAGCGGCTTCATGTAAATGTTGAACAGGAGGGGAGAAAGGACCGACCCCTGAGGCACCCCACAAACCAGGGGCCTAGAGGTGGACCTCTCCCCCCCCGCCAACACGAATTGCGAACGGTCAGAGAGGAAGGAGGAGAACCATCGGAAGACGGTTCCACCAATCCCCAACCCCTCCAACCGTCGCAATAGGATACTATGGTCGATAGTATCGAAAGCCGCCGAGAGATCTAATAGGACCAGGACAGAGGAGAACCCTCTGTCACGAGCCCTCCAGAGATCATCAACCAACGCGACCAATGCCGTCTCAGTGCTATGTCCAGGCCTGAAGCCCGATTGGAACGGATCGAGGTAAGTTGCTTCCTCCAGGTACTGGGGGAGCTGACGTGCCACCACACTCTCAACAACCTTCGCCACGAAGGGAAGGTTGGAGACTGGACGATAGTTGTTTAAAATAGCTGGGTCCAGGGAAGGCTTCTTGAGGAGGGGGCGCACCACCGCCGCCTTCAAGGCGGTAGGGAGCACCCCCTCTCTCAAAGAAGCGTTGACAATCCCCTGGAGCCAGCCTCGTGTCGTCTCCCTGGCGGCCGAAACCAACCAGGAAGGACACGGGTCCAATAAACAGGTGGTGGCATTCAGACCCCCCAGCAACCTGTCCACACCCTCAGCGGTCACAGGATCGAACTCCCCCCAGATAACACTCTCAAGACCTGCCCCGGACACCTCCCCCGGGACCACCCAATTGGAGTCGAGCCCTTCCCGAATCTGAGCGATTTTATCATGCAGAAATCGGGAAAACTCCTCTGCTCTACCCTGCAAGAGGTCATCCCGCGCTCTCGGTTCAAGTAGAGAGCGGGTCACTCTAAACAGGGCGGCAGGCCGATTTTCAGCTGATGCAATAAGGGCGGAGAAATACGAAGATTTCGCCGCCCCTATCGCCACAAGGTAAGTCTTAATATGAGATCTCACCTGTGTTCGGTCAGACTCAGAACGGCTCGCCCTCCAAATGCCCTCAAGACGTCTTTTTCGGCACTTCATCTCCCGTAGCTCCTCCGTATACCACGGAGCCAAATGGGATCTGTGCCGAGTCAGAGGTCGCATAGGCACAACTCGCTCTAGGGCCCCGGCGGCCGACCCCTCCCAGGTGGCCACCAGGTCTCCAGGCGAGCTGAGAGCCAGAGATTCAGGAAATGGCCCAAGCTCCCTCTGGAACCGATCCGGATCCATTAGGCGCCTGGGGCGGAACCATCTAAGTGGCTCCGCCTCCCTGCGGTGGGGGGTAGCGGAACAGAAATCCAGCCTCAGGAGGGAATGATCTGTCCATGACAAGGGTGTAATAACTAAATCCCCCCAATTACAGTCATTCAACCACTGCCCAGAGACAAAAATCAGGTCCAGCATGTGACCTCCCATGTGAGTGGGGGCAGAAACTAACTGGGTCAGGTCCATGGCCGTCATGGAAGCCAAGAACTCCCGGACCAACCCCGAGGTTTCACCGAGCGATGGCAGGTTGAAATCCCCCATGACTAAGAGCCTTGGGGTCTCAACCGCCAGCCCGGCTATTACCTCTAGGAGTCCGGGTAGGGCCGATGAGACGTGGCAGGGAGCCAGGTACGTCAACAAAAGGCCCATCTGAACCCCTTGCCCCCACTTCACAAAAAGAGATTCACAGCCAGCCGTCTGAGGGACAGTGGCCTCCCTAGGACAAAGGACTTCCTTTATAAGCACCGCCACCCCACCGCCCCTTCCCTGAGCCCTAGGCTGGTGAAATGCAAGGAAACCTGGTGGGCACATCTCAACCAGAGGGACACCTCCCTCTGGGCCCAACCAGGTTTCGGTGACACCCACCAGGTCCGCGGCCTCCTCCTGAGCCAACTCCCAGATCAGGGGAGCCTTATTAACCACGGACCTGGCATTGCACAACAGCAGCCGGGTATTCAGGGCCTGAGATTCCGGACAACCAGGACTACAGGATGGGTAGGGAGGGTCGGAGCGCGCTACCGCTTGTAAACATCGGGAGCGCGATCCCCTAACCGGATATGGCCCTCCACCCCTAGCATACCTACCTCTCCCAGTTACCGTGCCGATAAAACTGGCCCCCGGCTGCCCACCCCCTGTCTGCCACCCCGACACAGGAACCCCCGAGGCCCCACAGGCGCGCACGCCGGCCCGGCTGCCCCCAATTCCATGCGGGCTGTCTCCCCCGCCCGCCCTGGACTTTTCCCCTTTAAAAAATCCCCTTAAAAATTTTTCAAGCCCGGATTTACCACGCCCTCCCCGGTTTCCCCGACCCCACCATCGCTCCGGATCCCAGGATCCCTCATTGCGGAAGGTCTTAGATTTCAGTCTTAAAGGTCTTAAATTTCAGTCTTAAATTTCAGTCTCATCCTGACTGATGCCTGGAGGACAAGTAATTCATTAAGTAAAGATTAAAGAAGTAACTTGTTTAAACAGAAAATGTACTCAAAGATAGGTAACATTCTAATATCAATTCATGTTTTAATGAATTTACAACAATACCTTATGCCCCACGTCCCACTAGATATCTAATCAATATCTTCTTTCCTCATACTTTAATTTTATTTATTGATTTTCTAATAATGTTTTTGTAATGCCCCAGTTCAGTGACTCCATTTCATATGGAAACTGAAGGCTTATTGTCAGGAAACACTTGTATTAACTATATTTTTTTAAAAAAAATCAACATATTTTTAATGTACTATATGAAATACCATTACAACTGCTATTAGAGATATTTTATAAGCTTGATGAATGATATTAATAATGAAACAAGGATAAAAATAACAAAAAAAGTATATAAATAATTTAAAAATTAACACAAGCTAAAAATGCTCAGGCTTTTCCACTTTAAAAGATCAATATAAAAAAAATTATTACCATTTGAGAGTGAAGATACTAAGAAGAATGTTATTTATATATGAAAATTATATTCACAATGCAATTGCTATTATAAATATATTATTAGCTTCTGCAGTTATAAAAAGAAATAAAATATAAGTATTACTAATATAATTGATAAAAATCAGGCCGCTTAACCAAGTTAAACAAAACAATTTAGACATTAAAACAATAATGAAATCATAAACTACTTAGTAAATTCTAAGCTCACTACATCTATATATTACTATCATTGTCATGATCTTTAACTGTGTGCATCGTAGGGCAATTTTGAACCAAGGCACCTTAAACAAGACTAACTTCCTAAATTTGTTCAAAATTCAGGATCCATGACTACTGAAGGAATGAAATTTGGGAAAATTGAAACCGTGGGAGGAGAGACATTATCCCCTGTGGAAAGGGCACGCAACTTGGGTGTCCTCCTGGACGTGCGGCTGTCTTTGGAAGATCATATTGCGGCCGCCACCAGGAGTGCTTTTTATCAAATTCGTCTTATCTACCAATTGCGACCCTTTCTGGATCTGGACGCACTTCGCACAGTCACCTCTGCCCTCGTCATCTCCTGCTTGGACTACTGTAATGCTCTCTACATGGGGCTCCCCTTGAAAACTCTCCGAAGGTTACAGTTAGTTCAGAATGCAGCCGTGCGGATGATCATGGGCGCCCCTCGGGACGCCCACATAACACCTCTTCTCCGCTGGCTGCACTGGCTTCCTGTGGCCTTCCGGATTCGTTTCAAGGTGGTACTTACAGTTTTCAAAGTGCTCCATGGCTCGGGACCTGGATACTTACGGGATCGCCTGCTGCCACCAACAACCTCCCGCCGCCCAGTACGCTCCCACAGAGTTGCCATGCTCGGGGTACCACCACTGGATCGCTGTCGACTAGCGGCCCCGAGACTACGTGCTTTCTCTGTGGGAGCCCCATCCCTCTGGAATTGTCTCCCCCTGGATATACGAGCCATGTCAGACATCCTAACCTTCCGGCGCGCAGTTAAGACCTTGCTGTTCAAACAAGCCGGTCTAGCCAAATAAAATCACTGGGGCTTATATTTTAAAATTTTATAAGGGTGATTCTTAGCCATCTTAGATTATTTACCTGATTTCACTTCTGTTAGCTGTATTATCTTGTTTGTTGAATGTACACCGCCTCGAGTCCCTTTTTGGGAGAGGGAGCGGTATAGAAGTACGAATAAATAAATAAAATAAATAAATAAATTGTGCCTTCTATAGAGCTATTGGCTACTTATGGGTTGTTGCTACAATCATGTGAACTTCATTTCTAATGTTCTGTGACAGTTTCTCAGTCAGTCTCCTAATCCCTCACTCCCTTCTCCACCCAGCAGCAGCCATTTATCTGCTGGATAGGATGGGATGGAATGGGATGGGTTGGGAAGGGAAGAGTTCCAGTACTCTTTGCCAGATTCCCAAAAGGAAACTCAATACCAATAGAAAGCTGGAAGTGGCTCCTGTTCCCACTGATTTTTTGCTCACCTGTGATCATTCTTTTTCTCTGTTTAGATAAGGAAATATCTCTGAAACAACAACCCAATGAGAATGGGTTGCCTCGTTAGTTATAAAACTAAAATGGATGAAATGGGGAACCATGATAAATATGGTTTTTTAATGTAAACTTTGAAAGAACTTACTATTAAATAAAACACCATGTAATTTATTTGTGGGCATATTATTATTCTTAAAAATCCAAACAGAAACCTCAGTTGAAAATTGAATACATTTAGTCAGTAACAGGTGTAGAAGTTAACTTTGAAATGTATTCTGCTATGAAAATTAATCCTCGTAAAGAGTTCCCGCTAAAGTATCAAGATCTTATTGGACTTTGCAGCTGTCCACATGGATTTAGGTATTTCAGAGTGATTATTGCAAAGGATTGACATCAGTTAAACAATATTAATTAGGACCCTCTTGTACACAAGAGTAAAACAAAAAGATAAATCATAGCAGAAGCTTTCATGATCCTTGTTCAGTAGGATGGTTACAAATGAATTATATTTCCTAAATTATTTTTGTTTTAAATGCTCTCAGTTTCATTATGTATCACTTTCTCAAATGTTCTGCTATTGTGGATTGTTAAGTATAAATTTGAAAAATGAGAGAACCATCTAATTAATGAAATATTTTTCTATATTCTCATTACAGGTTTTGAAAGTAAGATCATAATTTCAGTTACATTTCTGGATCCCTTTCCACCCCACTATTTTAAAAGAAAATTTAAAACTATAATGAACAAAGGAAGTATTTATTTTCTCTTGGAATTATTTTATGTACCCCGTGCTATAATAAGCAAATCTTAGCATTAATATCCTAATCGAGAACAGAGGATCTAACCGGGTGCCTACCCCAATCAAATCTTATTTTTTTTATCACTCTGTTTCCTATTCACCTCTTTCTTTGGTTTGACTTCCATGAAATCCCAATTCCATTTGATACAATGTGAAGACTTACTGTTTGCAATTGCCCTGGAGATTATTAATTATTCATTTCATTTTATTTATATACCATCCAGCTCCAAAGGGCTCAGAACATTTATACAAATAAACATTAAAACCATAAACAAAACAAGCCAGTCCTTCCCCCTCTAAAAGCAACATTAAAAAAAATACAATACAATTAGTTATCTGGCAAAAACATAGTATGGGTTGTCAGTTTTCTTAGTTTTAAGTGCTGACAATGCTATTGTATGAGCACTTGTATGTGTCAATGAATAGTTTTTTTCAGCCACTAATTGGTTTTCTTGAACCAACTATTGAGTGCTAAATACAGGGAGGCTGCAGTGAATCAGCTGTTGACCCTCTGCAGGATGAAATCCGAGAATCACTGGAATTGTCACTAGTACCCCCTTGGTGTTAGGCTCAATTATTTCTCCACAAAATTTCCAGACCACTATAGCTAAGTCCACTAACAACATTTGAAAACTAGCAGTAGCAATAGTTTAGACTTATATACAGCTTCACAGTGCTTCACAGCCCTCTCTAAGCGGTTTATAGATTCAGCCCATTGCCCCCAACAATCTGGGTTCTCATTTTACCAACCTCAGAAGGATGGAAAGTTGAGTTAACCTTGAGCCTGGTGCGATTCGAACTGCCAAATTGCAGGAAGCCGGCAGTCAGCAGAAGTAGCCTGCCTTCTAAACAATGCACCACCATGGTTCTTTTATATTATAATCTGCTTTATTTAATAGTAAGAGAATCCTAAATGTATAAACAACACATAAAACATTTATACTGCGCCAGAAAAAAAAGCCTTGAAGATATTAAAAAAAGCTTTGGAAAACACAACTTGACATTTGAACTTGATGGATCTTGTGGGGACTTTATGTGGTATAGCTCTGCTATTAAATCATTATTATACTCTGCTCAAATTACCATATAAATACACGTATTTCCAAATTATGTTGTCAGTATTAGAAATGAATTGGCACATCTGTGATGGAAGCATCCATGTTTTTGGTTGAAAGATCTTTATTTTTTTTAAATGTGGAACTAATCCAAAAGTCCGCTATAATGAAACCTGCTTTCAGATTATGGCCCACATTTTCTGCAGTATATATTTGGATGCAACATAAAAAAATATTGTTAGCTGCCAAATTTATTAGAGCAAAATGCCAGAAAATACAACTTTCATGGGAGCAATGATATTTTAAAAAAGGGAGAATTTGCTCTGCTGAAAAACTGACAAAATAATCAAGAGCAAAAAAACATTCCACAATGAATGTTTGATTGATTGGTTATGTGCTATCAATTTGTTTCCAACTTCTAGTAAACACATAGATCTTCTCCATGAGGATGTACCCTACCCTGCTTTTTCTGAAGCACCTGAAGGCTGAACAAGAAGCAATGGATGGAAAATTAATCAAGGTGAAAACCAACCTAGAATTAAGAAGAAATTTCCTGACAGTGAGAACGATCAATCAAAGGAATGGCTTGTCTTCAAAGGTTGTGGGTGCTCCAACACTGGAGGTTTTCAAGAGGAGATCGGAAGCCATTTGCTTAAAATGGTGTAGGATCTCTTGCTTGAATAGAGAGGTGGACTAGAAGATCTCCAAAGTCCCTTTCATCTTTGTTCTGTTACACCCTTCAATACTTTTCCTAGCCTGCTTCTTCAAAGTTAACAGAATGCATTGCAGAGTATTACGGGGAATAACACGGATTGCACAATTCTGATCTTTGTAGCTATAGATACACACACCATACATTTGTATCTCTCTTCTTAGGCCTTCAAGCACTGGTCTGCAGAGTATTTCTTGACGGATTGTTCCTTTACCGTTGAAGATAGATTCTAAATGCAAATCTGTCTACCACTTTGATGCAATGAAAGATAAATCTACTCAAATGTAGCCATCAATGTTAGCTACTGTATAATGGCCAGCCTTATTAGCTATATTATCTATGTTTTGCTAATTATGTCTGTGCAAATGTCATAATAGAGCAGAAGTACTGAACACAAATGTGAAATATTTTCAGAAGTTTGCATATGTATTTATATAATACATTATATAATACACAATAATTTTTACTGTGGTGTTTCTTCATTTGCTTTGCTTTGGCTGGTTTTTATTTCCACATTTTAACTTCAGATCTATTTATAACAGAAAAATAAATTAAAATAAATTGACTATATAATCTTAAAGAATATAAATGTTTTTTTAAAAAATAAAACATAACTTTCCAAAACTATAATTTGAATCCATGAGCCATAAGTGAACAATTTACATCTTAAATAAGGTACTACTTATTCCAGAAATAAGAATAAATTGAAGATGTTTTCAAGGGCTTTGAAAAGGAAGAAATCTATTTTTGAAGAGTATTACACATTCTCAAATCAGCAGGAATTTCAAGTAGGGCATCTAAACAAACAAATCTGTATGCAGCCAACGTACAGTAACCATTCAAAAGAAAGAAACCCTGAATTTGGGGTGTACTCCCCTCAAAAGAAAAGAAGAGAAAAAGCTCATATGTCCTTGTCACATATACTATAACTCTAATTCAATCAATCAATCAATCACTTCCCATTTTAAAGATAAACTGCTTGGAGAAAACAAACCAAAACTAGTCTTTCTTTCAAGTAAATACAATACTGTAGTTATTCAGAATCAAACTTCTTCTATGAAATTAAACGATATAGACTAAAATCCAGAGGGTTCATTCAGTGCAGAGAAAAGCAAACTCTTACACTGGTGGGCATAATTGGGATTTGGAGGGCTTGGTTTCTTTTATACACACGCAAAAAGATCCCTCCTGAATATCACCAATCTTGAAATACTTTTTGATTCTAAATCAAAAACTAAGGATGCTGTTTTCATCCTCCTCCTGTGTTCTGTGAAGTCATTTTATCACTACAGCTTACCTTGGCATTTTTCCTGAGACACTGGACTAACTTCCAAACAAAGCATTAGCCTGTCATCTGTATTTTTTTAAATGCTTAAGGGGTGTACATATATGATCAATAGGCATCTTTGTGAGGAAAGATTACGATAGGAGATGTCTTGTTTTGCAATATACCAACTTCCTTTCATTTTTAATTAAAAACCTGAACAATAAGCGGTGGGAGTGGGGGAGTGGAAAGACCCTGGTAGCACACAACCAATGATAATGTCTACTTTAGAGTCCAAAAGATAGATGTTCCTTAATGCAGCTGGCCCAATATAATGCCTTCCAATCCAATAATCTGGGGCTACCAAACTCTAAGAATACCTAAGAAATTGTGGGATAGGTAATCCAATCTACTAGATGTTTATGGAGATTCTCAAGTCATGCAAGTCATGATTGTCCTAAAGGTGCTTTTTCAAAAGGCAATCAAACTTTGTTTTTCCTTGAAGATGTTTCGCTTCTCATCCAAGAAACTTCTTGAGTTGTATACCACCTAATGCTTCAGAACTGAAAAAGTTTCTTGGATGAGAAGCAAATGTTTTCAAGGAAACACAAAGTCTGTTTGCCTTTTGATAAAGACCTTTGGGACAATGAAACTAATAGAAGATACCAGATTGGGAAAAGCTGCTTTGGCAAAAAATCTTGGATAATGGTTCTAAATTATACCTCTCCCATAAATCTTAAAAAGTAGCCATTTTGTTGGTGGGCTAGAATGGAACTCTCAGCATCTATGCTGAAATGCTTGATGCTCTGAGGATCAAAAATATGTATATTACAGTCAGCAGTTTCATCCATTCGAATGAATAGCTGGTAATACAAAATTCCAGGCAAATTCAGTTTGCAGGGAACATATGGAGATCAGTCCACTAAAGAAAACTTCCCTCAATCCCAACCACAAGGTTTATCAAAAGAAGTAAGATGGAAATCCAATTCAGTAGAAGAAAGGGCATCAAACTTCAATCTTGCTTTCAATTACCCTTCAGTTCTATGGAGCTTATTCTACAGAATCAAGGATAGTACGCTAATAGTCAGCTCTGGATTACTGACATCAACCATGCCACTTCCTAATTATAATGCTAATGCTATTAGGATGGTTTTCTAATAACTCAAAGGCCAATTCAAATCTGTATTATCACTAGGAAGTAAGATATAAAACTGCCCAACATGCTTAATCTCAATTACCCAGGCCTGTCGATGGAACAGCTACCAGCATCACATCCTCATGTATAGACATGTGAACTATAACAATAATAGGACGTGTGAATTATAATAACAGATGGAGAGGGAGGAGGAGGAGAGTGACCAAATGGAAAAATGAGGAGAATATTTGGGTCTTTTAACAGAGATGATGGGAGGATGGGATGGGGCTAAGAGGATTTCTTCAATTTAAAACCTGTTGTTTTGTTGAATTTCAGCTCCCCTAAGTCCCAAAAGACTTATTCAGAATGTGTGTAAATATAGCGATGCATGTTTAGAAAGGCATATACGGTATATATATTCCTACAATTCTTGACCATTGTTTTAATTAGGAATGTAAAACTCAAATACTCAAGAGGTAAAAGTTTTGAGGCCCAGCCTACTCAGTGATTTCAATCATTTCAGCTATCAGAATTGCTATCAGTGGCAATTCTATTCTTTAGTTCTTCCAGGTAGTCCTTGACTTGCAACTGGTCGCTTAGCAACCATTTCAAAGTTATGACAGAGGCCATACCTATGACCCAGATTCAAAGTTACAATGGCTGGACTCCCCTGCAGTTTAGAATTTTAGAATTTATTTGATTTGTCAATCACTTACAAGATAATAGGTATAAATATAGACATAGTTATGAATACATGAAATGGGTACATATAAGAAAAATAAAAGAAACAATAGGACAGGGACGGTAGGCACATTGGTGCTTTTATGCATGCCCCCTACAGACCTCTTAGGAAAGGGGTGAGGTCAATAGTAGACAGTCTAAGGTTAAAGTTTTTGGGGTTTGGAGAAGAGTTACATGATTGCATTTGGGCTCTCAGCAACTAGCTTGCATTTACTACCATTTGCAGTGTCCCATGGTCACATGACTGTGATTTATCATGAGGGTGGGGTTTTTTTTGCCAGAAATTGTCATTTACTTCAGGTTTCTGGCAAAAAATGCCATTACAGACAATGGTTTCACTTAATGACTGCAGATTCACTTAACAACCATAGTGATTCGCTTAATGTCTGCCATACATTAAAGATTCTATTTTATTCCAACAATAACTGGGGCAGATTTATTTGCTCAACCCAGCAAGTTTAAAAGTAAAGACTATGGGTAGATCAGCTCCATGGCTCTATACTTCCTTTGTGCATTTGTGCAGGGCTTTGAACAACCTCCAATACAAACACACACACACACACAAATACAAACACGTATATTATATTCTGTGGGTGTCCTTTGCTCTACCTTCATCTCAATATATCTCTGTAATGAACATTTTTTTCCCTTAAGATGCCAGACAAATACATGTACCCAAGGAAATGTCACTATTTTTCAGAATTTGATACCCCCCAATTCTTTCTTCTTTGCAATGCTGGAATCCAGAATCCACTTCATTAATATATTGAGGAAATCTGTCACAGTGGAATTTAGACTGACTGATTAAAGTACCTTCACATATTTTCCAACTTGGAATACCTGGTATCGCTGCTCTTCACAGGATCCTTTTCTCTGTCAATTACGTGGCTACTGACAACCAAACAGCTATATCCTTGGTGATCTGTTTGAAAATCGCAATAAGGTAGGGAGAAAACTAAAGCTGATACAGACGTAGCAAAAAACTCCATGTGTTAAAGCATAACAACCTTCTAGTAATCAACATTAAAACCATGTTGTTGTTGTTGTTTCTGTGCCTGTTTGTAAATTCTGCCTTGTTTTAATCCTACCCAATTATACCAAATGCATCTTCCAGTTACATAAATAATACTCTTTCCTACCATATTTTTTCTTAGGAATGCCCCTCCTTTAATGAACAATTATTTCCTTAAACAAGGAAATAATTATTTGAAGAATAATGTATCATTTCATGTGGTGTTAGCATGTTTACTTTGTACTTTTAAAGTCTTGATGTGGTGAACCAAATTGCTTTTGATGGTTTAAACTTCCTCCACCTAAAGGATGGCATGATATTTATTTGTTATTTTTCTATTGAGCTTCTTTAAGATGAAACTTGGAACAGATCTTTCTGCTGTTCAGAGGTAGCCCAAGCAAATTTGGTAAAATATTAGATGACAAGTAGAGATATCTAGGTCTCTGTCCATCTTCAGCCAGGTAAAACAGTAACTAGTATATTAGACTCAGCAATTTCTCTCAGGCTAACCTATCTCACAGAGGATTGTGGAGATAAAAACAAAAAGAGATTTCCATGCAAGCTGTCTTGAGCTCCTACAGAAAAAAAAACAGTATGTAAACATAGTGAGACTAAAACTAGCCAAGTAAAAATAAATGAACTAAATCTTGTGAACCAGAAATCACACTTTCACTGATTGCCATGGTTCTTATTGTAGCAAATCCCATTAATTTTACTATGTATCGCAAGAAGTACTCTATTCTGATTTTACTACTGTTCAGCTTATTGGGACCTCTTCAGTTTTTAATGTTATGAGGCAGGGAGAATGCTATATTCATGGTATTCACCCTATTCATTGTGTTATACATTTTTATCATTTTATCCCTACTGTAAAAAGCTTGATGTAGTAAAATTTTGGTTCACCAGTTCTATATTTTTTCAGCTTTATAATATTGTCTACAACATGTGGTCAACTGGAAATGAACACTGTAAACCAACCATGGTCACATCACAGATTTTTATAAAGGATTTGCAGCATAACTATTGACAGTTTTATTACTTTTTAAAAAAATGCTCTCCAGCATCAAAATTGCCTTTTTCACAACATCCAGACATTTGGACAAATTCACTAAAATTTCCTCTCACAACTCAAGTTACTTTGCTTAAGCATTCAGCTTCAGCTTATAACCCTGTGTTGAGTATTTGATGTCAATACTTTTGTTTTTGCACTGAAATGTGTAATTTTCACTTATTTACCCTGAATGAAAGAAATTGGTTATTTTATAGCTGTTTGCCGCAGTTTGCAGAGAAAGTTCTTGAGAGTTCTTTGCAATTCTTTTTATTTTAACCTTCCTAAATAATTTGATGTCGTCAGTCGACCACAATCCTACTTATTCCAATCTCTAGACCATTTTTGGAGAAGTTGAAAAACAGCACTCCCAATGCAAATCTTTCGGTGACTTCACTATTTTTACATCCTTCTGTTGCAGATACTATTGATTTGTGTATACTCTCTGCTTTCAGTTTAAGCAGCAATAAATCAAAGGGCCTCTCCTCTAATCCTGTAGCTGATAAACTTGTTCAGGATTCTTCTTTGAGGGATTTTTTCAGAAACTTTCTTGTACATCCAAGTAAACAATGGCTACTAGATCACCCTTATCCACACGCTTCCTGAGGTGCTCAGAAGGCTTACCTCTGCAGTCAGTATATCATGTTCTGTCTGCGCTCTACTTTTCTTTGCTCCTCCCCACTAAAATCCATTATTATTATTTTTTAATGCTGAAGCCAGGAACATCAAGAGGAAAATGTGTTTGATCTTACAATACCTAGTTGAAACTTTCTATGTGCTGGGTACTTTTATCTTTAAGCAGAGTTTCTACAAGGCCACCCCAGACACACTGAAGCCAGAGATCTCAATCTTTTTGGACCAGTGGGTATTTACAACATTTTGAGAATATGTGGGCCCTCAACAAAAATGCCTTGAGAATGTTGCCTGTTCACACAGTAGTCATGGGTGTCATTGTTGGTAGAAATATCTTTCTGGGTTCAGTTCCAAATGGGGAAAAAGATACTGGAAACATGGAGGCTATTTGGAAAGATGGTTTAATGGTAGACAGGACCACATGACTAGAAGCTCCAAAATGAAAAGGATGATCACATGCTTCAAGGTGAGAAGAGAAGGTCAAGAAGAAAGGCTGAGATGCTGAGAGTGCTCTGGGTTTTATAACCTTGTTGGGATTTGAATTGGAGCTTGTATTCTGATTGGTTGTCAGACTCCCATGGGGCCATGCAGGGGCAACTCTATAGGCTGTCCTGAGTTCCAGGCTTGGTTGAGCCTTGCTGGATGATGATGCACTGAAATTGCTATACTTTTATCTAGAGAACTTTGTTATGCAAAGTATTCTGGCCCAGGCCTTAATGGCTCACCCATTAACAAAGGTGGGGGTGAGCTTCTACTTCTGAGGTCAGTTTCTGCTTCTGAGTTTCTACTTTTTTTAGGGGAAATATTCTGCCTTTTAAATATTTCCTAGGATATTTCAATTTTCTAGGAGAAGGGTGCTAAGTTCCTATATCATAAAACACAATTGTTGAAGGCAAACTGATGAGTTTCCCCATGGTCATTCTGTGTGTGTGTGTGTGTGTGTGAGTGAGAGAGAGAGAGGGAGAGGGAGAGGGAGAGAGAGAGAGATCTTTATACTCATTTGAAGTGCCTGATCTTCTGATTTCTCCAGCACTTGACACATATTATCCCAATAACTTGTAATACAAAGATTGTCACCCCTATCATTTATGCCTATCTATGACCATAATAAAATTTGTTTTGATTTGATTCAGTTCTATCATACTCCTTAATCAAACCTTCAAATGGCACAGCACAGGACCATAAAGCACCATAAACAGGAAATTTATATATAGTAGCCAAGGCAAATTATGTCTCTTTCAGTCCTACATCCATAGTATGGAGCAAAAGATGCCAAAATGGATGAGAAAATGGTCCCTGATCCATTAGGCTGATTCACACAGCACTTGCTGGACATAGATTGACTCTCTTAAAGAACAATGATCCACTACTACTGCTGTATCAGACCCAAATATCCAAAAACTTCTGGTACAGATTGGATGACTATTTCCGAATCAGTGTGGCCCCCACAGTTTGTTGAAGCTGATCACATTGGAGCAGCCACTACCTTATTGATGTCATTGTCACTGTGTGAAAATGGAGGACACAATCAGCTCTACTGCCCAAATTAGGGGTGCTTTTAGAATTACGGTGCCATCCCTGGCTAAATGAGGAATCCCTTTGGTTGTGTGTCCTGGTTCATGATCGGAACTGAGTCATGATCCTTCACCAGCTGCTGGATCATTCTTCAGTCATCCAACAGATCACATCACCCAACCAAGTCAATTCCATGACCATTTTTTGCGCCAGACTAGACTGAAAACGTATTTGTCACATTCTCAATCACCAACTTCCACCTCCACCAATTCCCCTCTCCAGCCATTCTCATCATAGCAACATCATTCAAATTTGGGCTCCAGCAATAACCAACTGATTCCAACACCATAATCAAAAGGGGGGCAATGTACCCATTCTACATTTTGTAAGTGGCTGATGTAGATTCTTTACTGATTAATCCCTTAAAATGACATCATTTCTGAAAAAAGAGGAAAATGCATTTGGAATGGGCTTAATTATAATGCACATCTATCATTTTATGCACCAATCCCCACAGCCAAGCTTAAATGCTCTTCACTCATCTTTGAGCTGACAGAAAACTATCCTTGCATGAGAGATCTGCAGATCCCATTGCCAATCTCTATTCTGTCACTGCAATCATTTGGCTTCATTCCAAGGCAATTGGTGACAAAGTCTGACAGATAATACATATCTAGAGGCTACTCTTGAACAGTGTTGGAATCAAGAACATATTGCTTTAACCCTCATGCAGCTGTAGGAAGTTAGCATCCACCCCTTTCCTAGAAAAATGAAAAATGTTAGGATATGGTAAAAAGGCAGAATATTTCCCCTAAAAGAGAAGCAGAAACTCAGAGAGGAAAAAACTCACTCCCCCCACACACACCTTTGCTAATGGGCCATTAAGGCCTTGCCAGAGTATTCTACATACAAAAAGATCTACTCCAGGTAGAGCCAAATAGGAATTGCCCAAATCATCATCCAGCAAGGCTCAACCAAGCCTGAGACTCAGGACAGCCTACAGAGTTGCCTCTGCATGGTCCCATGGGAGTCTGACAACCAATCAGAATACAAGCTCAAATTCAAATCCCAAGAGACAGCATATAATCCAGGGGCTCTCAGCATCTCCTCCCTTTTTTTTATCTCAGGAGCTCCCAGCCATATGGTCCTTCTTTCCAAGCAACTTTCCAAACCTTCTTTCCAAGCAACTTTCATGATTCCAGTGTCCTTTTCCCCACTTGGAACTGAACCCAGAAGGACATTTCTTCCAACACAGCAAAGGAGAACTTTGAGCTACGAATAAAACAAAGGTAATGACATGGTGACATGGCAGAAAAATATATATACCTTGCTGAAATTTGTTTGGCATCTGCAGAAGGGGTGGTGGTGGTGGCAGGAGCAGAGTGTGCATTGTGACATCACAATGCCAGCTCTATTTATTATGTGCAATATCACAAAACAAATATGATAGGGAAAACCTGGCATTACAGCCAGCCACATGGTGCATATTTCATTATTTTGTTGTTATTACAGCCAGGTAGAGATGCCAACATCTGTACCATGAAAATGTAACAAGCAACATCGGTATGGAGAAATGGCCATTGTGTCTTTTTGATATTCAGAGAATACATTGTGCTTCCTGGGATGCAGAAATGGCTTATTTAAAAACAGTTGTTGGGATCTACACTATGCATGATAAAGTGCTTCTGTGAGTAAACAGCAAAAAAGAGGGAAATAAATATATTGATCAAAGCAACATTGCAGCAGAAATCTGAACAGATTTGGCTTAGCTTCCAGAAATTATTTGGAGATGAAAAGAACTAGGGCAATAGCTGATGGCATACTCTTACACTGCTGATATACTGACAAGAGACATTTAAGCTTGGTATTTGGGGTGAACGAACAGGAGCTGGTTCTTTAGGGAGACTTGCTCCACTTTCCCATGTACAAATTTTGCTATTGGCTTTCTTTTTCCCTTGTGTTTGCAATTTGGATAGAAGTTGGATGGTGGTGGATGGGCTTGAAGGCTGACATGAGTGGGAACAGAGTTCTGGATGCTAACTCTGGGCAAAATCCTCCCTCTTCTGGCAAATATTTCTTGTGATCTCCAGAAATCAATGTTAGGATTAGAGAGGATTTCTCCCCTAACAGAATGGTGCCCCCATGGCCAGGTTGCAAAGATACTTGATTGTACCCCTTCAGGACTTGCTATATCTTTTGGAGGGATAGAGATAGACATACTTTCAAACATAGTTCTAGATACTCACCATTTATCTTCAATTTTTTAAATCCCACTTTATGACAAATCTGTTTCTTTGTATTCTACAAATGGTATCCAGCCATGTTTTGTCCAGCCATTTTGAGCTTGGACAATCTTGAACTACACCGCCTACGGTTGGATTTAAGCGTAGTACACAAAATTATCTGCTACAATGTCCTACCAGTCAATGACTACTTCAGCTTCAACCGCAACAATACAAGAGCACACAACAGATACAAACTCAATGTTAACCGTTCCAAATTTGATTGCAGAAAGTACGACTTGAGCAAGAGTGGTCAATGCCTGGAATGCACTATCTGACTATAGTTACATCCTCAAACTCCCACTCCTTTAACCTCAAACTATCCACTATTGATCTCACCCTATTCCTAAGAGGTCTGTAAGGGGCATGCATAAGTGCACCATCGTGCCTCCCGTCCCTGTCCTATTGTCCCATTTAATTGTATCCATTTCCTGCATTCTTACTCATGTTTATACTTATACCTATTATTTTGTAAGTAATTGACAAATCAAATAAATAAATAAATAAATAAATAAATGTTTATGAAGCTACGCTGATAACAAATACCTTTAAGCTATATCTCCAGTGGAATATATAGCAATTATACCAGAGTTTGTTTTGATTAAAATAAAAATGGAACAGGAAGAATTTTTTAAAAAGGTGTTTTGTATTGATAATAGAGTCTACACATTGTATTCTGGATCCAACACTTTCCAGCGATTGATAAGCCAAACAAATAACAGGCAACATTTAGGTCTGTTCTAGATTAATTGCAGGATTTTTCTGACAATGGAACTATTACTACCACCTTTGCCTAATGAGACATACTAAATACTAAATAGCTGCCAAAGAGCCAGATCTTGGTTTTACATTCTGAACGATTCTAGGAATCATGATCTTTCTATATGCAAGTGCAACATCAAACCAGGATCAGTGCCCACCCCAGGGGTCTAAGGTGCCACAGGGCTTGTAAGGGTCTTAGAAAATTGAGGCCATTAAGCATTGCCTGATGTCTTACTCCAGAGGGAATGCTATAAAGAGTTTTGGATAATTTCTACTGGAGCTGTGGGGCAGGTTATTTTCCTATTGATCCTGACTCATCCCTCCAGTAGTGGGATTCCTAATTTTTTTCCTACTGGTTCTATAAGAGCGCACACAGTGCTCAAAAACCTCCCTCTGTCTCAGCACTGGTGAGCTGAACTGTTTTTTAGCTCAGCTGAGGCACGGCAATCTGCTCTACCACGTGAATCAGCTGAGCTAAAACCCAAGGGAATAAAGGACAGGAAACAGCAGGGGCTGGTGGGTGGGGCCAGCCAGAGGTGGTATTTGCCAGTTCTCAAAATTTCCACTACCAGTATGCCAGAACCGGTCCAAACCAGCTGAATACCACCTCTGCATCCCTGTCCCAGTTTCTGGGGTTCATCACCTTTCTCTTTTAGCCAAGATGCCATGCTACCTTACTAGGATTCCCTCTCCCCAGTAATTTCAAGTTTGTTTTGCCACTCCCCACAGTTAGAATATTTCTCCCATTAGTTTTCTTCGCCAACTGGTGAGATAACTGGTGGGCTGGACAGCAGTGCAGAAACTTATGGCATTCCATAGCATTTGAGGCCAGTGGCTGCTCCAAATAGTGATTTGTTAAAATAGCCCATCATGTGCTAGAATTTCCCTTAAGACTGTGCCTTAGATGAGTTCAGGATCACTCTGAGTCCCAAAGAAAACTACATTCTGGCATAAACGACATGCAAACCCAGCCAATCTTTACATTTCATTAGTTAAATTGATTTTGGAAAAGGTTACAGGATTCCTCTCATTAAAAGCATGCTGTACTGTTTTACACTGCCCAGAAATTCATGGAAAAATTGCTACTGAAGCCACTGTTGTTCCTATGTGCTAGGGTATGACAACTGTGGTTGGAACGATAACAATGCAGCCCTTCAGCAATCTGATAGCTATTTTTGTCTCATTAATTTACAAATAGTACATTGAACCTATTGATATCTAGACAAGCTACACCATGAGCATGTAAAATTCTGGAGGTTTAAATGGATATCACATGCACATTTGTGAATGAATATATTATATGAAATATTTTATTTGTGAACTTTTTTTTCTTATTTATTTTATTTATTTATTTTATTTGTCAATCGCTTACAAGATACAGGTATAAGAATAAACATAGTTTTGAATACAAGAGATAGATACTTATAAGAAAAATAAAAAGAAACAATAGGACAGGGACGGTAGGCTTGATTGGTGCGCTTATGCACGCATTCAATGGATTACATCCAAGACAGTATGCACTGGACTCTATTTTTACTATTACCCTTCAGTCGTTGCAAGTATAATGAATAGTTTGATGGTTTACTGTTGACAGTACTACGATGCATACAAATCTACCCAATGTTTTGTTCTCTTCTGTGATAAGCAGCATTATGCAGAGCACAAAAGAAGAGTCAGAAGTAGTAAGCCAAAGAAATTTAAGCCATAAGAAAAAGGAAATATTTCTGAAATTGCTGTTATTGTTACTTTCTGCCTTCAAGTCATTGTTGATTCCTGGTGATTGCCTGGACACATGCTTGAGTTTTCCTGACAAGATTTCAGAAGTGGCTTACCATTGTTTTTTCCTAGGGCTGAGACAGAGTGACTGGCCCACACTCATCCAGCCTAAACTAGATTTGTGCCTAAACTAGATCAAAACTCAGGGTCTCCTGGTTTCTTGCCAGATGCCTTAATCATCATTATTTACTCTACTTTTTGAAACCTTCTTCCCTTATACACTTCATACATTGTGTTTTGTTTTTATATTTTCACCTCTCTTCATCACATCTCATTAATTTCATTCAGCCAGAACTTCCTCAGTCTTTTTCTCATTCCAATAATCCTTCAAACATTTGTTTTGCACCTTAATCTTCATTCATTCCTTCTACATTACTAAAACACTTCATTCTACTTATTTGATGCTGGTCCCCCAATAATTCTATTATTTAGCCCATAGTCACTCAGTACCCATTTATTTTGTCCCATTCTCTTCTTACTTTACCTTATACTAGCACTCCATTTCTACTAAATTCAACTTATTTTTTAACAAAATGGGCAAAAACTTTTATATACAGCCATTTCCTCCTCTTTCAGCAAATGTTCTTTTCTGACAACAGAGCATACATACCCATCCATCTTTCTACCAACATTCACACATCTTTAAATCTCTCCATTTTCCTATCTTCACTAATATTTGGCCAAGGTACACAAATTCGTCTACTTGTTCTAGACTTTCACCATCTGTATATAATTTACAACTGGACACTCCATTTCCCCTATAAAACATAGCTTGCCTTGTCTGATCCATCCGTTTTCAGATCCATATTCTATGTCACATCATACAATTGTCCTCGTGTTTGCTACAAATTATACATCATCTATATAAAAAGACTTCTATGGGGATGGGAGAAGAATGTCAAAATAGGTAAGATGGCAATTAAGGAACTACAATCAAAGCCATACTCCCTTCTCCCGTTTACACACACACACACACACTTTCTCTCTTACACACTTACACACACATGTATAATATGTGTATATACACACACACACATTTCAGTCTTAACATATTTTTAATCTCCTGCTAACCATTCCTTATAAAACATACATCTATTAAATGAGGGAAACAACATACATTCTTTTTTAACTTACTGCTTAACTATTCACTAAATATTCTATTTATCATGAATACTTTAATGGTTTATTATAATGGTATCATAATGATTAAAGTCTCAGTATCAAGAACTGGGATTAAAATATATCAAGCATTCTGAAACCACTCAGAACAAAAAAAAGTGGAATAGCTGTAGAAATCTCTTTCTAAGTTGATTTTCTTACATCACACTTGGCTTTTTAAAAGTTTTATACTCAAACTCAGACATGACCTGGGGCTTCAAACCAACTTTATTAGGCTGGGTGGGCCTAGGTATTTCTATGTGTCTCAGGATTTGAATTAAGCAATGATAGCTTTTAAAGCAACAGGGACAAATATCTTTGCTGTGTCATAAAACCGTGTTTTCTAAATGTAACTGTGTGCATCCGTGTTGGGCGTCAAAAGAGAAAAGAGGCAATAAGACAACAGTCTTGCTCCTCCGTCACATCTATGGCAACGGCCAAAGATAGCCCAATTATTTATGTGACACAGAAATAAACACGTTGCATTGATTTACTAAAGCTCGGCTGCCAATAGTAAAACCATCAATAGTTCAACATAAAGGACTTTAGAGGTTCTGAAGAGAGTTTCATTGCAGCAATAAGTGTGAGGCTGTTTCCTTGGCGGTTAAGAGTTTTTATGGCAAAGCTTTGAAGAATGTTCCACAGCTTATCAGGGGAGCCCTATCTGCCACATGTAAAACAAGAACAAACAGAAATAACTTTCAAGTTCTGGCCCATCATTATTAGTGGAATTGGGCTGAGACAGGAGCTTCAGTAAGTTTAAGTAAGAAAGGCTTGATTGGTTTCAAGGGATCAACATCTGTTTATCCTGCAATTCTGAAATCTTTATCTCTCTTTTGGGGCAACTCTTACGCATAGCCCTGCACACACTGGGGTCAGGCCCTGTTGCTTTTATTGGAACAATATTTTCTGGAAGTTTCCTTGAAAAGACTGCTGCCTTAAAAAAAAAATCTGACTCCCCATTAAGTGCCATATGGTTCATTTCTTAAAAAGGATGACATGGAAACTGCACAGATCTAGAAGGATGGTCTTTGGTCCACAGGGAGATCATTTACAATCTCTCTTCTTCTTGGCACAGATATGCATCTTGATCTCCAGGATTTAACACGGGAACCTTCCCTAACTAGGCCTATCCGGAGATGTGGGATTTTTCAGATGCACCCATAGTTACTAAGTAATAACACGATGGGGCATGTCATTCACTTATTGTTATTTCATATGGACTTTTTTTGAGTTCTGCATTGAAAACACGTCACGAGGTTCACTGGAGAAGGCGGCCAGTTGCTTCCACAGCATTGAAGTCTGGTTGGATCCCTGCAGAGGGATGACCTCCTGATATCTTGATTGTAGGTTGCTGGTGAGGAGATACCATTTTGGTTGGGCTACCACATCTGAACTGCAAAATCCTAAGAACAGCAGAGAGCGCTCTCTACAGTTTTGCAGTCCAGATTTGATAGCCTTAGATATAATAAAATCTAGAGTTTGCTGTCATTTCTGCAGTCCATATTCTACAAGTTCCATACTGCCTTCTTCTGCTGCTGTGAGAAAACACAGGCCTAGACAACTATCAGAGTCAGTTTGCTATGGTGGGTAAGCTACCAGACTAGTAGCAATAGCACTGAAATTTATATAACACTTTGCAGTGTTTTACAGCCCACTCTAAGTGGTTTAACAGAGTCAAGCCTTATTAGCCCCAACAATCTGGGTCCTCATTTTACCGACCTCAGAAGGATGGACGGCCAAGTCAACCTTGAGCAGGAGAGGATAGAAACCCCTGGCAATCAGCAGAATTGGCCTGCAATACTGCATTCTAACCACTGTGCCACCATAATATCCTACTGGTAGTAACTAGGAGACTGAATTCTAGTTCTACCTTATGTGCAAAATCAGTTGAGTGACTTGCACTCGTCCTCTCTCAGGTGAGGACAAATCACTTCCAATATCTTGTCAAAACTTCAGGAACATATTCAGGCAGCCACCAGAAGTCAATATGGACTCCAAGCCCTCCCTCCCCCCTCAAAAAAGGCTAAATACTCAGTTTCTATTGCTGAATAATTCTTGAGCTCCCAAGTCTGTAAAAATATGCCCTTTTTATTGAAATACACTGGCTCCAATCATAAATGCCCCAAACGGAGAATCCTTTCAGGGTTTGTTCTCCTTTTAACTTGGATTTGAAAATGAGTTTCAGCTGCAGGAAATGAAAGCCTTCCCTTTCAGCATCAAGCAGATTCCAGCCCAAAGCTAAAGGATTCCTGCTCCAAAGCAGCTTTCTGTGAGGATGTCTCTTTCCAATGATACCATTTGGAAATATTTGAGATGGCGTCTGACTCTAATGATAACAAGTTTATACATCTGGTTATAATCTGTGTTTACATTAGAAATGAAAAAATAAAAAACCCTCTATACCCTTGCTTTATCTGTGCCATAATTATCTAGCTAAATATTTCCCTAAATTATGATATATTTTTTTCAAAGTTCATGGAAATAAATTATATTTTTAGAAGTAGGATGAGCACATATAATTCCCCGAAAACATAAAATAGTAATAATACCTTCTTCAAATACTCTGACAATCTGAAGCAAACATGGGTGTATCTCTTTTATCTTTTTCCCCCAATGCTACCCAGCTGCAGAAATAAACTTCTTGGTCTAGATTAGGTCTGATATTTTGCATTCTCACTCCTTCCCCATTCTTTAGTGAATTTACACTAAGGCACACATGCATTTGATTTCTTTCATTCATTTTGCCTTGTAGCTCGTTTCATATACTTTTATCAAGGCACAATGCAGTAAATGTATTGGGTATGCATGTGCAGCATATATCTGCACAAAATTTAATATTTATTGAGTAAATTAAACACACACACACGTAAGTAGGCAGAAAATATAAATACCGTGTTTCTCCAACAATACGGCCTCCACCAATAGGAAGACCCAGCATGTTTTCTAGGCATGAAATGAAATTAAGCCCCTCCCCCCAAATTTAGGCCTAGTTTAAAACATGCTGGGGAGGGAGGCCGGAGGTTAAAATATGCTGGGGGGGAGGGTGGGGGGTTAAAACATGCGGGGGGGGGGGAACTTGCCTTTAACAGTACCCTGCGCGGCGCTGCCGCTGTTCTCGCGCCAGCAGGAAGTATAGAAGCATTTCTGCTGCTTCTCGGGTGGGGGAGCTGCCTCCATGGTTTCCACAGTTTCTGCCGGCACAAGAACAGCAGCAGCACCGGTGGAAACGTGGAACCGTTTCTGCCGCTGCTCAGGTGTTTGCGGAAGCCTCCTGTGTGACAGGACCGCTTCCCCCGGGCCTCTTCCTCCTCCCCTTCTCCCTCCACCCCACCCGGGGAAGGAAGCCCCTCTCCGCTGCCCTTCCTCGGAGCAGCGGAGGAGTTCGCCCTCTCCCCCTAAATGGATGGGAGACGCGCATTAAAACCTCCCAAAGCCCATGTGGATAATACCACATTTGCGTTTCTGCGGGCCGGGAAAGAGCCCGCCGACAGACGCTTTGGCGCTCTCCGGCTTTTGCCTCTTAAGGTCAGGGCGTCCTGAAGCCTTTTTCCCATGGGAGACCAGCCGGCAGCTTCCCGTCCACGGCACCTGCCTCGTGGTGCTACTTTTCGGCCAAAGGTTCTCGGTCTCCCTGCTCCCAGATCTAATTTTTTTCCTCCGGTCGCTTTTCCGCTTTTCTCTTTGCCCTCCAAAAGGGGTCGGTGGCGACCTTCATCTCTCTTGCTCTTTGGGCTTCTGCAGCTTTGTTCTCGGCAGCGGCCGGGCGTGGGGCAATATCCTTGTTTTGCGAGGTAAATGGCAGTGGCGCCGCGGCGGCATTGTTTGCTTTTCTCTCGTGGCAGGCGTGGAAAATGGTGTGGGGGAAGCCGCGGAGCTGAAAATGGAACCCAGAACCGGAAGGTTTGCAAGCCGTCTGGCCGCACACATCCCAGAGGTGGCAGAAACGCTTTCCATGTTTCTGCTGGCACGACAAAGCAGCAGCGCCGGCGGAAACTGGGGGGACTCTTTGAAAAGGGAAATGTCCACAAACTCCCCTCTATGTGACATGCTCGGATGGCTTGCAAACTCTCCGGCTCTGGATTTCATCTTCAGCTCCGCAGCTTCCCCCACACCATTTTCCACGCCCGCCACGAGAGAAAAGCAAACAATGCCGCCGTGGCGCCACCGCTGTTTACCTCGCAAAACAAGGACATCCCCTCCACGCATATCCGAGCGGCGGAAGAAACGTTTTCCATGCTGGTGGAAACACTTTCCACGTTTCCACCGGCACGAAAACAGCAGTAGTGCCGGTGGAAACGTGGAAGCATTTCTGCCGTGCCGGCGGGAACACCGCTGCCGCCCACCTGCTGATGGGGGGGGAGACAAATTAATTCACCCCCGAAAAGTCATCCTAGCTGTTTTTTCGGGGGTCAAAAAAAATTAAGACCCGGCCTTGTTTTGTGAGAAACACGGTATATACAGTATAATCCCAAGTCACAGAATACAGAAAAAAAGGAGACAGATATGCTACTACATCTTTTTAAGCAAGTTGTCTTAAAATCTCCATATATAGAAAAATGAGGGGATAATTTCGTAGTGTAAATGCCATTGATGGCAATCCCAATCATACCCCTTCTGGCACCTTTGACCAAAGGAAACAGTGTCAATACTTCAACAGCTTAAAAGTTGAGACATTTTTCCTTCTCTCCTGAAGCTAGTACAAATGCTCCTAATACAATTATCTTGGTAGTTTACATTTTAAGGATTTGATCTCCCAGTGCCACTAAGTGGTGCTGCATAATTAGGCTTAATTGACTTTTTTTTACCCTACAAAGGATCCAAAATTGTTCTGTAGTTTTGCTCATGTAAAGGACAAATTGCTACCTTCAGCCAGGGCAGAAGCCCATGAAATCTGCCCCAGGGCAGGAGATAGATTGGGAACTAATAGCTGGTGTATTTCAGGAGGTAGGTTTATCCTGACACTGATGACACCTATTATTAATGATTGAGTTCGGTCTAGAAGCTCTCTCAAAACTTACTTTCCTCATTGCTGAATGAAACTTCTGGCCTATTTTTTGGGATGCCTCTGCTTTATGTCTTGTGTTTTGCATCGTCTTCTCCGGTGAAAACTTCTTAGAGGACTTGAAAGTGAGTGGGCATTTGCATCGTGTTGATCCTAATAAGCCTACTACTGATTTCAGATTTCTTTTTAAAATCAGTAGGGCTCTTCTTGCCTTTCATGAAACCCATCATCACTCCAGGAATACTTTTTTTTTTTTAAGAATTCGGGAGAAGGAGCAGAATTGCAAAGGCCCTGTGATATGGTACCTCTCCCCACTGCTCCACTTGGAAACACTTGAGGTTGCCAATGTGCATGTCTGAATGTGAGCTCCATTGAAATATTTTTTTAATCATACCAAAGAAATTATCAGATGAAAACTTCAATCCTTTTATCTTTTTCTCAGGCTACTCAGCCCCCACCCTTCTTAATCTAGAGTCATGAGAAAGTAAAAAATAGAGGTAATCAATTTTTTTCCGAAATGGAGCAATCTGATTCTCATCTCAGCAAGCCATTTTCCTCAATGTTTAGTTGGATCTTGAGCAGGTAGATATGTACACCCACAAATGGAGATTCCAGGTGTTGTCAAAATAAGTATTTTAATTCCAAACGTTTATGTTTCAGGGATTTGCTTGTGTATGCACTAGGTGTGTCCTGTATACAAATAAGTCACCAAAATACTTCAATGGCCTCAGGAACAATGTGGAACTAGATTCACTAACAAAAGAAAGGAATGACCCTTGATAGCTTGTGAAATGTTTCTCCAGAAAGTAATTTAATCTATTTTGTCCCCCGTATCTCTCCCTTCCTTTGAAAGATTTTTGCTACAAAAAAGATGATTCTGCCTGTGAAGGGTTGGGCGAGTGGCTTGCGGTTTGATGTGGCCATGCTCTATCTTTGAAGGATCTCACGGATTTCACTTGCTTGGTAACCTCCATTTGGAGCAAGAAATGGGAAAGCGCTTAGATTTATATACCGCTTCACAGTGCTTTATAGCCCTCCCTAAGCGGTTTACAAAGTCAGCCTATTGCCCCCAACAATCTGGGTCCTCATTTTACTGACCTCAGAAGGATGGAAGGCTGAGCCAACCTAGAGACTGTTGAGAATCGAATTGCTGGCAGCCAGCAGTTAGCAGAAGTAGCCTGTAGTACTGCATTCTAACCATTGCGCCATCGCGGCTCATAGGACCACACGTAGGGCATCTACACCTCAAACTACTGTGCTCCTTGACCTAGGAGATGAGGTAAAAAAGTGATCTGACTTGGGGCTCCTCTGATGCAGCCTTTCGCAGCCTCCCAGCAGAGCGCTTTCAATCCAACTCTTTGGAGGCTGAGAACTGTCTCATAAGTAAAAAGGTAGCACTCTCTCCAAAAACCAGTGAACATCTGTAATTTAAATTAAGGTCATTGAAAGAACCGTGTTTGCATTGCTTATTTAGGTCATTGTGCCCTTCTCTCACAATTCAGCAGCAACATCTGGGGAGGTTCTGGGAAAGCACTGGACCTAAAGTTGTGTGGATGTGTGTTTGGGCACTGCTGACCTCCACCCTGGAACACCTAACCTTTAAACATGAGAGCTGTCGGTCACTCACCTTCTTGGCAAGCATTAAAGGAGCCCTGGTGACACAGTGGTTAGAATGCAGCGCTGCAGGCAAACTCTGCCTACAGCCTGAAGTTTGATCCTGACAGAGCTCAAGGTGGACTCAAGCTTTCCTCTTTCTGAGATCAGTAAAACGAGGACCCAGATTGTTGGGGGTAATATGCTGGCATTGTAAAATTGTAGAGAAGGATGTAAGGCACTATGGGGCAGTATTTAAGCCTAAGTGCTATTGCTATTGCTATTAAAGCTAAAAAAAAACAGAAACATGCCAACTAGCTTTCAGTGTCAACCTATTAGCAAGAACCAGCCATCAACTCAGTAAAGAAAAATCGCCAAGGAAAGGTACATTCTGGCAGCCTCCAGAAAGAGAAGCTTGAAAAAGAAATATAGGTAGAACTGCAATGGATAGAAAAAGGCAGGAACCACACAGTAGGAGGAGGGAGATATTTGAATGAAAAACATTTTGCATATATTCAAAAGAACATTTAAATGGCGGTAAACAATCAGCACTTTTCCGCCTAACAAAAGTTAGTAAAAGGCTTTGTGAACTCCAGCTAAGTTTTAATTGAAATGTTCAATTAAACTAAAGCATCACATTGAAGCACTACTCTTCCTTTGAAGAGCTGAGAGTGTAACAGTCCCATCACTTCCACCTTTATGATAAAAGGAGCTTCTTGTATACATCCTATTCCCAGTTCTAATTGTGAACTGGCTCCATCAGTGGCAATTAATTACCAGAAGTCAACATTGATCTGTCATGAATTATTCTTGCCATTCTTAACCTTCTCTTTTTCATTCAGTAACTTTCTTGATAAATTATGGAAATGGTTGGTCATAATCTATCTTGACTTAACAAGACATATTAGTTTATGACAAAGCTACCCATGACAGATTGATTAGCAAGCTAGTCAAGTGTGGACTGGATGGCATGAAAAGTAAGTGGATACATAGCTGAATAGTAAACTCTATACTCAAAGGGTGTTTGTCAGTGGCTCATCACACTGGAGAAAAACAGAACTGAATATGTCCCATAGGTGCTTTTTTTAAGAGGCAACTAGACTTTCTGGTTTTTCTTGGAAGACGTTTCACTTCTCATCTAAGAAGCTTCTTGGATGAGAAATGAAATGTCTTCCAAAAAAATCCCCCAGATAGTCCAATTGCCTCTTGAAAAAGCATGGATGACTGAGAATCACCATAGAACTAAGTATAGTGTTACAAATATCAGTACTGGTCCTATAATTAAGAAGTGAAAGGAAGTTTATCGAATGTGCTTCTTATCTGTATACAACACAGTGACACACACAAATTCAATGTAACCATAATTGTTCAAATCATAACAAAAGTCATTCCACTTAATATGCCTTGATCAGACTCTACCCTATAAGTACCAACTCCAGTTCTGACCACCATACTTTAAGAAAGGTTGAGAGAAACTGGAAGAGGGTCAGAGAAGGGCAACAAGAATGATCAAGGGACTAGAAACTAACTTTTAAGAAGAAAGACTGAAAGAACTGGGTATGTTTAGCCAGGAGAAAAGACAACTGAGGGGAGATGTGATAGCAATCTTCCAAGTATTTAAAAAGGATGTCACACAGAACATTGTCTCGTTCTCTCACTGGACAGCTCAGGACACAAAAACAGAAAGACAGATTATAACTGAACATTAGTAAAACTTCTTAAAAGAAATAGCAGTTCAAGAAAGGAACATTGTTATCCATAGAGATGCCACTGTTCTTAGGATTCTTCTTGACAACCATGGGCAATTTAACTTGAATCTAACACAATTGGTCTCACGTCTCAGCAAGAGAAAAATACAGCACAAATCTCCTTTGTCAATGCCTTACGTGAAAAATGCCAGCTTTTCACAGGTAACACCAAAGCTAAATATCTATGGAGATTCTCAGTCATCCAGCTCATGGTTGTCCCAATAGTGATTTTCCAAAAGGCAAGTGGACTGTTTTTCCTTGAAGACATTTTGCTTCTCATCCAAGAAGCTTCTTCAGTTCTAAGTCCAGTTGCCTTTTGAAAAAGCACCTTGCATTCACAAGTTTGCTCCATCTGTATCAAAACTGAACATACATCAGATGGTACCTTCCCATCTGAATTGTGAACGATGTTCATGTCCAGTTCATGTCATGGATGAATTACTGGGAACAGAAGCTATCTGTGAATATTAACTGTAGAGGTATTAATTCTATATTCAAGAATGACAGGCACAAATGAATTTGTTCCCGATGCATTCTGACATTCAGGATAATTTATATGAATCCAAAATTATAATTAAAAATAGACCTAAAAATTACAAAATTATATGCTTAAAAAGGTAGCATCCAAATCAACCAGCTATCTAACCTATTCTACAATATTTTGTATGTTCAATATACAAAATGATGATAAGGCTTCAGAATTTCATTAGTCCACTGAATGGATAACAAAGAAAAAAAGGATTACTATCAGGCCATCTGGGAAATGAGCCTCATCAGGCTCTGGGACTTTCATCCCATATACCTAACCTCAACAGAGACATACATTTTGTGTCCCTCCTTGTGTGTTGATTTCATGACATTCCCAATCCATGAAGAAGACAGGCTTAAATTGTCCTTATCTGCACCAGTGTTAACATGGTATTTTCCCCTTAAGCCAACAGCATCCAGCGACAGCTGCAGGTATGTAAAATCCATGCCAACTCATAATCCACTGAGAGCAAAAAGCAGATGCCATGATCAGCCTATGCAGATGAAGGGGCCAAGCTAGGCAGATAGGAAAAGGATTCGATTCCCAAATCAAAGATTTGATTGAAACTTTTATGAATTTTTTTTTAGTCTCATCCCAATTGTGTCTCTGACATCTTTACTGCATCTTTGTAGTTGTATCTGAATGGATATTTATTGCCCTGGGAAATAGTAAAGTATCAAAGTTAAAGATTGTACAGGTAGTCCTCAACTTACAACAGATCATTGATACAACAGCACTGAAAAAAGTGATTTATGACCTTTTTTCACATTTACGATCATTGCAGCATCTCTACTGTCACATGATCAAAATTCAGAGGCTTGGCAGCTGACTCATATTTATGACAGCTGCAGTGTCCTTGGGGGGGGTCATGCGATCCCCTTTCGTAACCTTCTGACAAGCAAAGTCCACGGGGAAGCCCGATTCACTTAGCAACCATGTTACTAAGTTAAAGCTACAGCGATTCACTTAACAACGGTGGCAAGCAAGGTAACAGGGCAAAACCCACTTAACAAATGTCTCACTTCACAACAGAAATGTTGGGTTCAACTGTGGTCATAAGTCAAGGACTGCATGCAGTTAGGATACATCTATCCTCATGATATTTCATCTTGTGGCTTTCTATGTGTGCTGCCAGGAAAACGTGACAATCTCCATACACTCTTACCGTTCTCCAACTTTGCTTCCAGACTTTTCATAGTCTTTATTTTGGGACAGGGCGAAACCACAGAGGCATTCTGGGAATATATTACAATACCAGAAGACCACAGAATAAGGAAACATTCTCATAAAAGGCTGGATTAAAAAAATGTTTTTTAATCAGGACATACACTTTCCAACTGGCTTTATATCTTTTCTGTGTTTTGAGAAAATGAAAGCATGGAATCATTTACTACAATTGTATAGTAATTTCCACAACTTTACCTAAAAATGCCTAATTCAGAGAGAAATCTTGTGTGTGTGAAACTAAGACAAAAACGGAAGACTTACGCATTTCCTTTCTAATCCAAAGATCAAATGTGGCAGTTTGAAGTTGCAGATGCCTGCAAATGAAAGAAACTTTGAATACATTTAAAATCGAAGCTTTTGACTTCCAGGCAAAGAAGAGACCAATCATGAGGAAGAAATATGACAAACACATTGGACTGCTTCTCCCATTTTAAAGGCAAATATACAGAACAGTAGTCAATGACACAATCAGCCTACACACATGATGGTCTTGCAATGTGTGCGATTTAACACAAGGCTACATGCAGACTGCAGCACCTGTCAAGTCTCTCACCACTGAAGCCAGATTTTCTGCATGAGTAAAAAGGAAAGGAAATATGTACTGGTGATGATAGTCTGTTCTCAGATTTAGAAGCGAGGGGAGGGAGGGGGTGGAGGCTAAGCAGAAGTTGCTGGACCTAAGTCTCTGTCCAGCCTGTTAATTATTCTGAGATAATATCTAGGAGAAAAAAAAGGAACGGCTATTAATATATATAAATCAAGAAAATACAAAATTTAAAAAGAAAAAACCATTAACAAATTGAAGTAAAAAAATATCAAATCAACGGTAAAAATAAAGGAGTATAAAAGAAAAGTTCAAGTCTCAAGACAAGTTAAACTTTGGCAGTCTGAATTTTTCACAAAATCATTTTAAAGGCCAGTTTGTATGTTGAAAGTGAACACACTGTCATCCAGGGCTTTAAATCAGGAGCACTAGTGTCCTTCCACTACAGTGGAAGCTAGAAATGACATTTTATTAGCTTCTACCACATTGATAGATTTCTTAGTGGGAATTTATATATATATATATTTGAGCAGAAATGGTTTTATACCCAAGTTGTAAAGTACTCCATTCGGGATCACGATTGCCCTAGCAACTCCAGTTGGTTCCCTGTAAAACAACTGGATTGAGTAGTGCTGTTAGCTGCCACAAGTGTTTTTTTGCTCAGACACTTCTAATACAAGGTATAGATTTGTTTGGTATCTCAAATGGCGGTGTTTTATTTTAAACTGCTGAGGAGGTCCCTTTATACATGGACTTTGGATTCCTTGAGGTCTGGTGCTGTACATAGGAATTTGCCACATGGATGTGGCCCACTTTTATCAAAACTCCACCCTTTCACTGTGCTGTTTGAACTCCAAACCCCAACCTGGCATCATCTGCCTTAAATCTGCAACTCTGTTCTTAACGCAGACCAACTCTAAAAACCAACCCTAAGTTTACTCCCAATGAAATGTCCGCAGCACAGCTGCAGACCCTGCAGTGAAAGCAAGGATGAGCCCCTCACCCAGCAAAGATGTAAACGTTGCCCCCTGATTTATAATAACGGGGATAATTAAATGCCCCAAGAGGAACGATGCCAACTACATTTCGGGAAATCAAGTTGCTTTTAATTCAATTGAATTCGACCTGTCCACTTTTTCCTCCTGGCCTATGCATTAGTGGAACTGCTCCTCCTCACCCCCCACAACACACACACACACACACACGAGTTATTCAGATGCCCACACCAAGGAGATTTCTTGTATGGCTTCATAAAGGTTTAGCAACTATTTTCCCCCCATATCCATCTTTTAACGTCTTTTTTTTTTTTTTTTTTTGCGCACTCCTCTTTTGAACAGCGGGGCACAAGAGAAGCCCTGGAACTTTTCGAGGAGGTGGACAGAGTGACCCACCCATCCTCGGCTACCCTTTACTGCATCTACCTTCAGCCCCGGCTCCGTTCCTCCATCGGGGGTGGAGGGGGACATCCGCAAGGTGTCGCTTTTTTTTTTCCTTTTTTCTTTTGCAGAGCAAAGCTGGGGCGCTGTGCAAGCCTGGCGCGTTCTCTTTCCAGGCAGTGTCGTTGCGGTAGCGGGGAAAGGCGCGGGTGTTTCTCTCGTGTGTGTGTGTGTGTGTGTGTCGGTCCAACCAAGGATGTACACAACCAAGAAAGCTTATTTAACCGGCCTTATGGATCGGCAGCTCCTACCCACCCTCCTAGTCTGAGCCTTTCGGGCACTCTGTTTGGACAAAGGTGCTGCTTAGCTGCGCAATTCTAGACCCATTTACTCCTCGCACCCAGGACTCCCCGGATCTGTTAATTATGGTCTTTTTCCCCCACACCCGTCCATCTGGTCTTGTCTCCCTCCTCCTCCTGCTGCTTTTTAACGATCGGCTGCAACATTTCAAACCCGAACGGAAACCATTAGGTAAATGAAGACGAGCGGGATGACCCCGAGATTGCTTCCCCTGCAGAAAGCATCGGCTGCAACAGGAGGGCACTAGGGAGGGGAAAGGGGCGGTGAGGGACAAGCGCTGGGAGGTGGAGGGTGTTGTTTCTGCAAGGGGTTTCCCTCCCGGGGGTATTCCGGAGCCAGGATCGGACAAGGCAGCGCCTCGGTTGTTGCCATTGCTGCAAACGGAGGGGAGGGAGGCGGGGAGGGCAGCTTCGCAAAGGGCGCGAACCCGCCCAGGATCGGCCGGTGGCATCGGAGTAGTAAACCCAGCGGGAGTGCAATCGCGGCACTTTGCATTCCTCTCTCTTTTTTTCCTTTCTTTTTTCTTTTTGCAAGCCCCGATGTCTCCTTCCCAAGAATAAAGAGGCACTAGCAAAAGGGTTTTTTGGCGCCAAATGCCTGGCACCTCCCCTGGCTCTAGTCTATGGAAATCAGGGAGGTGGGGTTAAGTTTCGCTCGCTCGCCCCCCCTTTTTTTCCTCCTCGGGTGTGTCAGGAATTTTTTTTTTTTTAGTTAATAATATACAAGAGGTTCAAAGCCCACTTAGTGACAGTCATCTGTCTGCAAGCGCAGGGTGAATGCAGAGGGTTTTTTTTTTAACACTGGCTGAGGGGAGGGGGGGCGGCGATTGGGCTGCTGGCGCTCTTTAAAGTCCTAGATTCGAGACGACCATCTGCATTAATTTCAAGCCCCTTCTGCTCTCCCCGCGGCCGCCCCTCTCTGCCTTGCAACAACCGCCGCCGTCGCCAGCCGGGAGGTAAGAAGACAAGGGGGATGCAGCAGAAGAACCTTTGGGGGAAAGAAAGAAAATTTGGGGAGTGGGGGTGGCGGGCGGCAGAGAGAGAGAAAAGGAGGACCGGGGAGATCGGTGCCACCCTCGGGATCGAAAAGGAGAGAATTTGCGATCCGCGTTTGCTTGGGTTTTTCATTCATCAGAAGCCAATGGAGTAACAGCCGCCGCTCTCTCCCCTCCGTCCTTCTCTCCGATGTTGCGGTCGGTAGAACCTTTCCGCCTCTGTCCAGATGTTTCAGCGCGTTTCCGCGGCTTCTCCGCTCCCCCCCCCCCCACAACCCCACTCCTCCCCCCGCGCCCCCAGGTCTTGATAGCAAATTAATACGGCTTTTGAACGGGAGACTTAAGAATACCGTACAATAGTGAGAGTGATCGCGGGGAGGGGGGGGGCGGGGCAGGCGAGCGACCGAGCGAGAGCAGCTGGGATCACGGCTGCTGTTTGGGGAGATTTTTGCGCGCGCGCGCGTGTGTTTGTGTGTATCCGCGCGCGCCTTTTCTCAATGGGGGGTGGGGGGGAAGAAAAAGCTTTAAAAAAAAAAACAATTCTGAGCGATAGTTGTTCACCGATGCCCGGCGGCCGTTTTCGGTAAAAATGCCCACCTAGCTCGCTTCTTTCATGCCCCCACCCCCCCGATAGTTTGTCTACCATCAGCTCAGTTTTCCTTCTGGCGCGGCTGGCTGGCTGGCTTGCTGGCCGGCCGGCCGTCGCAAAAGTTGCCCAGCCCCTTTCAGACTTCGAGGCTTACAACTTACGAGGGAACCTTATGCGCGATCCTGAGAGGATGAGATGGGAGGTGAGGTGGCCCGCCCGCCGGCCGAGCAGCCGGCCGGTTGTAGTAGTGTCTCTAATACAGCTTTTGTAGTTTCGGGACGGTGAACAATGGGATAGGATGGTGTGGGGGGGGGAAGGAATCGCACTCTTTCTTTTTTTTTTTTTCTTTCCTTTTGGAAAAAAGTAACGTCGGGTATGGGGGTGTGTGTAAAAGAGCAAAGCGGACGCCCCCCTTTTTTTCCATCCTTTTCCTCTCACCCTCCCCACTTTCCGCGTGTAATTTTGTGCGTGTGCGCGCGTCCGCGGACAAAAAAACAAAACAAAACCCAGTTATCTTATCAAAGGTGTTTTTGTTTTTACCCGAGACCGGGTGAGTGGTGCGGTGCGCGTGTGTGAATTTCCTTCTGTTGCATAATGCTGCTTGGCTGGGTGACTTCCTTCTCTCTACCCCCCCACCTTCCTCCTCCCCCCTTTTCCCCCCCTTCCTCCTATCTCTGCGTGTGTGGGTTTCTGGAAGCGCTCTGGCGAATGAATGGAATGGCAATTTGCAAAGTAGCCCTGAGCGCCTCTCCCCCTCCCTGTTTTTTTTTTTTTAAACATCCGCCGCCGTCCTCCTTTTGCCTCTCCTGCATAGACTACAGATGACAAAAGGAGGAAGAAACTTCCTCTTTACTTTGCTTGGAATAAGCCAGCAGGCTTTTTTTTTTTTTTTCCTGCAGGGCAAATGCTGGAGGGATATTTTGCTGCATCTGGGAATTGCTCTGAAGCCCTCTTTACAAGAAGGGGGTGTGTGTGGAGGCTTCTGCCCTTCTGGCTGAACGGCCCTTGTTAAGCTTTTTCTGCATTTTCTTTCTTAGAAGAGAATAAGTAAGTAAAGCATTAGGATGTGGGCAATGGGTCTTTCTGTGGGCTTAAGTCTCTTTCATTGAAATGTTGATGGGGATTTTTTCTGGCTTTCGAAAAGAAAAGAAGCGCAGGCTTGTAATGATAAAGATCTGCAAGGAGTAGATGTACCTTTCTGCCTTTTAAAGCTAATGTGTATTTTCTCACCTTCCTGCTTAATTTCAGGTTCTGCTAGGAAGGGGTGTTTTTTCTCACCCAGTGGGAAACAAACATTTCTCTCTTCGGTTGTAATATCCTCATTCAGGATCCCGACTGAAGCAACCAGCGGAGATGCCAGGGATGGTCAGTAAAAATTCCGATCTCGAATTCGACTCTTTGCAGCCCTGCTTCTATCCAGACGAAGATGATTTTTATTTATGTGGTCCTGACTCTGCTCCTCCCGGGGAGGATATCTGGAAAAAGTTTGAGCTCCTGCCTACGCCTCCTCTGTCTCCCAGCCCGGCTGGTCTGCAAGAGAACCCCCCAGGAGGAGCCCCCGTGACATGGGGAGGAACGGCTCTACCGGGATACCGAACCAGCGACCCTCTGGACTGGGCATCCGAGTTGCTGCTGCTGCCTCCCGAAGCTGACCTTTGGGGCAGTGGCGATGCAGGGGACGCCTTCGAGATGGGTTTGGGCGAAAGCAGCAACCTCAACGCCATCATTATTCAAGACTGTATGTGGAGTGGCTTTGGGACCAGTGATAAGCTGGAAAGGGCAGTCCCCGAGAAGCCACAGACTAAAGGAGGAACAGCTGGAGCGCCTGCCCCAGCTGGCTCTGCCGTCCCCTCAGCTGCCCTCCCTTCCAAAACCAGCCCTGGAAACAATAGCGGCAGCCAAGCAGAGCTCAACAATTCCGTATCGGAGTGTGTGGATCCAGCCGTGGTTTTTCCTTTCCCCATTAAGAAGCGAGAGCTCCCAGCCCCTGTTTCCTCGGGAGGAGGAGGAGGAGTGGCAGGGGCCCGGGCGAGCATGAACTGCAGCGGTGGCCTTGCTCAAGGGGTGGCTATCCCTGCACCCAAAAACAGCCACCACCCAAGTATAACAAGTGACAGCCGGGCCAACAACAGTTCGGGAGACGATACACTCAGTGATTCTGGTAAATAACCACATCCTTTGTTATGTGTGGGTGCTGGGAGGAGGTTTCATGGGGACTCATAAACCAATACGATCTCCCTTTTTAAAAAAGCATAGTAGGTGGGATTTCGGTGGCACTTTACATCTTTTTCAACAAAGGTAGCAGCAGGAAATTGGTGGTCTATGAGACACCATCAGATTATTTGTCTCCCAGGGACCTTATGGGATATGGGGGGAGCCTGCTTGTTTTACTCTGCCATTCCTTTCTGTAACCAGATTAAACTGAGCTTTCACTACACCTTTCTACACCTACAAACAAATATGCTGCAGCATCCACTAAAGAATATAAATTTTAGAGCGCAGTGGTTTCGTGGTGAATTATGACATAACTGAGTCTAAAAGGAAGGAAGGAAGGAAGTTGGTGGCTGTTGTTTGCAGAGGGAATTGTCCACTGCAGAACAGCAAATTTTATTAGGGGCAGATTTAAGGCAGCAATGGGACAGATGTTAGCAAGGAAGGAAACTTCTGTTAATCAAATAAGATGTGTTTCTGCAGTTGTAAGGGTTTAAAATGCTGGTAGGCTGAAACGGAGCCAACATTAATGAAGTAAACCCTCCAGCTTAGAGCTGGCTAGAGGCAGAACACATAATGCAATTGCATTGATTTGATAAGGAAATTCTGTAGAGTATAGTCCAGTTGTTATTTTTGAAAATCAAGCCCTAGACTTTTCAGGAGTGCCTTTCATTAGAACCCTCCTAGATGTGTTGCAAAACTTTGCCAGTAGATGGCAGTATGTTTTTCTCTCCCGGCTGAGTATAGTATCAAAAAGTTTACTTACGGAACTCCCAGCGTTTTGTCTCTTACAAGACATTTGAATGTTGATGGATGAATGAAATGTATTTTAAAAACCTACAGCACCACTATGATAAGCACCATACAACTGTTAACTGCATATATTGATACTATCCAAAATGGTATTTTGAGTATTGGATAAAAACAGGCTTCTTTCAGAAAAAAATGTCTTCTGCTGGTTGACTTTGCAATTTAATAAGGTTTCAAAGGGAACGCTCTGTGAATTATAGGAGGCTTTAGCAGGCTTGGGGGATTTCAATGGAACAAAATAGAGAATGCTGGCTTTAAATTCAGCAAAATGCTTATAATCTCAAGGGGAAGGAGAATCCAGTGTGACAATAAACAGTTTCTTGTCTGTAAATGAAAGGAGCCATATGACCATAATCATAAACTTGACACTCAGCCTCCTGTTTCAAAAGATTCACTGCCTCCTTCAAGTCTGAGGTTTGACAGCTTTCAGCAAGAAGGCTTCCTCCTAACAGCTGTCTTCTTGGCAATAAACCAGAACTTTGGCTTAAAGGGACTGAACAACTGGGACCACTCTGCATTTTCAGAGAGAACAATTGCTTAGTTTTCTAGCCTTTTTTCAAAGAAATGGAATGGGTCCCAGGAGAAGTTTCATCTCTCTCTCCCTCTCCCTCCCCTCTGTGTATGTGTGTCAGAGAGAGGGAGAGAGAGAATATGGGTATGTGTGAATGAGGTTTGTTAACCTTCTCATATAATGAATACATTATATCTGCTTTGTGAATCAATTTTGTCCATCGAATTCAGTTCTATTGAACAATTCCATAAAATTCAGATTAAGGCTTTTCTTTTTCTTTATGCTCTTTTTATCCTATAACCAGTTGGATTGTAATTTATTTACTTACTGGCCTGAATATCTTTCTGATCTCCAACTATGTCTCCTTTACTACTGATAGCTTGATGGCATATATACATGGGATCTGTGAGCTTGAGCATGCAAATTGTATTCTGTATCTGGAAGCTGCCCTTTTCCTGCCTGCCCTTCCTGCTTTAAGATTTCTAAAAGTTTTATCCATTGGCCTTTGCTAATTAATGCAGAATGTCTGAGCCTTAAGTATGCTTCCCTGGAGTGGTAATGTCTTGATCTTTTGTCTTTCCAATAAAAGATGAAGACGAGGAAGAAGAGGATGATGAGGAAGAAATCGACGTGGTCACCGTGGAAAAGAGGCGCTCATCCTCCTACAAAGCTATCACCACCCTGACCATTGCAATGCGTCCCAAGAATGGCACTCCCTTTGCCTCGGTGAGAACTCAGCCCAATGAAGTCATCTTAAAGCGCTGTGCCCCAATCCACCAGCAGCACAACTACGCTGCACCCTCCCCTTACATCGAGAGGGAGGATGTGCCTCCGCCCAAAAAGCTAAAGAACGAAGCAGCGCCTCGTCCAGCAAAGCCAGTGACCCAACCAAAGCCCAAGAGCTCCAGCCCTCGCAATTCGGATTCAGAAGACAGCGAGCGCCGACGCAACCACAACATTTTGGAACGGCAGCGGCGTAACGATCTGAGGTCGAGTTTTCTGACACTAAGGGACCACGTGCCCGAACTGATGAAAAATGAGAAGGCCGCCAAAGTGGTCATCTTGAAAAAAGCCACTGAGTATGTCCATTCCCTGCAGGCTGAGGAGCACAAGTTGTTGTTGGAAAAGGAAAAACTCCAGATCAGGCAACAGCAGTTGATAAAAAGATTAGAACATATGCAGACTTGCTAATGTGGGAGTTGAAAACAAACAAACAAACACCTGACCTTTATATCTATATATTTGTCTGATCTGGACAGCTATTGCCACTTTGCACATTTTTGATTCCTTAAAGAGAGCTATGGGTTTGTTTTTTTTGACGTTAAGAATGTTGGTTTTTATTTTTCAATCCCGTCTCTTGCGTAGATGACACCACCTTGTTACCTGAAGGAAAGATCAGATGGATGTCCTTCTCTGGAATTGAAGAGACTGCCAAACCACGGTAGAATGGCTTCGTGTGTTTCATCTTGGAACTGCCTGTGTTCTTGCAATGTTGTGAGCGTTGGGACTTGCTTATGACATCAGTTGAGTTGGAAACATTCATTCCGTTTTAATGGTGCTTATGTTTTACAGGTGTTATGGGCAAAACCATGTTATACCCAGGGGGAAGGGAACCGCCTGTGTAAATACCATATACATGTTTGCCTTTTGTACACGTCTTGGGTTATGAGAGGTGACTTTTGCTACCAATATTAGACTGGAAGTTCATACCTAAGTACTGTAATACCTCAATGTTTGAGGAGCATGTTTTTGTATACAAATATATTGTTAATCTCTGTTATGTACTGTACTAATTCTTACACTGCCTGTATACTTTAGTATGATGCTGATACATAACTAAATTTGATACTTATATTTTCGTATGAAAATGGTTGTGGAAAGTTTTGAGTAGATATTACTTTATCACTTTTTTGGACTAAGAAAACTTTTGTAAAGAAATTTACTATATATGCCTTTTTTTCCTAGCCTGTTTCTTCCAGTTAATGTATTTGTTAATGTTTGTTGCATAGAACTGGGTAATTGCAAAGTTCTGTGTTTAATTTCTTCCAACGATGTACATTTAGTGCTGCATCTTTATAGCACTTTGAAATACCTCATGTTTATGAAAATAAATAGCAATTAAATGATATGCTACTTATTTCTGAAAATCTTTATGACAGAAGATTTCCTATATTATTTTAACCTCTTCATTTATGGCAAATAATACCTATATGAATGTAAAAACATTCATTAAGGGCATTGCCCCATAACTCAATTTTTATCTACCTACCTACCGACCTACCTACCATCTACCTATTTGTCATCTATCTATCCATCTATCTATCTGATTTTTGATTGAGTCCAATATAAGAAATTGGTTTTGGCTTAATATACAAAGATGGCAAAGGATGGGACTTCATTTGATTGGTCCCAATTAAGCTATTATCTAGCAGTATTTTTTTTTATTTATTTAATGTTTTGTGCCCCTTGTTTTATTATGCTCAATGAATTCCAAGTTGACCTAGAGACAGTTGGGTGCTCTTGCATTTCAAGTTTATAAATGTTAAATGTAGTTTCTCTGCAAACATAACCAAAAAAGAAGTTGGGGATATTGCCCTATGACACACCAGCCAGTGTGATATGTCACTATGTTTCTAGGCAAAGCTCATCTGTTCCTTGGGGGTTCTGTTTCTCAAAAGATCCCCTGGCAAAATGCACGTCATCTAAAGCAGCACTTTCAAGCATCAGGAGCAAGCTTTTTCACTTGTTTAATGTACACCCTTCTAGTTCTTTATTTTTTTTTTCTATCACGGTGATACAAGAATAACAACCACAACACCGCTGAATATTACAAGATCTGAGCTGCAAAAGTCTGACTAGCCACTAGAAGACAACAAAGAGTTAATGAGTTTTCAATATCTTTACTGCCATCTACTGGTCCTATAGAGTTTTGATAGCTGTACTGTAAAACTATGATACACCTATGGCTGAAAGGACAGTGCTCTTCTTCCTTTGTCAACTGAATGAAAACATATCTAGCACTATTCTATTGGCAGTTCCACTATCCTTCAAAATGCTTTCCATGGCTCATTATTGGAACGCTGCTAATTTTACATAAGATTTACTGTAGCTCTCTTTTATTTTTTGGTCTCTCAATAGCGGATAATTGAAATTTGTTCCCATTCCAACAACTGAAACCATGCCTCAGTCTTATAAATCCAGTCCAATTCTTTCATAGAATTGTAAGACTGGAAGGGACCTTGGAGGTCTTCTAGTCCAGAACCAAGCCAGAGTCTTAGACTATCCCAAAGAGTGAGCCATTACTCACTCCTTGAATTGGAATAATTATAAGGAGCTGTGAAGCCTGTATCGAATAAACTACAGTTACCGTAATTCCTATTTGCCACACGTGGTGAGGGGTGGTTTTGTGTCTGGTTCTGGTTTTAAGGCAGGGTTAGGATTTGTTGTATTCACAGTTTGTCCAATTAAGTTAAAATGGCTGAGTTCAGACATACCCTGTACTAAGCCGAGATTATAATCACAGTTGGATAAGCTATGGTGGATGACTTAACATATTACATTATCAAAATGACTTACATTATCATCAACATAAATCACCTTATGTAAGACAACTTTCCCCAAATCTGCTGCGTTCAGGATAAGCAGATCTTTCAACCTCTGGGAAACTTGGCCATGGCCACTTGCCAGAAAGCTGAAGTTTGAAGTTGAGTCCCCACATCTAGAAGCCACCCAGATTGAGAAAGTCTTCAATTAGCATGCCTAGGTCAGTCATCGCGATGACATCGATTTTCCCCAGGAGGGAGTCCTTAAGATCTTGGAATCCCATCATTGCTGTAATTGAACCTATCCACCTTGTTGCCGGATGTCTTTTCATTCTTTATAGTCCACACAAAATAGCTGGGATAGATGAAAGTATGACAAAAATTACTCCCCCCCCTCCCATTTATCATAAAGTCAGATTGGGAGAAGTAGGATTTCCTCATTGGTGGCAGACTTAGTTGTGGACTTGCTTTGCTTTGAGAAGAGCAGGTTATAGGCCATCAAACTCAGACAGTATATGGTTTGTCCTGTAATATTGAGATATTGAGCTTTGGCTAAGTTGCATCAAAGACAGATGGGAACATTTCTTAATGCCAAATTCTCATTCCTGGAACAGATGAAGTTTGAACTGTATATGCTGGAACTTGGAATTTTGGACCAGAATCTTAGTTGTCTGAAATTAGATATTTCAGACCATTTGTATGCAGATGAAAGACAAAAAGAAAGCATGCTGAGCCTTTTGTTCTTCCACAACTACTAGATTACTTTATTGTCATTGCAACCATCTCTTCCTCCTTTATTCTCCTCTTGTGGTTATCTCCTGTTTAACACCTAGTCTGTAAACCCTGAATAAGAGGAAATGCCTGGTTATTGGGCTTACAATTGTATTGGCCAATACAATTGTCTCTGATCCTGAAGAAAGGTATATAGAATTCTCTTCCCATCTGCAGTGATGAATTGGAGCACCAGAAACAGGGTTTTTTCCCCCTCTGTGACACATCAGGTCAAAAGGAGTTATCCACCTTTCTTTTGGCTATTACAGATATGGAAATGGGAAGATCCATCCTTGTCCTAACCATTCAAACTTAACTCTATTGTTCTTCAGCTTAGAACACGGTTAGTTGATTTGCTGCCATGATTTTTTATGTAGCTTCCTCTCCTTATGAAGTATTCTGTGCCTGAATGGCAGAAGAGGCTTTTAATTCAGTGTAATTGCTTCCATTATTTCATGCGCTCCACAGTCTTTTTATCATTAGAATCAGCAATACATCCCAAATTAGAAGCATAAAACAAGATCTTAGATTGCTGGATGGTTTAACTATTGTTAGCCAAGCCTGATCCCCTATCTATCACAAAGCTGAGGCCTGATCCAGTGCATTACATTTCCATGCACTTTTACTTTGGAGACGACATTCTTAAATCACAAAAAAAAAAAAAGTAAGGCAAAGACCCTCTAGATCTAACCATAATTCCTAATGGTTTTGTAAGGATGTCCATGGAGGGATCTTTAAACAAAAGGAGGGAAATGGCTTCCCATCTTCTTATATGAGCTTTTTTTAAAAAAAAAACAAAACTTCCCAATCTAGTCTACTGATCCGGGATGTCCTGTCTTGCTTAGCTTTTTGAGGTTAGCTAGGTGCTGCCATGATTATGGGCAAATCACAAAGATATTTCCTGCACACATTAATACCTACAGAACTATTAATGAAGTGTATCCTTTTTGTCCTTGTTCACCTCACAGAGTTCCTCTGCTAGATGGGCGGAAACATACATTTGTTTGGTTCATAAATAAATCATAAACTCTACCATTGAGTACTACATCACAGTAATACTATTGTTGAGGAAGTAGAGAACAACAGAAGTGTGGTTGTAAGCAACACATTACTTACCCCTCAGCAGCAAGGTATGTTTGAAGTTCTCTGACCTGAAGCAGGAAGAGTTTAACTGAGGCAATGAATTTCAGTGACCACATACTTCCAAGATAGATCATACTCTGGACACAGCTCTCTAGAGAAGTCTACATTGCTGGGAAAGGTAGAAGGAAAGAGAAAAAGATGATGATTAGCAGCAAGGTAGATGGACTGAATTACAGTGACAATAGATCCACTGTTGGAAGACCTGATGGACCAGGTCTTCACAGAACAAAAGGTCAACATCAACTTCATAGAACAGAATCCTATTTCAAGACATACAGCCACTCTTAGAACTGACAATTTACCAACAACTGAGATTTCACTGGTAATGATTCTCCAAGATTATATTTTTTTATGTATTCAGAGATGTTCTCAAAAGAAAGTCCCTCCTTATATGCATAGCACACAGACCTAAAAAGGGAGAGTTTCATTAACAATATGATTGTATGTTTCAGGGATAAATCTTTATTTCCTACCATTATCCAGACATTTAATTTCTATTAAAAGTGGTAATATTATTATTGTGTCCTATAAAAAATGTCAGTATAAGAGAATATCATAACCAAAGGCTTTTTCAAAGTTGGGAGTAATTGTAAAATGTAAAAACAGTTATGGAATATATTTTAAGTTACAATCCCCATGATTCATCAATAAAATATTTATGTACAATGCTGGGAGCAATGAAATCAGGTGAAGTAATATAATTACTTCTGTTCTTGCCACTTCTTCAGATCTCTTATTCTCACATGGCCTGAAGGATGCCCTGAAACCTTAAATCATGGTGTTGGATAAGTCACCACTTTTCTCTGAGATATTAGAGATATTAGGCTGTAACTTTTCTTTTTAAATACTTTAAAGGGAGAGGGGTGGGGATGAAATGGCAGTTCCTGCTACTAATGATAAATATTTTATTTATTTATTTATTTATAGCCCACTGTTATTCTATTTATAAACAATTCAAGGCAGCAAATGCACACAATACTATACTGCTTCTTATTTTCCACACAACAACCAGTTTGTGAGGTGAGTTGGACTGAGAGAGAGTGACTGGCCCAAAGCCATCCAACCAGTTTTTAGGCTTAAGGTGGGACTATAATTCATAGTCTCCTGGTGAGTGGTCCAAAGTCACTCAGATAGCGTCCATGCTTAAACCAGAATTAGAACTCATAGTCTCCTGGCTTCTAACCTAGTTCTTTAATCCCTAAATTGAACCGGTAAATAAATATAAGAGGAGAACCAAAGAGGACCGTTTCCAAGTTCTGTCATGATCCTCCAACTGACTTGTCAAAAGAGAAGACAGAGATACTAAGGGGCAGCATAAACTAAACCTTCATAAAAAGATTTTGGAATTGAAAAATAAAAGCTAAACAAATATGCAAATGTATTCAGAAAGTTGTATATATTTCAGCAGCAAATTAAAACTGTGTCTGGGGATTGTAAAAGTGAAATGTGACTCTAACTTTAGTCATTCCCCCCATGTCCAAGTATTCTGTGTTTAACACCTTACAAAACAGTGTTCTAAGACATGACCATCACTTGCTTGCAACCCCTTCTGTGTCGTGGAAAAATATACGTAAATAAAATTCAGCCAAAACAAAAAACAGTAGAATTTTTGTTGTAGGCTGAATTCAGTTATTAAATGATCTGAAATTCCAGCTATGCAGTTCATCTATATTTATGATTTGCAGGCACTTCGTCCATGGGGATTTTGAAAGGATATAAATAAACAAGTTGTTAACAGTATCTCCAGTGTCTGATATCTACTCTGCAATGGGTGTGCAATACTTTGAATAACTTTTGCTATGTAACATGCATTGATTCTTTTGGGGAGGGGGGAGTGTTGGATGCATGAGAAATGTCAGCTCTTCATCTATTTAAAGCTCTGCATCATGTTGGAAGTGGTGAATTATTTAGAGAAAGTTCATTGCAATAGCATCACTGTTTCCATTGCAGTTCATTGTGGTGTCAATGTTTTTCTTTTCTAGCAACAAAACACATATAATTAATTAAACATTGTAATGAAGTAGGTACAAGGTTTCCAATTTTTTTTTTTGGTTCCTTAATTACTTTTCATTAAAATATCATTTTTATTGAAGACTGGTTAAGTGGAAAGTAAGTTTTTCACTTCTATCAATGTCAGCTAATAAAAATTCGAAAGGGATTCATTGCCCACCATTAAGATCATACGTATTTTCTGTTAAAAATAATCTTCACTTTTTTTCCTTTTCAGCAAAATGTTAACCGAATTATTTTGTAAAGACGTGCCCTTATTTAAATTCATTTACTTACAAATCAATCCCATTTGGCTTATTCAAAATCTCACTTTCAGATCTGCTACAATTTCAGGTCTATCAGATGGAGAAGCAAGAATGACAGGGAACTAGCTCTCGTAAGTTACTACTTCAGAATCTCTGTGCATGAAACAAAAATCCAACGGCCGACCTTGACCATGCAATATCTTTCAGCAACCATGGCTGGAATCACTGGGTAGCCCTGATCTGCATTAAGTATGAAGTCATCATGAGCACCACTTTCTCACCTTGGTCTTTCCATTATTTGGATCTCTAAGAGCTGTTATTATTACTGTACTTTATCTGATATGACATATATACGTGTCTGGTACACTCTTTAGCCTCAGGATTGCATCCTCTGAGAATAAAACTGACTGTTATTTATTTGTTTATTTATTTATACATTTAAAATATATTGACCATATCTGAGAATAAAACTATTTATTTATTTATTTGAAATTTACTGACTGCCTCTGAGAATAAAACTTATATTTATTTATTTATTTATTTATTTATTTATTTATTTATTCATTCATTCATTCATTCATTCATTCATTCATTCATTTATTTGAAATTTACTGACTACCAATCTTACCATAGGGTAACTCCTGTGATAACTCCCATGGTACCTGGTCAGCTTACAATTGTGTGCGTGTGTATAAATGTGTGTGTGTGTGTGTGTGCAGGTATGTATATACACCCATACACATGCACACAGAAACGCACACATTAGTTAAAACCAACCATTAAAATCCAATTACAAATGGGGAGGTGGGGTAGGATCAGGGGGAAGTAGATCTGTTGTTACTTGATCAATCACCTCCACTGTCTGTTCCCCCATTGGGGCCCAAGTTAACTGGCAGAGCCAGGTCTTTAGGCCTTGATAAAAGGATGAATTTCACATCAGGGAGCACGATGTTCCAGAGGACAGTAGAGAAGGCCCTTCTCCTGGACCCCGCTAGCCAGAATAATCAGCCCAACAAGACACAAAGCCTACCTCCTCTGTTGGCACTGGTGGGACAGGCCAATCGCAGTGGGATGAGATGGCCCCTCAAGTAGAGTGTCTCATAGTGTTTTGAGTGGGAGCCCAGTATATATGAATGTTCTCTAGGCTCCATCATATTATCATTTACAACAGATTGATCATTGTTTAGTCTACCAAATCAGGGCTACACAATTCCAGATCACAATGAGATGACAGCAAAAAGGTACAGAAAGTGTTAATTCTTGCCATCTAGTGCCATTTGGATTTTTGTACTCCTAATCTGGTTGCCTTAATGATTCTTCTTTTTCCAGAAGGAACAAGCCATGTAGGTAGCTGATTAGGTGGCCTCTGTGACCTTCCCAAACTGGATAAGCAGTATGCTGATTGCTTGTTCTTCACAACAATAATGAAGCCATTTCTCTTCCTCTTTCTGGAATGACATTTCAAGAAATAAAACTCTGGACTGGGGGCAGCAGAGGGGGGGGGGGAAATCAGTCTCCAAATAAGATTCAACTGAATAATATTATCAGATATTGACTACTTATAAACTCTGAAAACATTTTTGTACTAAAAATGAAACATGGGCATTATGGTCAGTTATGGTTCTATAGTTATCACAAGCATTATATTCAATAAATTTATTACATTTATTATCAGATACAGAAGAGAGAGTGGGATAAGGACTGTGTTAATTTGAAGTAGAAAAATTCACAATGGTTCCTCTTGTAGGAATTCCACACATAAACAAATAATATCCAACAATCTGAATTGTTGTAAGATACATTCACAGACCCAATAAGAATGTCAACTACTATGCTTAAGGAAGTCACTCAGAAGCAATGAAGAAAAATAATATTCTGGGCATTTTTGTGTGCAAATACAAAGATTTCTTGAAGCCAGTTTGGATCATGTACTAATCCTTAATTTTCTGGGTTATGGAACTTTCATATGGGTAGAGTTGATTTAAATACTCTGTTACTCTGTATTATCTGAGCCATGAACAAATAACTGCAAAATAATAATTTTTCCTTCACTTTACATTATTTGAACAGAAGAGGGTATGTCTCACTATTCTAGAACCTGAATTGTGTTCCATTTTGAATCCATCACACTTTCTTGCTTTTAGATAATTTTATTCTAATAGAGAAATATCCATCCTAAATGAAAATCCTAAATGCAAATCCTAAAAGCCAGACGTGTTTGATTTATATTCCTGTAATTCCCAGGCAGCCAAATGACCACTATCGTTCAAAGTTTTATTTTCTTTCTTTATTGTGGAAAATAAGGCTAGGAAGATGGAGCAACATAATAAACATATTCAAAAATAATTAACAGCATAACTAAAAGAGGGAAGGAGGGAGTTCTTGCTTGCAGGGAATGAGTATTTCTTGCAAATATTCCAATGCACCATTGTTGCCACTTTGTCACACTGCTGTTTGTAATCAGTCTGTGTCATCTTGCAGCAGCTAATTAGTTGATTGTTATTGTTGTTATTGTTATTGTTATTATTATTATATGAGGGTAAACTACACTAATGGTACCTAGGGTGCAATTCAAAAACATCTGGAGTACCACTTCAACGTTGTTGGCATTGACAAAATCACTAGCAGTCAATTGCAAAAAGCAGCTTTATTTGGAAGAGCTTACATCCTGAAACAATATCTTTAACACCATCAAACAATAACATTTGCTTATCCCAGGTCCTTGGAAAATAAGTGACAAAAATACCAAATCCAGTCTAAACATCTGGATGACATTGCTACCAATCATAATAAAGCAGCAACACAGTAAATTCCTTCCAAACACTTGCCTGCCAAAATTCATCAGAAATCTTCCTCCACCCTGCTAGTCTTTTAAAAACAAACAAACAAACAAACTTTTAATGTGCCATCTAAATTTATCTGCAAAGTAAATACAACACAGAAACTACTGTTAAAAAATCTTTGCTCCATAGACGAACTGGTTGTATCTCTAGTGAGAGCTGAATGTATACCAGCCTTTGTAATGGATAGACTGACCTAGGAGAAGATGGCTTACACTAGATCTATTCTATTTGGCCTTCTGAAAGGGCCTAAAGATATGGCTTAGCTGTCTATCCTGAGGATTTGATAGCGGCAATGTGGTGCCTGAAAAGTGGCTGTATTGTATTAGTAAAATTGATTACACTGTTCCACAGCTTATGTTTTTTATGTTTTCGGTTTCTTGGGATCAGTGATTGATTTCACAATATTGTTTGGGAAGGGAGAGTCAATTCATTTCAGACTCTGCTCTGGTTTACTGAAAATTCACCCAAGCTGGTATTTTTCTTTCAAGAACTATGGTTTTGAACCCTCAATGGATACTCCTATTTTCATGGGTATGAACTTCCATCTCATTATCTTCCAGATCATGATCCGAAACCAAGTTTAAATTATTCCTATAACTGGCAACTCATGGAAGAGGATCAGGACTGAAATTGTTCTATGCACTCCCTTATTAGTCATCTGGAAGGAAGAAGAGTCATGTTCCCATCATGTTTTTCAATGTTGGCAGAAATGAAGACAATTGCAGATCAGTTTTAGACTGTGGTTATGGCACTAAAACTCAAGTGGAGACTAGAGGCTTTCCAACTCTGTTATTCTGTATTCTGTAAGGCGAATTTTCTGTGTGATGTATGAACATGGGACTTAGCTAGCAATATCCTTTTAGAAGAAGTCAGAGAATGAATCCGCCATTATAGTAAAAACAAAGCATGGTACGTTCTGTATTACTCTGTGCAGAAATTGTCTCTCAGCATCATGTTAAACTTGGCTAACAAAACTATGAGTAACTCATTAGCCACAACTGCTTGTAGGTAAGAGTCAGAGGGGATAAGTGGCCTTACTAATCCACCCTAATATGAGGTGTGAACTGTGCCAAATCTTTTTACTGAGCTTTGCTTGTAGTCCAATGATTTTTTTTTCAAAACTGCAAAAGTGTGCTCTATCCAATCTGCTGTCTTAATATATGTTTTGGAAAAAAAACAAGGTGGTGATTTTTCAAAACTATCTCCATGTATCTGGCTCTGGAACTTATCTTTTTTAAAAAGAAAGTGAGCAGATAGATTAAAAATGATGGGGAATTTAAAGATCACATTTCCAATCCAGCCTAAGCTGCTAGATAATAGAACAAGGTATTATTTCTAAAAATCCCTTCTTTGTATATATATTCTGCTCGCTTCTGCAGCACTTTATTTTCTTTCATTCATTCAGAAACAGAAAATACTACCTCAGATGAACTGAATAGACCTTAGTTTTCAATATTTCCATCCTATGAGGAAACATTATTTTCCATCTTAAAATGGTATGGTTGACTGTATGGATGGATGGAATGTGAAGCCCAGACATATTTCTCCATATACGATCCTGCAACTGCATATAACACTCTCATTGATGCCTTGGGAGACTTGCAAGAGATCAGAGCATAATTAGGAAAGAGAACTTTATGCATATGGAGAAAAAAGCAAGTTGATTTTCAAACCTTTTCCCCCCTCTCCATAAACACACATTTCTTAGAGCAAGCTGGTTTTTCTCATCCCCGAGAAACTGAAGACAGGAAAGGCTACTGAAGAATCGTGCACACAAGCATTCATTATTAATTATTCCCTTCAGTGAAGTTGATAGTCATTTGCTATAGGTTTACATGTTTCAGACCCAAAAGTTTTATGAACTTCCTTTTTTAATAAGATGACAGTGGTTAAAATAGATAAGCTTACATTTAGCAAAAGCAACTTTGTCCACTGGAAAAAAGGAAAGATTTGGCGACAAGAGTGCAACCAAATACATAGATTCTAGATTTTTCTCCATCTGCTATTTGAATGACTATGTTTAGCACCGATTTTCTCTCTTAAAAAACCAGACCTAAAACATTAATTAGTATGTTGCAGTTAATTGGAAGCAAATCTTAATTAATGCAGATTTGAATAAACATATATTAGATATTAGACATATAATCTAATATATATATAATAGATTATATATCTAGTATATAATATTAGATTATAAATATTTATTTTTACCACCTGGAAATGATCCAAAATTATATCAATATTCTCCTACAGTCCATCTTCCCATCTCTATTCTTATTTACTAGTCTATATTCTCCATTTTCGGTCAGCATTAGCTACCAGCAAATATTGCAAGAATTAAAGTTCTAGCCAAAGGATAGGCAAATAGTGAAAGATAGCTTGTCAGTGAGTTATGCAGAGAGAAGCAGCTCAAATCTCTTGTTTTATATCTGTTTGTTTCTTCTTTTCCTAATGCTTTGCCATTGCCAGCAGAACTATTTTAGTTTTATTTGTATGTTTTTAATTATAGTTTACTGTCAAAATTTCCTAAAATATACACTTCCAGTATTTGAGAGGCTGAAACATAGAAAATTGTCCTTATCTTCAATATGACCCTTTGTCAATCCAACTCAGTATTATGGGTATGAGTCTTACATCACCTGGTTCCTTTCAGATTTGTCAAGAATAAGTCCCAGAATTCTTAGCAAGGACTATAGTAGCTGGAAATTTTGGAAGAAAGTCTACAAATTTGAAATGCTCCTTAGTTGGAAAAGATGGATGAATGCTGATGGCAAGAATTTCCCAAAGTTCGAAAAAGGAGTCTTTCTCAATTAGAAACTGATTCTGAAATTATTGTATGCAAATTATCATGATGACTGACGAAAAGAAAAGGAGCTTGTGGGATGATGCACATTTTACAATTTGTTCTCCCTTGGCCTTTGCAGATGCCTTCTTGTTCTTCGAGATTTGTGGAGATGTGCAGTCATATTTTTCTCCACTAAATAAAGCTTCATCATACAATAGCAATAGCACTTAGACTTATATACCACTTCATAGTGCTTTCTAAGCGGTTTACAGAGTCAGCATATTGCCTGCAATAATCTGAGTATTCATTTTACTGACCTAGGAAGAATGGAAGGCTGAGTCAACATTGAGCCATCAAGATCGAATTCCTAGCAGTGGGCAGAGTTAGCCTGTAATACTGCATTCTAATCAAAAGTGCCACCAAGAAAAGAAAATGTCACCCTCCCAAGCTCCATTTTCACTGGCAGAATTACCATGGGCTGGTCCTTTACTGTTCCCAGGGCGGCCCTGCGGGCCAGATCTAAGCACCTCTCAGGCTGGGTCCGGCCCGTGGGGCTTGAGTTTGACATCCCTGCTTTAGATGGTTTATTGTTAAAAAAATATTTTGTCTATGAGGATTGGCTCATAGCTGTTACCAACTTAATACAATTCTGATTTACAAGCAGAAATCCCACCTCTCCTTTTTTAAATTCTTTAGCTGCTTCTTTTAATAGAGCCATTCCAGTTTATCCAAAATTTGAATTTGGAGTCCTACTGGAGGAGTGGAGGAGCTGTGGAAGAGCTGGCTCAGTGGTTAGAGTGCAATATTGCAGGCTAATTCTGCTGACTGTTAGCAGTTCGATCCTGACCGCCTCAAGGTTGACTCAGCCTCCCATCTTTCCAAGTTTGATATAATGAGAACCCAGATTTTGGGGGGCAATAGGCTGACTCTATAAACCACTTAGAGAGGGCTGTAAAGCACTACGAAGCAGTATATAAATCTAAGTACTATTGCTGTTGCTATTGAGTGGTTTTTCAAAACAAAAACAAAAATCCTGCTTATAAGTTTTACTAGCTTGATCCTATGGATGCTGCTTCAGAGCCCTGTGAAGATATCTGCTTTCAGAGTGCCCCTACTGCAATTTTTCCATTGTGGGGGTAAGAAAGCAAAACATGCTAAAACTGCAACATTCACAACTAACCCTTCTCCTTTTTTCTCCTCTTCTTCTCCTTCTCGAAAGTGGCTGCTATAAATGTGCAAGAGAAAGAGAAGAAGGAAAAGAAAAAAAAAACAGGCTGAAATAAGCGAAGCTGCATTTTGGCATTGACACCTTCATTTTCTTTCTGCCGTGTCAGCATTATCGGTAGCATTAAACTGCGACATTGGTGGAAGCCTTTGTGGTAGAAAGGAAACACCCATGCACCCTCTAGACAATAAGCTCCAGTTCAAACAGCAGACTGTCTGCTGTATAAATGCGCACAGGAGCGCGCCTCCGACTCCCCGCATTCCTTATTATGCATCCCCAATCGCAACGTTGTTTATGCAAAAGGCGACGGTGAAAGCTCACATTGATTTCCCTTTCATAGGAAAGGAGATGCTTGGCGAAAGGTCAGAGGCAGCCCTCCTCCCCTGTGACAGATCTTTCCCTGTGGTAGAAGCCGATTGGCCTGGTGCCTGACAATCGACTATGAGTGACATATTTTGGGCAGAGCTATGGTGAAATGGGAGCCATGTGGCTGATGTTAGTAAACATTATCTCACACGGTCTGGCAGGACACCCTCAGCAGCAGGAGGGTGAATGGCTGGCAGGCCACATGAACTGGACACACAGGCAGCGGCGAGCTACCTAGGAAACACAAGCCAAAGCCTACAATCTAGCAGCTGCTCCGGTTGCCTTGGCAACTGAGACCCGAACAATGAGCTAGAAATTCAGCATGCGAGCTGCTTTTATTGAAAAGCGCCCCCCTCCCCAGCTCAGGCGAGGTCAGACACCCCCCCCAACCCCCACGTTAAACATGTTCCATTGGCAGTGGCAGGTCCTTATTGTTTGGATTGTTGTTGCTATACATATATAAAAACACAGGATTTCAAGACTCACTCCTTACGTTAGTTACCGAGTGACCTTGTGCATTTGATAATGGCTTTCACTAATATTTGTTGTTGTTGTTTTGGTAGTACATATTTGCTCGTACAAAATCTAGATTTCTGTGTGGATTTTACCTTTTATCCTCCCTGAAGCTTCTATCATAACATAAAAAAGAAATTAGAATGTGGTAAAAATAATTACCTACTAATTTAAAAGTATGAAAGAGCTATGGATATATGAACCTTACATACAGATATATGGTCACTGTGCATTCTTCACACTGATAGCAAAAAAATAGAATCAGTATTGAAATATGAGGTGCTGAAAAAAAAAAAAAACCCAAACATTTAAAAAAATTAAAATGAAGAATTCATTTTCCCTTGATCCCAGCCAGTAACCACTTCAATATTTGAATTTTTCTTGAAATATTGGAGATTGTTGCTTATATTTATTTAAATTATTTTATCTGATTATTTAAATTAACCTTTATATTTTACTCTTAAGAACCATATTCCAAATATGCCTGCCTTGCTGTGTAATGTATCGGATGGAAAAGAAGTATTCCTGCTTGCATTTTGTTAAACTTCTATTATGAATATTTGCGGTCAGTTTTGTCATTATGGCATACTCTCTAATTTTGAGGTGCCATTAAAGATTAATTCTTAATTCCCCTTCCAATTATCCACAATTTCATCAATTTTAAATATATGTCAGCCAGGCCATATAATATTTTTTCTTCTCTTCAATCATAACTGATTCTGCAAATCCCTGCAGTTTCTTAGTGAGGTTTCTCAGAAGCGGCTTGCCATTGTCTCCTTTCTAGGGTTGAGTGAAAATGACTGGCCCAAGGTCACCCAGCTGGCTTTTTACCTCAAGCAGGACTAGAAATCACAGTCTCCTGGTTTGTAGCCCACTACACCAAATTGACTCTTATACAATTACCAGTTTTCTTTACTTGTGTATTTATTTAACATAGCACATTTGCGTGTTGTCGTTGCCATTTGTTAGAATGGTATATCATAGAATCTTAGAGTTGGAGGGAATCAAAGAGATCATCAAGACCAACTTCCTGAACACTTCAAGATTCATGACACCATCTCTGATCAGACTATCTGTACAGATGACTATATTAATAGCAGATACATCGTGTTTCTGAATTCCAAACTCCCTGTCTTTGTTTCTGCTATTTTCTGTGGACTAGTTTTACATTCCCAAGTTTGTTTGTTTGTTTATTTATTTATTGTACTTATATACCGCCCTATTTCCCTGACAGGACTCAGGGCGGTGCACAGCCAAATTAAAATACAGAGAACAATACAAAAAGTACTCAGTACTCTCAAGTCCTGTAGCAAACGTTTTCAAAAGAGATGACCAATATTTATTTGTTCATTTTTCAGCTCCTACAATAATTTCACTCCCATTTTTTCTCTGCTACAGAAGACCCTAACTGAATATGGAAGAATCAGGATGTCTATTTGGAAAAACCAACTAACCAGCTAATGAATACTTGAGGAGAATGAGTGAGGACAGCTCACTGGGTTCTGCCCTCTTCCTCTGCTTTCAGCATTATTTCCTTCTTTATGTTGAGGCCTATTTTTGTGGTCTCTGCATGTCATTTCAAGATCTAAAAAGAACCTCGGCTTTCAGAAATAGGGGTTAGCAGCTGTCTGACTATGTCTGGCCTGGGAAGCTAAGCAGAGTCAGATCTGGTTAGTCTTTGAATAGGACACTACTAAGGAATTATATGGTCGGCAGTGGTAAACATGACAGTATCACAAGCAGCTTTTGAAACATTTCTGTTTGAAAAGAAGCTTGGTGTGCAATAAGAAATGACTACTGTTTAAACAACAACAACCAAACCCCTTCCAGATGCTGAAGTAAGTTCACGGTATTATCCTTGGCATCTACGGGTCATTTTTAAAGGCTGCCTTTCTATCTCTGAAAGTTAAGTCGAGCTGAACTCAAACAGACTTCTCTTTTGAAATGAATGGGATTGTAATAAGGTTCCAATTCATTGGTAGAATTGGATTTTTCCTTTTGCACTTAGGAAATGAATACCTATATGGATTTTCATGACTGTAGCAAAAGGGCCCTAAGTTCCATGTTTGCATTTACTTGCAAATTAATATGATGCAATTATTATCGCAGCCGGCTAGCAAGCATGCCAGTCCTGGAAAAGGTTGAATAGGTAGGTAATTTGAGTCAAATGGATTTTATCAGGGTTTCCTTCCTTTGTTTTGATACTGGATCCCAGAACATAAATATGTCTGATTTTTAAATGATTCCATGAATAGGTAAGTGCTTTCAATTAAATGATTAAAATGCAAATAAAAGCATGTCTACTGTTGTCGGTGCGGAGATTGTACAATATGTTAAATATGAAAAGCGAATCATACATTATGGATTTAAAGCATGGCCGTTCATCAGTGAAGCTGACAGTGTTTCAAAGTGAACAGTGTTGGATTTATATTCTCAGAAAAAAGTCATTCCAGAGCAAGGACTTTTATAATAATCTTTGTGGGACAAGTGGTGGATTTTTTTAACCTTGAGGCAAAAGCATGGGAGAAAAGAAGGGACACTTATTCCCATGAATGGTTTAACATTTGCCTTGAAATATGAAAGGCAATAGAAAGTTTATTGTGTTCTGTGTCCTACATATGCTATATTTGCACACAATTAGCCACTCAAAATGCAAGAGAAAGTGGCCACACCAAAATCATTTTGATCTCAGTGATCATTACGAAGGTAAGTTTTAATGGAATTGAGCTTGGTTTAATTTTCTGGTTATGCTGAAGCTCAGTTGTCAGAATTCTAATACTTTATAGCAGGGTTGTCAAATTTGCGGCCCATGGGCCAAATGTCTCATGCGTTGGCCACACCTATGCCCAGTTTAGTGAAGGGGGAAAAGTTGTGATATGTCACATGACAACGTGAGTTTGACACCCCTGCTTTTTAGCTTCTGGCAATGTTAAATATTGAAATTCAACATATCTAGTCTTGCAGATACCAAGAACAACACCATGGACTTGAATTCTAACACACTTAGAGTACATTAATAGAAGGCCATTCTAGATACTCAGCGCTATCAAACAGAAGACAGCATACAAGGTATTTTCTGTTCCTTTTTCTAGAACAAATTTCTTGGTTTAAGAAAAATTATAGAATTGTGGGGTCTTTCTGGACTGCAGTATTTAACTGCTTGACTCCCATAAATCAACCAGCAGGAAATGAAGCCATTTTAAGCAATTTCTCTCTGGGCTTCCATCTTTTTGTCCTCTGTGACATAGGAGAGCCTTGTGTTTTGTTCAGACTGCATTTAACACATCCTCCAGCTAATGAATTCTCCTTCTTCTTTATAATTGTGGAAGGAAGGATGGAAGGAAAGAAAGAAGGAAGGAAGGAAGGAAGGAAGGAAGGAAGGAAGGAAGGAAGGAAGGAAGGAAGGAAGGAAGGAAGGAAGGAAGGAAAGAAGGAAGGAAGGAAGTCAGTGAGCTTGCCATTCCCTTCCATTGCAATTTCTTTTTATAGATTTCAGCAAGAGAGGTAGAATGCCTGCCAGGGGACATAGTAACCAGATGGAGTGAAGGTATTTCCTTGCAATGCAATGAAATGCAGTAGATAAACCTGAAATATATAACATAAAAAACAACTTTTGATACACAACAGTACAACACAACAAGTACAATGCAACACGAAAAAGATGGGTGGAAGAGATATTCCTAGTAGGCTGGGCAGGGGATCTATCTATGTGGCTGTTAAGAGTCAACAACAACTTGATGTCACAATTTTTGCATTAAATCCTTATCTGATAGCACAGTTCAGCTACATTTTCATATAATACTGAGCCAAGATTCCAGGTGGGGGAATAGCACAAAATAAAGTAGAAATGGGTTATACTGCAGGTTCAATGTTAAGCCATGAATAAGCAACATAATAGCCTCAGAAGCTTCAATGTCATTTCATATTGGACAAGAAAAACATACATAAATGTAGTCAATTGGATTATATAGAATCTAGAACAGGAAAGAAAACAATAATCATTGCTTTGTTGTATTTAATAAATAAGTTTAAACCAGGTGAGGTAATAAAAATCTGTTCTGTGGCATTTCTATCTTTTTTTAATGATAAGCTGTTCTATAAGAACAATTTTTCAGAGCAATTGCCCCCAAACAGAAATATTGTTATCCTATTGTTATTAGTTAGCTAGCCATAGTAAGTACAATCCTTATTAGCTATTAAACATTAGATATTGGCATTGGGGGTTAAGCAAACACTGCCAGCTAAATGTATTATTTTATAAGAGGGAATGGCTGTTTTGACCTAAGACATTTATGATCCAAACTGTTTTAATTGTTTAAATTGCTTTTTTTAAAAAAAACTTTGTAAGCTTTTGGGATGAGTGTCATGAGATTGGCGGACATCTTGAGGAGCATTTATGCCTATTTGGATGAAATACTATATATATTTCTTCTTATTAGAGTATTTACATTGCCTTATATCAATCAAATTAGCATAATCCAGGATTTGTTTTAAAAAATTACCTTCATATTTCTCTTGTTATCTGGTCTTCCATTTTAGAAGAATAGTCTAATTTGTTATTAGAATCTTGCTCGAAGTCTTCTCCTCGTATGACCTTTATAACAACTTTTTCTATTTATTTTAAGGTAATGATAGTAGCTACCACATGAATTAATGGTTAGAATTGTATCTTATTACAACAGGCATAATAGTGAGGTGCAACCGTAATGTAATAAATTACAGGAGTAATGTGAAGGTCCCAGGAGTTATTCTGCTGGCTTCCTATTACACTGACTATGTAACCCAGCCTTCACTTTATGTTCTTAAACCAGCAGAGAGAATTTGCAGTACCATTTGTTCTTGTTATTATGTAGGGAGCCGTGTGTGTTTGTGTGTGTGTGTGTGTGTTTCAGTTGAATTATAAGCTTCTTAGCACTTGAATTCTGAGAAAGGGCAAGGCTTAACAAACATTTGATGCCTCCTTTCTTCTATTATAGCCAAATTGTACCTGTTCTTACAAATATAGCATAGTAAAGTTCACTTACTATGGCAAGGCCAAGCCCTGTGCGTTTGCAAGTAAACCAACCAGGCTGAGGTTCAGTCTAATCTATTCTCTTATAGATGTCCTGTGTGGGAAGAAACTGAGAACAGAGACAGCAGAAGGTGGATATCTGAGAATGATCATGATCGTAACCAGGTTACATCTAAGGAGGGGAATTTTTTGAAACTTGTGGGAGAAAACAATTCTCTGAAATTAGAGGGAAAATGCCTCTGCTTTTCATGTCAACATCTCCATGCGGGCATCAGAGAGAATGTTTCTGCTTTGATTCTGACCATCTGCAATTATGAAGGGTGCCAAACAGGTAAACTATGATTTGGAAGGGCATGATTGTTGTGAAAGAACTTTCTGAGATGTGGTTCTAATCTCTGGGGAACTGCTCATTGCAGCTTTGTTTATGTGGGGGGTACGGAGTGGAGAACACTAATACAGTTGTCTGTAGCACAACTATAACAAACAATCTGCTGATTGTGTATTTTCAAAGCAGTTTTTCATGCAGTCTAACAGGTGGCAGATAGTCACTGTAGGCACACTGTTGGAGAAGAACAAATCTCAGTGAACCAAAATGGTAACATAGACATTGGCACAGGCTAAAAAAGAGAGATATTTTAGGAACGACATCTCAGTATTTGTAGCTGTGACTGTTAACTCTACACATATTTATCTTGCAGCCCTTAGTCTCTCTTGGAACAAAAACCTTAAATATCTTTGTATGAACCAGCAGCTGAGGTAGAGGAACATAATAATGTGCATGTTTGTTTAGTTTTTTTATGTGTGAATGTGTATCAACACACACACAAATACACACACACATTGCAAGAGAAAATTTATGAATATGTATCATTCGAAGGCTAAGGTTGCATATATACTTTAGTGTACTTTCTTAATACTTTGATAAGTATTAAGTTGTTTAAAGCAGAGGTCCCCAGTCCCTGGTCCATGAATCAGAACCAGGCTGCATCATGCAAGAAACAGACCTGTGCAAACAAGAGAAGCCCCATCTGCGGGATGCAGGTAGCACATGAAACCATGACCACTCTGGTCACCGAAAAATCTCTCTCTACGGAACTGGTCCTTGGTGCCCAAAAGGTTAGTGAACGTTGGTTTAAACTAAAATGTACCTGAAGACAATAGATTAACACCAAACAGATTGAAAAAAATACAGGCTTCTTATACCTGATGGTATGAAGGTGCTCCATTGACCATGAGGTCACATCGCCACAATGGAGTCTCTTTCTCATCGCCACCATACAGGATGAGCACCAGCTTAGAATAAACAAAATTTAAAATAACTCCAGGGAAAACACTTGAAAACACTTTGCATAGTATTTTATTCTTAAAGTTAATATTATCAAACTGAATAATTTAACAATTGACACTAAGGTTTTGGAGAGGTTTTCAAATAGGCCCTTTGTGTTAGTGCATTGCTGTTATTTAAAATGAAACTGAGGCTAATGGCTAATATACAAGAAACAGAAAGATGGTATGTTCATAAATATATGCATTATTGGAGAATCAAAGAATGTAATTATTCCATAAATTTTAAGCACGAATAGTTACATTTAGTAAGGGTATTTTTAATAAAAAAAATCCCAACTGTATAGTATTGCAAAGGAGTAGCCAGAATCACAGCTTGCAATTTGTGAGAAGACAAACATGATCTTAAAATGTACCAGCTGCTACTTAGTAATGAACACAAATGAAACAACTCACTTCTTGCTTGCAATGAACAAACAAGTTCCTTGGATAATTCATATTTTTCAATCTAGGTAGGCCAGACTGGGAAATGCAAAAATTTTCTTTGCCAAACGGTAGTGGGAGCTATCCCTTTTGCCCTGTGGTCAAGAAAACTGTAGATAGGACCCTAATACTACAGAATAGAATGATTGCTTCCATGTTTTACTTTGATGTGTGAATCAGTCATTGTGGATTGTTAAACCATAGCTTACAATTTAGCATTATCTGCAAACCAGCCCACTTATTTATTTAGTGTATGGCATATCACACTTGGATTAACAATATAATTAACATTTCAACTAGATTAGTAGAATCCAATAAAATATAAATATCAAAAAGATCTATGTTCAAATAACAATGTCTAGACCACAGGTGTCAAACTCCCTGCATCATATTGCCATCACATGACAGTTTTTCTTTATGCAGAGCTGGGGGGGCGTGGCCTGTGCATGACACATCTAGCCCGCGGGCTGCCAGTTTGACACCCCTGGTCTACTAGACCATCTAACCATTGAAGCACAGCATTGTTTATTTTTTTAAAAATCAGATAATGGGCCAGACCACTATCACTTATTTATTAAACCAATGTTAAAGCAAACCATGAGATGGTTTAATGTGTGAACCTCACTCACTTTCATCATCCAAAATTCTTCATTAAATGAAACCTTCTGCATATGAGCTGTGTGAATTTCAAGCTTTCCTTTATTATCCTGTTGGTTAGCAAGTCAAAATGACTACAGTTTCATACATCTGATGGGAACTAAGGATTGCTTATGGAAACGAGATTAACAAAATTACCTTCCATTTTCAACTTTTTTGCAAATTCATTGCTGTCTTATACTGTTGACAGTGGATCTACTTCATAATGATGATCTTTTGTGGTAAAGTGGGATGCAGTTCTCTTCTTTGGCATCTTAACCAAGTTAATTCAAGATAGCTCTGGAATGATAGCATTCTGTGGGATTTCAAATCCATTTAAATTAGTTATGGTTAAATGGCTAAATTAAACCATCGTTTAATTGGTCATCCAAATATAAGCATGTAACAGACCACATATCAATACCAGTCATGTTGGTGTTTTCAGAAAAAGGTTGGTATATTGGTATGTTTAACAATGCATTCTAATCCTAACATTTTGCTAGTAAAGTATGTGATGTTGCTAAAAAATAAGTATACAATATATTCTTGAAATGTCTTAATTTAGATAAAAGGAAAAGTATAAAACTGCTAAATGGTGGGTTTTGTTCTTCTGAAATAGTATTTGAGAAGTGTTGATACATTTTATAATACATATTCTATAAAGATATAAGATAAGAATAAGTGAATATGTTCAACAACTTGCCTAAACTCATATTTGAAAGATACTGACCAGATTGAAAAAAAATCCTTGAAAGGAGAAGATTTTCTAATCTTTCTTAATTGATCTAAATTGTCTATCTTTTAACTTAAATCTTTCCTCTAATCTGAAATCATTACTTTTGTCTCATCTTTTGTTCTTTTATTTTTCAAATTAACAGTTTTAAAAATAATCTTTAATAACAGTTTATATATGCATGTTGCTATATTTCTCTTCTTTTATCATAAAGATCCATGCGTTATACTTTGACATGAAACTGAGATTTCATCTTGCTTTGAGTAAAGTCTTTGCAATTAATTGGGCTTTAAACGGTTCTATGGTCTATTGAGATGAAATAGAAGTATCTTTGGATATTATTATCTTTGCCAAGTTCATCTTCACACATATTAATTGTTTATACTATACATTTGAATACTGCTTCCCATTAAAAATATAATATTCAAAGTAGGATCCATGTCCATTAAGATTTAATCAGGATTGTTTATGTATTTATATGTTGGCATGATGCAGTGATGTGATTCAACTTTTTTTTACTACCAGTTCTGTGGGCATGGCTTGGTGGCTGTGGCAGGGGAAGGATACTGTAAAATCTCCAGTCAGAGGTGGTATTTGCCAGTTCTCTGAACTACTCAAAATTTCCACTACCGGTTCTCCAGAACTGGTCAGAGCCTACTGAATACCATCTCTGGCATGATGTCAGTCTTGGAATAAAATGGTAGTGAAGAGGGAGGCTATAGGATAATGTTCATAGGTTTGGGCCCTTGGAGAAAAAATAGGAAATTCAGATGGCTTTTGTTAAGGTTTGCAGATAATGAGACCATGGGGGGGAAACCTATCTTACATATATGCAAAAGGCCAGCCATATTTTATCCACGTGCAAAATATTCTCCCTCTCTCTCTCTCCCTCTCTCTCTCTTTCTCTCTCTCTCTCTCACACACACACACACACGCTCACTCACTCACTCACTCACTCAGAGTCTAAAAGCATACCATAATTTGGTCAGTGTTTTCCAACCATGAATATTATGGACTGAAACTATGGTTTATGAGCTCAGGGATAACAATGGCTATGGACTCCTTGGTGCTCTCGGGGTTGTTGGCCATCTCAGGGTTATTCAGAATTTTGAAGACCCATCCTGATAACCCTAAGGTATAATAACATGCCAAATATTTTTACTCTTTGCCCACTTACCATCATCCTTCTTAATTTATAATATTCAGGATTCTGAGGAGATCTTTGCAATGTAGTATTCTTACAGTCTTTTAAGAATATAATAATAACCTTAGTGCATCACAGCAATCAGTTCCTTTTTTCTTGCAAATCCAGGTAAATCTTTTTGGAAAGCCCCAAACTGAGCTTAGAGTAAGAGATCAAGTAACACTCTCCAGCCTTTCTACATCAACTACCCTGTAACCTAAAAACTTTATCATCCATCCATTTTTCTGAGCCTTTGGAAAAGCCATATAAGCTAGTGGTGATCACCACAGCTTATAAAATAAATTCTACAAATGCATTATATTTAAGTAGTCACCCTGGCATGTTAACAAAGGTAACAGAAGAAAAATAGGATTAACATTTTGCACCATTACAGCATAAAGACAACTTTTTGTAAGTAAAATAAAATGGGACATTAGCTGAAATATAATATAAAACATACCTTTTCCCTCCAGATATATTGTGACAGATGCTACGAACAATTGTTATGGGATCCTTGGGAGGAAAAAAATTAATATTTAAATCTAGAAATGTTTCATGCAGTTCAAGTCCAATGTCTCCACCATATGTTTGTAGATGAATACTATACCTGAGGCTGTTCTGAGATGGTGAAACATCTGGTAGTCTTAAATCAGAGTATATAAGATATAAGCATATTCCAACGTAGGTCACAAGTTCTTTGATAATCAGCTGCTGCCTGAGGCCTCAATTTAAAAAAAAACAGCTTTGAGTGATTTTCAAGTAGTATATTCAGAGGACTGTTCTTCTAATTACATAATATAAAATTATACTGTTTCTTATATCAAACCCTAATGCATACACACATATATAACTACATATCTCCCCACAAATAAAGAATAGCAAAAGGCAGCTTGTTCTGAAGTAGCCATCTGTGCTGATTATAAATGCCTTTTCTGGAAAACATTTTCTTGGCATGATGTCTACGAAACGCATTAGCATTCTCCAATATTTTAATTATTAATACCGAATGGTTTACATAATTATTATTTTTTCTTACTCAACTGCTTTCATTTCCAAAGAATCACGTTCTTTTTTCTTTCCTCTCCCATCTTCATTTTCTCACTTTCCTCTCGGTCTCCCCATAATATCTCTCAATGAAGTGAATTTGGAAGGAAAAATCTCCAGCCTAACCACAGCTGTTAGAAACACCCATTCAGATCAGGGGTGAGTGACTGTGGCAATTTTCGGACCTCTGGACTTCAACTCCCAGAACTCCTAAGCCAGCCAAACCCAGGAATTCTGGGATTTGAAGTCCACAATTTGTAAAGTTGCCATAGTTGCCCACCCCTAATTCTGATGGAGTGTTTTTCTCTTCCCCTTCCCTTTTAAGATTTCTTTTATCTGCCACTTTGATAATGTGATATAAAATAGCAAAAAAAACATTTGGTAAGGTAGAATGAGCATTTTTATAAACAAAATTATGAATATAGGAAAACAATTCATTGCTATAGGGCAGTGATGGCTAACCTTGTTGTCGTCATGTGCTGAAAGTGTGTGCATGCGTGCATGCACATGCATGCCTGCACCCATGATGCAATGTGCATGCGACCTCCTGCTCCTATGCATGTGCATGCATTCCCCATGCCCCGTGCATCTCTGCGCATGCACATGCGTCTCTCATGTGTGTCCAGCTCCCCGCACATGCGTGGCAGATACCCAACAATCAGATTGCTGGTGGGAGGTGCGTGCACATGTGCAATGGATCTGTTCCAGGCAACCACTCATGTGCCAGCAGAAATGGCTCTGTGTGTCACTTCCTGCACGCATGCCATAAGTTTGCCATCATAGCTATAGGGGAAAAAAATGGGGAAGAGCACCTTTTCCTTAGAAAAATCTGTTTGTTAGGAATCATTGCATCTCTAGAATTACAGGAAGTGACTTCTGCAACTCCTTTATTTATTTTATTTTACAAGATAATAGGTATAAGTAAAAACATAGTTATGAATACATGGATACATATAAGAAAAATAAAAAAGAAACAATAGGACAGGGATGGTAGGCTTGTTGGTGCGCTTATGCACGCCCCCTACAGACCTCTTAGGAAAGGGGTGAGGTCAATAGTAGAAAGTCTAAGGTTAAAGTGTTTGGGGTTTGGGGAAGAAACTACAGAGTCAGGTAGAGTATTCCAGACATTGACCACTCTGTTGCTGAAGTCGTATTTCCTGCAATCAAGTTTGGTGCGATTAACCTTGGGTTTGTATCTATTGTTTGCTCTTGTGTTGTTATGGTTGATTATTTGTTTATGTTTTTGTTTATGGTTGATATCCTTGTGCAACATCTTCTCAGGAATGATGGGCCTCTTCTGGAAGTCAGGTCTGATAATGACATTAGGAACACTAGGAGCTACTTGCTTCAGTTAACCCAAAGGAATAAGGAAGTGCCTTATTCTCCTAAGAAATTGATGGGTTTTGAGTGACTTAGCTGGAGGGCCAAGTTTCTATAGAGATTGGAAGAATTGAAATCACTGAGTGGGGAGTTTGGTAAGGACCCGAAATATTGCAATAAATGCTTCCTCCTCCTCCTCTTCCTCTTCCTCCTCCTCCTCCTCCATATAAAATGCTCTTCAAATTTGCATCTCTCACTCCCTCTTTCTCCCCTCACTACTCTGCTAGACTACTGGTAATCCACTACTAATCCTTTCTCCTCAGTAGCCACATAAAGGAAGAAAAGATGCCAGTTTGCGGCTTAGGTAAGGAAATGTCCTGATCGCTGCCAAGAACCTCCATCTGCCACCTACAAGTGCAGGTGCCAAGGAGTCTCCTCTGTCCACAAAGCACAACAAAAACAATAATAATAATAACAACAAACAACAACAATAATAAAACAAAGGACCCATGTGCACTAATCATTTGCCAAACACACCAAAAGGAAGGCAAGAACTCTCAGTTTTTTTTTTTTTAAATGAAAGTTTATTTAGTCGGCAGAGATTTGCATACAGATGGCTAGGTCAGGGGACTGTGTACGCTGCCTGGACTGTGGAGGGCAGGGCCCGTATTCAGGCAGCCTTTAGATGCAGGCATGGCTTTTACTAGAGCACCAGGCTGGGAGAGGCCTCATTCGGCACACACTGAATAGTCAGTCATTCAAGTAGCTTGCTTTGAAATGAGAAAAGACCTTGGACTGGGGATAGGAAGGGAGTGGAGCGAAAGAAAGCAAATTCTTTTCTTTGTGAGAGAGAGAGGAGGAGTGTTGGGAACGAGGCCAGAGGACTTAAAGAATGCGAGTTAGCAACCAGGAATTAGAGGGAAGTTTCTGTGGAGACACACAATTAGATATATGGCATTCACCCTCTCCTTCTAGTGGACAACAAGAGCAAGCACATTTCAAAGGGTTCACGGAGCGCGTTTGGGGAGGAAAGGGGGGGGGGAGACAAGAAAGAGAGAGGGAAATCAGTAGGGTAGAGCTACCCTGTTTCTTTAGCCCTCGAGATAAAGGCCTTGAAATAATCAGCAAGCCAGAGTAAACTTCAAGCAAGGAAGCTTTTTCAGGAGACGGAGGGTGTGCTATCCCAATGCTCTTTTTTGTTTTTTAGATTTTATTCCCCCCCATCCTTGTTTTATAGGCAAGCAAAAACAAACAACGCATGTCTAAATACATGCCTGGTGGATGGTAAACGGAGCTTGCTCTGGATGGATGAAACGTTACTTCTGTCTTCTTTTTTTGGCAAGAAATGATGGTTTCCATCACGACAAGAGTCTTGGCTCCAGAATGCTGTGGAGAATCTTTCCTTTGACCACAGGACAGCAAATACCATAGGACTTGAGACATGTGAGATAAAAGAACCCTTCTCTGTGTTTTTGTTGCCAAAATGGGAAGAGGCTGGAATCAAAATCTGAAGGAAGAGGTTAGGCAACAACTGTGTTGCTAACTTAACAATTTCAGTGATTCACTTAATAAGTGTGGCAAGAAAAGTCATAAAATGGAGCAAAACACATTTAACAAATGTGTCACTTAATAACAGAAATGTTGAGGTCAATTGTGGACGTAAGTTGAGGACTACCTATAGTGAGGTTTTCAGGATAGTTCATGACTCTGCCTCAGTCATATGGCGTAACCATGTCCCTTGTGTTGAGCAACATTATTCAAGTTCTTTGTTTCCATTCAAATAGCAATGGAAGCAGTAAATTGAGGGAAATTCAACCATGGCAGGATGTTGATGTGACACTACATCCTAGTGATAATAAATGCTCGGAAAAATCCATATTCCCCACCACCACCACATTAGAGGTGCCAGATAAAATAGGGAAGGCATATAAATTCACAAAATAGAGAAATACATTATTTTGTATTTTAGTCAGAGGAAAAAAGTGTGGATTTGATATTGAAATGTTGTTTTGGAAAACCACAGGGTCTTCTGGACACATTCTAGACAAAGACTTTATATCACTGATTTTACTACTGAATTAAATATGCGAAATTGGGGATTTCATTGAAATCCAGATTTGAATGGATCGCAACACTAAGATTATGCCTAAATTAAGTTGGGTTTTATATTCCATTGAAATCAGTGCTTGAAGTTATTTGGGATTATACTAGGTCTCACTAATTTCATTTGGTTTTAAGTGCAGGCAGACTAATTTAGTCTGGATCCAGTCCATTGTTTTTACATGAACTAAAAATACATTTGAAATTGGAAAGGAAGCGAACCCTGAAATCTTTATTTTCATCATCAAATATTTTCAGTTTCTACTTTATTCTTTTAAATAAAACATAATTTAGATTAAGAGGATACCACATTTTAGCTGTAAAATAATGCAATTTAATTACAAATCTATTTACATTTTGTTCACTTCTCAGAGTTTTTTCTGGTAAATGGGTGGCTATAAAATATGTTTAATAACGAGATAATGCATACATATAAACTGTACGTTGATGGTTTGATAGAAGTTTTTTCCATTTTTTGTATTTTAATAAATAATGAATAGAGTTCAAAACTTTAGTTATAGTGCAGTGGTGGGATTCAAATCTTTTTACTACCAATTCTGTGAGTATGGCTTGGTGGGTGTGGCAGGGGAAGGCTACTGTAAAATCTCCATTCCCACCCCACTCCTGGGGGAAGGTTACTGCAAAATCTCGATTCCTTCCCCAACCCATTAACCAGATTTCCAGCTCCATTCTCCTGTGCAGGGCAACAAAAGAAGACCCAGACGATCAACTGGGACTCCGGAGACAGAAAATAGACGGGGGAATGGCCAGTCAGAGGTGGTATTTTCCGGTTTTCCGAACTACGCAAAATTTCCACTACCGGTTCTCCAGAACTGGTCAGAACCCGCTGAATACCATCTGTGTTATAGTGGTTTTAAACCATTTATATCTGGCATTTCAGTAAAAAAAAAAGTGTTCAAACTTGTTTAGCAGCACTTTTGGGGAACCACCAGTGTGAAAGGGAGTATATGTTGGTGTTTGGGGATTTGCCCAAATCTTAAGTTTTAATCAATTGTTTTTAGTTAATGAATACAATAATACAATATTCATAACAATTGTATTGGCATGCATTTCTGGGTGTATAATTGCCTAGCTTTCTTAATTTGCTGGAGAACTCATTTTGCCTGGAAGGATAATGCTAGAAAATTCAGGCACATTTAAATGGAAGATATCAGCAATGGTTGAGAATCTGATTCGTGGATCTATTTAATTACAGTATTTCATTCCTCTTCTTTTTTCCCCCCAAAGGTTTTTTTTACATATATATATATATAGTATGTATACATATATATATATATGTATATGTATACATACATACATACACACACACACAAACACTTGATTATCCATGTATTAACAGCAGCTAGGATTGTATTTGCTCAGAATTAGAAAAGCGATAAAATCCTGAAAGAGGGATAAGTGATTGAGAAAATATTTGAATGTGCAGAGATGAATAGATTAACATTGGTAATTAAAGAAAAAGAAGAAACTGAATGCTATAAGATATGGGATACATTTTACCAATGGTTGGAAAATAAACAAGTTAAAACTGAGCAGATGAATATATAGAGAAATAAGTTCATATTGATATAGAAGTGATAAATGTAAGAGATAATGATTTATAAAGGAAATGTGATTACTTGTTATATTGATAAGAAAAATACTAAACCACAATAAGATATATGTACCCAGTTGACACACTGTTTAAAGGAAAGATGGATTTATTGTAAATATTTCATTCCTCTTCTGAAGTAGGCCTTAAAAATATTCTAAACTAAGCAAAATTGAAGCAAAAAAACTGGATTTCTTTTAGTAAAAGATTCCATTGCATTTAGTAGCAGCCCTATGCTATCAGCTGATTTACAACTCCACACAACTACTGTCATTTTTGCAGTGGCAGGATCATAGCATTGCATTCTATTTATCTCCCTGTGCATATTGTGTGTTGCTTTGTGTGGTCTGCATCCTTCCACAACCCCCCTTGTTTTTTTCTGGATCTGATTTGCAAATAAGGATAAACCTTCTTATCAACTAATTGCTGGGAAGGGAACATACTTCTGTTCATAAACATTAATGGTTGCAATCCTGCATAGCACTCTATAAGATTTAATCCTTAAAATGTCAACAAATCTGTCCATACCTATAGAATTACAGTCTGAAACTTCTGGGTTTGTGTCTTGTCTTTTCAAAGTTGAGTTTTACATAATTGCATAATATTTTACAACTCTTTTAGTAAATCAATGGGGAGAATAAGCATGTGAGGAGTTAGCCAATGGCTGTATCCAAACTCCTGAATAGCCCTAACAGCTAAATTTCCATATAAATGATCCATTTAGGAATTAGGCATTTATTTTGAATGCCTTTTTGATCTGTGAGGTCTGAAATTATGCCAGCCTGAGGCACTCTTAGGTGTTTGCTATAAAGGTGGCTTTCCAAAAAGTTTCAAAAGGTATCTCAGGATTTTTTAAAAAATTATCTAACCATATATTTCTGAGGATCACAGCACACATTATGTCCTTAAAATCTATCCAAGAGTACTTTGATTGCAAATGTTGCCAAATGCTACAAAAAGTTAACAAATATAAATAAACAAGATGATTCATGAATAAAAATTATATAAAGATTTTTTAAACATTTGGGTAATTACTGAGCTACCATTCTGAAGACTGTAATGTGTTCAGAAAAATCTGTGCCTTTTATGCTTGAAAACCAAGCTATATGTTACACTGAGTTGTAGGGGATGAATATGTGCATAATTTGCTCCTAGCAATGATGAGTGCCTGTGTTACTTTTCATTTTAAGTTTTGGGTAAAAACCCCACACATATTTTAAAGAAATGAATTAGTCTAACTAACAACATCTATCAGATGTTTTTAACCAGGAGGGACTGATTTTAGTCCATATCTTATCCTGCTTGTCATCATCAAAACTGTGAATGCTGTCCATTGTATAGCTGTGCAGAAGTGTGTAAATGGACACTATAGTGAATTCTGTAACCATTTAGAAATCCTTGTGTCTAAGAAATAGAAGTTTGGTGATCTGTAGGGATAATTATGCTCTTACTTGCACTTTAAAATATTACTAGTCATGAATTTTTGAACAGAATGAATGAAAAATATTTCCATCTTTGCATTTAGGTGATAAATTATAAAAAAATGGCAAAGATATTTCCAACTTATTAAAACATCTTCAAATTTGTTACGCTGTTATTAGTTGTTAAGCATATTGCATTTTATTTTAGAGCATTTCTATAAATGTTAGTGTGGAATAATTTTCCAGAAAATCAGTATTTTTCTGCTGTATTCATACTTAATGTTCCTTATGGAAACAGCCCAGATAATTATATAAAAACATTTTATTTAAAACTACAACATAATTAGAAATGTAAAGTGCCATTGCTGGTTTTGTGTTATTAAAACAACTTCAAATTATAGCACTGTATATTTGCATATACCTATTATGAATAGCTATTCTAATTACCAGACTTCAATGAATCCAGACATTAAAAGTTATCTACTGAAATACAGAAAAATGATATTAGGTTGATTTCGTATTTAATAATCTTTAAAGTGGACCACCTAAATCAGCAGGGTGCTTTGATGTATGACTAATTCTTATTTAAACCACACAATGTTTATTTCTTATAAATAAGAATTCTGTTGTAGCTTTCATCTGTACAGTTTAATAGTACAGAATATTACTGTACATTGTCTCTGCTATCACTAGGAGTATTATTTTAGTAATTGTTTTCTTTGATCAAGGTAACATTTCCTTCAAATCCATCTTAACTCTGTGTGTGTGTGTGTGTGTGTGTGTGTGTGTGTGTGTGTGTTTGGCAACATAAGGGTAGCAGATTGTCTCTGCTTTTTTCTGGATCTGTTTTTTGTTTTTCCACTTCCTGGTTATTTCTATATCTCTTGTGGTGTGTGATCCAAATACTGACCAGGCATAAACTCGCTTAGCTTCTATCTACCAAAAGGATCCAAAAGATGTTGCCATCTGCTGAGGCACTCAGTAGTAGGGACATATACATACAATGAAACATTTTGTCAGATTAGTTTCTGTACAATGAAAAAGATTAATAAGAAGGAGCTTTGGAATGCTTTAAAAGCATTATGGTATAATTTTTGTGGCTGATATTAAAAATGTTTGATATTCATTATATCTGTTTTAAACAAACATCTCTTTCTCCTTGTAAAAGGAAGAACTTGTTATAAATGACTATAAAAATATCTGCATTCCAAAAACAAGAATATGTAACTTTTTAAGATTCTTTTATAAGGGCAATGATCTCATGGAAGTGATTTGCTTTTGTTGTGCACTCACTTCCACTGAGAGATACTTTCCCAGTTTATGTAAACTAGCTGCTGCGGCTGCACCTTTCTGTTATTCAAACCATTCCTTTTGTTTTGGCATAAATTCCTCATTGACAGTGAATGCTGATGAATGGATGGTCCAGGGAACCTGGCCACTACAGTCCTTTGGATGAGCAGTTCACACCTGCCTGCTGGGAGGAAAGATGCTGTGAAACTTAATTGGCCCAATCTGAATAAGATCAGTGGATAATCTTGCTCATCCCAAACATATAGAAATAAACTACCTCTAGGAAAAGCAGTAGGGCAGCCTCTTCTTTCATGGGCACAATCTCTTCTTTGGAGTAATGGTATCTTACTCATCAATGAGCTGCAATTGATAATAAGGCATTACAAAGCAAAAGGAGATAGATCCTACAAGGAGGATAGATGATGATAGATAGATAGATAGATAGATAGATAGATAGATAGATAGATAGATAGATAGATAGATGGATGGATGGATGGATGGATGGATGGATGGATGGATGGATGGATGGATGATAGATGATAGATGGATAGATGATAGATGGATAGATGATGGATGGGTGGGTGGGTGGGTGGGTGGATGGATGGATAGATAGATGCTATTTAGATAGCTAGATAGATGCTATCTATCTATCTCTAGATAGCTAGCTGGCTAGCTAGCTTGATAGATAGAAAGATAGATAGATAGATAGATAGATAGATAGATAGATAGATAGATAGATAGATAGATAGATAGATAGATAGATAGATAGATAGATAGATAGATAGATAGATAGATAGATCTCTAAGGTGGCTTTGTGCATTGCTGACACAGTATGTAAAGATTGTATTGGGAGGGGGGCAGACAGGGGAAGCATTTGAATTCAACTAGAGAAAGAAGTGCTTTGTTTTTGCAGCTGGCTGTCATAAACTACACAAGTGCTCATGCTGTGTTGTGTCTAACACTGCTTGTCTGTGTATCTGCATGCTCAATGTGTAGAGTTGTAAATAGTCACTTTATTACACACACATGCACAAAACACAATAAGATTCCTGGGTCCCTTCCCCAAAGAAGGAATATAACCCTGTAATGTTGGCTTAAGTCTTCTTCTTACTGCTTATGGAAGTGGAGAATACAAATGGTGGAAGCAATAATTGATTAATGATTCCAAGTTCAGAGCACAGAAATTGTTTCTTTGATCCATTGCTGTGAGACACCCTCAAAACCTCTACTGGGAGAACAGTAGTCACGGATGATTCTGAAACCCAATATCTGTGCAAAAACTATGCAAAAATGATTACTGTGACTTGCTCTATATTGTAAGATTTTATGACTTTACCTGTTTTTGTTTTACATTATACAAGAAAAACAGGGCATGATTTGAATGCATATAGTGCAACAGTCGGACTCAACTTACATCAAAATTGATTTGATTGGTGTCGAGATGGGAAATTGCTGTGTACTCAACCTCAAGCTACATATCAAGGAGGGAAGAAATCTAAAGAAACTGATAGAATCTAAGAAGCCACTACAGAGAATGATACAATTATTTGCCATTTTCCTTCTTGCAAATCAACCCTGTAAAAATTAAGTATAAACACTTCTACTTCATGAATGGTTTTGTGTGTTTTTTTAGAGTGGGCAGGTTCATATGTAACATTAAACTATTATTTGGTTGATTGCTTTTGGCTCAGTGTGTTGTGTAAGCCCAACCATCATGGCTAATAAAGCCAAGTTTATGCCTTAGCAACTTGATGTAACACAGGAACCCAGCCAGAGTTAGATGGGAATGAAATTGGATAGAGATATGCAGGATCAGAGTCTTGAAATTTTCCTCTGGAATGGGCTAATTTAATAGTTCCAGGGGTGTTTTCTGTATTCTGGAATTATATTGTTCAGAACAGAATGGATTCTGAATGTGAAATATGAAATCTGCTTTGCACCTAATTAAATTTGTTCTAATATATTCCTGACTATGAAAATAACAATGATTTTGAAAATGAGATATCCAATTTATCAGGATTATGTTGTTTAATATCCACCTCTAAGTGGGTTATTGTATTTGTGAGAGGGTTTTCTCTAAGATAGAATATTAGATCCCGACACAGTTTCTTGGTTTATTGAAGCCTTTCAGGAGAAGTTGGGCACGATTTTAACTCTTGCTAATTACAGAAGTAATCTTGATTCGCCCAAGTACCCATCTGAGAAGGAGTTAAGATCAAAAGAAGAAGACCTCTGCTGAAGAAACAAGAGAAAATCACTGGTAAAGAAATTGTATGTTTAAAGATAACTCAGTGGGCAGAAACCCACTGAAGCAGCTAGTGATCAACCTCAAATCGAGTACAGATCTTGGGTGCACAGATCTGATCTATTACCTATACCCTTCTTAGCTGGCATACATAGTTTATGTTTCATTGACTCCAACAGAATGTAAAAGAACTGGGAGAAATTCTGGCAAGAAATATCTATTCCCACCAAAAAAAGAGAGCCTTCTGTCCCACCACATTTGTCTGGGAAAGGCTTTGGATATTGTGATGGTTCTGCTAATAGTTCTTCTCTCCTGATTCAGTTAGGGTTGCTTTTTAATCATCTAACAATGCAGTGCTACTTTGAGAAGTAGGACCAAATTAATTCACTGAAGATTTGTCTTCAATCTAGAGGCCAGTACAGTAGAATCTACAACTATAGCTTTCATCTGGATCCAATCTGTAATCCAAGGACACTGAAACAGACTTCGAAAGTAGATCCTTGTTGGACTCTTGAACATAGAAGAACAAACATGGTTTTGAATCTGTTCGGAATAAGCTTAAGGGTACACTCATTAGTCTTGAGCATAAAACTATTGGACTCCATTTCTTTTCTTGAAGATTATGGGTACCGTATTTAGTTGAATTTGATAAACTCAAATGCATAAGGTGGCATCTCCCCGGAAATATTACCTGCAAATACACCTCACAAAATAACTGTGGTGATGCCAATTTAATGCCAATTAAAAAAAAAAAGCGTGACTCCGCTAATCAGGAGCCTCTTTGATCTGTTTAACCCCAAAGGTCAATGCGCCCTGACCTCATCAGTGCTCTTGCTCAGCTTGGGTCATTTCTTCCATTGTTTTATTCATTTGTATTAACTTCAAAACGAAGCAGCCAAGTTCCAGTGTACCTTGCAAATCCTCCTGCTCTCACAATAGGTGAAGGCCCATTGTTTCATTCCCAATCAGGCCTCATTGTGTCCATTCAGCAAAATCCGTTCATTTCCTAACTCTAATGACTACATCCTATTTTAGCATTTGGTCGTTCTGCCGGTAGAAGTTATTCAGGCCCTTTGATCTCACCTGTTAACAGCTTCCATTCGTTAGCTGCATTGCTGGGAAAAAATGAGCTTGAATTAAAAGAGGAACAGAGTCTCTCTGTGTATCTGCATGCCCATACATAAAACCTTTCCTATTTATGATGGTATCATTGGGAAGCTGTAACAGTTGATAGAGAGTAACCCATACAATCTTCCACTACTTGAAGGTGGCTTTAAAGATGGTTTTCTCTAAGTGCTTAGTTTGGGCTGGTAACTCCCAGGCTGCTAATTAGCTCCACTTAAAAGTAATCACATTAAGACAGGGCCCAATCCATCCAAGGCTAAATACATTTAATTCACTGAGGACTGCAGTGGGGAATTCAATTGGCAGGTGAAATTCAACACTGCCTGCCTGCTGCTGCTGCTGCTGCTGCTCTTGGCCCATTCTCTGTTTTCTAAAGGCATAATACATTTAATCACATAAATCAGGAAAAAAAAACCCATATATGTGAAATGGTTTATGTGCATAAAAGCATAACCATGTCATATCTCAGCCTACAGTTCCCCTGTCATTTCGTCACTTTATTCATGTGCTTGTTTTATTATGTATTCTGCCCATCTCCCAGCAAGGTTCAGCTTTTCTTCTTAGTGACCTTCTTCCAGGTTTCCTTGTTAATCCACTGTACTTAGATTCACACATGCCATAAAGCATACTGTAGTATTTATTACCATAACTTGTTGAATAACCACAGTGGACTAGGATCACAAAAAATATTGTACTGTTTATGTTTGTTATAATGTCATTATCAAATTAAAGTTGATCAGTCCACATCATATATACTACACCAACCAAACAGATCTCAAATTAATTTAGTATACAATGTAAACGTAGTCTGTGTCTCTTTTCTTCAATGACTTTTTATGGATTCTCTGAGACTTAAGATTTCTTCTTTCTGGGACCAATTTTCTCCTCAATGTTTTTTTTTTTCATTTTAGACAAAGAGATCAGGATCTCTTATAACAAATCCAATTTGAGCATTTGGATTGTTCAATAAGATTCCCCATCATCACACCAGCTCAACTAATCAACTTCAGACTTTTTATGTTTTTGTACAAGTGTAATACACATAGTTATTGACTTACAACCATTCAAAGTTATGACGTGATTGAAAAAAGTGAACATTTTTTCACACTTACGACCCTTGTAACATCCCCATGTCACATGATCAAAATTCAGACACCTGGCAACTGGTGTTGTCAAATTGCAAGGTCCCTGGGTCATGTACTCAACTGTCATGCCCCTGTCGGACTTTGAATCTGAGGAGGAAGATGAAGAGCTGGCAGGGAGTGGGATTGTGGCTCTGTTAGCTGTGGATGAAACTGGAGAAGGGCAAAGTCCAGCTGGGCAGAGCAGGAGAGAGCTAGAACAAGAGAGAGGGAGTTCAGAGGAAGACCCAGGCCCACCCGCTCTTCATCCTAGGGCACGCAGGGAGGAACGGAGAAGAGAGCAACGTGGGTTGCGTGGCTTACGAGGGAGGAAAGGGCCTTGATTCCCTTCATTAGCCACACCTGGGAATGAGAGTGAAAGAAATGTATGCTGAGTACAGCAGATGCTGGGAGCAAACGTGAGTTTATCTTGTGTTGACTTTGCTTATCTGTATTCCTGGCATTTTCCCAACTGTGTTGAGTCATTGCCATGCCTTCACTTCTGGAATTCTTGCTCCTGCCCTGTCGGACCAATTACCTCATTTTGCTTTGTTTGGACTTATAGTTACAGTTTTAGTTGACCACATTTTGGACTTGATCCTCTGCAGCCAAAGGCTGTTCCTGGGAGAATTTTTCTCCAGCCCAGAAGGTAACCAGGACACTGGGGGCACACATGGAGCTAATAAAGGGACTTCTACTGATTATCTGACTGTGTTGCCTTTGTGCCATGCCCTTGGTCATCACATCAACTTTTGGGACCTTCTGACTAGCAAAGCCAGATTCACTTAACAACCATATGACTAATTTAACAATTGCCATAATTCACTTGACAACTGTAGCAAGAAAGGTTGTAAAATGGGACCAAACTCACGTAACAACTGTCTTGCTTAGCAACAGAAATTTTGGGCTCAATTGTGGTCATAAGTTGAGGACCATCTGTATGTATTGTAGACAGCCGATAGAAGAAAATATTTTTTTATCTCAATTGAACTGTGGTGTTCTTGGTGTTCTCTGAGCTTGGTTGTTTTCTTGCAGAGCTTTCTATACCCAACTAAGTAACATGATTAGTGCTAGAAGGGAGTGAGTTTCACGCTCTGTCAGTTCTGTCAGTTGTTAGGAGTTGTCTTAGGCTGTTGATTGGGCTGTTGTTTATGGTTAGCTTGTTTTTCCAAGTTAATAGTTCCTTGATTAGAGTATAGTTTACTTCTTGATAGTTGCTCTAATGCTCATCTTGGTGTTAATGTCTACTTATCTGGGTGTTATTGAGGGGAAGGAGATGTTTTGGTTTATGTGCCTGTTGATGGTTGATTTGATTGAGTACCAGGCTTCCAGCATTTTTGAATTTAGCTTGGTCTAGTATTATATTATAATATTAGTATTATAGACATAGTATTATCTATAATCAGTATTATAGACATAGTATTATTAGTACTAGTATTATAGACAGGTTTCATTTGAGAGTCAAACACTTGTCTGACATTCTCCTGTTAAACCTATGCAGATGTAAACTACAGTATGCATTACTTTTCATCATGTTCTTTGCTTGTTTATGAAACAGTGGCATTCAAAAACCTAGAAAGGAATTAAAAACAAGACTATCCAAATTACATTTTACGATGCCTTGCATAGGTGTGGAAATTTCACCACCTCGACGGTGTGAATCTGGCATTTAACGGTAGAGAGGACAGAAGGAAAAAAAAACCAAGCAGACTCTTTCTTATGCATATGGAAATCTATGATGCATGATCATTCAGAAATGTGTCTAGTGCCTTGACATAATTCTTAACCAACGCTAGCCTAGAATGTTTCTTTTAAGTCAATGTCAGCATTTTGCTCATTGAATATGAAAGGCATTTTTAATTAAAAAATTGTTGGTTCAGTTATTCTGATTTGGTGACTGCAATTTAAGCTGTTCATGATAGTGGTGTTTGAAATCATTTTAAGAGCTTGCGTTTCTCCATATGGGAGAAGCAGTTCTAGAAACCCTGTTACAATGTTTGTTTTGTAAGTGGCCAGGATCCCAAGGAAAAGATATCAGTCTATGAAATCTGGGACAGATAATTAAAATATCAAGAGGAACTGATAACAAAGGGGAGGGAGCCAAGACTATACTGACAGGCAATAAATTATTCATTATAAACTGTGTTTTTGAAAGATTTAGTTGTTTTATTCATGAGCTTGCTTTTTTTCCCCAGAAGGTTCAGTTAGTATGCTGGAACTTGGAGTAATAAAGCAAATTATAATTTTTTAGTTGAAAGTCTGAGAGCATTTTAATTCATTTTGTAGTTTAGACGGAAATTCTAATTTTCCATTTTTTCCTATTCTTTAAAAAAGATGGGGATAGGAATCAAACCTTTCTTCCTCCCCTTAGTTGTTTAAAATGGAGTATTTCTTTGTTCTTAAAACCTGCATTATATGAGGATCTCATTGAACACGTGGAATTCCATTGCAGAATAACAAGAAGAAAGTCCTGTACTAAAATGTGAGTTTTTAATATTGATGCTGAAATGCAGTCTGCAACATATAGATTTGAGAATTATTATCTACAAAGGTTATTTGGTGCTTTTATTAAAATAAAATTAAAAAGGACAATTAATGGAATGTTACATTTTCCTTTGTTTATTAGGAGATGATTAGATGCACCATAGAGAAAAGGAAGTTATTTATATCTATCCACAATCCAGTTTCTATTTTATTTTTCACATTTCAGTCTGATTAAGGTACAGTAGATTGGCAACTTGAGATCTACTGTTGCAGCCATATATATACAGTATATGCAGCTTTCAATCCAGCCTTTGCAGACTTACACAACCACAGCTGCTGAAAATAATCAAGCGCAGTTTCCCAAAACTTTCAGGAGGATAACAATAGAGAAATATAACCTCTAAAATAATAACTATTTTATTATTATACTATGCAAAGCATACCCACAAAACACCCTGATCTAGGCCACATTTCTGTGACAATATATTTGCCTGCTTTCTACCATATGTTTCCGTACTGCATCCAGTTTCCTCAATACACAGTTTGTCTTCCAGCCTCCAATTGTTCTGACCCCCACTCCAGATCTAACTAGTGGAAAGCTTTTGACCAAATTTACACAATCTACTAATCCAAAATGGGTTTTCTTGTGCGAATACAGCTGTTGGCCACCCAAATCTAATTATATATGCAATTATAGATATGGACTTAGAGTATTATATGAATTTTGCCACTGTGGTTTATTCAGTAAACCGTCTCTTAAAACTTAGTAGTATGGGGCAGTAGCCCCCAACCTTTTAGGTACCAGCAACTGGTTCCGTGGAGAGAGGTTTTTTGGTGGACTGCAGGGGGCATGGTTTCATATGTTGCCTGCATCCCATGGATGGGGCTTTGCTTGTTGAGCAGCCTGGTTTCTGGCATGCCACGGTCTAGTGCTGGTCCACAAATTGGGGATTGGGGGCCCCTGGCTTAGGGTGACCTAGTGTGATGACCTGGGGTGTGGCACAAAGGCAACACAGTCACATAAGTAAGAAGAGTCCCTTTAGTACCTCCAACTTGCCCCCAATGTCCAGGTTAATCTTCGGCTGGAGAAAAATGTCTCCCAGGAACAGACTTTAAGTGGAGGAAATTCAGTCCGAAAACAAAGTACATACAAACTGTAAATAAAAATCCATACAAATCACGCTGCAGCAATGAACTGGACAGGGCAGGATAAGGAATTGCAGATTTGAAAGGCCAACAAAACACACACAGTTGGGAAGATGCCAGAAACTCAAATAAGTCTCGACAATAAAAGATAACTCATGATTTGCTTCCAACAACTTTGATGTGCATAGCTTCCCTTTTTAAACACTGTGTTCCCAGCTGCAGCTAATGAAGGGAATCAGGGCCCTTTCCTCCCCTATAAGCCATGCAACTCACGTTGCTTCCTTCTCTGTTCCTCCCTGTGTGCCCTAGGATGAAGAGGGGGTGGCCCTGAGTCTTCCTCTGAATTCCCTCTGCCTTATACTATCTCTCCCCTGCTCTGCCCAGCTGGACTTTGCCCTTCCCCAGTTTCTTCCACAGCCAATGGAGCCACTCTCCCTTGCCCTGTCAGCTGCTTGGCCTCCCCCTTGGAATCAGACTCCGACAGGGGCATGACACTTAGATGGATCAGTGCAGGGCTTTCAAACTCCCAGCCTGTGGGCCAGATGTGTCACGCTCAGGCCACACTCATGCCAGGTTTAGCGAAGGGGAAAAAGTCCCACATGATGCCACTATTATGACATGAGTTTGACACCCCTGGCTTAGTGAAATATATGAGCTCAGCAAAGGGCTGATTCATATCAGTGGAAGTTAAAGAAAGCTGCTTTCCTTCCACCATATTCTTTCCTTTACTCTTTTACTTTCTCCATCTGAGGTGAATGTTTGTCTTTCATTTTTATGAGCATTCTTCACTTCATGAACAGCCATAGTAGTGGTGGATAAACTGTGATGTGTTTTGCTACAGCACCTGTGAGTTCATAAGAGTCCATAGAATTCAAGAGGGGTTGGACTTAATTTGCTTGTCCAACCCTACAATGTAGGGATTCTAGGCTGATCCCTGTTTTAATTCAGCCCCCAGGTTCTGCCACTCCTTCTTCTATATCCGTTTTTTCTATGAGAATTTCAAATGTGGACTGCTATGTGGACTTATTGTACCATATGAAAAGCCTTTCCTTAACTACTAAATCAGACTTCCCTCAGCCAATGTTAGCAGAAGTGTTAACTACAATCCACAGAGTTATCAGCAAGCCTCCGCAGCTTACCCCAACCTGTTATTCACTTCACCTGATTGTAGGTGACAGTTCAACACATCTGGAGAACATTTCCATAGGAAATACATTAGAGGTAAAATATAGGCTCCTTACCTAGAAGAATTTCTAATGAACTCAATAAGATCAATTTTTAATGTTGCAAATTGCTGACTTCATGTTATTCAGAAAACAAGGTAAAGTATACACCTATAAAATAAAAAAGAGATTTTTTTTTGTACTTACAATTCTGTCAAAATGTTGGCCTTGTCCATATTGATATCTTCAGAGGTATTAGACATAAATTTCTATGACAGCTGGCAGACCCAGTACCAGAAAATGTAATCTGTGTAAGCACTCACACACATACACAATTAAAGACACAGACTTAACATATATATTTACATACATACATACATACATACATACATACATACATACATACATACATACATATATATATATATATATATATATATATATATATATATATATATATATTTGTTTTCTGAGGTTTTTGCGAGTATTTGTATGTGGTTCTTTGGTAATTCGGGTTTTCTCCCGTGTAAAATTGGAAGTATCTAGGTGATGTTTCGATGAAGTCTCATTCATCATCTTCAGGCTTGTGTCTTTGGCTTTGTGCTTCTCGGAGTAATGTGAGCTTGCAGCTGTTTCTTCATTTTAACTGTCAGTGGGGGTGGCTTGATTGGGTGGGGGCTTGGTTGTGTTCTGATTGGTTGGGGGGTTGGCTGTGTTCTGATTGGCTGGGGGTGTGTTCTGTTCAGGTGGGGGCTTAGTTGTGCTCAGGTTAGTCTTAGTTGCTGGGGGATTTGAGATGGTGAGCTGTGATCCTGCTGTTTGGCTTCGTGTTCGTGGTCTTGCCACATCTTCATCAGTTCTCTTCATGTATGGGTTAGGGGGGGTTGAAGCAGGTAGTGATGCAGCTGTGGTATGGCTTCTGGTCCGGTGTTTCATCTTCTGTGTGGGTGTGAGTCTGCTTTCTACATGGAAGTGTGGTGGTAGCATCTTGTGTGGTCTTCGTGGGTGTGGGTCTGGTGTCATTCTTCATGTTAGGTACTCGTTTGTTAATGAGGGCGGGTTTCCAAATGGTTGGTAGACGGGAGGTATCATACACCCCAAAATATTCATGCTATGTGGGCGTTTTTCTATCTCTATGGCTTCTCTGATTATTCTGTTGTTGAAGTGTCTGTTTTGGCAATAGTTCTGGTATTTTTAAAGTCAATCTTATGTCCTGTGGCTTTGAGGTGCTGGACCAGGGAAGAGGTCGGTTCTTCTTTTTTTATTGAGTTCTTGCGTTCTTCAATGCGTGCACTTATTCTTCTGTTAGTTTGTCCGATGTATGTGGTGGGGCAGGAGGTGCACGGGATTTCGTATACTCCTTGGTTTTCTAACTCAATTTTGTCTTTAGGGTTTCTTAGGATGGTGGATATTTTTCCATTTGTGCAGAATGCTGTTTTAATGTTGTATTTTTGGAGGATCTTGCTGATTTTGTCTATAGTGCCTTTTATATATGGGAGGAGGACTTTGCCGTTTTCTTGTTCTCTGTTTTGGATTTTGATTGGGGTTTCTTTTTGGATTAGGTGAGTAATCTTCTTTCTTTGGAATCCATTGGCTGTTAATACGTTAGTGAGAGTGTGTAGTTCGGTTTTTAACTGTTGTTCGTTGGCTAAGCATTTTGTTCTGGAGATGAGTGTCTCGGCTACGGAATTGATCTGTGCTGGGTGGTGGTGTGAGAGTGCGTGTAAATAGCAGTTTGTATGTGTTTTCTTCTGGTAGATAGTGTGTCCTAGGGAGCCATTGGATTTTTTGTATACTAAGATATCTAGGAAGGGAAGTTGATTGTTAGCTTCTGTTTCCATGATGAATTGTATTTTGGGGTGTAGGCCGTTGAGGTGTGTGAGGAAGTTGTTCAGTTTTTCTTTTCTGTGTGGCCAGATAATGAAGGTGTCATCTAGGTATCTGAGCCAGAGTTTGGGTTTGTGATCATATTTTTCTAGAGCTTGTGTTTCAAAGTGTTCCATGTAGAGGTTTGCGATGACAGGTGAGAGGGGTGATCCCATGGGTGCTCCTTCTATTTGTTTGTATTTTTGTCCATTGTAGGTGAAGTATGTATTGGATAGGCAGTGGTTGGTCAGATCTAGGATGTGCTTTGGGGGTTGTATTTGTTTTGGATGGCTGTCAAGGCTTCTTTTATAGGCACTTGGGTGAAGAGGGATATGACATCGAAGCTCACTAATAGGTCGCTGGGTTGTAAGTTTTGTTTCTTTATGATCTCAATGAACTGGAATGAGTTTCTTACATGTGAGTTGATGGATTCTGCATAGGGCTGTAGTTGTTTGTCGAGAAATTTGGCTAGGTTTTGTAGAGGTGAGCCTATGGAGCTGACTATTGGTCTAAGTGAGGTTCCTTCTTTGTGTATCTTGGGGAGACCATAAAGCTTAGGGCATCTGGATGATTTCTCTCTGGGTATGATTCTTTGCTGGATTTCTTCGCTGATGGGGGAGGCTTTTATTTTGGATCTGGTGGTTTTTTCTAGGTAGGTGGTGGGGTCTGTGTTAAGGGGTTTGTATGTGGGGTTTTGGAGTAGGTTGGTTAACTTGGTTTGGTAGTCAGATGTGTTCATAACCACTGTCGCGTTGTCCTTGTCTGCTGGTAGGATTATTATGCTGGTGTCTTTTTTCAGGTTAAGTAGTGCAGTTTGTTCTTCTTTGGATAAGTTGCTTTTGGGTGGTTTGCTAGTGCAGAGGGTGTTGGTAATTTCGAGTCTGATTTTGTTCGCATCATCAGGGTTGGTTTTGGTCAGGCTGGTTTCAACTCCGCATATGATGGTTTCTGTGGGGATGTGTTTGGGAGCGACAGCAAAGTTGAATCCTTTCGAAAGGACATTGGTTTCGGCTTCGCCGAGGATCTTGTCTGAGATGTTGTACACTGTTTGTTTCATGTGTGGCTGTGAGGGGGGAGGAATTTGTTTCTGGCGTTGTTGTAGTTTTCTGAGTTTGTTGGTGTGTGTGTCTGTCTTGAGGGTGGTCTGTGTTTTGGCTCTCCAGACAGCGAGTTGTTTGGTTTTGTCCCAAAGTGCGGGGTGAATCTTGTTGCTGAGTCTGAGGTGAAGTGTGAGGAGATCTTTGTTGATTTGGTCTAGGAGGAATCTTTTTATGTGAAGTTCATTTCTAATTAGGGCCAATTCTGTTCTTTTTAGGATGTGTTTGGTGGCTGCTGTGTTGGTGTGGAATTTCAATTGGAACCTTATTGGGATTAAATAAATCGGCAGTTTCGTAGGAATGCGAAGTCACATAAAATGGAAGCTGTTTGGACTTCAAGTTTTTCATAAGTCCTGGTCAGATGGTGGAATTCCTCCCCGTAGAGGTGCAATATTTGTTTTCTGAGGTTTTCGCAGGTATTTGTATGTGGATCTTTGGTTCTTCGGGTTTTCTCCTGTGTAGAATTGGAAGTTTCTAGGCGACATTTCAATGAAGTCTCATTCATCATCTTCAGGCTTGTGTCTTCGGCCTTGTGTTTCTCGGAGTAATGTGAGCTTGCAATTGCTTCTTCCTTTTAACTGCTAGTGGGGGTATGACTTGATTGGGTGGGGGCTTGGCTGTGTTCTGATTGGTTAGCGGGTTGGCTGTGTTCTGATTGGCTGGGGGTGTGTTCTGTTCCGGTGGGGGTTTGGTTGTACTTACATATATATACATATACATATACACACACATATATATATTTGCAAATTAAAATAAAATTACTTGAAAATTGGGCTCTTCAAACCATGGTTGTGGGTATAGTGCATAAGATTTTCAGACTTTATATGCAATGTTGCATATTTTAATTCAATAAACACGTACTACGGTATATAGGAATATTTTTCCTTTTCTTTCTAAGGGTGCAGAACAAATTGAAGTGATCAGTTTCATTAATGACATGATAATACTAGGTTCATTGTTTCAGAATAGCCTGAATTAGCTCCTCAAATTGCTTTTCCGATCTGCTGAGCTGATATAGAAAACGAATGCATGATTGTAAGGACTAAAAAAACACCAGGTATTCCCCACTCCCCCTATTTTGGGTGTGTTTCCCCATCACTAAATTAAAGTGTTACCCTCTCATCTGTGAAAATGTGCTACCCTAATGTGTATCCCTGTCCTGCATCTCCCTATTGGATCTGTTCCCATCTCAAAGTCAAATGGTACTCTCCCAATAGAACACACGATAGACAAAACAATTTGTTGACTTTTAAACTTTGTGGTCCAGCCTCTTCTGAACATTTGCAACTAGCAAGAAAAAGTCCACTAAGAGGTCTAGTAGCACAGTGGTTAGAATGCAGTATTGCGTGCTAATTCTGCCAACTGCTAGCAGTTCGATCCTGACCAGTTCAAGCTTGACTCAGCCTTCCATCCTGCCAAGGTCGGTAAAATGAGGATCCAAATTGTTGGGAGCAATATGCCCACTTTGTGAACCACTTAGAGAAGCTGTAAAGCACTGTGAAGTGGTCTATAAGGCTAAATGCTAGTGCTAGTGCTATTTTGGCATTGCAGTAAAAATGGTTGTGTGATACCATCTGTCATTTTGGGGGGACTTCTCATTTAACATATCCTTCTATTGTAACCTGTGATGAATTTTAAAAAATGTCAGAAGTGGAAAGAAATTGAGTTGCAAGTAGTGCTGTTATTGAGCTTTAAAAGCTGCCCAAGGTATAGGAAGGACCTGAAATTTTGGTTTTATTTATTTAGCAAATTTATATAGCTGCCTATCTTACAAAGGTGACTCAGGGTGCTTTACAAGCAATTAAAATAGCAACTAAAGCCATGTCACAACATAACAGACAGCAGACATAAATAATAACACAAATAAAATATAAATACATAAAGGAATTACCATGTAAAAAAAAATCCCAAGACGGTGAGAGGACAACTATGATTTAGGCTCATTCAGCAGGTTTGCAGGTTCACCATGAGAGCCCCACCCAGGGTTAATGGATGAGCCATATTTTCAAGGTCTTCTGGAAGGCTAGCAAAGATGGGCTTCACTGGGGAATGAAAGCAATAGTAATAGCACTTAGAGTTACATACACCACTTCACAGTACTTTACAGTCCTCCCTATGCAGTTTATAGAGTTAGCATATTGTTCCCAACAATCTGGGTCCTCATTTACCCACCTTGGAAGGATGGAAAGCTGAGTCAATCTTGAGCCTGGTCAGATCTGAACTGCCAAATTGCAGGCAGCCAGCAGTCAACAGAAGTAGCCTGCAGTACTGCATTCTAACCACTGCTCCACCACGACTCTTGAATGATGGATGTTCCAAAGGGCAGGGGTTACAGCAGAAAAGTCATATGTCCTGAGTCTCACAGTTGGGACTTCTTAGCAGATAGGACTGAGAACATACCACTTCTGCTAGAACTGATGGGGTGTGTAGACAAAACCAGAAAGAGATGGTCCCTCAAATAGTCTCCCTGTATCATTCTTATCACCCAGAGTTGTTCTCCAAAGGAAATGGGAGTTTTCTAAATGTGATATATCAATAAATAAAATAAATAGACTTGGTCCCATTCCATATTCTCAAGTGCCATCCAATACTTTTCAACAGACCAGACAAGTACATGTTAACTTTCCAATAAATCTCTACTTCCAACATCCTTGGTTTGGATATCAGTCTAGACAGTGGTGGGATTCAAATAATTTAACAACTGGTTCTCTCACAGTCAGGTTGGAGGTTGTGGCCCATCCCTGTCCTCCAGCTCCACTGCACATGCAGGACGAGACTCCCGCAACGGCCAACCTGACCCTGGGGGATTGTTAAATTACCCCCTCCCCCACTATCAAAGTGGATCCTGGGCACTGCACTGCAATGGAGAAATGGGAAATGGAGTGGCCGACCACTCCATTATCCATTTCTCTATTGCAGTTCTGTGCAATGGAGCTTGCCACACGCACCACTTCCCCAATGCCCTTGCTTCTCCCAAAAAGTTGGCCAAAGAAAGAGGATTCCATCACATGCTGAATGCCATGGGTTTGAGATGCCACTGAGGAAAGGTGCCGATGACCCCAGAAGAGAGGAAAGGGCCTCTCTTCTCTCTCTCTCCTCTTTCCACCACTGCCCAGATGCCCTCCCTTCTTCCAAGAAAGGTGGTCAAAGAAAGAGGATTCCATCACATGCTGAATGCCGTAATTAAACCATGGCTCCCTAAGATGCCATCTCTGTCACTGAATAAAGCAGGAGATGACTCAAGGCAGCAAGAACCTCCAGCCCCAACAAAGTGAAAGAAGAAGAAATGAGAGAGCAGCGCCTGTCTCTTTTCCATGCCAAAACAATGTGCTTCTCCTAAAGGCCTCTGGTTTGATGTGCCTGCCTGCTCTGCCTCTTCCATCGCTCCCTCCCTCCCTGAACGCTGGCATGGGAGAGGTGCTGCTGAAAGAGGCAGAGTGGACGGGCATGTCAAACCAGAGGCTTTTAGGAGAAGTGACTATTCAGGCATAGAAAAGAGATATGGGTGGGCGTTGCTCTTGGGGTTCTTATTCTTTCACTTCGTTGGGGCTGAAGGTGCTCATTGCCTTGAATTGCCTTCCTGATTTATCCAGTGGCAGAGATGGCATCTTAGGGAGCCATGGTTTAATTACGGCATTCAGCATGTGATGGAATCCCCTTTCTTTGACCACCTTTCTTGGAGGAAGGGAGGGCATCTGGGCAGTGGTGGAAAGAGGAGAGAGAGAGAAGAGAGGCCCTTTCCTCTCTTCTGGGGTCATCGGCACCTTTCCTCAGTGGCATCTCAAACCCATGGAGGATGGCAGGGTGGCTCCTGGCCTGCATGGTGGACTGTGGCACCGGGTGAGCCTAGAGACAGAGAGAGAGTGAAAGAGAGAGAGAGGGAGAGGGGGAGAGGGAGGGATAAATGGGCGACTGGGTGTGTGGTTGACAGTTGGCTACCAGCGCCTGAGAAGACAGGGAAGGGAATCAGCCAGGCTGCTGCTATCTTTCATTGGGGTGCATGGAGTGAGACAGGGCTCCTCTTGCCGTCTGTTTTCTCCCCCAGGGCTTCCTGCCTCTCACTTCAGCCGGTTTGCTGAATTCCAGAAAAATTTAGTTACCGGTTAACTTGTGTGAACTGGCTGAATCCCTCCACTGAGTCTAGATCTATATATTTTTTTTCTTTACTGATTTACTAAATGTCACATTTTTTCAATGAAATATTAGATAAGTGGCATAATCGTCTCAGGTGCTGATTTTGGAGCACCTGTTGAAGAATGAGCTGCATGGTTGACCCCAACAGCTCCTATCTTAAAATCGTATCCTAATGGTGTTTTTTGAAATGTTGTAACTGAATTGGAAAAAAGAGAAGACCCCTCCTTTTCAATGGCCTGGCGTATATAATTATTTAAGTCTGCCTCTTCTGATTCTGAGTGCTGTGCCTTCTGCCTCATGATCATGAACAACAAACTCTGCCCTGTCTTATTTAAAAAGACAATTACTGGGTTCATAAATCATGCAGCCCTAGGGATGTGCAACTTATCTCACTTGGCCTCTGAGTAGCATGCTGAGAACTGTTCTCCCAAATAATAAACCAAATCAAGACAAAAACTAACCGTGACTAATTTGTTTTAGAATTCACTGTAAATTGTATGCATTTACCTTGTTTACACATGTTGTTTTTGCAGTTAAGTATTAAATTATTTTATTAAGTCTATATGCCTAATATAAAACACCACCCCAATTGTTAACCAACTGGTTCATTATAGCAAATTTATTTAATGTGATTAGTATCCAACCACTTCTTTAATGGTTTTTTCCCCCTTTTAAGCTGTAGCATGAAAATTATGATTTTTAACTACAGTGTGTTCGAGGCTGTCTTGCAGAGGGTAACCAAAACATGCAAACTCAAGTTCTACACTTGGCTCTAACTAAAACATAGTCTTGGCTTAACATGTCAGATATTTTCTGCAATTTGTTTCTAAACTTAACAATGCCCTGAAGGGATTAACAGAAATGTACAGAAGACATGGTGAAGAGAAAAGGAAGGAAACATTTCTAGTCCAATTGAGATCCTTGAATTACAGGTAATCCTCAACTTACAACAGTTCATTTAGTGACCATTCAAAGTTACACCACCACTTTAAAAAGTGACTTATGACCATTTTTCACACTTATGACTTTTGAAGCATTCCTATGATCATGTGATCAAAATTCAGATGTTTGACAACTGGTTCATACTTATAACCAAGGTCATATGATCACACCGAGATGGACTAGGGGTGACATGATAACAATGTTTCAATATCTCGGGGGCTGCCCCAAAGAAGAGGGAGTCAAGCTATTTTCCAAAGCACATGAGGGTGGGACAAGAAGCAGTGGATGGAAACTAATCAAGGAGAGAAGCAACCAGAGGAGGGTTTCTACCGGTTCTGTCCACCTATGTAAAACCGGTAGCCCTGAAGAGCAGCAGACATAGAACCGGTTCTATGTTTGCTGATGTTTTTGCCCACCTACCCACCCGGACTCTTACCTTACCTTTATTTCCTGATTTTTCAACTTTAGCTGCCGAACGAGGCACAGCTGCAGTTACAAAACCAGGAAAAGAGGGGCTGTTTCAAAGGCTGTGCCTCTGCATGCAGCTGCTAATGACGATTTACAGGTGTGAATCCGCAGCAGTGCAGGGAAGCTCGTAAATCCCGAACCGGTAGTTAACCCTGTTGTATCCCATCCCTGGAAGCAACCTAGAACTAAGGAGAAATTTCCTGACAGTGAGAACAATTAATCAGTGGAATAACTTGCCTCCAAAAGTTGTGGATGCTCCAACATTGGAAGTTTTTAAGAAGAAATTGGATAACCATTTGTCTGAAATGGTATACAGTTTCCTATTTAAGCAGGGGGTTGGACTAGAAGACCTCTAAGGTCCCTTCCAACTCTGTTATTCTATTCTATTCTACCAGAGACAAAACCCTTGTATGTCCAATCACACTTGGCCAATAAAGAATTCTATTCTATTCTGTTCTGTTCTGTTCTGTTCTGCTCTGCTCTGCTCTGCTCTGCTCTGCTCTGCTCTGTTCTGTTCTGTTCTGTTCCGTTCCGTTCCGTTCCGTTCCGTTCCATTCCATTCCATTCCATTCCATTCTAAATCATTTTTAGCAATCTTTTGATAAACAAAATCAATGGAGAAACCAGATTCACTTAACAACCATATTACAAACAACTAAAGTGATTCATTTAGCAATTGTGGCCAGAAAGGTCGTAAAATGGAGCAAACATCAAAACTCAAATTAACAAATGCCTCACTTAACAACAGGAATATTCGGCTCAATTGTGGCCATAAATTAAGGATTACCTGTATTACACTTGTGGTTCAAATTATACACACATAAACATCAGGATGCTGGAAACTACATAAAGGAGATGCTAACCCTTCAGGGGAGTTGGAGGAGGAAAGGAGGGAGAGGCAAAGATTGATTGCAGATCTGAACAACATGCAGCCCACCAGCAGCTTATGTGGTCTACTGATGAAGAGTAACCAACCCATTGCCTCTAGGAAGAATTTGCCACTGCCAGCTAGGTTTTTGAAGCCACTTCTGCCCTACAAGACTGCCTACTGAGTGCCTCCAAATTTTCCAGGCTGGCTGCAATGTTGCTTAGGGTTAGGATTAGAGTTAGGGTTATGATTCTTTTTTTCAGGCATCAATCTGCCCCCTTGTGCTCTGTATTTCTTAAGCAGGGTAGTGCAGAGAACCATAGAGATGACCTTGGAGAAGGAAAGTGGGGTCCCTTAGCAAAACATGAATTAAGTCTGGGAAGGGAAGAAAGTATGAGAAAAAAATCTTAGAGTGACCCGGTCTTGACTCTCTTTGATATAAGAGCAAGAGAAAAGAAAACATTGTCAGGCTTTCAAGATTCTGCTGCAACTGTATAGCTATAGCAATAAAGAAGAATTCCAATATTTCTTTGTAAAGTCTGTTTCCTGTCCTGGCTTACCTTGAAAGACTGACAGGTAGCCAGTTTCTGGAATGGAAATTAGCCATTCCACTTTCTCTGGGTTGATATGGTCATGTTAACTGCAAGGAAACTTTTCAAATCCACTTCAAGGGCAAGCATCAGGTTTGGGGTATTTCTTCTTACAGTCTTACATAAATAAATCCTATATGAAAAGGGAACTCCCACCATTGCTGACAGGTTCTTGGAAAAATTTTTTTTAAACCATCCATATTTTTCAGGCTGGGGTGCATCAATCACTTATTTTTGTCATAATTTATTGGGAAAGAGCATTTGTGGTCTTGAATAGAATAAAGGGAGGTGATTTGACCTGATTAAATTTGAGAGCTGGGAGGCTGATTTATATTGTGGCTGAGAGCTACATTAGGCACTGCTGATTTTTCTATGAGTACGTATGCATAAAATGCCTAAAGTATGATTCTGTTCCAAGTTACAATGGCAGTTTTCTTGAATCTGAGTGGACTCTCAAACATGTCATTGTCAACAGAATTTGCAGATTATTTTGGACATAATTTCTCTATAGATAAGAAAGGCATCATTGGATAAGCAATCCAGAGCTGACAGCAGGCAAGGCGTAAGGGATCAGTTAAATAAATCATATTATAATGCATTCACTCACATTCTTTTGCACAGATTGAGAATTGAGTTATTATTAGCACTTATCATGAGGTTAGACTATTAAAGGATGGAATGCTGGCTTAGGATCTCTTACATTTAGCAGAAACACTGTGAGCTGGCAGTTGGGGAATAATTTTTTCCCTATCATGGTTATGTGTTATTGTAGGAAGTTAGCACCCACCCCTCTCCTAGAAAAATTGAAATAGCCTAGGAAATATTAAAAAGGCAGAATATTTATCCTAAAAAGAGTAGAAACTCAAGAAGCAGAATCTCACCTCCACCTTTGTTAATGGGTGGGCCATTAAGCCCTAGGCCAGAATACTTTACATAAGAAGGAACTCCAGGTAAAGCTATAGAAATTGCCAAAAGCCCTTTTAAGTGCATAATCACCCAGCAAAGCTAGACCAAGCCTGGAACTCAGACAGCCTGCAGAGTTGCCCCTGGGAGTCTGACAGCCAATAGGATTAATTTCTTACACAGGAACAGGAAACACCAAGGTGGGACCCAACAGAGGTTATATAAGGGTCTCTCAGCATCTGGACTTCCCTTTTTTTCTTGACCTCCTCACCTTGAAGGATGTGATCATCCTTCCTTCTCACTCTGGAGCTCCAGGCCATGTGGTCCTGTACACCATTAAACTTTCCAAGCAGCATCCATTTTCCAGTGTCTTTTTCTCCACTTGGAACTGAACCCAGAAGGATATTTCTTTCAACATTATGATCACCATCATTTTTATCTTTGACGACAATAGCCAGTGGACTCAACTTCAACAAATTATGAACAAAGAACATATATTTAATTTGTGGAAACTTGGTAGCCATTTGTCCATTCAGCCTTGTTAGATACTGTCATTCCCTGACATAAATGTACCATGAATGTAAAATGACCCCAAATGTTTCTTTCAACACTAGAGTGTTATTAAGGGCTAATGTTACAAAGTTCTCGTTCTTCTGTAAGTCTCTTAAAAATAGCCATTCTCGTAAATATCTTGTCAACTGTTTTCTCGTTACTACTGCATTAAAATTATTTATATCTTCAAAAAGCAATCCACTCCGCTAATCCACTTTGGTAATTATGAATGCATGGGAAGACATTGGATCCACAAGCTATCTTTGATGGATTGACAGACTGAGTCCAAATTACTTGTGTGTGGGGGGTGGGTGGGGTGGGTGGGGAAATTGACATTTTTTTTCGATCCTACATGTACATGGAAAAACTGATCCATATTTCTAAGATGTCTAAGATTAATACAATCAACTAATATCATTTTAGATATTCAAGTTTAATACATCTTTCCCGGTAATCTTAACTGTAAAATCAAAATTATAAAAGTGTAGATTTTTGGCCTGAATTGTTGTCCACCTTATTATGCCATCAAGCTTAATAAAAAAACAGAGGCAAGTTCCAAGTATAATTTACACAAAAGTGTAAATGCAGCACATATGCACACAGAGCTGAAAAAGCTTCTTGGAAGAGAAGCGAAATGTCTTCAAAGAAAAATCAGAAAGTCCAGTTGCCTCTTGAAAAAAGCACCTTTGGGATAACCATGACCTGGATGGCTGAGAATCTCCATAGACATATATTTTTATTAAGGAAAAATACAAAATTCTCCTGTTAAATTTCAGCAGATGCAACAATTGACAACAAAGATTGTAACATTGATTTTAATCCCAACCCAGTTTAGATGTTTAAGCTAACTAAAATGACTAAATAACTAATGACTAAAAATTCCTCTGCTTGTAAATGGTATTGGATGTCTACCAAACCTAAGTATGACATTATAAATAATAATTATATTAGGATAGATATCCTTAATTAAATCTGATTAACATGCTTTACTTGACTTTGTCAGTTGTGCAAAATAATAAGCCACTAAATAAAATCCATTTGCATTTATGTATTTGTGGGTCAACTTATTGTTATCACTGTCAACTGTCAAATGTCAACTGTGAAACTGAAGTGCCATATGACCCACTGATTGTTTCTTCCAGGTGAATTAGCTTGGTTCTTTTGGTTCTTGGAGGATCTGATGAAGCCACCAATTTTTTTTATAGTCTGCTTTCATCACCATACTATGAAGTCTAATATGCATCTTCCTCAAAAGAAGTCTTATGTCAAATGGACTCAGTCCAATGTAATCTGCAATAAACTACAGTGACAATACATGAACAACAATGATGGCCAAAATCTCATGCGAATCCAAGTTGCGGCATTTATGTAATGACATCATATTTGTGTCATTTGCTCCATCTGTCAGGTACAATGAATCAGGATCATTTGTAAGGTTGCAGCAAAGATTTAAATAATAGAAATTACAGAATAACAGTTGGAAGGGACCTTGGAGGTCATCAAGTCCAACCCTCTTCTCAAGCAGGAGCCCCTATACCATTTCAGACAAGTGGCTGTCCAGTCTCTTCTTGACAGCCTTCAGTGATGGGGAACCCACAACTTCTGAAGGCAAGCTGTCCCACTGGTTGATTGTTCTCACTGTCAGAAATGTCTCCTTATTTCTAGGTTGAATATTTCCTTGACCCAGTGCTTCTTTTCCTGCCTTCAGGTGCTTTGGAAAATAGGTTGAGCCCAGACGTGGTATTCAGCAGGTTCGGACCAGTTCTGGAGAACTGGTTGCAGAAATTTTAAGTAGTTCGGAGAACTGGCAAATACCACCTCTGACTGGAGATTTTACAGTATCCTTCCCCTGCACGCCCAACAAGCCACGCCCACAGAACCGGTAGTAAAAAAAATTGAATCCCACCATTAGTTGAGCCCAGGGTGGGATTCAAATTTTTAACAACCTGTTCTGTGGGCAGGCTTAGTTGGTGGGCGTGGCTTGGTGGTCATGTCCAACTCAATATCACTCACATCAAGACACGCATCTCCTCGCCTGGCCTCTAATGACTGTGGGGATGCTGCAACAGTGTAAGTGTGAAAAATGGTCATAAGTCACCTTTTCAGTGCCATTGTAACTTTGAATGGTCACTCCACACAAGCAAAGTACCAGCAAAGGAGGGGGAAAAAAACTCCAGAGAAGTTCTTGAGACAGGAAGTCTAGTCCTGCCAAGAATGTAATAAGGGTTACGGATAGGCAGTTTCTGTAAGCAACACCAGAATGTTTCCTTCCTGCCTTCCTTACAGGATTAGGCCAGTAATTTCTTCTAACAACTGCTTAGAATGTTAACAACCGGTTCTAGCGAATAGATGCAAACTGGTAGAATCCTACCCCTGGTTGAGCCCCTCTTTTTTGTGTCACCCCCTAAAATACTATCATGTCACCTTGCTCCTTCTCTTCACTACACTAGCCATGCCCAGTTCCTGCAAGTGTTTTAAAAGGATATTTATTCAAGTCTATACACAAGAATCTGGTCAATTAAAGTTCAACACTAAATTGGCATCAGGTAAGGATTAACAGAATACAGAAGGGGTTGGACTTGTAGCACTTGTGGGAATCTAAACTAATAATGTACTTAACGCCGCTCTCTCAGCTCTGCTTGATGTTTTCCTACATCATCATCCCCAGACTCTTATGATTCAAGGTATTGTTTGCACAAACCCATTGGGGCTTTCATAAGTCTTGGGAAACTTACTGGGGAGAAGTGTGTGGTTGTCGTTCTTTGCCTTTGAGCTCAAGACCATAACAGAATTACTATTCTAGAATCTAAAAAGTTTCTCAGAGTATTCAGGAATCCATTAGTTTCCAAGAGTTCCAAAGACGGGATCTGAATTAGTAACTTTTTATCTTTTGTGGAGATAATCATTTTAAAACATCAACTTTCAAGTGATCAAACTTTGAATTCACCCCTGAATATATATTTTCAAATACAGAATGTCACATTGCCAGTGTAGTCTTCCCCTTAAAATCCTGTGTATCGAATGCACGGAATACACAGAAGTCCCATTGAGCCCAACATTTCTGTTACTAAGCGAAGTAGTTGTTGGGTGAGTTTCCTATTTTATTACTTTTCTTGCCATAGTTGTTAAATGAATCCTTGCAGTTGTTAAGTTACTAACACGGTTGTTAAGTCAATCTGGCTTTCCAATTGAATTTGTTTGTCAGAAGGTCACAAAAAAAGGTGATCACATGATCCCAGGACACAGTAATCATCCTAAATAATTGATGATTGATTTCTTATAGTTATCCATAAATGCAATTAAAGAGTAAAAGGGACACCGCACACTGTGTCTTACTTCTTCCTCAGCATTCAACAATTTGCAAAAGGTTCCATGTTTTCTGCCTATTCTTTACTTCTATCACAAACTGCTCTTAGGCATTCGGCAATCCCAGCCTCAACTCTGTAAGAAGGCAAAGCATTGCATAATTCAAGTCTTTTCACTTTATTATTTGCTTTCTCTAAAGCAATACATGTCCAATAAACCTTTCCACATTTATCTACTCCTCAGTGACTTGCTAAAGGGCAAAAAAAAAAAAAATATATGCATACATACGGCCCATTTCAAGCCACAGTAAAAAAAAAAATACATCAACAAAAATACAGGCAATCCCTGGGTTAAAAAGCTTCATTCCTCAATCTGTGCTTAACTCAATGTCAACCCAGAAAGCATTCCTGGCCTGCTCAAATTCCTGGACACTCAAATATTGTATGTAAATCAGAACTTGTACTTATGATGGCCTATCCCCCCCCAAAAATGGTGGTCAACATTTATTTTCCTTGAGCCTATGAACACTGAAGTTATGCAGTATCTGCACGAACCATTGAAAACCAGCTGAATGTTAGAAACATGCATCTTCAGTGATTCATAAAAACATTTCGTGGCTTCAGGGATTCATCGGCTTGAGGAAGGACAATACTATTCACCGTTTTTAGTAATAGCAGCCTATTGGTAAGTATAGGTTGTCCATAAGTCAGATATTCTTAACCCACTTAACCCAGGGATTCCTGGGTAATAATCAAAGATTTAAAACAGGCATATAATCTGGTATTCAAACTACATCTTATTGTCTCTCAAGGGAGGTGCATGTAACATCCTGGCCTGAATGCTCAGGAGAAAAACAGGTTTTGATGCCCATAATAAAATGCCAATAGAGACAGGGACAATCACACTTTGGGTGGAATGGACATCATTCTAGAGCAGGGGGTCTCCAACCTTGGCTACTTTAAAACTTGTGGACTTCAAGTCGCAGAATTCTGGGATTTCTGGGAGTTGAAGTCCACAAATCTTCAAGTTGCCAAGGTTGGAGACCCCTGTTCCAGAGGACAGGTAATCCCATGGAGAAGTATTTGTGTTATCATACTATCCTTAAAATACTATTCTAGCATTTCTTCACTACAATTTCATCTTAGAACCATTTTGTTTTCACTGCTAAACATGACAATGTGGTTCTTGTTGGTTGTCATATCGGTTGCAGAGGTTGCAAAGCACAAGTATTTAAGTAACTCAAAACATACATTAGGATTCCCATCATTTGTAATGCTGATTTGATATAATGTTCTTGGCATTACTTCTATGGAAGCTGGCACCCCAGTAATATTTGCTAAGAGCATGTGGGAGCTACGCAATCAAATTTCTCACAATTACATCATCAATGTTGTTTCTTTGCAATTGTGGGACAATACCTTTTATCAAAAGAACAATAGCGGCAGTGTTTAAAGAGACCTGGGCAATTTTGTAAACGATGAGAAATAGATACATTTTTAAAAAAAATCACATTCCCACTAGCCAAATATGCAGGTTGAGTAGCACAAAGGCACCAGCCTTCATAACAGTCAGACTTTGACATCTGGCAGAAGAACTCTGTAAAGAAGGTGGGGGAGAGGGAGAGAGAGAGGGAGGGGAGGGAGTAGATAGGGAGAGAGAGAGAGGGAGAGAGAGAGAGGAGAGGGAGAGAGAGAATCCCAGTGAAACTATCCCAGCAGCAATTATATCATAATGCACTCAGGAAATTTGCTTTGGAACAGAACTTCTGAGAAAAGGATAGAAAGATAAGAAGCACAGTGCCTCTGTTTCTGTCATTCTCATATATGCAAACAAGCCAGACTCAAAACAAACAAAAAACACCCTAGGAAAATAATGGGTGGCCTTCACGCAGGGAACCCATCCTTACATTATTTATGTAAAGGCTGATTAAGGCACCTCTCTTCCCTCAATTTTTTCTTTGAGCGGGTGAATAAGATATCCTGTGTGTTGCTTCTGTGCTGAAGATTTAAATGTCCCCACACATTTGATCCAACCAACTCCGGCACAGCTGACGACAACAAGCCGGGTTTCAAGCTCATTGTCATCACCATGGAGTTAGAACAGATGAATGAGTGGCATTGATTCTGATTGGCAGACTCATTCACTAACGCATTCAGAGCTCATGAATTTTACTTAACACGTCCTCCTATTGCTTATTGGACGGGATTTAATTGGAGTGATGGTATTGCAGCACTGCGAGATGAAGTGGAAACAGTTTTGCGCTCTCTCTCTCTCTCTCTCTCCCATCTCTGTCTCTCCCCCATCCCTTGCTTTAAGTGGTTCTTTTCTTCCAAGCCTTCTGGTTAGATATGCTTCAAACTAATTTTACACACAACACACACACACCACACACACACACACACACACACACACGGAAAAAAATCTTGGTTTGTCTTAGATATATGCTATTTCTTCATTAAAAAGCCACAAAATAAAACACCCAAGGTCCTGACAGGGATGCAGCCAAATTTGAATATTGATTTGTTCCACAGCTCACTTGTTAAGCAAATACAACTTCACTCAAACTCTGAGTATTGCTACCGGAGTGTAACACTGAAATCACTCAGGCTTGTTTCTGTGAAAGCCTGTTTACTACTATACTAGCCTTTAGATAAGCAAGTTGCTTGGCTTTAATTTCCATATTTGCTAAAAAAAAAATGTTTCGGAGTATACATCTATTTGTAAAATTGAATACATCAAGGAGTTGGTTCAAATTGGTCCATTTGGAGCAGTTGTTAAATGATCACTGTAACTGATAAGTTAGTAACATGGTTGTTAGTGAATCTGGCTTCCCCCATGGACTTGATTCTCAAAAGGTTGCAAAATGTATCACATGACTTGGGACACAGCAATGGTCAGAAATATGAGCCAGGTGCCAAGCATCTGAATTTGATCACATGATCATGGGGAGGCTACAAAGGGTCGTAATTGTGAAAAACGGTCATAAGTCACTTTCCCCCAGTGCCATTGTAACCTGAATGGTCACTAAATGAACTGTTGTGAGTTGAAGACTACTTGTACATTAACCCTGGTTATGTTCCAAAATCATCTTTCATAACAGATAATCAAGGCAGGGCCTGGAGGAAGTTAATTGTAAGAACTGGGAATAACATGGAAGATCGCATCGCATCAAATTATTTCTGCAGCCAAAGCAGAGACTTTTGCTTTGCATGCAGTTTGAGATGCATGTGCAGTCAAGCCATACAGCTGAATCTTGTGGTTATAACAGTGAAATGTGGGTAGAATCAGATAATCCATGCATACAAAAGGATAGACACATCTGCCCATGTCTTCCACCACATGAGGAATAAATCAGTAAAGATGAGGAAGGAGTATCTTCACGTCATGCCTGCACCAGTAGAAATGTCCATTTTTAAGATGTACAAATTTGAAAAAAAAACAAAAACCATGATACTTCCCAAACATTTTAACTATAGAACTTCATGTTTCTGATGTTTCTTATTCAGTACATATCTGTGTTGGTCTTCTCTAATTGTTTCAATACAATGCAGGGTGGAAATAATGATAATGAATTATAGAGTGGAGTCAAGACTTTATCACCACAATGGGTAGATCTTTCAGAGTTCTTAAATGTTCAAATTATGCACGATAGTTGCTATTATTTCAGAATTACAGTCTTCTTCTGCAAAATGATATTTAGGCAGCCCTTATAATATCAGGAACATGTGTTGTTTTGAAATTAGATGATAGGTCCCCAAATTGTGACAAGACAAAGATGGAGAAACCTTTTTCAGTGTATTGTAGACAATTGATATATATCTTACAACTACACTTAAGTGGAGATGGCACACAAATAGTCCTGTGTAGGTGTTGACCTAATCATACATGGGAAATAAAATTGGACCATATGTATATGGAGGTCAGGAGACAGAAGTAGATATGGCAGAATTTCTTTTTGGTCTTAATCTTTAATATGGGAGGGTTGGTGACTAAATAGAAAATGGTACAGACATTGGGGTTTTTCAGATACACCTAGTTTACACATGAGCAGTATAAACGCTGATATAATTTTTTCCACAGATCATTGTTAGGGATAGAGAAATTCCATCTTCTTGTGGAAGTTAGAATGGAATTTCTTTTGTCATGATGGAGAAAGTTTAGACCATAAATAAATCAATAAATTCAATTTGTATAGCTGCTGCTCCCATTCATGATTCAGGGCGGCTCACATAATGAAACTCACATACAAAAGCAAAATACAGACATCAATAAAACTACAAGTCTATTAAAACCAAATTAAAGCCATATCTGGAATCACTTACTTCCTAAGGAAGTCACTTTGACTGTGTAAACTATGCTCATTATCTGCATGGAAGTCACGCATAGCAAAGTCTATCTCAGTAAGGTGATATATAAATATTAGCACAAACAAACAAGTACAGTTTGCATTTTTGGTATATTCTAAGACGGGATGGCTATTAGAATGCCTTCTGGAATCACCCGACCATTATTGTGAGGCTCTATCAGTTTCCTGAACAGGTTTTATATTGCTTCTAGGATGGCTGGATGCTTCACTAGTGGAGAAAGATGGTAAAGCACATAGTCCCAGTTTTTCTATCAAAATTGTCTTAGGAAAAAGGAATGCAATAAAACATTTCCTAGTTGGCAGTTCTCTCTCCCCCTCCCTGCCCCCACCAACCTATCCTGCCTTGTTCTCGAGTCTGAGCAACAATTGTTGAAATTGCTAGTAGCGTTTTAGATTCTGCCGATGTTCAAGAGGTGAATGCCATCACTCATGGCTAATGTTGATAGGCAGTTGTGCCTCTCTTTGTTTCTTCTTTCCCTGGAGGAAATTCTAGAGGCATGCTTTGTTTACTCTGCAATTTCTTCTCTTCTTCCCTCTCCCACTATTTTCTTTTTTCTTTTAAAGAGTCAGCATAATGTTTACTTGGCTTCCTTCTCCTGATACTGTTTACCAGCTTTGATGTGGCTAAATGACTAAGTCATACATATTAGGGAATACATAATAATGTTGTAATGAGAATTAGCAGGGCACTGAAAGATAGAAAGGAGCCTGCTAGCTTTTGCACTGTTTAGTCTGGTGGGAATGAAGAGCTCAGAGATGACCTGATTTCTTTAAAGTAGGTCAGGTTTGAGTGAAGTGCAGCTATGGGTCTCTCAGGAAACTAAAACAGAATCTCTCTCTCTCTCTCTCTTTCTTTCTCTTTCTCTCTCTCCCCCCTTCTCTTTTTCTCACCTTGCTTCCTGAATCATGGTGGAGTTTGTCATCACCATAGTTGGAGACATGAAAATAGTTACTTGGGATCTTTTGAAAAGTATCCTTTGTGTTAGGTACGGAACTTAATCTTGACAGTAGCTGATGAGCCTCCTGGTGTATGTTGTTCTGTGCCCCATTGGTTCTACAAGGTGTCCATTGATTGGTAAAAGTAACACATCCACCTGTCCTTGATTTTCCACTGACCTTTCTGGACCTTCTCTTGTTGTACGTCAAAGATGGCCAATCCTTTGCTGGCTAGGAAAGACTTGAGGATTGCATCAAAACCAACTAGGAGGACCACTTACTCTCTTTCAGGCCACCCACCTCACAGAGTTGTTGGGAAAATAGGAGAAATGAAAGAATATTACTTGCTTCCTGCCTTAAATTATATATAAAATAATAAAGCTGGGATATAAATACATACATACATACATGCATACATTTTGAAATAACTGATTTGTCCAGGAAGTTGCCAAGAGTTTTGACTTTCACACAATTAAAATCATGCCTACTGAACACAAAATATTAGATGCACTGTCTTCATGAAGAAAAGAATGGATACATGATCTAAAATGTGAATTCCATCCTCTGAGGTTGAGAGAAGGCTAGGTTTTACTATCTTAATTCAACAATCAAGCCCTTTATCTTGTTTAACAACCATTCACAGTTATGACGGTGATGAAAAAGGTAACTTTGCAACCAATCCTCTCATTTACGACCCTGTAGGTTTGTAAAACAAAGGAAAGCTTTACGTAAGTAAGATCATAAGCACCGTCATGGTTTTACTTAGCAACTACTTCATTAACAACCAAGTTGTCAATCTCACTAAAAAGGATTTCCTGTAATAAACATTTATCCAGGAATCTTTTCTCTGTGAAAATTGGAGGCAGTTTGCTTCAGGGAGGAAAAAAAAAGAGAGCCTTCCCAGTTATGGTATGTCTATTATAGAATGACTTCTGGCTGAAGGACAGCCTGGTGTCAAAGTTAGTTTTGGTTCTGAGGAGAAGCCTGATTTGATTTGATTCCCATGATTTATCTTCTGTTATTGTTTCTATTGATTACATCTGGCCTGAGATGGTGTGAGGGAAGAAAGGTGCTAAACAAACTAGTTGGATTGCAGTCTCAACAACGAATAGCTACTTCAAGGTTACAACAGTTGAATTTCTTCTCAACAAACTCAATCATGGGAGATGCAATGCTCATTTCTTTTCAAATGTACTTAGAAAACATGCTTAGCAGAATAACAGAGTTGGAAATGACAATATAACGCTGGAAAGATTAACTATGCATGTAAGTTCAATTCACCTCCTAGCTTAATGAACATTTTCATGAATACTTTGACAAGCCAAGTCAGCTTCTGAGAATAATTTCCTTCTCACTTTTCCCTTCATTAAATGAATGGTTTAACTAAAATTAACCTTCTAAGTAGAAAGATACACCGTGACAGAAGAACTATCACCAACTGGAACTGAATATTTTCAGTGTTTATGCAAATCTTAAGCAAATCATGCAAACAATGACCATGATTTTTTGTCCTGCCTGAGCCATAAAAGCCATCTGGATGATCTTGGGCCAGTCATTCTATCCAGCCCACCTCACAGAGTTGGTGGTGTGGGAATATTGGAGAAGGGAGGCTTGTTGGATATGTTCGCCATCTTGAGTTCTTTGTAAAAATAGTAAAAGTGTGGTACAAATAAATAAAATGTATCTCATCTTTAGTTAGTTTACTTCATTGTCACTGCACCTCGTACAACAAAATTAAATGCCATCTTCAGTGTACATCATACATAAGAAATATAAATATAAAAAATAAAACAAAAGCACACATCCTTCACATCTGTACAATTGAATTGAAAACCCCTGATATTGCATTAATATTACACTATACAGTAGAATTGAATATAGTTACTGTTCTGGGACTAGAAGCTATTTTTTTCAACCTATTTGTCCTTGTTTTTATTGTCCTGTACCGACTGCCAGGTGGTAATAGTTCAAAACTAGATGAGATGGATCTTTAAGAATGTTTTGAACTTTCTTAAGGCAGTAGGAGCTATAAAGCTCTTCCAAGGAGGGGAGAGGGCAACCAATGATTCTCTAGGAATGATGTTAACTCTCTGGAGCACTGTCCTATCTGCCACTGTGCAATGCAAACCAGGTGCAGTAAGTTAAATACTCTCTATGGTGTGGCGGTAGCCAGCAATTTTCATTCAGTTGTTGTTTCCTGAGAAGTCTCAGGTAGTATAATCTTTGCTGGGCCCTTTTGACCAGTGCTGCAATGTGTGTGCCCCAGGTCAGGTCTCTTTTTTGGTAACACCCAAAACTTAAAACTGCCCACTTGCTCCACTTGGTCTCCATTTATAACCAAGGGCTGGATGTCTGATCTATTCCTACTGAAATCCACTATAAATTCCTTGGTTTTATTGATGTTAAGGACCAAACAATTGTCTCCACACCACAAAAGCAACTGGTCCACCTCATCTCGATAGGCAGACTCATCTGCCTGGGAGATGAGTCCCACCACTGTTGTATCATCTTAATTTTATAAAGGTATCTTCATTGCACAATGGGTGCTTACTTTAGCTGAAAGAAACCTGGGCTGCAGAAATCTGAACTGTTAGGTGATAGCAATGTAACATCTATCTATTGGTCATCTAGATGAAATAACCCAATTTGGATAGTTCTAATACATGATTGTAAAATATATTGATAGACATCTAGGAAAGGGACTTTGGATATCATGCAAAATGATCTCCCATCTGAAGTGTGTTTATTCTCCTTCTTAAGAATATGATACAAGCCCTGCTTCCTTTTAAAATACTAGAGGTAATAAAATTACCCTACACAGAACTTGGGGTGGGGGGGAATGACACATTCATATTATGAATAAATCTAAGTAAGCTCCTAAGATTTTATTAGCTCTGGGAGAAAGCTATTTACTAATTTTCAATATTATATCTGTTTTTAAGTAAGTCTTGCTCTGGATATTTCATTTTCGGGAACCAGCCACTGGAATCCTTTTAATCCTTTATTATTCTGAGGATCTTCTGGTTTCAAGAACCTATCTCTTTAGGGTTGACATTTGTAATGAAAAGCAAGTATTTATATTTAAATGTATAGAAGGCCCATATTAGTTGGGGCTTTCACTTCAACATTTAAGATGCAATATGTATGCTGTCAATTGTATAAACTGATCATTTGCAAAAGAAAAAAATAAGACACAGTATTTAAATAATTGGGGCAAAGAATGGTTTTTAGCAATTTTCTTCATATTTAGTAGTCAGACCTACTGCATCTACAAATCGTCTTCCTTAGCCTTTCTTGCATCTGATTATTCTAATTTCAAACCGAATATAGGAAGTTGGATTAGGCTGCCATGCTTTATTTTTCCAGGAGTGAAAAATCACAGCAGGAGAATATTCATCACATCAAACAGTTCCCATTTTTTCATCTTCAGCGCATCAAAGCATTGGCTTTCAAATTTCTATTTGGCATAACAGCAGAGGAAAGACTTACCGTAGTATGTCACCTACTGGATTGCTGTTAAATTTTGCTTTATATAACATGAGACAGACCCCTACGTGAGCCATGTTGCTTCAACAAATGTGTAAGCAACATAGCTTAAATCACATGCTAGAACCACACTACTACGGTATAACAAAATATGTTATTTTCTCACTATCAAAAAATCATACTGAAGATTTGTTTTCCTACTTCAAAATAATTGAAAAATCAGGACTTTCCTCTTTAATTGCATTTGTCATGCCCCAGTCAGAATCTGATTCTGAGGGGGAGGCTGAGCAGCTGACAGGAAGTGGGAGTGTAGCTCCGTTGGCTGTGGAAGAAACTTGGGAAGGGCAAACTCTGGCTGGGTAGAGCAAGGCAAAGAATTCAGAGGAAGATCCAGGCCCACCTCCTCTTCATCCTAGGGCACACAGCGAGGAACAGAGAAGGGAGCAATGTGAGTTGTGTGGCTTATGGGGAGGAAAAGGCCCTGATTCCCTTCATTAGCTATGGCTGGGAACACAGTGTTTAAAAAGGGAGGTTGCACACAGCAACTTGTTGGAAGCAAATTGTGAGTTATCTTTTATTATTGAGGCTTATCTGGATTCCTGGTGCCTCCCCAGCTGTGTGTGTTTTGTTGGCCTTTGAAATCTGCAATTTCTTATCCTGCACTGTCCAGTTAATTGCTGCAGCGTGGTTTGTGTGGATTTTTATTTACAGTTTATATGTACTTAGTTTTTGGACTGAATTTCTTCCACTTAAAGACTGTTCTTGGGGGTAAGTTTTTTTTGTGATAATTTTTTTCCAGCCGAAAGTAACTGGACATTGCAGGCAAAGTTGGAGGTATTAAAGGGACTTTTCTTACTGTGTTGCCTTTGTGCCACGCCCAGGGGTGGGATGCTACCAGTTCTGTCTGGCTCTATAGAACTGGTAGTTCTGAAAAGCAGCAGATCCAGAACTGGTTCTATGTCTGCTGCTGTTTTGGCCCATCCGCCCACCTGTGCTCTTACCTGACCTTTATTTCCTGCTTTTTCACCCTCAGCTGCTTTGAGTGGCACAGCTGCGGTTGAAAAAGCAGGAAAAAGTGCTTTTTCAAACACTGCGCACCCACGCACAGCGCTGTTCAGCTGTCCTGGTAGCTCAGCAGTTTGCTAATTGCACGCGCACAGCATGTGTCAGGCGCGCATGCGCATGAAGCGTGCATGCACATTGCGACATGTAGCCACCGAACCGGTAGTTACACCGGTTGGATCCTACCCTGGCCACGCCCCGAGTCATCACAGCATTCAGATTATTTTTTTAAAAATATGTTCGATAGATGCATAGTTAAATCATAAATCTAGGGCTTCATAATAAAAACCATTAAGAAAAAAATAATCAAATCTTGTAATTTAGCAGGTCCTGATTTTGTTACATTGCTCCATCTATTATCAATACATGCAGGTGCCTCATTTCAATTAACCTGGAATTTAAGTATTGCAGAATCTCATCCACTAATTATTTACATAATTACAGAGCAAAGAGGAACAGAATAGAATCAGTCATCATACTGTATTACTGTGATTATAAAAGAAAAGAGAATGTTCAGCACACCATTCAAGACCCATGGACAAAATGGGTCCTTAGTGAAATGGAGGTAAAATACGAACAGAAATGTTCAGTTAAAGATGCATGGACTTTTAAAACAAGACAAGGCACTAATGTCTCACCTGGACTACCTTCTTCTTTTAGGCAAGTTGATCCTTGATCAAGGAATAGTTAATTTTAAATCTGCTTTCTAGGAAATAATTCCATGAGACTCAATGAAGTCAACATCCAAGGATATTACCGTAGGAATATGCTGCCCTTTGGGGATGATACATCCATATTGAGTCTGTGTGTGCCTCCTCAAAATTAACCATGAGGACTTTTATCTTTACTCCTCAAATATTTATGTCTAAGGAATATAGCTTTAACACGTTGTAATATCACTTGATCCCTTATTGACTTTTTCAATGAAGCATGAATATTGACAGAGCTGGATTTGGAACCAAGAATCCAAATGGTCCAATAAGAGAACCTCTATGCTAATATTCAATATACTTTGGATCAGGAATTATTAAAGATTAAAACATTTGAGTAACCTGTCAAAATCAGAACATTTCCCTCCAGCATCTAGTTGTTGCTGTTGCTGTATTGTACACATGTTTTGTTACACATCTTTTCCGGGATGAGAGGATTTTTTTTTTCCAAGTGTACTTAAACATTAACTTTAACATGCTGGAGTTCATATATGGTCTATTTTTCGTGGTACTTATACAGTATAAAATGATAGGTACATAGAACTAAATACAAGACGGATTAAATTTCCCCCTCCCCACTTTAATAGGGAGTAAGGATTCGGGACCAGTTGTTTATTTTGAAGAAGTACAGTTGTCTTTTTAAATTTTCAGTTATCTTAGCATGAGCCACCCATAGTTTTATTTGGAAAAAAAAATACCGTATAAGCATTGGCAATAAATCTCTTGCTACGCATTGAAATTATGGAAAATGATTTTTCAGCTTACTGCTTTGCATGCCAAAAGCAACAATGCTACGGTCTGACCTGACTAAAATCACAGTGCATGTAATTCGATGAAATTAAGGAGAAAAGTGATGGTTCCCCCTAATTTCTACACAAGCAGCTATTCATTAAAATAAAAAGGTAAGCTAACTGAAGTGGCAGGCGAGCCCCTTGGCTACTGTCACAAAACATTATGTCCAAGGGAGGAAAATGACTGAAAATATAATGCAATAACCAACCTGCATTTCCCTAGCCCTTTAGAAAAGTCCCAAAGTAGCTGTAGATGATTTATCGATCAAAATGTACTGAATTTCTTGCTAGCTTTGGGGGAAAAAAAACACACACTTCTATATAATGTCATGCAATTTTATGAGTCAGGATAGAGAAAAAATATTAAAAGGAACTAATGAGAGAAAACTAGGTAGCCGAAGAATATTAGTGACATTAATTTTGGAGTACCTAGCATTTCCATTCATTTTTATGATGATTCAGCTTGAGGTCTACAGCTGGAAGGCTTTTGCTGTGGCATCCCCAAAGCTCTATAAAGGAAGTAATATAAGGAAGTGTTTAGCATTTATTAAGTCCAGCTCTGGATTTCACCTAATGTTTCCATTCTTGGGTCCTTGGTATGCATGGACTGTAAATGGTACCTTTCATAAACGAGGTCTTCTAAGAAGCAGAGAGACTGCTCCTACTGTGTGTTGGTGGATCTTTTTTCTTGCTCCTTCTTTTTTTTTATTTAAAGAAAGACCTACAGCCATGAACACGCACACCATGTTACAAATGGTTCTATTATGCAAGCTTTTACATGCAAGCAGAATTGTCTCTCTCTTGGCCATTCTTTCTGATGACATTCTTAATACTGGCAATTGTTTTAGGAAAAGATGCTATTGTCTGCCTTTGGTTGTCTGCTGACCAAAGCACATACAGTACAAGGCTTTGGATAAACTGAGCTTAGCCTCCGGGGAAGAGCTTTATTGCGGAAGGGCCTGTTTGAATATCCCAATTCACTGGCAATCTTCTGAAGAGGAAATGTCGGCCATTATATATGGGGTGCAGTTTGTCTAAACCCTGAACAAACATCATTTGTTCCTTCATAAAGAAATGAGCTTGGGAGGAGGGTATATCTGAATGCTACCGATATCAAAGTGGGGAGAACAACAACAACAAAACATGATTTGAAAAAGATAGATAGAGGGAGTGAGGGAGGTAGAGAGAGAGAGAGAGAGAGAAAGAAAGAGAGAGAAGTATTTATTTTTGTTGATTTGGCCTGACTAACAAAAACTACCTTTCCAGTTAGTTGAATGGCTGCTATTTTAAAATACAATTTCCCTGCTGGAGGATATAAAGAGTCAACATTAAAATGAGGCTGGGAAGCTCTTAGTCTGTTATGCTAGGATGGGGGCCTTTGCCTTTCTTTTTCATTTTTGCACTGTCACATGAGTATCATGCAGAAAAGACCCAAAGTCATGTTGAATCAGTTCCCCTAGAACAAATGTCAGAGAAAGGCACTGTATTCACGTCAAGTTCCAAAAGTCTGTTCATATTAAATATCTGGCATTTAATGCAAATGAAGATAAAATGTTGGAAGTCCAACATTGACGCTTGTTTTCCTGGATCTGTAAATCAGGATCGGTCAATCTTTCAGCAGCCCAGACACTGCCACTCTTTTTTCAGTAATGTTTTGAGCAGGTGAAGACTGCTGGGGATGGAACCACGATATGCAGATGATAGCGATGGATTTAGACTGGGAGTGTAGGGTGGTGTATGGTTAGAGTGCTGAAGTTGGATCGCGGAAGTTCAGGATCAAGTCCTCCACTCTTGTGGAGATGTAATCAGGGCTGGGCTGCTAGAGATTTTCAGGGGTTTGGGAGAGCCCCTAGCTATGATTCTGTGCAGTTCAGAGAACCCCCCAAATCCCACTCCTGGCTGGCCACGCCTACCCTGCCCCTCCCTTCCTAGGAATCCCCACACAGCCCATTTTGGAGATAAGTACAGGGCGTGTGCGGAGGCTCGGGGAGGGTGGAAAATGGGCCTCCTGGTTCTAGTTCAAAAGAAATAGGCAACTATTTTTTTAAAAAAAAAAATTTTTTTAATATGGTTAGTAATGAAATACTGTACAGCAGGCCTGTGAAACTGGTGGCCCATGGGCCGGATGCATCATGTGTAGGCCACATCCACTCCAGCTTCGCAAAGGCAAAAAACATCATGATACGTCACAATACGTCACGTAACACAATCGAGTTTGACACCAGTGCTATATAGTTTGAAATACTGTATAGTATTCATGAGCAGCATGGTGGTCTAGGGATGAAGACGCTTGCCTCCCATTCAGAAGGTTGAGAGTTCAATCCTACTAGGTAGCATCAGAAGTTTCTCTCTTAAGTGCAAAGAAAACATCTCTGCTATGAACTCTGCATAGGTGTCAGGAAGGGCATTCAGCCAGTAAATTCTTCAGCAACATCCAGTCACCCTGACTCTACTCTGTACAGGGACTAGAGATTCATAAGAAGGGAATTTTAGTAACAAAACATTGTATAATGGTAAAAGAGGATAAACCCTTATCCAAAGTGTATCTGCAATCTCCTGTATTCTTTTGAAGTTCTTCAAAATGAGCCCTTTCTGAGCTGTCCTCAGATCAATCTTTTCTTTTCTCCATTTTGCACAAATGACAACTAGTGTTTAAATGCCCTATGACAGCTGTGCATGTGATACACTCAACTACCTGTGCGCTAGACTCGCACTAATTCAGTTTTGTGATACCAATTTGTGAATCACATTAAATTGAATTTTTTTGCCATTTGAACTTGTATGTGGCAAGGAAAAGATATATTGGAATCGAAATCAATAATGAATAAATGCATTATTTCAAGTGACTCGTAGTTTTATGTGTAAAGATAATATTAATTCTGGCTAGATCTTGAGAGAAAAGATGGGCTGGATTCAGTTCCATCTATTGCAAAAGGCATGTTAAAGGTTGCCAGCTATGTCCTCTAGTAACCACTTTACCTGTGATTTATAGCAACACTTCGATAGGAAATTTGAAGGCAGTTCAAGTTCTGGATGATGCCAGAAGTTATTATATTGTCCTGTGTGTTGTGGATTAGTGACTGAACTGAAGATAGCTAAGGAGATAAGCAGAGATTACTATAGACATTAAAATATTTGAAGGTATCTAGTACTCAGTTATGTTCACATTTCAAGGTACTGTGCATGAGGAGTTTTCCTGAACTGATGCATTTTCATTTGAGACTGCATCATTTAAGAAACTAGAAATCTAAACACAGGTTTTGATGCACTCTGCCCTGCTCGATTTACATAGGGTTTACTGTTAGTCTGAATTGTTCAGACTGCTGAGATGGAAGCAAAGGCCAAATTAGTAGCTCAGCAGTACCTGGGATGTTGCAACTGGGCATCTGCCAAACATACCCAGAATTTCATCAATAGCTTCTGAAAATAACTTTATGATTTCCTGCTTTTGTGGGTGGGCAGGTGTGGGTATGTATATTCAACAAAGTTCCCATTGGCTGCACTGCAATACTGTTTAAGCTGCATCTTTTTTTTTTCTTTTTCTTTTTTTGTCTTTACCTTTGACCAAACCTGTCCTGTTCTCTCCAGAGTTATGAGCTGCAGGGCTCTGGAGTCCCACAGACATAGGAAGGAACCAGCGTAGCTGTATTTTTATGTAATTCATCACAATTAAGAAACATCTTTATAGTTCCAAGCATACCTTTACAAGGCATGCTTGGGCAAATCATTACATCTGCTATTAAGTTCCTTTTCTTTCTTTTCCTCAAAAGTAAAAGAGGGATATAAAGGACACCGTTTCTTGGTTTTTGGAAAGCAATTTCATCTGCAGGTAAAGGTAGTAGTGTTATGGATTGAACCACAATTAAACGCATCGCCGTCATATTTTGCACACAATCAGAATTTCTAAAAAGAGTCATACTGTATATCCAAGAAGTTGAAGTGGAGGGGAATTCAAGGGGATTTGGAGTTAAAATCTAAACTGCAAATTTAGACTTACTGTACTTTGAAAAGACTGACACAGAAAATGATAGGACTTATTTTGGAATAAAAATGCATAGTGTTTTGTAGAATTATCTCAAAGTATCATAAATTCGCTCTATCACTCTAGAATAGTGATCCCCAATTTTTCCAGCTTAGTGGACTGGTAGGGGGAAGAGATAGTTCTGTGTGAGTGGTGGCACACATGCGTGAGTGCAGCTCCATTTATAAGTACTAATACCTCTCTATAGTAAGGTATGGCCTTACTAAGACCATACCTAGAATACTGCATCCAGTTTTGGTCACCATACTATAAAAGGATGTTGAGACTCTAGAAAAAGTGCAGAGAAGAGCAACCACGATGATTAGGGGACCGGAGGCTAAATACGATGAACGGTTGCAGGAACTGGGCTAGTCTAGTGAAGAAAAGAACCAGGGCAGACATGATAGCAGTGTTTCAATATTTGAAGGGCTGCCACAGAGAGGAGGGGGTCAAGCTATTTTCTAAAGCACCTGTAGGCCAGACAAGGAATAATGGACGGAAACTGAACAAGGAGAGATTTAACCTGGAAATAAGGAGAAAACTTTCTGACAGAGTAATCAACCAATGTAACAGCTTGCCCTCGGAAGTTGTGGAAGCTTTATCACTGGAGGTTTTCAAGAAGAGATTGGACTGCCATATGTCAGAAATAGTGTAGGTTCTTCTGCTTGGGCTGGGGGTTGGTCTAGATGAGGGGTCACCAATCTTTTGGACCTCAGGGACCACCAAACTCATAATTTTAAATCCCATGGACCAGAGACCCTGTGAAAATCCCCAAAAAAAGTCTGCAGGAAAATTCCCAACCGCGTTTTTCTACCAATCAATCATTCTTTATTTGGAATTGCAGGATACCGTCTCCAACTCCGTTCTCCGGGGAGGGAGCGAGAGAGAGAGAGAGAGAGAGAGAGACTGAGATTGAAACTGAGACTGAGACTTTTGGGTTCATGCAAGAAAGCAGCAGAAGTCTTTCTTTCTCTCCCCCAAAACTCTGCCAGAAATGAGTCTTTGTCGGTGCAGCCTCTTGGAGCAGGATGCCTTGCAGGGTCCCAAAGACTCATTTTTGGTGGAGTTTGTGGGAAAGAAAGAAAGACTTTTGCTGCTTTCCTGTGTGCAGCCAAAAGCAGAAGAAGAAAGAAGCAGAAAGAAGCAGCCTGGTGGCCAGGCCAGGTGAGTGGGGTGAGTGGGGCAAGTTCCTCACCTCTACCCTTTCCCCCCTCTCCTCACTACCTCATGTTGTTCACAATGCAAGTGACGCAAGCCTTGTGTTCCCATGGGCCATGTGAGTGCTGTAGCCTTGTGTTCCTGTGCAGCCTGGATTAATTGCTTTGGGGGGAGTGCTTTGGGGGTGACATTTCTCTGCGGACCAAAATTTTCTCATGGACCACCAGTGGTCCCCGGCCCACTGGTTGGTGACCACTGGACTTGATGACCTACAAGGTTCTTCCAACTCTGTTAATCTGTAATCTGTAATCCATTTGTGTGAGCAGTGGGCACATATGCACGCCACTCGCGCAAGTAGAACTGCGCACACGCCCTCAACTGCTTCTTGCATGTTCAGGTTTGAAGGGCTGCAGCCCGGTAGGAGAGGCCACAACATGGGGGTTGGGAACCATTGTTCTAGAACACTCTTCCCACATCAAATGTTCTACAAACATGTTGGTTGGATTACAATTTTCATCACCCTATTCACCACACCTGATAGAATAATGGGAGTTATTCCCTCATGTGTTTGGGTTGAGAAAGGTTGGCTTCCCTTACCTTAGTTGTCAGTAACTGATTGTTCTTTCCCTTCCTCTCCTCCTCTTTAAAGGAGGTATTCAGCTGGTTTGGACTGGTTCTGGCGTACTGGTAGCAGAAATTTTGAGTAGTTTGGAGAACCAGCAATACCACCTCTGCTGACCCTGCCCACCCGCCCCCGCCCTATCCTTCCTATATTCCCTCGTTTTTTTTTTAGCTCAGCTGATTCACATGGCAAAATGGATTTCTGTGCCTCAGCTGAGCTAAAAAACAGCTCACCTCACTAGCGTAACAAATGGTGATTTTGCTGCACGCATGCGTGAAGTACGCTCTCATAGAACCTGTAGGAAAAAAATTTGGAATCCCACCACTGCTCCTCTTCTTCCTCTTTTCCTGGTAGATTGAGATTCCAATCTGGTCTCTACATAGATCTGAGATAGAGACTGCTCTTCCATTTTTTCCCCAGTGTTACCAATAGAAGAGAAGATATGTACATTCAGGGTTAAACTGTGAAGTCCTTAGGTGCTCTCTGAGGTAGTTTGTTTTCTTGAAGAGATTTCATTACCTAATCAGGTATCATCTTCAGTGCTAGAAGGGAGTGGAGTTTGCTCTCTGTATATAAACTGTAACTTGTTCTATCAGGATTGGGGGGAAATGCCAGTGTGTAATAAAATAGGAGCTGACCACAGTAATCCAATTGTAAACAGTTTTGCATATGTTGATGCCCAATTCTAATGAAATAATGTCAGTCATATTTGAGGATTTCACAGCAACTTATTTTAAAAACTTTGCTTCATAAAATACATCTCTATCAGGACTCTGATCCTATATACATTACAGCAAATTAGTTCACAGCTTTTCTTAACATTGGCTTTGTTGGCTCTGGCTGGTAAAAGAGCTATGGTTTTTCAATAATGGAAGGGCCACATATTCCCCACCTAACCTATTTTACTGTTGTTTTCTAGATGGGAAAGCAAAGGCCAGTGGGATTCTTCATGTAGTGTAATGGACTGATATCTTGTATGTTACAAGAATGCATTCATTCAGAAATTGTTAAGCCAAAACTATGATCTTTAAACTAATATAGAGTGACATCTGATGTGTAGATTGCATTACATCTATTCACCAGACTGGACTGCAGTGTTATAAAAGAAGCAAAATGAATTCAGGTGGTAGTTAACAAGAAGGAAATAATATAGCATATGGCTAGAATTAATTTAATCAATTATTGTTGTTACATTCAATTACATTCATGATCACTTTGGAATAAAGGATCAACTTTTACCTAATGCCTTGCTTGTTACCTTTTTAGACCTAATATTCTGTTTTCATATTTAGGCATGCTACTCTTATTTACTCTTTTATGTCAAAACATTTGGTGTCAAATGCTGCTGAATCCACAGAGTCACACCTTGAGGCTGCCTCAATAAAACCAACTCAGTTTTCATTGTTGAACTTCAAGAACTATCACTAACCAGTGTGACTTTAGCACATTGTAAATGCCATTAACAAAGAGAAAACATTTAAGCTGGGATCTTGTGAGACAGCTTGAGATCTGCAAATGTGTGTTAATTCAAATAGTATATGTATGTGCCAATTAAATGTCAAAATGTGCAAATAAAATCCAAGGGGACCTTTCAGGACCCATAGAAGAATACTTTGCATAACAAAATCTTCAACACTTTGGTATATTTACAAGGGGGCCAACGTGAAACAAATTAGCACTGTCATGTGAGGTTCAATTGATATTGACAGTAGTCAAGAGAAGGCAGTGTAAAACTACTGCTCTCTGTACAGTTACAGAGGGCCCCTGTTTCACAAACATGTCTTGTGCTCATCAAATAAAGAAGGGATATTATTTCTGATGGCAATTTAAGGGGAAAATTAGCTCAAGTGCAATTCCAATTTTTGCTGTTCATTTGAGATTGTTCAGATGATAACTTGGTCCTGGGGTTCTTCATGCCCAGAGAGAGAGACTTTTATGACTTTATGAGATAATATTTTTCCTCTATTTTGCTTCCATAGGTACTGTATGAATTGGGGAGATTCTACATTATTTAAGTAAAGAAGCTTGTCTGTCCTTCAAGCTTAAAACTCATTTTCTAATGGCTAAAGTTAGGGTTATCCTAAACTTAATGTTTGTGTTACAAAACTGTTACAAAGAATAGTTTAAAACTCCATTGGCAGGCTCTTTCTTGTAAAAGTTCCTATGGACACGATAGACCACTATTTGTTAGGTTGAATTTCCTGAAGTACCCAACAGAGAAATTTTTAAGCATTCTGCTCAGGGTTTCTGCCTTCAGCTCAGCTCTAGAAAAAAACAATAGGGAATTTTCTTTTTGTCCAGTCTCCAGAAATTCAGGTGCAATAATTTGGGCTTGTCCTGAAACACATCAGGTAAGTGCGTAATTGTGCAGTCTTGTACACAAGGAAGACTTTAATAAGAAATTCCTTTATTATATCAATGAAACCAAATCTCTACATAAAAGGGAGTTATTGTGAAGACAAAAATTATAGGAAAATCAATGTGAGACTACAACTTCCCCAATTAGATATAAGTATAGTCAGTCTAGGTAAATAGGTTATTAATTATCACTTTGAATAATCTGAAAGGTTTTAGCCCATGTTTGGTATTCACTGCAGAGAAGAAAGTTAGAGAGAGTTTTGTCTAGGAATCCTGCCTGGAAGTTTATATGTGGCCCTTCTGCCTTCAATTTTTTTGAGCATATAGAATGAGAAGGATAATTGAAAACTAACTTCCTTTGAAGGAGCTGGTGTTTCTTAATTATTTCAGGAAATCTAATAAAAAATCTATATAATGAATACACCCTTTGGTAGAATGATAACGACAGAATATAATTTTCATCAGTTATGTCATTGTATAGGATTGAACAGAAGATTTTGGGAAGAAAAAAATGCTTAATTCCATTTACTTAAATTACCGGTTCACTTTTCTGAAGAATGAGCAGTTTGTGGCAATCCTCATTATAACCCCAGGCATATTTCTCAGGCATAGGAGCCTCCCTAGCACCAGGCTAACTTTATCTGGGCTTTGAAGCTAAATAGAGGCAGTCCTAGTTAGAAAATAGGTGGAAGACTCCCAAGGAATATTTGGGTTATGTGATAGATTGAGGAATTGGAAAACATCACCAGAAAAATGTATTGATAAATTACTTCTTTACTATTATATGGAAACAGTTTGGATGAATTCGTAATTATCAGGAATTAAGGTTTATACAAGAACCTTTATTATTATTATTTAAATAAAGAGGTAATATCTATGACCCTTCCATCTTTCGCCCTGTATAGACTGAAATGAATAAGCAAACAAAATGCAGTTTAATCTAGAAAAAAAGGAATTATTGACTAAGAATCAGGTTCTTAAAAACTCAGCAATCCTTCTGGATGGATAGGGATCAATGACATAGTCAAGGTGTCATTTGTCAATCTTGGCTCTGATTACATCCATCTGGTATTCTCATGTAATCATGATTATTCTCATCAGGCCACCATTAAGGCTAATTCGGAAATGAAATCTGGTTAAAATATAGCTGCTGGAAAATATCACTTTTGAAGTTAATACTTGGAATTATCTAGAAGCAAAAGTATGGAAGATAAGATGGGAGTTAGAGTTCTCCAGAACAGGAATTCAGAGAATGACAACAAGCAATTTTCTCTTGGCATGGACTATGGAAAAAGAAAGATTATGGAAAAATAAACAGCAAAGTAGAGAAGCAGAAGGAAAAGGCAGTGTTATTAAGCCCGAAACATTTTAAGGAGCAGTAGCAATAAGTGTCAGAAGCAATCAAATGTTGGAAATGGCTTCATTTCTGATATAACAATAATGATTCATTCCTAACTGTGGTGTGTCAAGTTTCTGGGAAGTTTAGTCACATTTAATCTGACAAGAAGAGCATGACACAATATAAGAACTATCATCTCTCTTATAAGTACCTACCAGAATACCAAGACCATCTCCAGATACCCTGCTCTGTGTTCCCCTACAGTTCAATATTGTCAAGATTGAAAACCTCTTCCCAACAGACACCCACTAACTCTCCATCTTTATGATAATCGTCTTATAGGGACTATGTGTATGAACTTTTCATAGTATGAACTATGAAAAGCACTAACATGTGTATATGTGTGTATGAACAGAACAGACATCTATTGAGTAGAATATCAGTATGTAAGCCTTTAAACCAGTTATGTCTTTACTTGGGGCTGCTTGATTGAGCACAGGATACACCAAAATCTCTGCACCGCATTTCCCTACTAGCTGAGGAAGAAAAAAAAACCGAAGCTTAGGAGCACCCCTCAAAGCTCCATTTTGGGGCCTTCCTGGCCTCAGAGGAGCCTCTGGGGGGGCATTTTGCTCCCAGGAAGCTTCCCTGGGGCCCAGGAAGGCAAAAAATGGAGGGGGGCTGTGCCATTTTTTGCCTTCCTGGGCCTCAGGGAAGCCTCCTGGATGAAGCAGTAAGAAACAAAGAGAAACAGCTGATTGTCGGGAGGTTAAAAAAAAAAAAGAAATATCTTAAGGAGTGACTGGGCAGGCATACATCGGGCAGATGGGGTGAGCAGACATTGGCATTGGGAAGACGGGGGCAAGCGAGTGAGCGGTGACCGGGCAACTGGGCGACTGGGTTGGGGGTGTGGCCAGTCAGAAATGACTACTGGTTCGGCAACCCACACAACTCCTTGCTCCCGGTTCACCTGAACCAGTGCGAACTGGTTGAATAACACCATTGCTGCCCAACCCACCCACCCCACTCTGCCCCTCCCAGAAATCCCCACGTGACCCATTTTGGATGCAGGTAAGTGCAGGGCGCACACGGAGGCTCAGGGAGGGCAAAAAATGGGCCTCCTGGAAGTTTGGCTTCCAGCTTTCAGAGAGCCCCTGGAGCCTGCGGGAGGCTGTTTTCAACCTCCCTGAGGCTCAAGGAAAGCCTCCGGAGCCCGGGAAGGGCAAAAACACCCCACCCCGCCATGGTGCAGGAGGCTGACTATGCCATGCCTATCATGGCCATGCCTGCCCACCTAGCAAATAGGCATAGAACCCGATGCTAAAATTTTTGAAGCCACCCCTGGTAAGTTCATATGTCAAACAGGCATGGCCAAAAGAACAATAAAAGATAGGACTTTCATTCCTATTCAAGTCTTGACAGTCAATCGGTCTGAATGTTACCTATTTCTCACCATAAAAAGCAGTTAAATAAAGGGAGAGCTATGTATTTAATTTAGAAGTCACTTGACTCTCTAAGATTCTTTATGGCTTACCACATTAAAAACAATAAAACATTGAGAACAAAGCTCACATACCATTGGAAAAAAAGAAGTATTTAATAGGATAAACTTGCTGTCACCTTACTCCAAGGTCTGGGGGAATAGCCAAGTTGTCAATGCTTTTTTTGAATATCATCAGGTGGGATTTCTGAAGAGGAAATCCGGAGGGCGAGAGTAAGAGCATATTTTCCAGATGCTGATAACGGCATAGTTAGACTGAATATCAGTGTTGATTCTTAGTCACCACTTAGATTTTCTCCATAATGACCTGCCCTATCTGGTCTTTTTGGGCCAGTTCTTAGGCCTCTAGCATGGGTTAATTTATGAAATGTTTCAGATGGCCCTGACAGGTCCTACCAAAAGCTGGAAGTTTTATGCTTGCAGTTACAAGTGGTGGTATTCAGCAAGTTCTGACCAGTTCTAGAGAACCAGTAGCAGAAATTTTGAGTAGTTCAGAGAACCAGCAAAAACCATTTCTGGCTGGAGATTTTACAGTATCCTTCCCCTGCCAGGCCCACCAAGCCACGGCCACAGAACCGGCAGTAAAAATTTTGAATCCCGCCGCTGGTCAGGATGGCTATTTCCCTCTGCTACCTAACAGGAGTCAGGAGATCAGTTTCTGTAGCCAGTTCAAGTTAAAGAAATAGGAATATGTGTCAGGGAATATTCTCAGCAGAACAGTTTTATAGATACACTAATCTACAATGGAGTGCAGTATCAGTCTATACATTTTATAGGAAGACAATCCACAGTCAAGAAAGATAGGGAGAGGAGTTCCTTTCATTTACAAAGTGGAGCCAGCTCCACTTTGACAAATGCCACTTGAGAAGTTATTTGTACTTTGATATTTTTAACCCTTTGTAAGATGTCCAAAGCTGTATGGCTTATAGGCAGCCTTAATACAGAAATCATCATCATCATCATCATCAATTGAAAAAGGCAGCTTTATTTGGAACAGTTACATCCTGTGATGTTGAATTTAATATCATCAAACAACAACTTGTACATATTCCAGGTCCTTCAAAAGGACACATAGACTTATCTGTGCCAAATCCAGTCTAAACATCTGGCTGGCTGTGTGACTAACTATAACAATGTGAAAATTATAAAGCATCATTTAATCAGGAAGGGATATAGAGGTCAATAGCTGCATTTCCAAAAATAGTCCCAGGATTTTTGGTGGAGAAGGGAGGGGATGGTTTTTTTTTTAAAAAAGAAAATTAATTCCATGCAAGACTTAAGGCACCTGTTTGTCTCTTGACTTTCCAATTTTGCTAACCATCAGAAAAGGAGGAGGAGATTTTTAGCTCAACCTCTTTTGAAAGCTCAAAAGGTATACTATACTCTGGCTCAAAATGTGTACACTCCTTATTTTTAAATAAAAAGTAGTTACTATATTTGTTTTAATAGTTTTTGAAACAAAATCATGTCACACCCAACTGCAGTGGTTACAGATTTCTTTCACAATAACATAAAACTGCAACGAGAAGGCCATTCATTTTGCTTATTATTTTTATGGCGAGCTGTTATAGCCACGTTCTTCTGCTTCCACATAAAATTTCCATTACATATACTTCATTTGTGAAAACACTATGCTGTTCAGAATTGGCTCTCCTTTCCCTTTCTATTGCCATATAAAGTATTCATTTCTGATGCTGTGAAATCCATTCATCACATCTCCCTCCCTCTGACAAACATCAGTTCTTTCAGTGTGATAAATATAGTATATGCTTCAGTCTATGGCTCGCAATTTTTTTTGGTGGTCTATAACTACTGGTGCTAGACCCCTTTGTTAACCTTCAATTTTCTTTAATATTTCCAGCATTTTTCCTCATCTAATAACAGAGGATTATTTTTCTCTCACTCTTTTTGCTTGGATTTATTGACTATGGGAACATTTCCTTGTATGGTCACAGCAGCATCACCCAAACTGGATCCCCTGGAATTTTGGAGCTACAACACCCAGACGACCCAGCCTATAAATCTGTGGTAATTTTGGGAATTATAATCCCAAGGTATTGAATGTCATCGTTTTGAAGATGGTTGCTGCATTGAACAAGATCCTTGGAGGTGGAAACAATTCTTTTTCCTTAACAATTTGGGAAAGAGGTCATCAGTGAAATCAGCATTAGAGATAATCTGTGGGTTTCATTCATTTATTTAGATTTATTGGCTATCCAACTTTAATGGTCTCTGGGCAGCATATAAAACAGATAACAGGTAGTTCTCAACCTACATCACTGAGCCCAAGATTTATGTTGCTAAGTGAGAAATTTGTTAAGTGAGTCTTGCCCCATTTTACGACTTTCCTTGACACATTTGTTAAGTGAGTCGCTGCAGTTCTTAAATTAGTAACATGATTGTTAAGTGAATCTGGATTCCCCATTGATTTTGCTTGGCAGAAGGTCGTAAAAGGGGATCGTGTGACCCCGGGACACTGCAACCATCATAAATGCAACCATCATAAAAAGGAAAGGCCATCATTGGTGGTCAAACTGAATCTGTGCAAAGGTCCTCCTGACCACATTTGCCATGTCGAGCTGTAGTTGTGAGTCCAGAAGTACCCTAAAGTTGTGCACCTGTCTTGAATGGGGATGTGCAGCCCCATCTGAGACCAACGTTGTGAGCAGGCTGACACCGGGGGGCAAAATAGCCAAAGTCACTCACTCAGTCTTGTTAGGACTGAGCTGAAGTCTGTCTGCTCCCTCCAGATCCAACAGTGCTGATAAAAGGGATTTAGGATTAATTTTCACACTTATAGCAGTTGCAACATTCAACATCCGGGAACTTGGTGTCCATCCCACATTTATGACTATCACAGTGTCCCATAGTCACATACTTCCTGTATGATTTGCCTCTGCTTCAATGACCTCCACCTGTCCACCTCACTCCCGCATTTCTGTCCCTTTGTCCATCCTACACAGCATAGTTAGGTCAAGAGGCTGCTGCCTTCTACCTGTTATACCCACTGCTGCGGCTTCCCTGTGCTGCCCCCAGCTGATCCTCCTTGTCTTGCCTCCCCTCTAGTACCATAGGTTTGTAGTGGTGGCAGAAAATATATGTGGGGGTCTGCTGGGATTATCATACTAAGCAATGCAGTCATATGACATGTGCTTTAAAAGCTGTCTGTCTGTCTATCTTCTATTATCTTGGGGGCTTCTCGGAGCTCCCATATTACACCGCTCCTGTGTGAGCTGCATTGGCTCCCAGTAGCCTTCGGGTGCGATTCAAAGTGTTGGTGACCATCTTTAAATGCTCCATGGCTTGGGACCCGAGTACTTGAGGGACCGCCTACTGCCACCATCGACCTCCCGCCAGCCAGTGCGCTCCACAGGGTGGGCCTCGTCAGGGTGGTGCCAGCTGGACGATGTCGGTTGGTGGCCCCGAGGGTGCGGGCCTTCTCTGTGGAAGCACTCTCCCTTTGGAACGAACTACCTACGGAGATGCAAACCATTGCTGACCTGCGAGCCTTCCGACGTGCATTAAAGACCCACCTTTTCCAGCAGGCCGGTCTGGCCTAATGTTATGAGAAGGGTTTTAAATTTTTAACTTAATTTTTAAATTTTTATTGGGTTTTATTGGCTTCGTAGTTTTTAATTCAGCCATTATTTAATAACTTTTAAATTTATTTTAACTTTGCTGATTGTATGTTTTTAACATGGCTGTTCATCGCCCTGAGTCCCTTTTTGGGAGTAGGGGGGCGGTATATAAACCTGATAAATAAATAAATAAATCTTTCCTATCTATCTGTCTGTCTGTCTGTCTATTTATCTATCTAACTCTATCTGTCTATCTATCTGTCTATCTCTATCTATCTATCTCAATATCTATCTATCTATCTATCTATCTATCTATCTATCTATCTATCTATCTATCTATCTATCTATCTAGCATCTATCTAGCTATCTAGCTATCTAGCTATCTAGCTATCTACTGTCATTTATCATCTATGGTATTATCTAGCTGTCTATCTATCTGTCTGTTTGTCATCTGACCCATGTCCGTCTGTCTATCATCTGTCATCTACCTACCTATCTCTCTATCATCTATCTATCCACACACCGATCCATCCATCCATCCATCCATCCATCCATCCATCTATCTATCTATCGAATTTATATGATTGCCCATCTCACAACCAGTGACTCTGGGCCACATGCAACGATGAATCAAACAGCAAATAGATAAAAACAATCACCATAAATAATTTTTTTAAAAAATCATTGTTAAAAATAAAAAACACTACGAAACATTTAAAATAGCAGTGGCAAACCCGGTCTCAATTGCCACTGTAACTCAAGGACTACCTGTATTTTGAAAAATCATTTTGGCTGTATCTCTCTGCAAAAGAGGCAAAGAATGCAAAATTAAACTTCTGCCAAATGAGTGGCTTTCACACAATATTCTAAGGGCCAGATGTGAGCTGCATTGCCAAGCTGCCTCACTAAAGTTTTTTGCAGGTCCTTCTTGATCCAATGTGCTTCTAGGAAAACTTGGGTATCCAAAAGGACTCTGAAATGGTGACATTGTTCCTATAAGGGAAGTACCATACCAATCAACATTGGGATTAATTTCTGTTCCTCAATATGAGAATGGCTGGATTCTTCTGTCTACTTAGGGTTTAGCCCGGGTCTATGAGCTCTTATCCAGTCTTATTGCAGCCTGAAGCACTGAACAGAAGTTGCCCTGCATTACTTTTTTTTGGAAATACCTGTGTTGATGGGAATGGAGCCACCCTAACAGACTGCCTACAGTTCCCAACTCGCAGGGTTAGCTCAGTGAAATGCATGGTTTATAGTACCAAAAGCTACTGAGAGATGGAGAAGGATCAACAGGGCAGGATGGTCCTTTTTTCTTTTTCTATCTTAAAAAGGTTATTTATTACAAGATAGTACTCAACATATGATCACCGTTGAGCCCAACATCTAGCAACATATGTTGCTAAGCAAAACATTTGTTAAGTGAAATTTGCCTTATTTTATGACCGTGTTGGTGTTAAGTGAATCTGGCTTCCCTATCAGAAGGTCACAAAAGGTGATCTTTACATGACCTCATAAAAGAGCATCTGTCATAAATATGAATCAACTGCCAAATGCCTGAGTTTTGATCACGTGACCATGGGATGCTGCACCTATTGGGTGAAAAATGGTAATAAATCACTTTTTTCCTGTTGTAACTCTGAATAGTCACTAAATGAACTGTTGTAAGACTTAAGACTACATATGAATGGAGGCAGAAAATCAGTTTTTAGAAGTTGCTGCAATTCTTTAGCCACTACCCTCTGGATTATCCTGCCCTCAAAGAAGATACAGTATGCAGTTCTGAAATTGTAGTCTTCTTTACTTCTTTCAAAATAACATGTGAGAATTTAAGAGATAACCTTATACAGTATCCTTCTCCTGCCATGCCTGCAAAGCCAGGCCTACCAAGCCACACCATGCCCCCCCAAGCCATGCCCACAGAACCGGTAGTAAAATTTTTTGAATCCCAACACTGCTAAGGCAGAACTTGAATTCAGGGTCTCTTGGTTTATAACTTGATGCTTTAATCACCACAGCAAACTGTCTCTTAGAGATCCATAGTGTTTCGATGATCCATGTCTCCGAAAGTTTGTGTGTTGAAAACAGCAAAATGGGTGTCAGCCTTTGGGATTTTGCCACAATACTAGAGGTTTTGCCTGGATTTCTGCATAGAATTGGCTAGTTTGCCAAGTACAGGAGAAAATGCCTTCACAGTAGACAGTTGTGAAGTTTGATTTAACATTGCTTGGCCCATAAAGACCTATGTTTATTCTACAAAGTTTTCTAATAAAACCCATGATTTTATATTCCATACAAAGTGTTCTTATGTAACTATTTACTTTTATCTATTATATACTTATGTGGTCTGCCTAATGTTTTATTCATTCTGAGTAGGATGTTGCGTCTGTGTCTGTGTAGCCTTGCTTAGCCTTCAAAACCACTTATAAATATCCTGAAACACTCATTACTTTTACTGGTGATGGCATTGGGAGAAAATTACCCAGCAAGGACTTTAAGTTACTCTGGGAGAGATGCTTGGATTTCATGCTGCTTGGAACAGTGGTGGAACAACCACAGATCCCTGTAACACACTGATCTACATGTGTCTGATCGATGGCCATGCATGGTGGACCTCCTAGGAGTTGTATGTGAACAACATATGGAAGACTACATGACATACAAACCCAAGAAAAAAAGATTGAAAAAGTACAGGGAAAAAGTCACACTGAATAGGGGTGGATATAGGCAGAGGTGGTATTCAGCAGGTGCTGTCCAATTTTGGAGAACCAGTAGTGGAAATTTTGAGTAGTTCAGAGAACCGGCAAACACCCCCTCTGACTTGTCCTGTCAGCATCTATTCTCTGCCTCCCAAGTCCCAGCTGATTGGCTGGGTCTTCTTTTGTTGCTCTGCGCAGGGGAACAGAGCTGGAAAGCAGGTTAGTGGGGTGGGGAGGGAATGGAGATTTTGCAGTATCCTTCCTCTGCCATGCCCACCAAGCCACACCCACAGAACTGGTAGTAAAAAAAAATTGAATCTCACCACTGGATATAGGGGATGTGAGGGAGGTGAGAGAGGACAAAGAAACCAGGAGGAAAGTAATGGAGAACTTGCCCCTAACTTGGAAAACAGGGTCAGAAAACCATGGGCACTATGGGAAACGTCTTTAACCAAATCAAAGCTCATTGGTAATGGTTGATTTATTTTTCTCCTTTCCTATGCAACTGAGGGGGGAAAAGTCATCAGGTTTTACTGTTTCAAAGATCATGGATGAAATTGAAGAAAAAAAAGGTTCACTGGTTGAGATCCCCTTAAAAAGAAACAGGCAGAGTGTTGATATCTGCGGCTAGATTATCCCTGTGCAGGAAAGATTATAATTCATGGGCCACTCACAGCTGGCCAAATACGGTATCTTCCAACCATCATTAAAAACTTAAGCTGCTGTGTAGGAAGTTAGCATCCGCCCCTCTCCTAGAAATTGAAACAGCCTAGGAATATTTAAAAGGCAGAATATTATATCTCCCTGGATGAGAAAAGGAGAAATATGTTGTAAAACAAAGCAGCTTCCTGCAGCTCCCTGCCCCTCCCCTTCAGCCCCAGGGTGATGGGATTAAGGATGGCCCTCAGGTAATGATAGGATTACCCATCTCACCACATGGTCTGGGAAGATTGCATTAACCAGCACTCAGGTGAAGCCATGTGGTCCAGACCAAGCCTACAAAGTTAAGACCCCCGCCTCTGGGAGTCTGACAGCCAATGGGATTCATTTCTTGCACAGGAACTGGAAACACTGGTGGGGCCCAACAGAGGTTATATAAGGGTCTCTCAACATCTTGGTTGGCCCTTCTTCCCTTCTCTTCTCACCTTGAAGCATGTGATCATCTTTCCTTCTCACTCTGGAGCTCCAGGCCATGTGGCCCTGTACACCATTAAACTTCCAAGCAGCGTCTATTTTCCAGTGTCTTTTTCCCCACTTGGAACTGAACCCAGAAGGATATTTCTTTTCAACAGCTGCATCCAGAATCAAATAAAACCTCTGATTTGTTATCAAAGATAGATAGATATTTCTGCTTAAAGACAGGTAGTTAAGTTACAACGATATAGGGAATCAAGGCCACCTTGTCTGTGTCACTACCGGTATGTTTTATGCAGCCCCCCCCCCCAAAAAAAAAATCAAATATGTTGAAGATCAGACTGATTTGAAATTGTATCCTACTCGTGATGGCAGCTTCTAATCCAATGTTTTGTTGGAGTAATGCTGAGATAAACAGGATGCTTGAAAACCTCATGAAATAAACATGCTCTTAAAAACTTAATATATGGAAATAATAACCAAGGAATAATATGTTTTAATCTTCAGTATAGATATTAAAACAAAGAGTAAAGTATATTAAGAGGTCTTCTAATATTATTAAATGTTTACCATTGTTCTTCTTTCGATGAAATATGACCACTGCAGAAATTACAGTGGATTTAATTTCTTCTCATTGTTTTCCTTTCATGTTTTTATCTTGCCTTCCACCAGTTTATTGGCCTAGTAAGCACACTGGGCTGCTTAATAAATTGGAACAGATACTTTAAATTCAGGAACGATGGAAGTTGTGCTTCATAAGAATATTTTAATTCATCGTTCCTCTCTTATATGACAGAACAAGGAGGCATTTGGCATGAAGAGTGTGCCCCCAATTGACAGGTGTTTGTTTATTACCAAGCTGTTGGTGCATCTGCTGTGAGATTTACTGAAAAGGCAGGGGAGAAGATAAGGAACGCATTAATGGCTTACAATGTAAATAGCCGACTGTTATGCAATGAAGTGTTGCTAGTGAGGAAAATGGCTAAGACTAGGAAAAGTCATGAAGTCGATGTTGGTTATCAAAGAAAAACTATTGTACAGTACAATCTCAGGCACTTAAATTCAGAAGCAAGTCTTTTGGAGCTTAATGAGGTTTACGCCCTTGTAAATATGTTTAGGATTCCATGCAGTCCCCATGAGGGATTTGGCACATACCAGAGAGCATTTAGGTTATTAATAGTTTACAGTTAACTGTGTGAATTCAGCTTGTGAGGAACACATGTAGGCCATCTCTTCCTAGCATTGTTGACATAAAGATGCATGTATGTATACAGTACATTATTCAGAGCATGTGAATCAATTAAAACGTCACATTGAAAAGAAAACATCAAAAATGTAACATACAGTCAATGCAAATAAAAACAAAACTAAAAGATATATTTTTTTGCATGGTAAAAGTTTTCTCATCAAAGAAAAGTTATCGGATCTGTTGCAAGACAATCAAAGGAGAATCTCGATAAATCTCTTCACAATCTGAGGAAAGATGTGCAGTAGTTTTTGAGAAGATCCAGCCAACCTCACTTCCATCATTTTTTGGATCTAACCTTAATACACAAGAATTATATCCTGCATCTATTGCAGGACTTGTGTTGGCTGTTTGCACAGTGCAGATTGCAAAGCAGCATTGATACGCTGTAATCTGCAAAAAGAAATTTGCTCCCTGGCCATCACTTATTCCCAAAGAAATATCATTCCCTTCCCTTCCCACCTTGTTGCTTTGTTTGTAGGTATTTTGCGGCACACTCACCCATCTTATTAGAGAGCATGGGGATCATAGGAATCATACTGATGAGAATAAAGTGGGAAAAATGTGCACCAGTATTAAGGTTGCATTTGACCTATGTGAAAATTGGTGCTCTGATGGAGGTTGCTGGAAAAGTTTTTTGCTTGCTGGTTTGTTTACAGTGATGAGAAAGACTAATTCAGAAAGTGATTCTCTTGGGTGCCTTGGTCCTAATTCAAAACAAATAAATTTGATCTCACGATAAAGGCACCAAGCTAGAAGTCAGGAGACTGTGAGTTCTAGTTCTGCCTTAGGCATGAGTGATTTTGGACCAAACACTCTTTCGTAGCTCAATGTACCTCATAGGGTTGTTCTTTTTAAAAAAACAGATAAAGACAGAATATGAATAAATATTGTAATTATAACATGGATTGTTATCTTTAGAACAGCAAAAACTGCTGTTATTTCTATTTTATGAATTACCCAAAGAAATGTATTCCTCGCAGGAAGCTTGGTGATTAAATTAGCAATGAATTTCAAGTTTTTTAATTATTCTCCAATACTCAGGACAGAACTGTAGATTTGATGGGACTTGTCCCCCTCCCCTCTCAGATTTTTGTTCATTAAATTCCATCTCTATCATCATTTAGAAAGCCGCCAAACCTCCTTTATTTTCTATAGACCTCTTGTAAGTCACATTTATAGGACTGCAAGTAATACTTTATAGTATTTTGGGGTGGAAATGCTTGCTTTATTGTCACTGGCTTTGGTTCATGTTGACATTTATCATGGTACAGTGCTATTATATAAATTAACTGTAAATTAAATTAAAATTGCATTAAATGTATTTTAATTAAGTATATAAGTAGGTGAGAACTAAAGCATGAGTTAAAATGATTGATTAGCAGTCTCTTCCAATCTGAAATATGGCTACTGTAAAACCGAAGATTGATTCCCACAATTGCCTAGAAAACTGAGCTGCTGGCTGTTCTAATCCAAGGGTCTTCAAACTTGGCAAGTTTAAGACTTGTGGACTTCAACTCCCAGAATTCCTGAGCTAACATGACTGGAGGAAGAATTCTGGGAGTTGAAGTCCACAAGTCTTAAAGCTGTTAAGTTTGAAGACTCCTGTAAATCTAATCTAAGGCCTCTATCCAATGGACTTCCTTCTCTAGGCATCATGAAGGCTGCTGCTCTCCAAAAGAGTGGCTTCTAAGTCATTATTCTGATGGGATAGTGGATAAAATACAGGGAGATCTGCATATCATTGAGATGTGGTCTTAACAGGAAACTCAAAGAATAGTCAAAAGCCTTTCCCAATACTACTTCCTTCTAAGAGTAAGTTGCATCTACAAGGAGAAGACAATTATTATGTGGTAGCAGCCTAGCTATAGGATGGCCTCCCCCAGCCCCACATACACTGCAAAAGGCCACATTCATCTGAGGTTTAAGAACATATTTGCTGTACCAATATATTTTAAATGTTGAGATTGTTCACTGCAATTTTATCTGCCTGGTGATCTGGGTTTATTGATATTTTTTTCTATTTGCTGTATTCTTGTAAGCTACCTTGAAATGTTTTATAAAGAGTGTGAGATAAAGAAAAGAATCCACTCTTCAAGAATTCTTTAAAAAAAATTCTAACGCTGTGCTAGTCTGATATCTATAAATAAATAAGGGTGAGAGGGTGCCATACTTTTCATATTTTTTGCAAACCCACATAATATAACTAGTTCCTAGTTTTCTCATGGAGGTATTGGGCCTAGCTTGAGAAATTATTATCTCTCTAGATTTGACATGAAACTCTTCAAGGCCCTAATCCAGTGTTTTTCATCCTTGACAACTTTAAGAAGAATGGACTTCAACTCCCAGAAATCCCTAGCCAGAGATGCTGGTGAATTTAAGCACTAGGCTAGCTGGCGAATTCTGGGAGTTGAAGTCATATATCTTAAATTAGCTAAAATTGAGAACACCGCCTTAAACTTTACGAATCAATGTGAAAAAATTATGTACGATAAGCATAAGCCTCTGTTCCTGAAGTCAAATGCCATCCACCTTTCTATTAGGTTTGTTTCCAAAATGTTTCAGTTATCTCTCTTTCTTTCTGAATAGCCGACTAACCCCAGACTTGAAACAAAATGTCCATATATAATTTCTGCTTGTTTGGGTCAGGAAAAATGTGTCCCCCTCTCCACACACCTCACTTTTCTCATAATATAATAACTCTCGATTCAAAAGTGTTTGATTCTGTCTATACTTAGGCTGATTCACAGCAAAAATTCTAGGCATCTGGTTAAGCTTGAGTGTAACATGGGATAAATTGCCTTTTGAGTATGCTCATGGCTTGTTTGGGGCCAGGGCAATTATGGAGTGAATTACTTCCTTTCTGAAGGGATATATGAGGTTGTTATTTGCCGTGAAAAGGGGAGACTGGATGGCAGGACAACACAAAGTTGTCAGGTAGTGATCAGGAAAGGAATGCAGAGCTGACACCACTTTTTATTGACTTGTAAAAGCATTTAAAATGCCAGCTCTTCCCTCATCTGACTATAGGGCCAGTGTGGCACTATTCAGATAACATGACAAGGATGCTTGAGCAGCTCAGCAAATGATTTGCATTTCGAACTCCAGATTTATGATTGGTAAACTCACAATGTAGTTGGGATACACACTCAGGATGTTTCTGCTGAGGTTGTTCTCACAAAGCAAGATGCAGGATGTGTGTGTATATGTGTGTTGTATATACTTATGTCTAATTAGCTCTGATTTCACATGACTTCTCACCCTGCTGCATTTTTTTTGGAAAAAAATAAAGTGCTACATGAAAACAAATCAATTAAAACCAAGGTGGCCCCTCTTGACTTTTGGAACTTCAATTCCCAGAATTCCTGAGCCAGCTGTAACACAAGAATTTGAAGTCCACAAGGAAGCTAAAGTCCACAAGTCATAAAAGGGGCTATAGTTCCCTACCCCTGCATTAAAAGAAATATAGCCTGTGTAGCAAATCTGGAAAGTAATATTTCCATTCCAAAATAATGGCTTATTATTATTTCTTTTTCTTTGAAAGAATCAAGAATTGGATCCCTCCTCAGTCTTGAAAGCTCTGGGTCTGTTTCTATCTCTTAGACCTGTAGTCTTCCTGGATTACTGTGGTGAAAAAAAACAGGGGGAAAATTGTTTTATAACTGCTTGGGCTCTGGGTTAAATATAAAATAAGGTTAACAAGGTAAATGATTTATCCAAATTTTTACTCTGATTGACAGTCAGAATGGAATTAGTAATGGAGAGGATTTAAACACAGTGGCTTCTGTGGCAATGGATATTATGGACAAGTCAAGGGTAAGAAAGGAGCTGAAGACAAATTTAAACGTGCTGTGGGTGGGTCTGATACATTTCATATAGATCAAATTACTATAATTGCAAATGTGACCCACAGCAAAATAACTTAAATATTCAGGACGAAATATTTAAAGGGAATTCTTAAAATACTTGTGCCTTTGTTAAAAAATAAAAACCCTCATTTTTCAGACTTCTCTATATTTTATAAACGAATTCAAGATCATTCTCATTTCCTGAATATTCTTTCTACCTATCCTAAAAAGTGCAGAAAAGAAAAAACACAAATTCAGCTGTCTTGGCAAAACAGATTCTGTGATCGTTCTTGGACTGACAACAATAACCCCCCCTCCCCCACTGCTGATCAGTAATAAGGCTCAGAAAGACAAATAAAAGTGATTGGCGTTTGGAACATCTTTGGATGATTGAGAAGATCAAGAGGAATTCCCACTCCCAAAGTTGTTAAGGTGTCTTGGGTCCTTCAAACATTCTCAAATAAACATATGTTTGTATGATTGAAAAAAGGGACCGATGGGGATGGGGTGAGGATGAACATAGAAAACAACCTACATCAGGGATGTCAACTCTCACCGTCACTTGACGTATCAGGACTTTCCCCTCCTTCACTAAACCAGGAGTGGGTGTGGCTAGCGCATGACTTCTCCAGCCCACGGGGCTGCAAGTTTGACAGCCCTGATCTACATCAAGTCAGATCAGTGCCTTATTTAGTCTAGTACAGGTAATCCTCGACTTACGTCACAATTAGCCCAAAATGTCTGTTGCTAAGCAAGATAGTTGCTAAGGGAATTTTCCCCATTTTACGACTGTTCTTGCTTAGTGAATCACTGCAGTTGTTAAGATAGTGACATGGTTGTTAAGTGAATATCAGCTTGCCCATTGACTTTGCTTGCCAGAAGGTTGCAAAGGTAATCTCATGACACTGCAATGGTCATAAATAGAGTTCAGTACCCAAGCGGCTGAATTTTGATGTCCTGACCATGGAGGATGCTGCAATGGTCGTAAGTGTGAAAAATGGTCGTGAATAACTTTTACAAGGCCATTGTAACTTCGAACAGTCACTAAATGAACTGTTATTAAGTTGAGGACTACCTGTATTATCTGCAATAGCTAAGTAGCAGCTATCCAGGATTTTGAATAAGCCTTATCCAATTCTGGAGAAGCTATGACACACTCTGGCACCTTCTAATCTACATCTAAAGCAGATTCTTTGCAACTGGGCAACAGCTGTTTACCCTCCAACATAGAACAGAAAATATAGTACACTGAAGTCTGGCAAAAAGGAAGAGGGGGGAGAGAGGAGAGAGAGACTGACTGAGATTTTAACTCTGGATTGTTCACTCATCGCAGAACCTGGCCAATTTTGTTGCCTGATTAACTACATGGATGGGAATCCTCCTGAGAACATCAGGGATGCAGGCTAGACTGGAAGTTTAAAAATATCTCAGAAAAGCTAGTGGCAAGTGATTTCTATAATGCTACCAAGAAACATACATAGATGTGTCCATAAAGTCATGAAGCATCAAGTTTGACTCAAGGCATGTTTTCCCTTTTTAATAATACAAAGAAATTGATTGACTTGGATTTGAGTTAGGTTACACCTGCATATAGGAATTAGTCCCCATTAATGTAATTATTAAGTTAGTAAGTCCCCATTTGGATTTATATAACATTTAAAGCTCACCACACTTAAACAAGCCTTACCATGTAGGAAATAAAAGAGTTTTAAATACATGTGGCCTTTATGTAATCATTCTCAAAAAGTAAATGAGTTCACCAACAGTTGTTACAAAAAGCAGAAAAGAAGAGAAATGTTCATGCTTTATAGCTTCCCACTATGAGTTTTGCCAGCTTAGAGTTTTCTCTTTTGCTGCTTGATATGTGAAGGTGGGGAGGGGGGGGAAACTGCTCCAGGGACAATTTAACTTCCTTTCTGGCTTTTGCATTAGAAATGGTGCCTAATATCTTTATTGGTAGCTTTGAATCTTAGCGCATACCAGTCATTGAAGTAATGTGTCAATTGTTCCTAAAGCATTCTGCTTTTAAATTGCAAAGACCATTGCCACCCAAATTTCCAGTCAAATCAAGTCAGCTTTGTTATTTGTGAATTAAAACACGGGCTTACAAAGCAGTTCCCAGTATAACTACTCTAAGTTAAGTTCCACTAATTTAACCAGGCATACTTCAGATAAGCAGATTGATTGCAGACTTAGGCCTAATATGCAGAATGGTATGCCTTAATAGTAAGCAATGCCTATCCTTAGATTGGAGCAGACAATTGGAAGTAGATTGTTTTTAATTTTTTATTAGTTTGCATCTGTCTGTCTGTCTGTATTCTCGTGTCAAAAACACCTACAAAGCTAACCAAGGATTGGATGGTTTTTTAAAGAGCAATCACTATTATATGGCAGAAAGCCGGAAATCATTCAAACTATTCCATACAGCAGTGCTTCTCAACCTTGCCAGTTGAAAATGGGGGAGACGACTTCCAACTCCAGAATTCCCAAAAGTCCACCCGTCATCAAATTGCCAAGGTTGAGAAACACTGCCCTACAGAATATCAGGAACCAACTTAGAAAGAGCCCTTTGTGGCTCATTTACATAATTTATTTTTGAAACATTAATTAGCAAGGAAAATAATTGTTCCTCAGCTCCTTTGTTGTGTGGTGTGCGTGTTTTAATTTCCGTGCAAACACAAATTAGAAAGTATTTGCTCACAGTACCATACAGACAAAGTGGCCATTTGAAAACAATGTTATTTCAGCAATGCTATCTTACAGTACTTGGAAAGCTTGGATGCTACATGTTTTCCATAGCAGTGAGAGTATACGCTCCTGTGGCTCTAAAATCACTTGGAAAAGAACCCAAATCTATGCAAATGATGATGCAGGAAGAATCACCAAAACGGTTGGAAGTGTTCATTCAATGGGATTTGAAAATATCATTCCAAGCCTGATAAACTACATGGAACATATGGAGAAAATGTCTATATTGCATTTTGGTTTTGAATAACAAATTTCCTCAATTCCTCACAACTGAATTTTGTCAGAATCCAAACTGAACTTCAATTCACTCAGGAATTCTATCCCAGACAACTTAGACAGGCTAATAAATTGACATGGGTGATGGAGAGGACAACGAATATTCCTAGTTATATTTAGCCATTCTGTGGAATTTTGTACCCCATTTTCCTATAGGTTTGGATTTTAATATTACTTTTATGTTTCATAATAACATGTTCGATTTTGTCCATACACTTTGATATTAGAAGAAGGCTTATTCTCTGCAATAACACAGCTCTCTCAAAGTAGAGTCTTCTTAGTACTGTCATATGTTTGGTTTGGAGGCCTTGTAATTTTCTGTTTCTACAAATAAGAGAGATTTTGCACACAAACCTGCACACAAGAGCTTTTCGAAAACTTGGCTATAATTCTTGATCTCTGAGGTGATGGTTAGAAAGCAATAGTGCAGGCTAATTCAGCTACTGCCAGGAGTTCAGTCCTCACTGGCTCAAGGTTGACTCAGCCTTCTATCCTTCTGAGGTAGGTAAAATGAGGACGCAGATTGTTGGGGGGCAAAATGCTAATCCTGTAAACAGCTTAGAGAGGATTGTAAAGCACTGTGAGGCGGTATATTAGTCTTAGTGCTATTGCTATTGCTATTGCTAATTCGTGGGCCCCAGAATTTTTGAGACTTTCTACTCTGGGATAAAGAGAAAGTTCCAAATTTTTCTCTAGGTTTCATATATCTCTGCAACTCTTACATCTCTGAAGTTATAATCCCAATGGCTGGAGAGTCAAATAGCAATATCACTTAGACATATATACCACTTCATAGTACTTTACAGCCCTCTCTAAGTTTACAGAGCGGACATATTAAGAGAAAATTTAATAGAATAGACATGAGAACATTCCAAGGTGTGACAAGGAAGACTCTGAATCCACTGCACATACAGTATGTCAGTCCTGATCTCCAGACATACAGTGTAATAGGCATATATTTCAGTGATTTAAATGTAATTTAGAATGGGGAAAGGGGCCAAGGAAGGTAAATATTACTCCTTCTTAAACTGATTTGCTATCAAGATCCAAATGCATCTTGGATTTATCACATTACCAAATATTTGGAACTCTCCATGCTGCATATTAACTCTTGGTCCAAGCTTGGCCCAATAAGCACCCTAAGTAGCTTTAAAATAATAATATCAGTAACTTTAGAATGCTTTGCATTTTAGTTTCTATAAAGGCATTTAATTTTAAATATTTTTACATTTTTAAGCGCTGATCCTTCTTCAGCTGAAATCAAAGGAAGGATCAGAATACTATCTCAGAGATCAAAGTTTATAGACAAGCTTTATAAAAGTTTTTTTTTTTTTACTACATGCTTTAATACAAAAATTTTGCTATTTTTGTGTTCTGGAAAGGCAGAAGAAATACTTAATGAGTTGTGTATGCTGATGAATAGAGCTGAATTATCAGTCTCCCTTGGACTCTTGTTCCATTCAAGCTTCACAATAGTTTACAAGTTTGTTCCTAATAAAAGAATCAATGAAAGAACAACCTTGAATTGGAGATATTCTTGTTAAGGACAAATACTGAACATCCTTTACATCATATAATTATGCAACTTGTTTACCAAAAATGGTACTAAACACTTGATAGCCCAGATAGTCCCCTTAAAACCTAATCATACATGAACATTTTAAACATGCAATGAAGCATGTGTTCAATTTACACAGATCAGTGTAATGTTCTCTGCTTTTGATTTTATTTTTTTTGCATGGCTTAAATTTACTGGAAACTGAACTGAAGCATGCCTATCTGAGATTTGGAAATTGCAAAGTAAATATCCATATGTTTAAGGCTGCAATGGCTTGTGTTCTTAATATAGAATATGCCCCCATTCAACTCAATATGTATGACTTCTAAATAAATGTAACAGGTCGACAAAAAGATCAACTAATCACTACAATAATCATGTTTGGGGAACATACCCACATCACTGGCTCTTGGCTGATTCGTAGACTAAAGCAGAGAAAGCTTACATTTATTTTAGCTTTTCCAGATTACAAGTAATGTTTTCCCTCTACTTCCAGGCCAAATCTTGTGTTATGATCAATCTACAATGCCTCCTCAAAGAGGATGATGGTACTTCTGCAGATAGTATTGGTGTTAGGGGGTGCCCAATTCCAGCTGAACACTTTGGGCTGATATGAGCAGACCCTTTGCTCTCTGGTTTATGGGCACTATTTTCTGGGCCTTTCTTCTTTGGGGACATGTAGAACTTGACTTTTTGAAAGTGTGATCTCCTGCAATTACGTGGTCCTTGATCACACAGAGTTGATTTTTGATAGTTGGTTAAAAATAATAGTTGTAAACTATCTCTCCCAATTTCTCCAACTACTCTCCATAGACTAGACAGGAGTCTGAGCGGGATAGAAGGAGAAGACGGGGTAGAGGGGTTTTTTTTAGCAGCCAATTCTCTGACATCATAGAGATGAACTGTGAAGTTGGAAAGATTTTACCCCATGTATTGTTGGTTGTCTTGCTACGGTCAGGGGTGCGATTCAATCGGTCTAACAACCGGTTTGGTGAACGTGCGCACAGAGCATTTGCTACTGTCCTTCTCCAGCAATCCCTGTCATGTTAAAAAGCTGATATTGCTGTGCCACACAAATCAGCTGAGCTTGAAAAACAGGATATAAAGCACAGGCTAGAACCTGGGAGGCAACAGCTGATCATCGGAGCAAACCAAACCGATTCGCTTCCAGCTGATCCTTGGAGCTACCAGTTCGACTGAACTGGGCCGAACCAGTAGAATCCCACCCCTGGCTACAGTATTCCTGAGTCTTGGCAGCCAGGGGATCTGCTACTAAGTCTGGGAGGGAAGGAGACTTCAAGAGAAGTGGGAGGAGGTTTCCCAACCAAACCTTCGGTTTCCTTCAGCTCATCCTTACAGTCAGAGACTTCATGGAGAATGAAGTAGCTGCCTTTTGCCAGTTCCTGTCAGCCCATCTGAAACAGAAGTGACAGGAATGCAGCCAAGATCCATAGAATGCTTGTCAAGCCCTTTTAAAAACAGGTTAGGCCTCTTGTGGAAGAATACAAGATCCATATTTAAGAATGGTCTTCTCCAGTTTCCTAGTCGGTCCAGAACACAGGTGATAGCTAGGCAGGTATAGCCTAAAAAGAGAAAAGACTGATTTATTATCACACAGACACCATTTGTCACATGTTTGGCAGGAAAAGTTGGCAAGAGGGAGCTACTTATCAATATGGATTTTGCACATATGCATGGATCCCACTTCTTCAGGATCGTTGGGGTGGGGGCAGAGCTCCTTCCTTGGGGGAGAACAATTGAGGGTTGTTTTTCCTGCCAGCAGATAGTGTGCAAGGAGGGCACCAATTAATTTCTTCAGGTAGTTCAGCCCCACATTAAATCTGTGGGGACACCACCAGTTACTGATCTCCTTGCTGAGGCAGAATGAGAGCAGGGCAAATTACAAACTGGAGAAAGAAAGCACATTAAGGTCGCTTTGAGGAAAATCTTAAAAGACTGCCATGGTCTCATAGAACTGGCGGGGAGAGCAGGTGCTTCAGTTTAATCTAGACTTCTGTGACTGTGCATTTCACAATGCTGTTTTGCTTTTTAAAACAGGATACCGTTGGGCAGATATGACCAAAAACAATTATCAAGTACTGAAGGATCTGCTGAAGGGAAGGCATATATTTCCCACCCCTACTACCATAATGGGTATGCAGCCTATTGAAAATCAAACACATTCAGTATAATGTTGTGTAATTTACTTCCTTCTGTAAAGAAAATGGGGCACCCTTCTCGCTGAGCAGCTGGTTTCAAGTCTGTTTGTAAACAATATTCCTGGAACTGTCAAGATGAATGCAGCTGCAGCATCAAGTCCCTGTGACCTGATTATAGCTTCATTACAGTGATATTTCTTCTCAATGCACAGTTCTTGAGGGTCACTTTCATGCATAGAAAACATCCCATGTCCCAGATGTTTTACAAATACCCGGTTCGGTTTGTGGCAGGGATCTAAAGAAATATGCCAAGGCAGCCTGATGCCTTCTCTCCCCTTTCAAAATCTGGAGATTGTTTCAGAAAACTCCCTTAGATGAGTACAGTGTTCCAGATGCCCTCCCACTCCTTTTTAACCTAAATTATTGACGTGAAGAATAGTTTTGCCAGAAGGACTCAGTATCACAGCATTTCATCCTGCTCAGGACTGGAGAAGTGTCTTGAAGAAAGACCACGGTTGTGGTTGTCAGTTTTTTGTAAGAGAAAATAGGCTGGTGGCTGAGGCATTTCTTACCTCAGTTTTTTAAAGAGACACAGATACACTCACAATGACTCTGGAGGAAAGCTTATAGTCTTACAGTAGTTAATTATCTATGATCTGTTTAAGACCCTTGCCACTGACATACTTTGCTCCCATTAGTGGCCTTTCAATAACCTGGTCTTTTGTTTAATTCATGTATATTGAGAAGCATTTCTCGCAGTTTGTCGGAGTCAGAAAAGGGAGAGAAAAAGGAGGGATAGAGGGAGCTTGACAAGCCAACCACAAAGCTCATTCTAGAAAGGCTGGAATATGGAAAGAAAAAAATAGGATTTCATAGACTGATGTGAGATCAGATTCTTGAGTGTTTGCACCGGTTCTTGGTGCACTGGAGGGGGCTTGTTTTAACCTTCCAATGATAATTATTGACATCCCTACTAGAACTCAGAAGGTTGCCTTTTATTTCTAACTAACTTCTCTTGCTTTTCCATATTTTAAATGCATACAATACATTGCTCAACTGTCTGAGTGGCTACTTTTCAAATGTATGACCTTTAACTCTTTGCATTCACAGCAATAGCACCACAATGGAAGGAAATTTTGCAAGGGCCGTGGGGAGTTCTCAGACCTGGAAGTTAACATGGTTGAGGAAGGGTTGTATATATTGTACTTGTTAATCTTTGTGTTGTATCTTTTAATCTTATTTTATTTATTTCTACCTGGGTCCTTTAGAACCTGGTGGAAAAATGAGGTCACAATATAAATAATGATTAAAGAATAAATCTCAAGGCCTGGTTTGCCTCTCTTTAGTGGAGCATGAGTTCCATAAATATTACATGGTTTGCATAAGTCAAATGCTTACATGCAAGATTAAGTGAGGCTATTTTAACACAGGCTAGCAATAGTTGAGAAACTAGGGAGATTCGGGGGCACACAAATGTGGCAAACATTTCCATATACAATTTTTCTCTCTCTGTGTGAGTATGTGTGGTTATTGCAAAAAATAAAAAAGTAATGCAAACTAAATTTAAAGAAAGAAAAGAGAATAGAAAGAATAAAAAGTTCAAAAAAGAGAAAAGAAAAAAATATAATAACAAAAAAGAAAATAATATATAAAGAATTGACTTCTAGCATTTAAGTATAGACAAGTAATTCTTTAATCATTATAATGTTACTAATAAATATCCCTTCATCACTTATCTCATTATTCATCTATAAGCAAATCCATAAAATAGCAACTTTTCACTACTAGTGTCAACACAAAATCCAGAAAGATTTGCCAGAACTTTGCAAAACAAATATCTTACTTTAACATTGATGAAATACACATGTTTATATTCCTTCCTTTTACTTCTAACAGTCTTTAATCTTTAATTCATTCAAATGTTGTAGTAAGATTTAGTTTTAATTCTTCTTTATCCTATCATAAACACTTCTTCAAAGGTTTAACAAGCCTCTTTTGTAAATCCAATAATACATTTTTCAGTTCATTATCTTAGTTTGTTAATGTTTTTCCTCTTTACTTTTTACTGACACTGTTGACATTGTAATTATAATTTCTGGCTCCATTCTTCAGACATTTCCTTTAATATTTCCAACCTTACAACCAAGACCAAGAAACAAACGACATTCAGTCACTTGAGGAACATTGTGGCGCTCTCTGAGCTTGGTTGTTTTCTTACATTTATTTCAATACCAAACTAAGTAACATTATCAATGCTAGAAGGGAATAGGTTTGATCTCATTTTATATACTAGTGGTTTGCTCTGTTAGTGTTGGTGTAAATGCTCTTGGTAGTTCCTTGATTAGGCTGTTTACTATTTGATAGTTTCCCTGAGTTAATCATTCCTCGATTGGGATATTGTTTATTTTTTGACTGTTGGTCTAGTGTTAAGCTTCATTTCATCATTAGTGGTACTGGCTGGGCTAATAGGGATTGTAGTTTAAATTGTTTGCTGAAATTGGTGGCAATAGAAATAAAAATCAATTGAATGAATGAATGAATATTTATTTATATACCGCTCCACTCCCGAAGGACTCGGAGCGGTGTACAGCCATGCAATTAAAACATTAAATATACAAAAATTAAAATTAAATTAAATACCCTGGCTGCAAAACAATTAAAACCCCAATCTTAAACCCTAAGCATAAAATTAAAATACCCAAATCTAAAATCAGCTCAAGCCAGCCTGGTCAAAGAGCCAGGTTTTCAAAGCACGCCTGAAGGTCCCCAGGTCCGTGGCTGTACATAACTCCGGAGGCAACCCATTCCAGAGGGTAGACGCCCCCACAGAGAAGGCCCTATTCCTCGGGGTCACCAGCCTGCACATAGATGCTGACAGGACCTGCAAGAGACCCTCTCTGTGGGAGCACACTGGACGGTGAGAGGAAACTGGCAGAATGCGGTCTTGTAAATATCCTGGCCCGATGCCATGGAGCGCTTTAAAAGTTAACACTAAAATCTTAAAGCGCACCCGAGAGGCCACTGGCAACCAATGCAGCTCGCGCAGGAGGGGCGTCACATGAGCGAACCTTGACGCCCCCATAACCACCCGTGCGGCCGCATTCTGTACCAGTTGAAGCCTTCGGATGCTCCCACTCGGGAGCCCCATGTAGAGGGTGTTATAATAGTCCAGTCGGGAGGTGACCAGGGCATGAGTGACCGTGCGTAAGGCATCACGATCCAGAAAGGGCCGCATCTGGCAGATCAGGCCCCATGGAGATGGCCGTAATGTGATCTTCCAGGGACAGCCGTACATCCAGGAGGACACCCAGATTGCGAGCCCTCTCTGAAGAGGGCAAAATCTCATCCCCAATAGCCAGCGAAGGAACTATCTGGCTGTATCGGGATGCCGGAAACCACAGCCACTCAGTCTTGGAAGGATTGAGTCGGATATTATCCTTTTCATCTTTTCTATTACTTTCTCCTATTGGTATCTTATAACATCACTTTGTTGTTTGTATGTGCACTGAGAACTTACGCACCAGAGACAAATTCCTTGTGTGTCCAATCACACTTGGCCAATAAAGCTATTCTATTCTATTCTATTCTATTCTATTCTATTCTATTCTATTCTATTCTATTCTATTCTATTCTATTCCATTCCATTTACAAGCAAATAGACAACATCAGGAATGACCTTTGACTTGATACTGGATTTTCCGCCTGTGCTTCAAGGTCATACCCTATCCCCTCTACAGACTTATCATCAGTAGCACCAAGGTAGGCCAGACTACTGGAAGTGGCAAATCAAGCACCAGAAGTATATTTTGTCTAATTTTACATGGAACACAGGAAAATGTCAAAAATGGTGCAAGAGGATTTCCATAGGCCTGGTTGCTCCTTGTGTATAAGGAGAAAGAAATGATCTCATCTAATTACCTGCTTGAAATTAGTGTTTTATGCTTTTAAGTCCGGTAATAAATTTAAAATGATCTCTTTGGATTCTGATTTTAATTTCACAATTACTTTGTTGTACAAACCACTATTATATTTCATTTGCTTCATTTTAAAATAATAAGACAGTAAATTTATTTTGAGATATTTTGGAGCATACCAACACTTTAAACTTAGATGTAACCTAGTCTTTTTCAAATATGTCATCCAGGGAACATAGAGAGCGGTTGCTTTTCCAATTAACAGAATTTTCCCTGCTTTTGAAAAAGGTAAATGATCAAATAAATACATTTTCATATCATCCCTCCCACACCCCCACCCTAAAAAAAAACCCCGTCACAACATGGCATACAAAATATGATGTACAACTTAAAAGCTGAATGTGTAATTACCAGGAAAAACTGCCCATTGTCCCAGGGAATGTAAATCAACAAATTCAAGTCAGCCATAGTCAGGCTATTTCTAGGATTTACTGTATTGTTTTGACAAGCCTTTTCTTCAAGTTGAGAGCTACAACTTCTGTTTGGTTTCAGGGCAGAACACACTCTGCTTGAACTGGCCTCTGGGGTGACTTCTGTCCTATATACTATTTCTGAATCTGATCCAGAGTTTCATGTGTCTGTATTTCCAAGAACACCACTTAGTAGTTCAGGGGAGGGAGGGAGGGAGGGAGGGAGAGGGGGGGGAGGGAGAGATTTAAATTAATACGTTGTGAAAGGCAAATGCCGAAACAGTCCCTCTCTTGCTCCCAAATCAACAGAGAACTCTCTGAATATGGGAATAATCCATAATAGCTTAATAGGTTTTTTCCCCCACTGGGGCGGGTTTCGTTTGTAATACACCGCATGGCAAGATGTATATTAACAGGAATGAATGGATTTTTCCTCCCTTATAATTTCAGTGATTATTTAGGATTCTGAATCAAGCTCATTAATTGTCCAGTAGAAATAGCTACATTGCTAATCAATTTTATTTTAGTGAGATATTTTATTTTTTTAATAAATAAGCAAGCACAGATTTGGGCTTTGTCTTCAGATTCAATTAGCATTTTACTGGGTACTCAGACACTTTCATTCTTCTAGAGATAGGATTGGTTGAGCACCATGTGGCTTTGAGTCCTACAGGTCGTGATTTGCCGTAGATAAATGGTAGGGGGGAAAATGTGTCTTTCAGATGTTGTTGAATGACAATCTCCACTGGCCCATGCCAAAGGGCCTTGGTGGTGCAGGCTGTTAATCATCTAGCACTTAGTGCAAGCTGCCTGCAATTAGTGCAGGTTCGAATCCCACCAGGCTCAAGGTTGACTCAGCCTTCCATCCTCTCGGGGTAGGTAAATTGAGGACCCAAGATTGTTGGGGGCAATAAGCTGACTTTGTAAAAATGCCGCTTGAGGGGGCCAAAAAGCCCTAGTAATAAGCAGGCATATACAATGGAATGAAGGCTATTGCTGAGCACCTAGCATGGTGCTCCATAGACTGTAAGCCGCCCTGAGTCTCCGGAGAAGGGCGGCATATAAATGTAATTAAAAAAAAAAATGATGAAGTCACAGGAATTTATAGTTCAACCATACATCATAAAAATGAATATTAATTGATTGCCTTGTTGATTTGTTCAGAACATTAACTGATTGCCTTGTTGAGTTGTGCAGCTCTGCATGTTTTTGAAATTTGCTTTGGAATTTCTGATTTCTAATAATTGAGATGTTTATTTCTATATATGCAGGTCTGTAACCATCCTGGGAATATAAATGAAAGCTCGAATAAACAAACAGTAAGTCATCCCAGTGTATTCCTCGCAGCAAGCAATAATGTCTACAATTTTGAATAAGTATTTTGCACCTGGTCATTAATGTGACATTCATTAACTTTATCTGGGACAGTAATAGTGATAAGTGAGCTGGATTTCATTTATCTTTATTGTAGCCAATCCCTTGCTTAATAGATTTTAGCATACTGCGGATAACAAGTCAAATCTAGAAAAGACATTAAGATTATTAGATAATACGAATAATAAGAACTGCATGTTTTAAAATTTTTTTGATGTGGTTTCTCCATATAGGGTCTTCTGCTTGAGCAAGGGATTGGACTAGATGATCTCCAAGATCCCTTCCAACACTGTTATTTTGCTATTCATACTTTTTGTGCATTTTGTGGAAGGAAGGGAAGGAAGGAAGGAAGGAAGGAAGGAAGGAAGGAAGGAAGGAAGGAAGGAAGGAAGGAAGGAAGGAAGGAAGGAAGGAAGGGTGAAAGTAGGTAAAAATTTGTGCATGTCCCATTTGTGCATGAGATATGATCTACTGAACCAGGCCATTGTTTCTTGCTTATATAATCATATATAAGTGTTGGGATTTTCTGTTTATTTACTCCTACTTCTTAAAGTAAATACGTATGTGGATATCTTATCCTTGGGTGGCTTTACAGGATATTTAAACTCCATTTTGGCACAAATCCAAAGCAGCCTGGATGAAATGACAATGATAATAATAATAATAACGCAAAATCTCAGAAAGCCTTTTTGTGGATGATAGAGAGATCATTTTAATTGGTATTGGAATTTTTCTGTCATTATTAGCTTTGTTTTGTATCATAAACAGAAATTTTTATGGCAGCTACTAAAAAAAAAAACCCAATTCAGACCCCTTCTATATCATCACTCTGTTTCATGGACGAGTCTGCCTGAATGGTGCTGAGCTCTGCAATTTTGGAATTTGCAAGCTGTGGCTTATGTGAATTTACTGCAATTATGTCGTACAAATTATCAAATGCAAATGTCATCAATTTGACAGCTTTACCAGAGATTCCTATGAGGACACAAGGGTGGGAATCACTCCAAAAACAAAGCAAATTAAATAATATCCTATAATTATACATTTGAATAACATAAACCATTTAATTAGCATCTTCCATGCAGTAGGCAATGGATAAATTGAATTTATATCACAGAATCAAGAAGATAAACATAGAGAGCAATCTCCAAGTTTTTGTTATAATATAACCTCCAATCTGCCCTCCCTCCTCCAGCAGCCCCATTGAAATAAACAGCAATTGCAGAGATCTTGAGAGATTAATAGCACTGTGGACCAGCCAACCAAAGCTAAGAATTGAATGCTTGTGAAAATGTTAATGACAATAGTCCCAGATTCATAGCTTATTTTTTCTATGGATTCAGGAGATAATTTTCAGCCAAGTCTCTAATTTTCAGACTTCCAACTGCAAAAAGGTTTTAACAATACTTGATTGGCAACAAAGGTATTTTGAAGAAAGCAATGAGAATAAATATAATTTTTATTCCCTTGTCTGCTGGCTGAGGAGGCTGGATAGTAAAGAGATTTTCTTCTTCCTTGAAAAAAAGGAACTCTACCACCATTTACTCTAAATATAGAAGTACTCTAAAATTTACTATTCATATTAACATCAATTTGAATGTAAACTCTAATCCATCAAAAGGAAATTTTGAAAAAAAAACGACTAACATTTTTACTCTGAATACTTGTGTTTCAACAGATGTCCAGATACAATAGTGGTTCTCCTATGGATCTTATATATTAGCTTAGGATAACTCCATATCTAGTCATATCTGTGACTATAATTATAATACAATAATGCTCAATTGGACCGGATTGTGATCAGTACAACATCTTCCTTTTGATATTTGATTACAATAGTATTAAGTATATCTAGACAGATACTTTATCTCCATTGCTCCTATGCAATAGTGGATATGGCACTACTGGAAGACAGCAGAATAGAACAGAAAGAATTGGAGGCAATCACAAAATACAAAGACCCACAATTTGAAGTCAAACAACTGTGGAAAAGGAAACAAAGATAGTAGCAACAGCAATAGGTTCTTCATTGCAATCCCAAAACGTCTGGAGTACCACTTGCACACCCTTGGCATTGAGAAAATCTCATTGAAACAAAGTTCCTGTTACATTTGTGATCCTGCCCATTATATATTTATTACCTGTTCTAACCATCAATGAACATCTTGCAGCTTCTGCTACTAGCTGCTATTATCTTATGAGGAATGACAATTTTAATACTAATAATGTGCTAAGGAAGAGAAGTGACTCAGCCATTGGACAGAGCAGGACAGCTGGTTTGGAAGAGCAGAAGTATGCACGAAATACAACCCACCCTGCATCTTCTGACTAATGTCCTCTTGATGTTTGGCTGAACATACCAACCTATTATACCCAGAGGTAGAGTGTTCAATATTCATGCTGGGCAGTTTTTCTGTATGGAATAGGAAACGGTTCATTTTAATCCTTCATCTCAGGCAGCAAAACCCATTGGGCTAGGCCTAGTAAGGCATAATTTGCAAGATTATTAAAAGGATTGCAACCTTTAAATTTCAACAGATTGGGATAAATGAGTCATAAATTATTTTCGGTACCATTAATTCAAATCTGGTGAAGTTTTATTTCCTTTTTAAAAAGCCATTGCATTTCCCCAATTTCTTCTTTTATCAACTACTATAACCTCAGCTCTTATTTGCTAGATATATTTTTTTAATGATTCTGATCCATCTCTCACTGTGATATTTATTTGGTTTATATCTTTGCACACTATTTTAATAGATACTGTACTTACCTACTGGCTCAAAACTCATCTTGTGTGCCGTTAACTGTCTTTCTATTGGGATTATAGTCATATGTAACTTGAGGCTAGGAAATGTAACTGAGAAGAGGGAACAATAAGAAATGCTTTTGAAAGCAGCATATATTTCTGAGAATAAGACATCATGAAATCCCCTAGAGGTGGATATCAAAAAGCTGCTTCTATCCTTAACCTTGTACTGAATAGCCTTCTCTGAGAGGTTGGAGATATGAACAGAGATAATGTTACCAGTTTTATCAATTTTAACTGAATCATTCCTAAAGCGATTCCTGAATGCAGAATCTTATTTTCCTGTATTATTTATCCAAAATAGATTGAGACTATAATGATAACAGTCCCAAAATTGGTAGCTGTGGGACAAGGCAGCTCTATTTAAGAAGAAGAATTCTGCCCAATTTGATACATTGAAGGTTTTTCTGCATCCCTTGGGGTGGACCCACTTCTAGGGCTTACTGGGATCTGTCCTGGTTTCTCTTAGATTGTCTTCAGTGTCCAAAGGTTAGCTAGCACTCCTTGTAAAGCTCTTGTGCATTGTGGATTGATGAGATATTGGCATATCCCAAGAAGGATGCTTCTACACAGATCTTGAATTGGCAAGCTATAGATGGCATGGACAATGTAGAGAAGGAATTGATCTGATTATGGCTGAAATATATGTTTCCCAGTCCCCAACTGGCATAAATTAGCGTAGTTCCATTTTTCCTGATTTGCATAAGCTAAATGAACTTAGTCACAAAATGAAAGGTGAAAACAGTGAGCCAGAAAAATGCCAGATTTTATACTCCACTAGCCAATAACCTGGTGTTGCCCGGGTATTTATTTATCCCGTTTCTGTATTAGACAGAAAAATCCTGTAGTCGGGACTCATGCTGTTGTAATGTCTCTCACATAGCATCGTAATTCTTCTATTCCTCCACAAGAGGGAGCCTCCTTGTGGAGTACCATGAAGCTGTTACCATGGCAAGTCCACTGTGCTGTACAGTAGAAGCCATTTTAAGGCACACACATACCCCGAGGGATGTTAGGGGTGTCTTACCCCCACAGTATTTGTTTCCAGAGGGTAAGTCATCTATGTACTAAGTTTGGTTGAAATTGCTCGAGGTGTTCCAGAGTTATGCTGGAACATACACACACATTTTTATTTATATATATATTAATTAAAGGAGAAGAAGAAAGATTGTGAAGCTGTATAAATCATCCTATGGGGATTGTCAAACAATACCACCCTATTTACATATAATTTTAAAAACATAATAGGAACAGGGAACAGTTAGTTGGAAATAAACAGGATAGTAAGCAAAATCGTACAACTAAAAGTAAAGGAAACTTAGATATATGGAAGACAAACATTTAGTCCATATATATGGTGAGCAAAATGGGAAAGTATGATTGTCCTAGCCATATAGAACAATTTAGTTTTGATTATTTTGATTCCAATAATGTGAATAGGATTTAGGCTGCGGTCCTTTGAACACTTATTTAGGATTTAGTCCTCGTGATATCCTTTTAGCCTAAGAATGGTCAAGATCACTTAAAGAATCTGATAAGTGATCCAATTCTGGTAATCCAAAGTTTGGATTTCCTTCCTAATATTCCCCATTAAACAATATATCAATATTGTTTGTTCAATCTGAAATGCCTAGCTTTTTGTACCATCAAATAGTGATTAAGAAAGTACATTCCATTACTAAGCAATTCCCTAATTTGTTGGCTAAACCCTGGCATCAGAAATAGTAGGTAACATGCTACTGGACAAAGGATTTGTCTTGATGAAGACTCTAGTATTGACAGACTCAGGATTCCCTTGACCCATCCCTTGATCCATCTTGTCAAAGTGACTTCCTAACAGCTAACCATCTTAGGTCCAGGATATTCTTTCTTTTGTCTCTGGAATGAACTTTGCATATGCTCTGAAATCCAAAGTGTGAAATATGTAGATTTATTTACCTTTGATTAATTGTGTTGACATGAACTGCATCCCTTCTTCTTTCTCATTGTCATCCAAATTTTTCTTTTTATATAATCACACCTTACTTCTTATGTTCTTTGCAGGAGAGGAGAGGAGAGGAGGGGAGGAAAGGAGAGGAGAGGGGAAAGGGGAAAGGAGAAAGGAAAGGGAAAGAAACGGAAAGGAAAGAAAAAAGACTTGCTTCTTTCAATATCTCTGCCTGAGGGAGGGAGGGAGGGAGGGAGGGAAGGAAGGAAGGAAGGAAGGAAGGAAGGAAGGAAGGAAGGAAGGAAGGAGGAAGGAAGGAAGGAAGGAAGGGAGGATATTTAGTAGCAAATAAAGTTTTAATAAAAATGTATAATTCCATTCTTTGGGATGTTAGAGGCATTCTATGCAGATGGAAACTCTTGACTCAACCGTTTCAAGGACATGGATTAAGTCAAACTCTCCTAAAACCTACCCTTCAGGTCACATAGCCATTAAATGTTTATAACCTGCTATAAGGCAAGACCTTCCACTTCCTCCACAGCAGGGCAGAATTCTCACACAGAGGAGAAGTCTGTGGAAAACTGGAAACTGTGACTGGCAAAATGTAGTTTCAAGGATGAAGAGCTCCCCTCCTTAACTAGTTTCCCCACATGCTGGGATCTTTGGCGGCCAGGAGCTGGAGTTACACAAAGCTTCCTCTTCACATAGGAACATGAGTGTGCATTCTGCCATGGAGTGTGACCACCTGGCTTGGAGCCATACTTCTCCAGGCCAGCAGAAAACTACTGCAAACGATCCACTTATGGTGATTCTATTGTTCTTTGGCTGCAGAAATGGTGACTTAAGACAGAAAATACTCCCTGGAACATAATTTCCCTAATCTCAAACACTACATTTCAGGGTCGATTATTGCAAAGCAGTTGAAGAAAATAATCGCAGGCATCTATTACAAGCCACAGTTTGTATCATGAACGTTGTTATCATGAAGTAAGTGGTAATCATGATGTAATTTCCATTGTGATATCTAAGATACGTTCTTTGCTCAATGACTTCATGATGCTTGAACTGTCGTGTGTCCCCCTTGCCCGTCCCATCTTGACCATTGCAATGTGCTTCTCTCCTTCCCCCATAGCAGAATTGTGGTGAAAGCAATATGCGCCCATTGATTTTGTTGTTTGGAGAACACCTCTAAGGTAGAAGATGATAACCAGCTTAGGAATGGGAGTTCTGGGTTATTGTTGGCAGGGCAACTGGCACGAATCCTTTGATTTCCCTGAATGACATTGTGCGCTAGCTTGCATAAGACCCACTGAAGTGCTTGTCAACAGACATGAAGTGGAATGGATTTGGAAACACAGGGACAATGCCACAAAAATGATCTTTTCTTTTCCTGTCTTTGAAGAATAATAATAGAAGCTATGCTGAGGCCAAAAGCAAGAGGGAGATTAGCAAGATTTGCTATCAGCAGAATGCAAGTTAGTTGATGGTTAGTTTCATGTAAATCCGTTTATTCTCATAGCATTCCATTTTAAGAAACATATGAAAGATCTATAACATTGGGAGAGAATAATGAACTTCTCCTGAAAATTCTCCATGCCTCTCCAATCACAGGCAGGATCCCCATTAGTGACTGTTAAATGTTTTTCTAGAGTTATCTCCCAATTCTTCTTGGGCCAATACAACCTAATGAGGAGAGGCTTTTGATCACCTCAGCAATGGCTGAATGGCCTTACAAAATACTGTATGTCAGGGGTCTCCAATCTTGGCAACATTAAGACATGTGGACTTCAACTCCCAGAATTCCTCAGCCTGGTGGCTGAGGAATTCTAGGAGTTGAAGTCCACAAGTCTTAACATTGTCAAGGTTGAAGAGACCTCTGCTATATGTCACATTGGATTCAAAATAGTCACAGACTTTAACTGTTGCACCAAACAAAACAAAATTAAAGTACCTATCTGCATATGTATGGAGAGAGAGAGAGGGAGGGAGGGAGGCAGGAGAGATTGCAAAGGATGAGGAAAAGAGGAGGAAAACTATTTGACTTAGAGGAAAAAATGTTAGGAATAAAACTGGTTCTCTCTATTTTAGATAATCGTCCAGTTATAGCCCTGTTTAAAAGGGAAGGGCAGTTGTGTGTGTGTGTGTGTTAATCTTCAATTCAAACTGAATACATGGAATTCAGAAAGATATAGTAAAAATTGAGGTGGGGAAGGTATGTTATGAAGTGAAAGTTTAGCAAAGGTGTAAGGGAAAAACTATAGATTTCCAATTGGACTTCTTAAATTTCAGGGAATTACTACAAAAATGCATGAGGGACATGTTCCCTTTCCCTACAACAAGGGGATGAAATGAAAGGACAGTTTTAGGCTTAATGAAGTGAGTAGTCAGTCATTCTATGTACTCATATATTGTATATTCTAACTCACAGTATGATAGGCCTGGCTTGGTACTACTTGCTGTCCCGCTGTAAATATGCTTCTGCTGACAGAGGAAGGAAATTGCTTCTGCAAAATGCCCATCCTACGAGGCCACAGATAAAAGATTGGAGGGGATCTGCAAAGATACTGAAGATCTTAATAAAAGCTAGAAATACCATCTCCATTAATTCTTAGGACGCTAATCCTTTTTGTAATCGCTCAGTCAGCTCTCTTGGGCTCTGTTGAACATTAAATAGGGCAGTCCTTCCAAACCACAGACAAGTGTTGATAACAATAAATCAAATCTAAATCCTGAAAAAAAAATGCACAGAGCCTTTTGTAAAATGCTGGGCTATGAAACTGTCCACATGCAGTCCCTGGCTCCCTTCCAGTTATTTCTGTAACATTTATCTTCTCCAGATAATGATGCAAATGCTGGTTGTGTCAAGCTAAGCTTCCTAGCTGCTTTATATTTCTCTATTGTTAAGTTACAAAAGAAGAAAACAAATAATCTAATTTAGACTTTACTACTACTTCTGGCATTGTGTTTGTGTGTGTGTGTGTGCTTGTGTGCATTTCTTATGTAAGGGAGAAAGGTATGTGTGTAGATTTTGCTTGCAAGGGCTCCTGGGCATAACCCAGACAGTGGCGCTCACCACTTTTTCATTCTGTATGCAGGCCTTTGACAAAGGAGTTGTGCAAATGAGCCTTTAAATCCTTAAATAGTCAGCACACAATGCAAGAAAGAATGCAGCCTGGGACAAAGGACAATATTCACAGTTTATCTCAGGGTGATGGATCTGAATTGACGCATGAACATGGGTTTGTTATGGGATGGAGTAGACTGCAAACCCCTACTGAGAACCCACTGGCCACAGTCTGTAATGCAAACAGTCAGGCTAAGTCCTTAACAATTAGAGTAAATTGAACTGGCCATTATCTGAACTTCAACTTGTTCTCATGATTGATATGGGAAATGAAAAGTTGTATATATCTCTAGCAAAGATGGCATGTTTTCCACCTTTTGATGAAAGTTGGGTCTTTTTCATTTGATTTCCAGTGCTGAATTGGGCTTGTGTTTTGTAAAATTGTTGCCACTTTCATTTACTGTGACCAACACTTCTTGTCTCCTAAATTACCTTGTGGTGATCAGAGACTTTTAAAAAAAGAAGGAAAAGAAAGAAACAATTGATCAAAGGAAGACTAAAAGCCTTGCAACTCTGTGCGTGGCCTTAATACTAACTGCTACAGCAAATAAATTACTTTAAAGGAGCATTGGTGGCTCTGCTACAAAAATGTAGAACCCTGCAAGTATCACAGGGACACAAACCATAAATCCCAGACAAATTCTAGAATTAAGAGGCATTTGGAAAACTTTACTTGTGAGTAAAGGAGCAGGAATGAATGTAGTCCTCTATCTGGTCTCACTTAAAGAGATTGAACAAGGAAGCCATTTTGACTGTCCACATATATTTCCTGGGAGGAGACATTTAAATCACTTGATATCTTCCATGGATAGAGAGGGCTGTCCTTCACAAATAGACGTGTCTATTTAAGGCCGTACTTCCTTTAAGGTCCCTGCTTCTGTTTGTGCGGAAAGAACTGACATTCAAAAACTACTAAAGGAAGCTATATTGACATTTGTATTTAGTATCTGTGTTTTCCCCAATACAGCTGATTTCTATATAGAGCACCAGGGTCAGACTCGCTGTGTCACATTGCCGTCACATTTCCTATTTGCGGAGCTGGGGTGGGCATGGCATACATGTGATGCATCCGGCCTGTGGGCCGCCAGTTTGACACCCCTGAGATAGAATATCCTCATGTTTGCAAATGGCAGGGCATTCTAAAGGCAAGTTGATCAGTCATATTGTGGAATTGTATTTACTTTATACTGTACTTTAATTGCCTATCTTTCAGCTCTCCAGACTACTAAGGTTGTATCATGGGCAGGGCATAGTAATTGCTCAGAGGAAATTGGCTCAGAATCAAAGGCCTAACTAGGAAAGGATCATCAAAAGAACCAAGGAAGTTGGTAGTAGACTCAGAATGTTGGAAAAAACTTAGTAGCAGGGGGAAAATATGCAATGCAGCAATAACATGGAGGTGACTGGGGATTGCTCATGGAAAGTATATCTGTTGGAAGGACAGAGGGCCAGTAATCTAGAATACAGAGAAAACAGAATCCCAAGGAGGCACTTTTCAAAGAAAGTACTTAATCTCTTCAATTAATGAAATTCTCTTTTCATCCTTGCCTTGATGTAGCTCTAATTCACATTCAGGCAAGGCCTTTAATTATGCAGTTAATTGCAGAATGTGGTGGATAATTGATTGAACAGTATATCTCATTCTAAAAGCACACATAGAAACATGCTATGCAGATGAATGTTCTATGCTGGATTAATGCAAATAATAGAATACTTAGAATAGAATAGAAAGTTTATATGAAGTTTTTATAATTAAAATCTATGTTGCCTTTGCAGTATCACAATATAATAATGATAATGGTACCAGTAATATTAATATAAAAGCTTATTTATTAGATTTTATCCTGCCTTTATAAACACCTCAAGGTAGTGAATGTACTCGATACTCCTTCCTTTGCTAATTTCCCAATATAATTCTGTGAGTTGGCGGAGAGAGAGAGTGATTGGCCCAAAGTCACCCAGTCAGTTTGCAGGCCTAAGGCAGGCCTAAGTCAGGTCTAAACCAGGACATCTCCTGGTTTCTAGGCCAACCGTAATCACTAGACCAAATTGGTTCTCAATAACATACGGTAATAAAATAAAACAATAAAATAAATACTACCACTACACCCCATGAGAACATGACCGTCCTCAAGGAATCACCTGTCTCCCATAGTATCTACCTGGTCGGTTCGATCTGGTAGGGTTGATGTGCTCTGGATTCCATTGATTAAACAATGCTACCTATTTGGGCCCTAGAAATGTATGTATCCTGTGGAATCAGGATCCCTTCAAGATTTGAACAGCCCCCAGGATACCAGAATTTTGAAAGGCCTTGAAGATGTGGCTCTTTGACCATGCCTTTGGCAAGGACAACTGATATCATTGTTTCCTCGTAGGATTATTTCTTTTGCCATCTTTTTTCTTCTGTTTTGTGTTCTTTTGTGTTTTGTATCCTGTTTTTAATATTTTTAATATTTTAACAATTGCAAACCACCCAGAAATGCTAGGAGTTGAGTGGCATATAAATTTAAAATATATAATCCATATCATAGCAATAGCTTATAAACTGCTTCACAGTGCTTTTCAGCACTGACAATCTGGCTTCTCATTTTACTGATCTCGGAAGGATGGAAGGCTGAGTCAAACTTGAGCCGGTGAGGATCAATTGCCAAATTACAGGCAGCCAGCAATCAGTAGTAGCTGGCAGTACTGCATTCTAACCACTGCACCACCACATCTCAGTATTATCATTGTGGTATGGTGGCTCAGTGGTCAAGATGTCAGGCTTGTCAGCTGGAAAGCTAGTAGCCCACGTTCGAGAACGGAGTGCCACAGGACGGGATAAACTCCCACCCTTGCCCCAGCTCCTGCCAGCCTAGCAGCTTGAAAACATACAAATACAAGTAGATAAATAGGGAAGGTAACAGTGCTCCGTGATGTCATGCTGATCACATGACCACAGAAATATCTTCGGAGAGTGCTGGCTCAATGGCCTTGAAATGGAGATGAGCATCTCCCCCTATAATCAGCAATGGCCAGTGGAGTAAAATCCACAGGGACTCCTTTTTACCTTTATCATCATCATTACTATTTCAGAGGCCATCTTTTTCACACCACAGCAAGAATTTGAATCAGATTTCATCTAGGTAATATAATTCAAGCTAATCTTTTTAAAAACAAATGGAGTTTGAGTAAATTGAAGTCTTAATACTATTATTAAGACTTCAGCTCACTTAATTGGAGAGTGGAGGGGTATTGCATGCATTTGAGACTCTTGTTCTCTCCATCAGTGGATTTTATAAGTTGAGGAGTTAAGAAGTCACAGAAAATATAAAATTGTCAAGACAATAGATTTTTTTTAAAAAAAGAATTGAACTTTTCCCCCCTCCAAAATGGGGTGAGGACATTATAGAATGTAAATTTAGACTTAGTTTCCACTTTTCAATCCCAGGAGTGATTTTTACAAAAATAAGTGCAGATCAAACATTTAAACCCTCTCCAAGGCAGAAAGTCTCATAGCAGGCAACATATTTCATGTGGAATTTCGAAACATTAGGTCAGATCTAAACAGGCACAGAAACATATTGTAGTCCTATTATGCCACATTTATACTCTACTACTCATTCATTTTTGACACTAATACAGGTATTGCTTTGAAATAAAGATTCTACATCTTGGTGCACCAAACAAAATTTTAGTGAGTCTGACTTTTCATGTATCATTTTTGCATTGAAAGAGAACAGAAAATATCATCACTTTTTTCATGGAGAAGGAAGGAAGGATAGAAATAAACAAATTTATACCCGAAAATAATGTTAAAATTATGGTTTATGTATATTTTGCACTTAGGAGCATGTTCCTAAATACATAGAACAGCCATTTACAAATTTTCAAAAACATCCATAATAAAAAAGACAATATTTTGTCTATTTCCCAATCTATACACATGTAGTCTTTTTTTTAATAAACATATTTAAAGAAGATAAACCAATCTATCCAACAAGTAATTTGAATAGGACATACACGTAACACATAAACAATCTCTCTCTCTCTCTCTCTCTCTCTCTCTCTCTCTCTCTCTGTAAGTTTGTGTGGGGAGATAGAAAGAGAAGGAAGGAGGGAGGGAGAGAGGGAGAGGGAGAAGGAAAGGGAGAGAGACGGATGAATGGGGGAGAGAAGGATTCTTCTTTTTTACAGATATCCAGAAAAAAAATGAAGGAAATATATTTGGTGACCATGTAGCCATCCTCAAATATATTTCACTTTGAAGGCACAACTATAAAGCAGGTATATGTGCATACACACACACACACACGCACGCACACACAGAGCCGACCCCTCTTGATATTGGGGACATGCGCTTTCACATAATGTCCCCCATGAAGGCCACCGGGGCAGCCCATGAAACCCAGAGACTTCAAGAAAGCCCCTTCAAAGGAGACCCAATGCATTCAAGAAGACATGGCATTCAGGCTGGGTGGATTTCCCTTTTGTCTACAGTCATCAGAGGCAAGTGACATCTTGAACGCCTCCAGAAGATTAAATAGCAAAGCTCAGTCGGAAGCTCAGGAAAAAAAGAGAGAGAAAAGAAAAGGGCCAACTCGGCCATTATGAAGCTGGCCCTTTCTTGTTGGTGAAAGAGCTTTCAAGGAGAAGGCAGCTCAGAGAAAGAACACAATGCTGGATGGAAAGGGAGAATTCCGAGTGGAACCGGAGGGTGTGGGTTGCCCTGAATGAAAGATTAGTGCAGCTTCGCAGCAATGAAAAGGAGAATCTTAGTCAAGATGAAAATGAGGAATTACTTTTTTTGAGACTCCAGTTCACTGAGCAACAACAATGCATGATGGGAGGTACTTGACATAACACTCTTCCAGGCCATGTTTGCTCTCCATGTGGGACCCAGAAAAAACAACAACAGTGTGGCAAACCACAACAAAACAGATTTTAACCTGATAAACTCATTCAAATATTCTTTTCATGGAAACTTTCTTTCTTTCTTTCTTTCTTTCTTTCTTTCTTTCTTTCTTTCTTTCTTTCTTTCTTTCTTTCTTTCTTTCTTTCTTTCTTTCTTTCTTTCTTTCTTTCTCTCTCTCTCTCTCTCTCTCCCCCTCCCTCCCTCCCTTTCTTCCTTCCTTCCTCTCTCTCTCTCTCCTCTCTTTCTGCCTGTATTTCTTTTTCTTTCTCTTTTCTTTCTCCTTCTAATTTTGTTTTACAGCTATTTTCTATTGATAGAGCTAACTATGTCTGAAGGAAATAGGCAAGTCAGGCTTAGGTATGTATCTATCTATCCATTGTAATAGCATCTTGTGCAAATGGCTTACCTGAAAGTGAAAGATTATAAAAAGTGACAACTGTCATCAAACTATAGTTTCCATGAGGTTTTGAGCACAGCAAATAGAAGAACCTAATATAAGGCTTAGGGAGCATGGTGAGCAACAAATGTTCTTAGTGATTCTATTCCAACTTTGAAACTCATTTATAGGGCTGGATTAAACTGAAACCACAGGTTCTGCACAAATACAGACTGTCACTCAAAACTGCATTGTTCTGCATTGTTCTAATGTCTTCTTTTGTGATGTGTGACATTATTCCACCAGTCTTTGGGTAGTACAAAATAAAAGCATATAAAAAACCCAAAGTAATTAAAACAAGAAGTGGTTAATATTTGAATCTGATACTAGCATCAGAAAGTCATGGTTTTTATTGTATGATTCATGGTGTCTACTTAAAATATTCCATCCTTCTGTTCAACAGAATGGTCTAACGCAGGAGTGTCCAAAGTAACCTGCCAAATGTCTATGGAAATTCTCAGACATCCAGGTCATAGTTGTCCCAGTTTTCAAGAGGTGCTTTTCATCCAAGAAGCTTCTTCAGCTCTGAAGAAGCAGTTTCTTGGATGAGAAGCAGAACTTCTTCAAAGAAAAGCCAGAAAGTCTTTAAAAAAGCACCTTTGGGCCAAACTTGGCAACTTTAAGACCTGTGGACTTCAGCTGCAAGAATTCCCCAGCAAGCCATGCTGGCTGGGGATTTCTAGGCTCAAAGAATAATGAAACCTTGTAGAGGAAGAGTAGAGCACAATTCCTTGAACATACAGTCCTAAACATGGATGGATAGAATGGAAACGGTTAAGGTAACCTGATGAAATGACTTCTGTTCTCCAGTCTCTCAGCAGATTTGGTGGAAGAGTTCAGTTTTGGAAGTGAGATGTGTGCTAGAAAGAGGAGGCTCGTTAGTATATTTATGTGATGAGGTCCTTCCCTGAATCGACTTCTCTGATCCTTACACAGTATGCACTCTTTTGATACCTACTGCTTTCATTTGCTGATCTTATTTTGTGGGAGAAGTACCTCTTGTGGGAGAAGCCATTTTTTTTTCTTGGTTGGGCATAATGCACCTTTACTTCAGCTACAGGGTAGAAGATGTCCCCATGATTTCTAACCTGCCAGCTGCAGGAGGAGTGAGGTTGTCATTGGATCTTTCAGTCTTGACTCCTTAGAAGAGGAAGCAATTGGCAAAGCAAAAACCTTTACCCAAAATTTAGCTTGATTGATGTGATAAGCAGATTAAGTGAGGGAAGCAGAGGCCTCTACATCATCCACAGCTTTTGATCTTCTGTCCATCAGAGAGGTAACGAGTGATGATGCAAAATTTCCACTATTTTTAAGTAGTTAAAGCACAAACCAGCAACAAAGACCTATTCCTATACAGTAGATGATCAACAGTAGTGTTGTAATTAATGCAATGTAGCTCTCTTTTTTTCTTATGGCAGTTCTCATTCTGGAAGATAATTGGTTTTCAAAAGTGTTTCAAAGGAGAAGAGAATTTTCAAGAAACATTTTCAATAGATTGTGGTGTTGCTCCACATTGTCCTTGTATGCTTTTCTTTCCAAAGGTGAGGTTTCCTACACTAATTAAATCCCAAGGAAAATATAATGAGGCAACTCATTTTCTTGCTTTTTTTCCCCTTCTCCAGCATCCTGACATTCTGAATTTGGTGGAGAATTTCTGCTTCAGGGAAATTGTCCATCTGATTAACCTAACTGCAAATTTGTTGGAAAATTTTTGAAAGGTTCTTTGTGCCCATTTTTGGTTGTTGCATTTTAAAAACTAACAAATTTTAAAAAGTGATTTTACTTGAGCAAAAAAAGAAGAAATCAAATGGAAACAAAATGTAGTCATGGTCATTGATCAGAAATCCTATATAATAAATTAAACTTGATATAAAAAATATTGCAATTTTCCTATGTGAACAAAATCAGCTCTGCAGATAGCTGTCACTTTTCAGCATTTTGGCTAAGATCAAGTATAAAAAATCATATAGATACAAATGTTAGTTTAGCGTTATTAGGGTTGTTGGCTAAACATATGTATATATTTTACCAGGAATCTTTCATTGAAATAGATTTTTCTTTGCTATGGATGTTGAACTATATTTTATCACTGAAAACTGAACAATTTAGTGGGATACAAATTTAGTTCATGGTGAAGAAAAAGAAGATAACACGATGATGCCCACATTTAAAATGAGTCAATAAATAATGTAATGAATTAGTTAATGTGTATTGCAACCATTGCAGTTATCGCAAAAAGGTGTGCACAGAATGAAGTGGAAGCATCCCTAAAATGAGGAGAAAACAAGATTCCAAAAATACTTATATCCATACTAAGTCCATAGCCCACTGAATTGATTTCATTTCCCAAGGGACCTTCACTCTTCTTTTACCATTGAAGGCCACAAAGAGGGAAACATTCTGCTTGTTAAGGGAAGGAGTAGCATGTTCACAAATTTATGAAAATGGGAAGATACGCACTTCCACTAATGGGGTCTATGACGACTTGCTATAGACAACTTGCCATGGCCAATTTGCTATAGCCAACTGGCCATGGAACTCGCCATGGAACTTGCCGTGGCCTTGTTGGCTTCAGAGGAACCTGAGGAGGAGCAGGATGAGGCAGTCCTGGGTCCCTCGGGCTTGGGACAGCTTGCCAGTAGGGAGGAATGGGGACAGGATGACTGAGAGAGGGCAGGCAGTAGAGATGAGGAGCAATGGAACTCAGGTGATGAGCAAGGACTGCCCCCTCCTAATCCCCAAGCACGCAGAGTGGAGAGGAGGCAGGAACAGTGCAGGGCAACCCAATGACTCAGGAAGAGACGGCCCCACCCCTTTTCACAAGGCACACCTGAGGACTGAGACTTAAGGAGATGCTGTGGGGAAGGGCATTTCTCGGGAACAAGTGCTGAATTCATTGAGTTTTGTGCATTGTTGCCGATGTCCGGAGTTCACTGGGCTTCTTGCCTTATCATTGCCTTGTTCCTTTGCTTCATGGACTCATTGTCTTGTTCCTTTGCTTCATGGAGTGAAGCTGTTCTAAGTCCAAGGGACCCGGGGCTGCCTCGTCCTGATCCTCCCTGTATTCCTCTGAATCCAATGAGGCTGCCCTCTCAACCTCCATTGGCCTCAGCTCTGGCTTATCCTCCTCTGTGGACTCAGGCTCCAATGGGGCTATGACATTATTAAAGAAAGGATTGAATGCCAAAGGAAGGACAAAATGAAACATGAATAACAAAAATTAAAATAAATGTTTAACTATTTTAAATAATTAAACTGAATTGTTGAATTGTCCCGCAGCGAGTTATCCTGTGGCAGTTGGCCATGATGAATTGTCCCTCAGTGAATTGGCCATGGAGAGTTGACCATGGTGTATTGGTTGTGACGCATTGTCCCATTCTGCCACTAATGTTCCTTTAAATATGAGCTGGGTTTGAACTGTGCTATACTCTTCACATGAAAATGACTATTAGTTTGTTTGTTTATTAAATTTATTTGTGGTCCATCTTGCCATGAGGCAACTATGGGTGATTTACATTCATGTAAGTTAAACAGAAATATATATTGGTCAGGACTCTTTCAATTTGAACTGAAGATAATGTGCTGCTCACTAGACTTAGGTGATGGCAACAATATGTGACATTAGTATGGAAGGAATTATGGTTAGAATGTAGAGGTTAAATTACTACTTAGTGACACCAGCTGTTAAATTGGAATAATGTATAATCTGACCATCTGTGTAATTCCTGTATTACTTCAGAGAAAAAACATGGCATCAATGTTAAATTGATAACTTTCCTAATTTTATTAATGTTTGGAGAATAGGGAGAAAGCAGTACATCCAATAGAACAGGGAGGAATAAGTGGAGCTGCTCTGACACAAATACTAATTAAAACAACATATCCTATTTAGAATGTTGTCATGGCTTGTTAGGCAGTTCACATGTTGTTATGAATAGTAGTATTGTCAGTTATAGGAACTGTCTTCAATAGTGGAGAATATTACATACTCTTTTTTTTAAAAAAACTAAAAAATATTCAAATGTAGCAAGAGGAGTTAATGTTTCTTAAATCAGAAATATTAAATTCATAATGTAATTATTTCCATATATTCTTTTTTTCCCCCTGTACTAATGATATTTAAGGTTTTCAGACTTGCTTTTTGGAATATCAAGGTGTATGTCAGGATTCCAGCTATCTCCCTAAATAAATCATGAGTTTTCAGTGCTCTTTCTTCCTTCATGTTCCTAAACAGAAGTACCTGCTTCCCTATATTACAAGTTGACTGTTCCCCTTCTACCTGGATCTGAATAGGTTTTGGCTTTATTAATTTTTAGGGGAGTGATGAGTAAGAGTCTTCACCTTTGGCAAACATAGTTTCAGATTGTATGATGTGGGATGAAGGTCTCATCACAATCTGGAAGATGCTACCACAAGATGTGATGCTGACTACTGACTTCGCTGCTTTGAAAAAAAGTTGGGCTAACAGGGAAAACATGGGCATCCATGGCAATTAGCCTTGATGACATGCGTCTGCCTCTGAAAGTCATCTGCTGGAGAGTAGTGGGCTTGCTTATGCAGTTGGCTGGGCACTGTGGGAAGACTGCTGGATGAAAACATATGAAGAATGGTTGCAGGAATTGGGTATGTCTAGTCTAGTGAAAAGAAGGACTAGGGGAGAAATGGTAACAGTGTTCCAATATGAGGAGGGACTGGCACAAAGCTGAAGAGGTCAACCTATTTTCCAAAGCACCAAAAGGCAAGGCAAGAACCAATTGATGGAAATTAATCAAGGAGAGAAGCAACCTAGAACTAAGTAGTAATTGGTGAGAGCAATCAACCAATGGAATGGTTTGCCTTTAGAAGTCCCTTCCAACTCTGTTTTTCCATTAGAAGTTCTATTAGAGATGGACCAGAGGTCCTATCCAGCAGGCCACTATTTATGTTGTTATGTCCTTCCTTCGTGTTTGTAGGAGAGTACAAAACATAGGTGAAAGGTTGAGAAAGAACTTCATGTGCCCTTCCCTCCCTCCCTCCCTCCCTCCCTCCCTCCCTCCTTCCTTCCTTCCTTCCTTCCTTCCTTCCTTCCTTCCTTCCTTCCTTCCTTCCTTCCTTCTCTCCCCTACACAAACTTTCTAGAAGCATCAATTACCCCTTCTCTGCCTCCCAACCAGCCAACTAAGTGAGGAAAGGGGCTCCAACAACAAAGCAGAAGAATATGGGAGTTGCTTTGTCTGTTAGCACGGCTTGAGGGTGAGGATGGGCATGGGTTTGAAGAGTATAGTTTGGTTTTTAGTAGATAAAAGCCTTGAGTCTTGGAGGAAGAAGATGGCAAGAAATAGTGAGGAGCAGCTGGATTGTTGAAGGATCTAGAGCAGAAGTGTCAAACTCGCGTCGTCACGGCAGCATCACATGATGTATTGGGACTTTTTCCCCCTTCATTAAACTGGGCAGGGGAGTGGCCAATGCATGATGCATCCGGCTTGTGGCCCACGAGTTTGATAGCCCTGATTTAGAGAAAGAAGACAAGAGCAAAGAGCAGGCCAGTTGGAGGAAAATCAGCATTAAAGCAAATAACTGAAGAGCAATAATTGGAGCTTGCCACTACAGTGATTCCTTCAGCAGAAAATAGTTGCTTCTTCTTTTTTTGCACATTAGGATTATGAATGTATGCACCTGGCAGAAGCCATCATTATACATTGCAGCAGGTTAGAATTAAAAGGTGGGGAGGTGAAAAGGCTGTGATCTATTGGAATTCCACTTTACTTATCAAAAGTTCCAACGTGTAGTCAGAATGAAAATAGCTTTCGCTTGCCTCCCTGGAAATCCCTGTTGTTGCCAACAGCCTGGTATATCTTTTTGTGCTCTCCCATCCAGTACTAACCAGATCTAATCCTGCTTAGCTTCTAGGCTCAGGTAAGGTTGACCAGGATGTGTTGAGGAAGGCTTTTCCTCAATTAGACCTAACGCACCAGTTGTGACCCTCCCTGAATGAGTCCACATCTTACAATAGTTAGATGTGGCAATAGTTATCCACATCTTACCTATCTTCCAACTTTATTATTGTAATGTGCTCTATGGGGCTAGCTTTGAAAAGTGATGGGAAATTGCAAACTTCCAAAATGTAGCAACCAGGCTATTAACTTGTTCAGAGATCATAAAAGGCCTGCATTGAAAAATTACTTGCGTTATTTGGTCCAATTTAGCGCCAGGAGTTCCCCACAGTCTCTTGGCATTAAGAACATTTGCTAGGAATGTAATTGTTAATTGTAGTGTAAACATTTTCACTTTGTAGATTCTTGATTCATTTTTAAAATTTTGTTGGCTGCCTTGACTACTCACCCAAATAGAAAGGCTTGATATAAATCAAATAATAACCTTAATGTTACTGTAACAACTACCAAATACTACTTTGTCCTCCTGATCCTTTCCAAACTGAAGATGCATTACTTAGCAATAGCACTTAGACTTATATACCACTTCAGAGTGCTTTACAGCCTTCTCTAAGTGGTTTACAGAGTCAGTGTGTTGCTCTCCAAAATCTGAGTCCTTATTTTACCCATCTCAGAAGGATGGAAGGCTGAGTCAACCTTAAGCCAGTCAGGATCGAACTCCTGACTGTGAGCAGAGTTAGACTGCAATACTGCATCTAACCACTGCACCACCACTGTTCATTTATCCACGGATCTGCCTCCTTCATTTATAATAGCAGGGGACAACTGCAAATTAGAAACCATTGTGAACATCAGGGGGCCTTGCCCTTGCTATCACATCTTCCTCTTCTTGCTAATGATTGCCCAAATTATGCAGTCTTTGTTCATGGTGCAGAGCCTGTGAGTTTTTCTCCAGGCTGGGTTGAGCCAATGCAAAAACAGCTGGAAGAAGAAGGGCATGGCAGGCAGGCAGGCTGAAAACCCCACTGGAATATGTGATCCAGACAGGCATGTATGAATTGAGAGGGAAAAGAAATACCTGTTTTCTAGGAGGCTTTGTGTTCACTTTAAAATTGGTACACAGCTGGTGTTGCACAGTGGCCAGAGTTGGATCCCGGCATAAACATAGTCTTGCTTTTTATTATTATTAAAAAAGGGATATTAAAGCAAGGTGACCAAAATGTGGCCCTCCAAATGCTTTGAAATACATCTTTCATAGCTAGCAGGCCCCATGATGTGGGATGGTAGAAGTTCAAACATCTGGGTAGGTCATTCACAAGAAACACTTCAAAAGGGTCTTCTCTGGCTTTGGAAACACAACATTTACAGCTTCTGGTATAAACCACACGTGTTGGGATTCACCCTTTCAGCACCCCATAGTTCTGCAATTTGCAAAGAGAAATTTGCAACGTTGCTGTTAATCGATCAGCAGAAATCTTTTTGTGAAATAAAATAGTTGCAGCAGAAAAAAGAAGAGTTTTTAAAAGCTGGTTCCAACTTTCCTTTCCTTCTTTCTGCTCCATTAGCCACAAAAGAGTCGACATTATAACAAGCATAATCTAAACAGTGAACCCACCACAATTAACTTAGGTCTTGTTTAAAAAAATGTTTAACTTTGCAGGCCAATCTTTTATGGCAATAAAGGCCAAAAATGTGGTACATCTTTTCTCCTGAGGTTGGCCTCTGTAATTTTCTTTGCAACGTTACAACCTTATTGCAGTTATGTGAAAAATGCTAAATTTACTTCATTAATAAAACAACTTGCTCCTAATTAGGAAATCTTTACCATTCTTAAGGCCCAAATCCAAACCATGGTACTGAACAATGCTAGCTAAGGCTAGAAGGTGGATTATAGACGCAACCAACTAAATCTGATTTTCTATTGATGTTGCTCCAGTTTTTTTGAAGAGTCTTTAGTAATTTGGCATAAAATGATCTCTCTGTCTCTTTCATGATTGTGGCAAGATATTGTTTTAAAACTGAATTTATTCAAGATATATATAATCAATAATTCAGATAATTCAACCAATAATAATTCAGGAATCCCCTTATTCGATTTAAGGCACACAACATCTTTTCCAAGTTTGCATGGAATCCTCAAAAGGTTAGACTTCTGTAATGAATAGCAGGGAGGTAGTGTGAGTAAGTTCTGAAACATTTCTTCCTAATCATTTTTGAAGTGTGCACAGCCCATGTGTGTCCCCTTTTTCACCAGTATATGAAGTAGAAAGCAGCTATAGGGATATTGTATGCACCCCTGTGATGTCATGCCATTTATAAAAATAGTGTCTTCTCTATAGAAATGAGAATTTGCTTCACTTTTTCTTCAGTTCCCTCAAAGAAAAAAAACCAGATAGGAGAACTAGTCATCAAAACCTCTTTTCTTCTTTTGTTGACTAAATTTCTAGCTGAAAGAGTCTTTTGTTCACTACCTTATGAGCAGGAAATTATTCCTAATCAGACCAAAAGGATCAAATTTCTAGGAACAAGATTGGCTTCTTTCACTTAAGAGTTCACTGATCCAAGTACACATGTTATGCTGTTAGTAACTGAAGGGAGAAGACCTTTCCAATCCAACATAGTGACAAGAAAAAAAATGTCCTTTAACATAATTGAAGAAATAATTATCCCTTAGACCTTTGATTGTCCCTTAAACCTTTGATTGTTTCCAATGCTTAGTTTTGTCGAGCGCCACAGCTGAGATTGATAATGGTTCATGGATTTAGATTTGGCCTGTAAGAATTCTGAGTCTGCCATGCCCTTGTCCAAATTAAGAGAATTTGACAATTTATATAGTCCTGTGAGAATTAAGTATAGGCATTGGGAAGGGAAAAGCAAGTAGGGGGATGTAATGACTTTTCCATTGTAAAGCAATCTCTAGTCCATATGTACCTTTGTGTCCATATTATGTGTTACGATGTCATAATGTGCATTTAATCATTTCAGCAACATTTTACTTAGGCTTAAATGCTAATTCATGTATGTATGCATTTGTACACAAGCAGGATTTTTTTGGTAGCACAAGTCCTAAACCCTCCATTTTTCTATCTACGTGAGAAATATAGCTATGTGAGAACGCATGAAAACATGCATGAAGAAGATTCATATTAGTAGTCAGAATTATTTTTTTAGATATTGGGAATGAGCAATATTTGTATTACTACCAATTTAAAACATAACTGTTGTGGATATAAATGGATAGAATGCAAACTGGATAAAGGTATAAACAAGTTCAAACATCTGCTCATCTGTAACTGTGGTTTCTTATACTTTTATCAGCACAATCCTCAGCACAATAAATGTTTATTAATGACATCATCATCCTTTTTGGACTAGATTACATTGTCATAAGTTCTCTTATGGGACCTGCTGAAGGGACTTCTATTCTTAGCCTCCTTGTCACCATTCCTGTCTTCAGCTACTCATCACATCTTTCTTCATTTTTCCCAACTGGTTGCACTCCAGGAATTCTTCAATAAAATTGCCATACTTGGTCTCAAACACATGTGGAGCTGCCAGGTTGAGGGAAAACATTCTATGGCATTCTTGTAAAGAGAAGAAAAGAGTCCCAAAGGTGCTTTTTTCAGGAGGCAACTGGACTTTCTTGGTTTTTTTTCTTTCTTTGAAGATGTTTTACTTCTCATCCAAGAAGCTTTTTCAGCTCTGATTGAATGGTGGGGAATGGAAGGATTTATAGTAGTTTGTAGACAGCTGGTCATTTGCATCCTTTTAGAGGATCGATGAAGCATTTGGAGGTTTATCTGTGTCCTCGGGGTCACCTGAGTAGTGCTCCTGGTTCCTGTAGTCTGCACTTTTTCTCTGGAAATCCATTCCTACTCCCACACCATTCAAAGGGTGTTCATCCCAAATTGTATAGCTAAAAGTCTGTAGAGATTCTCAGTCATCCAGGTAATAGTTTTCCCAACAGTGGTTTTTTTCAGAGGGCAATTGGACTTTCTGTTTTTTTCAGTGAGGGCTGAAGAAACTTCTTGGATAAGAAGTGAAACATCTTCAAAGAAAAAAACAAGAAAGCCCAGTTGACTCCTGCAAAGAGTACCTTTGAGACAACCATGACTTGCATGACTAAAAATCTCTACAGAAGAAAATAACATCTGTATTGATCTGATGTCATTGGTGAAATGTGGGATAAAATGTTTTCTTTTTTTATACCACATTTATTATTTTTATAAATAACTCAAGGCAGAAAACATAACTAATCCTCCTTCCTCCTCATATTTTTCCCTACAACAATCACTCTGTGAGGTGAATTGGGCTGAGAGAGTGACTGGCCAAGGCTCACCCAACTAGCTTTCATGCCTGTAGAAAATAATGAAGGCAGGGTATAAATAAATAGACAATTAAGTAAATAAGTACATACATACATACATACATACATACATACATACATACATACATACATACATACATATTGGGCCAATGGGCAATTGTAAATTGAAGTCATTACAGTGACAAATAGAGACTAAAGTAAGGCAAATGAATTCAATTGGAGGTATGTTTGTCTTTCAGAGATGTACTTCAAGCAATGGAGTGGGCCAGGATAAAGAAGTGATCCACAAATTAAATTTAGTTTTAGTAGGCTTTCAAACAAAGAATACTTTCAAACACATTTTTTAAGATGTATGGTGATTAGGATTTGAACTAAAGTTTTTGGAGGTTTATTTATAAGCGAGAATGCTGTTCTGGTTAAGAGGGGTGGGCAGGAAACTAGCCCTGAAGACATCCAGTTTCAAGCCCTTTCTCACTCACAGAAGCAGCTATTGTCTTTCAGCCCCCAACCTACCTCCTAGGATTGTTGCTATGATAAAATTGGAAAAAAGATTTCAATGTTCGGTTTGGTCTAATGGTTAAGGCACCAAGCTAGAAACGGGCCGACCATGAATTCTAGTCCTGCCTTAGACATGAAAGTCAGATGGGTGACTTTGGGCCAGTCAGTTTCTCTCAGTCCAGCCCACCTTACAGGACTGCTGTGTGGCAAATAGGGGGACAAAGGAAGTATTAGTTATATTTGCCACTTTGAATTAAATAATAAAGGTGAGATTTTTAAAAATGTAAATAAACGTATGCTGTCTGCACTCTGGGAGGAAACAAGGGATATAACTCCAGCAAATAAATACATGGTATAACTCCTAGACTGTGAGAAACTGAGAGAAACTATTCTTTTTAAAGAAATAGCATGGATGATTAAAAAATAAATAAAAAAATATTTGGGGAACAACGCAAAGGTATTCTGCTTTGTGGCAGCTAAGGATGAAGCCTATTCAAAGCAAAATCCTTATCATCACCTACCATCTTCCCTATCGCTAGCACATCTGCTCTTTCCTTTTCCTTCTTTAATTCCTTAAATTCCTTTTTAATTTCTAGAAGAAAAATTGTAATGACTTCCTAAGGGGTTAACAGAATAACAAGGATGTTGGGGGTTGGAAGGAGGGGTGGGGAGAAAGAGAATTATGGTAGGGATTTTTTTTTTCCTCCTGGTTGTTGTTTCGTAGGAATGCTAAGCCATAGGAAGGCCCTAAGCTTTGTTTTTTGCCCTGTCATTCTAAAGGAGGTGAGGGTGGATTAGAATGGCCCTGTGGGGCCTCAGCACAGAACCCCTGTAGGTAGAGCCGGGCTTTCAATCTTCTGACCAGCGGAGCTGAAACAAAAATGCAGGCGGGCAGGGTTCCCACGTTCTTTGACAGTTTCCTGCTGCAGATAGAGTCCCCTCCTCTCTCTCTCTCTCCACCAGCCAAAGAATGGATAATTTGCCTCCCCTCCTCTTGGATACAGACGGTCAAATATTATTGGGCAAGGAGCAAGTGAGACCTTCTTCTAACCTTAATCCAATGCCAATAATTTCACTTGAGAATTCTGGGGAAGCAATTATTTTTCCTGGCGACAATGACGATCAAACAGGCCCTAATGGACGGAGGCAGAGAGGTCATCTCAATTTTCTCTTAGTTTCTTACCCAGACAATATGTGGACTTTGTGAAAGGCCAAGAGCCCCTTTGCTCTCCCTGCTACAAACGTTATTATTTTGTTACAGAATTAATGTGGCATTGTGTGGGCTTACTCTGGGCATATGAGTGTGTGTATGTGTGTGAGAGAGAGACAGTGTGTGTCTGGGTGCCGATTTACAAATATTATAAATAGGAATTTTAAAAAGTTTTTTTTTTTAAATTGCAGCAATAAGGTTGAGTCAAAGTTAGGAAATGGTTTGCCAAATTCCCACTCTTATTAAATGCTTAATATTCTCCCACTCAAAAGTAAAAAATGCTTAATTTTATCCAATTATGTTTTCTAATTTTAATAACACTGCTCATTATAGGTGTGAATTGATTTTTTGTTGTTACTGCTATTTTTCTTTCTGAAACCTTTGCAAGCAAACACATACTTTAGTATAAAAGGATTATGGAATTTTATGTCCAGCTGCCCAAAATAATGTTATATAGTCACATATTCCAAAGATAAAATATTCAAAGAATTTGAATGTTCAGGTCATTTAACAAACATGATTGAATACAAAAATAATTATATGTCCTCTCAGAAAACCTTCATGGAATGATCTGATTTATACTAATTATGACATTGACAGATTTGAGTACTTATTAGCATAGATGGCTAAATAGGAATAAATATAGCAAAATTATTATGCTTTAATTGTGAATGATCAAGGTTATTTTTCTCTCGACAAATAACCAATTATGTGGATATTTTCAGTTTGTAATTTTTTTAAAAAAGAGCTGGGCTACAGCATGGAAAATAAATGTGTTACCTAAATAATTTATTTGGATTTGACAGAATTCAATGAAAATATGTCTTTTAATCATAAAAGGCTTGCTGGTTTTGCCACATTGATGTGCTTGCATAATTTCAAATTTGTAATCAGGAAGCTTTGAAACTAAATTTTATTTATTTTTTATTATTTTGCATAATTGGAAGTGATTGTGTGAATGGATGAGAGTTTGAAACCATTCACAGGACAGATACCTTAGTCCCACCTCTTATGTTTACATATCCTGCTCTTCTCACCCCTTCTTCTCATTCATCTTCTTATGTTAGTGAAGCAAAGAATATCAATCTGAATATGAACCAGCAGCATATTATGGCAGCAAAAAAAAGGCAAATATAATTTGAGGCTGCATCTGCAGAATTTCCATATCATGGAAATAATTATTCCTCCGCACTTGAGTATTATGTTTTGTTCTCAGCCCTATAGTTTAAGAAAAAAAACAAAAACAAAAAACCAACAACAGCGGAATTGGAAGAGTAGCAAAGAAGGGAGACGACGATAACTAGAAATTTAGACCTAAGATTGAAGAAAGTGGATATGTTTAGCTTTGAAGAAACAAAGGCATTCTTCAAATACCTGAAAGGATGTCATGTATGTGGATGTCCACAAAAAAGACAGTCAAACTTTGCTTTGTCTTATTCCACATGGAATAATGGATTTAACTAAAAGGAAGACAGGTTTTAATTGAATATTAGGGGGGGGGGGGGGGAATCCTAACTGCAAAAGCCTGTGGAACCAATTAATAATAGAAAGGATGAGGTGACGGCATCCTCTTCATTGGTATATTCAGTTGGAGGCTAAAAAGCATGTCAGAAGCATCACTCAATAATGGAAGACTTCTTAAATTGGAAATTTAGGCTGTCACAAGTTATGAAAAGTTCTTGTCATCAGGACTTCATTTCAGAGTTAGGGTCAGGCTTGGGTAGAAGTCACAACCTTTGACCCGGAAAGACACTGCCTAATCTTCAGTATATGCAGCCTGAGTCTAGATACCAGTGATGAAGGAAAGGTAGTTTATGTGATCTTAAAGATGCTTTTCTGTTGCTTGAAATATTTCAAGGTTGAGTTGAAGGAGACATTCTGGATTAAATTAGATTTTGGCTCTTCCTCCAAAAAGACAGTCCTCTTCTTGCATTTTTATAACAAAATAAGTCTAGCTTCTGTTGAGTGACAAGACTTTACATAAATGCAGTCATGGATATAGAAAATGCATGGAAATTCCAAAGCAAAATATTTTCCTAATTTAGAAATAGCTGAATTCCAATTCCTAGTAGTTTGGTTCTATGGAACAAACCTAAGCAGGACTGATTTTGGCTCCAACTCGTAAGGTGGTCAAGTTAAAGTCCATCAGTAATGTTTATGGCAATGCGGGGACTTCAGACTAACTCTCCCAACTCTGAAATGATCCAATTATACTCAAATAGTTGGTTTAGTTGCCTTACCACAAGGACTGCCTCACTCTTGAACTCAGGGAAGAGATCTGTGTCTTTTGTGGCATGGGGCACTTCACAAATGTGTAGACTTAGGCAACCTCAAATAAACTATGCTTATTGGTCAAGCAAACTGATGTTTATTACCAGTCTGGTTGTCAGAAGGGTTCGCTTATAAAGGCAGAAATTATTTGACCTTGTTCTCTCCTCTCTTCCTGACCCCTCAAAAAATAAAAACATCCAGGTGATCATTGTTGAATTATTTATGGTTAATTGTGCAAAACAGGGATGGGAAGGAGAAAGAAAACTCATGGCTACAAATAATTGGCAACAATCTTGTTTCTATTTGGCCTCTGGAATTCTGCTCAAGATGTTATCTCCAGAGAGCAGTGGGTTCCAGCAGGAGGAATATTTTCTACTAGTGTTTTGTGATGCTTCTTGAGAACAAAGATTCCTCAGTGCACAGCTCAAGGAAAGATCATATCTGGGATATATATATATATATATATGTATATGTATATGTATATGTATATGTATATGTATATGTATATGTATATGTATATGTATATGTATATGTATATGTATATGTATATGTATATGTATATGTATATGTATATGTATATGTATATGTATATATCTTTGGTTCTTTGGGTTTTCTCCCGCGTAGAATTGGAAGTATCTAGGCGACATTTCAATGAAGTCTCATTCATCATCTTCAGGCTTGTGTCTTCCTGTGCTTCTCGGAGTAATGTGAGCTTGCAACTGCTTCTTCCTTTTAACTGCTAGTGGGGGTGTGACTTGATTGGTTGGGGGGTTGGCTGTGTTCTGATTGGCTGGGGGTGTGTTCTGTTCCGGTGGGGGTTTGGTTGTACTCAGGTTAGTCTTAGTTGCTGGGGGATTTGAGCTGGTGAGCTGTGATCCTGTTGTTTGGCTTCGTGTTCGTGGTCATGCCACATCTTCATGGTGGGTGTCAGTTCGCTTCATGTATGGGTTGGGGGGGAGTTGAAGCAGGTAGTGATGTAGCTGTGGTACGGCTTCTGGTCCGTGGTCGTGTTTCATCTTCTGTGTGGGTGTGAGTCTGCTTTCTACGTGGAAGTGTGGTGGTAGTTTCTTGTGTGGCCCTCGTGGGTGTGGGTCTGGTGTCCTTCTTCATGTTAGGTACTCGTTTGTTAATGAGGGCGGGTTTCCAAATGGCTGGTAGGCAGGAGGTGTCATCTCATTTATTCATGCTGTGTGAGCATTTTTCTATCTCTATGGCTTCTCTGATTATTCTATTGTTGAAGTGTTCGGTTCTGGCGATAGTTCTGGTATTTTTAAAGTCAATCTTATGTCCTGTGGCTTTGAGGTATTGGACCAGGGAAGAGGTCGGTTCTTCTTTTTTGATTGAGTTCTTGTGTTCTTCAATGTGTGCACTTATTCTTCTGTTAATTTGTCCGATGTATGTGGTGGGGCAGGAGGTGCACGGGATTTCGTATACTCCTTGGTTTTCTAACTCAATTTTGTCTTTAGGGTTTCTTAGGATGGTGGATATTTTTCCGTTTGTGTAGAATGCTGTTTTAATGTTGTGTTTTTGGAGGATCTTGCTGATCTTGTCTGTAGTGCCTTTTATATACGGGAGGAGGGCTTTGCTGTTTTCTTGTTCTCTGTCTTGGATTTTGGTTGGGGTTTCTTTTAGGATTAGGTGAATAATCTTTCTTTGGAATCCATTGGCTGTTAGTACATTAGTGAGAGTGTGTAGTTTGGTTTTTAGATGTTGTTCGTCGGCTAAGCATTTTGTTCTGGAGATGAGTGTCTCAGCTACGGAATTGATCTGTGCTGGGTGATGGTGTGAGAGTGCGTGTAGATAGCAGTTTGTATGTGTTTTCTTCTGGTAGATGGTGTGTCCTAGGGAGTCATTGGATTTTTTGTATACTAAGACATCTAGGAAGGGAAGTTGATTGTTAGCTTCTGTTTCCATGATGAATTGTATTTTGGGGTGTAGGCTATTGAGGTGTGTGAGGAAGTTGTTCAGTTTTTCTTTCCCGTGTGGCCAGATTATGAAGGTGTCATCTACGTATCTGAGCCAGAGTTTGGGTTTGTGATCATATTTTTCTAGAGCTTGTGTTTCAAAGTGAAAAAGGTGACTTATGACTGTTTTTCACACTTATGACTATTATAGCATCCCCACAGTCATGAGAGGCCAGGCGAGGAGATGCTTGCCTCGATGTGAGTGATGTTGAGTTGGCCACGCCCAGCCAGTCACATGACCACCAAGCCACACCCACCAACTAAGCCATGCCCACAGAACCGGTTGTTAAAAAAATTGAATCCCACCCCTGGTTGGGCTCCTCAGGATCTGCCCTGCATTGTTCACTTTCCAGCACCTTCCAGCACTTTCCAGCTCTGTTCAGAGGCTCCAAAGGTTGTGCAAGACCACAACAAATTCTTATGTGGCTTGAGAATAGCTGCTGGGTATTGGTGAACAGTGGCATGTCACTCAAAACATTGTACCATGTTACCTTTGACAAGCATGTCATAGGTTCGTCATCACTGCTCTAGGGGTTAAGGCAGGGGTCCCCAATCTCTGTTCTATGGACCAATACTGGTCCACGACCTGTTGGAAACCAGGCCATGCCAGCAGCAGGCGAGTATGCAAATGTTCATTTGTGCATACACAGCATCTAGTTTGCGTGTACAAAACCATTGCCGCCATCACCCAGCACAAGTCCATGAAGCCAAAAGGTTGGGGACCACTAGGTTAAGGCACCAGGATAGAAGCCAGGGAGTAATGAGTTCTAATTCTGCCTTAGGCAGAAAAGCTGGCTGAGGGACCTGGTGCCAGTCACTCTTTTTAAATTTTTCTTAATATTGTTATTATTATTCATAAACATTTTGAATACAGTGTATTGTCAGGGCATAACATTTACAGAGGGAAAAAAAAGAAATAGCAACGTATATACTAATAACAGTAAATGGTGGAACAGAATAAGGGCAGTCACTCTCTCTTAGTCTAACCCAAGGGTCTCCAACTTTGGCAACTTTAAAACTTGTGGACTTCAACTCCCAGAATTCCTCAGCCAGCTAACCCACCTCACAAGGTTTCTATTATGGAGAAAACAGGAGGAAGGAATAATAGGTATGTTTTCCACCTCAAGTTATTTTCTATAAACATAAAGGTGGGATATCAATCAATCAATAAAATATGTCATCTGTCTTGTCTGCAGATGTTCAATAATTTACTTATCCAATGGCAGTCCAATTGCGACTCCCTTGTCTATTACAGCAGTGTACAAGATAAGTGCTGGAAGTTTATTATGTACTTATTTCATTATCGATTTCTGATGCTTCGATGTAGGTACAAGTCAAAGGTGGCTTGCAGCTGAGCATTGCAAGATGAATATCTAAAGGCAGCAACAGTAACCAACATGCAAGAATATAATAGCATGACTAGCAGCTCTAAAACTGCTTCCTGGTAGTTTAAAAGGATCAAGTTCACAGGATAATGAAAAGAACACCATGTTACAGTAAATTTAAAGAAGAATAGAATAATGACAGTACCCAAAGCATCTGGAGATATGGATCCTGATCTATATACGTAAAATCCAGAGCACATGTGGCTGATACCAACCAAATGCTGTTCCTGGACGATGTAACGGAAAACCGGGAAATGCATTAATCTGACCTGGGTGACCTTACCAAATGAGATCAAAACAAGTATAGCTGGAACTGCATGCCTCTACTGGAAATGATTACTTTTCTTTCATTTAAAGGAAAAGGAAAGGCTGTGACATAATTTAATAAACAAATGCAGGCAATTGCAAAACATTTTCTTGTGGTAAGGTTCATCTTGGGAGATAAAAGTTGCAGTTCACAAAATGCTGGAAAAGTTCATCCACATTCAGCAAAAAAATGTATTTTCTCAACGTGCTAGTGGGTACAATAAAAATGGATTTATCTCTTTATCTATTCTACCATTGTGTCAGCACAACCTAATACAACACACACACACACGCATACGCACACATATCTCCCTATGTATGTAAGCTGTGGCGACTTTCCAGAAAGTAATAAAAAAATGAATTCCTGAGGATTGTGGGTGGAATAAAATAATGACATGGTGTTAGAATAAATTACTGGCAAAATATTCTATGATAAGTCCTGATATTGACTGAACATAGGTGAAACTGATTACAGTCTGAATAAAAACATGAAATCTATTTGAAGTATGTAATTGCTGTTAACAAAATCACAGCAGTTTCTATGTTTGGGATTCATTTTAGCACCCCAATGAATTGCAATTCTCAGCAGCCCTTACCACTTGCAATGCTAGCTGAATTTTCTAGGATCCGCAGCCATTTTTATATCTTGAACTGTATGATAATACTTGTCATTCTCAAGGAAACAGCTGCTTCAGCTGGCTAATACAATAAAAATTCAGATTTAGCAACTCCAAAATCAAAATCATGAGTGGAAGCATGTAAAGTCACACACGTTCGTCAGCTATTCAGGTTTCTATCAATCCCACTCAATTAATAGTTGGGACCAAGTGTTTTATACCTGTGAACTCCCTGAATTAAAAGAATGCCAGTGTCCTTACAGAGGCTAACCATCCGTGCAATGATCAGACTACTTCAAAAGCTGGATGGAGTGACCTCAATAACAAAGTAGTATCAATGGCTATTGAATCATCTCCTTGAGGTTTTGGAAGCATAGGCATTAACACTAGAAATTTTAAAGACGTTGCTATATTTTCAGAAAATGCTTCCTTAGCAGTATCAAAAATATTCACCATATGTTCCTAGCTTTAAACAGGAATTACGAATTTTTCCATTCAACTTGACGCTTGCACTATGCTACCAAAAAAAAAGAAAAAAGGTTTATAAAGTTTTCAATGTTCTGCATGTATTAAAAATCATTGAAAAAAAGAGAAGTTGGGTGAGTGATCATCATAGTGAAAAAAGCATAATTCTTGTGACCAATAAGAAAAAGAAAGAGAAAAAAAAAAACAGAAGAAGAAAATATATAAAGAAAATATTGGGGACTAAATTGGAGGGGAAGTTATACATCCCAACCCATGGCAAGAAAGACTGGATGTTTATTTCCTCAGTAGTTAGAATCACATAACTGAAAGGAGACATTTGAACAACTGAGTCCGTCCATTGCCTTTTTAATGCAGGAATCCAAATTAAAATATCCCATACAGATGACTTTCTGGACTCTCCTTAAACACATCCAATAAAGTGGAGTTTACCAGCTGTCTGGTAATTGATTCTTCTCCTGAACCATACATTCTTACTAATAGGAAGTTTTCCCTATCATTTAATTGAAATTGGCCTTCCTGTAATTTGAATCCATTATTCATTCTCTTTCATTCTGGAATAAAGCAGAGCAAATCTTGGTTTCTTCTGGATGACATCCTTTCAGGTATTTGAAAATAACTTATCATATCACTCCTCAATCAGAGGTGCTGATCTGTTCTGGAGAACCAGAAGCAGAAATTTTGAGTAGTTCGGAGAACCGACCAATATCACCTCTGACTGGAGATTTTACAGTGTTCTTCCCTTGCCACACCCACCAAGCCATGCCCACAGAACTGGTAGTTAAAAAAAAATGAATCCCACCACTGCCTTCAATGTTCTTTAAACATATCCAGCTTCTTCAGTCTCTTTCCTTAGCACTTGTCTTCACCTCTCTAAAATTTGTCTAGTTCTATTTCTGCTGCCATTCTACCATTTTTAAAAAGTATTTGCACTCTTCAAATACCTATCTATATGGTGAGTTTGCATCTGCTGCTATGGGAGACACAGTACCAAAAGGAACAACTTTTGCTACCTATGGTTTGTACTTCACTTTTATTTTATTTTTTTCCAGATTCTAAGGTGGAAATGGTATTTCTGTTCATATGATGTCAGTTTGGAAACATTTTTTTCCTATCCTCTTTTAGGAGACAAAAGCTATGAAGTACAAAATATAGACAATGTTCCATTTTTGCTCTTTTTATTGACAAAATAGTTGGAAATATAGCTAGCAAAGAATCAGCAGTTTCATTATTCAGTTTCAATAGCACAATCTTTGGATGATCTGAGGCTGTTTCAGTCCTAAGGACATAAATTGTTCTTTCTGCCACTACATTTGATTTAGCCATTTCGGTCTTATAATGGAATAAACAATCATTTTATACAGTTATGCAGATTTCATTCTAAGCTGCAGTTAAAATCAGAGGATTTGACAGAATGGCCTAAATGACCTGGTTTAATAGAACACACTTCAAATCTGAAAAAAAGCTAGCTGCTATAATGGAATATATGAAAGCTGTAAATACTGATACCGTAGAAAAACTTTAATGATCCTTGATGCTTTATTTCATTTATTATCATGTAGATATAAATACAAATATAAATTGACTTTATGTAGCCAAGTTGGCACTGACTCTTAGTAATACTATACTTTTCTCCCTGGCAAGCTATCCCTAATCTGATTTTTCAAATGCACCTACTGTAACTAGTTGTTGCTCATTCTCTTCTTTTTCCTTCTTCTGCCCTACTTGAATTAGAACTTTCTCCAGATAGGAAGATAAACAGATCTCCTCACCCAGACATACATTGATATACTTCCTGCTGCTGAGACTTGAAAGCTTAAGTTATCATGTATGGGAGACACCCACCATTTTGTGCCGAGAGCAATAATCCTGTGAGGCAAATTGCGCTAAGAAAATGGGAATGGGCCGATGTCACTTAGGGAAATGCATGAACAATTGAGAGCTTGAAGTTGGGGTTAACTCAACTAACTTAGTTATAATATTCATTTGTAAATAGCAGGGAATTTGTTGTTCCAAAGTGAACATCTATTTAGAACATGGGTATCAAACTCACGGTATCATGTGATGCATTGTGACATTTTCCCCTTCGTGGAGCTGGGGTGGGTATGGACTGGGCACAACACATCTGGCCCATGGGCCGTAGTTTGGCACTCCTGATTTGGAAGAATTACTGCAAACATAAATAAAATTTTAAGATTTTAGTAAGAGTTTGTTTTGAGCAGGCTTTATAAACAACTTTCTTTTTTACTTTTGTTTTGTATATTTTAGTATCAAGACATGTCCATCTTTAAAAAAACATTGTCATATTTTCATCAACATATTTTTTATTTCTTTGTCACTGAAAGATGAAGGCAACCATTTTCAATTCACACAGAATCCTCATTAATGACCACAATTAAAGAATGCTATTAATATTAAGCAAAGCTTCTAATTTGGATCAAGCCACTAACTGTGCTGAGCTGAAAATGGAAATGGATGGGTCCTTCTGATCTCATCATACAGAAAAAAGAAGACACCAGAGGGAGAAAACAGATTTAAATGTATATAAAACAGAACCGTGATTTCAACTAATACAAAAATGCCATTCCTTTTCTGCCTCACATGCCCCTTCAATAAGAGACCAGCTATTATCCTAAACTCCTAACCAAGGCAGCCACATACAACATAAATAAGTAAAGCAGCAGAGCAATTAAAACATAATTAAATGCATAAATCAATATTTCATTGCATAAAAATCCAAATGAGGATAGCTGAGCAAACCTGACCCACTCAAACCATGCTCCAAGATGTCCCACAGCAGTAGACCCAGGAGCAAAGCCACCAGCTGCTGATAATTTGTCTGCATGCTCCAAGAACAGGTTCACAGTTGTAGAACAAATCTCTCCTTGTTTATGGCTGAGCGATCCCTTAGTCATCTGTACAGCAATATGCACAGGCTAATTGGGACAGTTCTCCCCCACCCTCTCTTACCCATTCCAGAAGGAAGTGCATACTTATTTCAATACATGGGAATGTATTATCCAATGGTATATTCTAGATAATCTTTGCCGTGGCAGAGCCTTGCTAATCTTGTCTGGGCTTGGAAGCTATGGAGAACTGGAACTGATAGGGAGAGCACAAGGGAATACCAGGAGTGCAGGCTAGACTAGGCTCTCAAGAAAAAAAAATTCTGGAAGAAGACAAAAGCAAACTACTTCCTTACACCTGCCGAGAAAATTGCATGAAGTCAATATTGATTAGAGAGAGAGAATATTTGGTGGTCAATAAAATATTGGCACAAAGAAAGAATGTTAAAAGGTGAAAGAAGTTGCCAAAGCCCAGGAGAGGAAAATACACAATGAAATTGTTCACCGCCCCGAATCCCTGTTTGGGAGAGGGGGCGGTATAAAAGTTTAATAATAAATAAATAAATAAATAAACAAACAAACAAACAAACAAACAAACAAACAAACAAACAAATAAATAAATAAATAAATACTTTACTGGTTGTTGGAGCGAGTCAATATGGAAGTGAAAGTTGGACTTTGAAGAAGAGGGACAGGAAAAGTATTGATGTCTTTGAACTTTGGCTTTGGAATGTTGAGAACATTGTGGACAGCCAAGAAAACAAACTGATGGATCAACAAACAAATCAATCCAAAATTCCTTACTCAAGACACAAATGGCCAAGCAGAAATTATCCAACTTTCGATATATTATGCAAATATCTAGTTCTTTGGAGAAGACTCTAATGCCGGGAAAGATGGAAGGAAAGAGAAAAAGAGGAGAATGACCAACAGCAAGATGGAAAAACTCAGTTACACCCATTGATGATTGGTGAACATTGAGAGACCTGAAAGAAAATGCTAGAGAGAGATCTTCAGGCATAAAATCTACCTATGTGGTCACTAGGAATCATATCAATTTGATGGCACATCAACATTACCAGACATATGTAATTTACAGTAATTATACTTTAGTCATCATGTAACTTTCCACTCTCCTATAAATACAAAAAATCATGCCAATAAAGTAATAATGATGCATACATAAAATTTCATTCATTCCATTCCATGAATGGGCACAACCAGAAATCATCTAATTAATATTCTGGATGGATGCCCTAGCACTTTGGAATTACAATTTATAACTATTGCTGAGCTGCCTCTTATAGATTTATATATGTCAGGGAACATTCTTTTTTTTTACAAAATCTATGTCCATTATATTTTCAGTTCTACCCAATGAATGTTTGTTTACCTGGTCTCCTATGAAAACTAAGCAATTAGCTATGATGCCCAAAGGGAATTATAACATATGTATAATTCCCTTAATAATTCATATGTAATTCATATGTATAAAACCCCCGGAGATACGAGCCATGACAGATATCCTCTCCTTCCGGCGCGCAGTTAAGACCCTATTTTTTAAACAGGCTGGCCTGGCCCAGTAAGGGTTAAAGGGGTTTTAAGTTAATAGGGTTTTTAAAATTTTAACTATTTTTAAACTTCGGGATACAGCTATATTTATATTTAATTCGGTTTTAAACTCTATTTAATCTTGTATTTTTGTATTTTAATGTATTTACTAGGCTGTACACCGCCCCGAGTCCCTTTTGCGGAGAGGGAGCGGTATAGAAATATGATCAAATAAATAAATAAATAAATTTCAAACGTAGCAACTCTATGCTCCATAAAACAAACCATTTTTAAAACTCAGATTCAGAAACAGTTTGTGGTAGAGGATAAAAGTTTTCTGCTCAAAGAAAAAAAAAGGCAAAATTGAAAATTCACTTTGCATGCCTAAGTAGGTTATCAGATCTCTGCTCCTAGCAATTTATGGTTACAGATCAGAGGTGGTATTCAGCCAGTTCTGACAGGTTCTGGAGAACCGGTAGAGAAATTTTGAGTAGCTCAGAGAACCAGTAAATACCACCTCTGATTGGCCCTGCCCCCAATCTATTCCCTGCCTCCCAAGTCCCAGCTGATCGGCTGGGTCTTCTTTTGTTGTCCTACATAGGAGAATGGAGCTGGAAAGTAGGTTAGTGGGGTGGGGAGGGAATGGAGGTTTTACAATATCCTTCCACTGGAGTGGGGTAGAAATGGGGATTTTGTAGTATCCTTCCCCTGCCATGCCCACCAAGCCACGCCACACCCACCAAGCCACACTACGCCCACCAAGCCATGCTCACAGAACCGGTAGTAAACAAAATTGAATATCTCCACTGTTACAGATGGTTTCTTACATACCTTTAGCAATAGCAATAGCACTTAGATTTATATACAATTTATAAACATAATGCTTTGCCTCGCTCTCTAAGCGGTTTACAGAGTCAGCAAATTGCCCCCCACAATCTGGGTCCTCATTTTTACCAACCTCGGAAGGATGGAAGGCTGAGTCAACCTTGAACAAATCAAAATCAAACTGCTGGCAGTCAGCAGAGTTAGCTTGCAATACTGCATTCTAACCATTGCAACACCACGGCTCCCTAACATACCTTACCCTGGGGGGAGTAGCAAGTAGAAGAATCCTTGTGCTCTATATATCATAAAAATATAATTGGCAGAGTATTTTCTATGGCCACACCAATGTTATAGGATATTTTGCCCTATAAAGCAGACTCTTTCCCAACCCCAGGGTTTCTATATACTGTATATATATTTATAAGATAAACAATCTATGACTGTGTATATGGCCAATTCAGTTTTTAAAAACTCAGTTCTGTATATGTACTGTTGTCATAAGAATAATTTTTCTTAGTGTTGTAAACTGCTCTGAAACTTGCATTTTTAAGAGAAGGGTTGGAAGTCAAAACCTGAAAAAGCATCATTTAACATTGAGGCTTTTGCATTTAAATAGATGATACATCCTCTCTTAGCTGCCCCCTAACTCTAGAAAAACCAATTCTGATTTAGTAAGGTTCTGCCAGCCCTTGGCAGACATTATGCTGGCAATGAAGAGAATGCATCAGTTGATCCGGCTTGATTTAACAATAAGAGTTATATTCCAAAATAGCATATCTTTCTATAATTTCTCCTTACCATAGTGACATTTGTCATCACAAACAGCAGTAGGAAAGACTGCACTATGTGCCAGCACATGAATAGACAATGTCAGTCTGCCATTAGCAGTTCAATCAAGCAATCAGTAAAGTGATATTTAAAGACAGCTGATGCTTTTTTCCAAGGATAGAATTTCTTAAAATTTTTGCCACCTAGGTCTTGTAATCTTAAGGAGCACTGCATGTTAAACAAATAGAATTACTTTTTTGAACTTCTTTTCTTTTTATTTAAAGTCCTTTACTACCAGGACAGGAATAAATTAGATTAATTGTTTTTACTTATTTTAAAAAGTCCTAAGTCAAGCGCAAACCTAATCCTGTTAGAAAAATTGATATGATATTCCTGATTTTTATATTACACTTCTATTAGTTTCAAGCTAAACTTATTTGGCGTGTGCTGGGTGAAACAGCTAACACAATTCAAGTTGTTTATTGAGATCAAAAGTTGTTTTAGTCCCAAGAAAGCTTGGTTTCAACTCATCTGGATCTTGGTTACATTTAGTTACACCATAGATAATACAAATGAGTTCCAATTAGCAAAAGGTAATTTGTTTATTATTCTTATTGTTCAGTTGAACAATAATAAAACATTTAATCAACAATTCATTCAATGGAACAATGGGTATATTTAAAGGTTTGAAGGAGATTACCAATTTTCCTAGATACTACAAGTTCTTAGCTTAATTGATTGAGGCAAGGATGGTAAATCTGTGACAAAATAGATCTTTTGGCATCCCTTAACACTGGTTCAATCTTCAGCTTCCAGAAGTTGAAGTTCAGCAACATGGATTAGGTTATTCTTTTGTTTTTGGATAGATGAAGAGTAGTAATCATAATCAATAACTAGGTTCTTAAATATAGTGCAAGAAATACGACTACATAGATTAAAAGATTAACTAAACAATGATTTGGTTTCTGATCCTATTATAGATTTTATAACCCTTCCAGGGTTTTCAGAGATAACCTCTTTTAGGGGTTTTTCTCATTCATCCTATGTGTTTATTTGTTACAACACTGATGTTCTACAGAACTTTGTAGTTGCGTTTTGATTGATGAGGATTCTTGCCTAGGGCTACAGATTTCTGCTGCAAAAATTCATAAGGGGGATGGACCTATCAAGACGATCCATCTCAAAGGGTCTATGGGGAATATCTCAGGTGTCTAGAAGAGGTCTCTATCAGTGCACAGTCAATACAGAGCTGATACAAGTGTTTGACAAAATGGTTCCTGAGAGGCCACTCCCCCAAGAACCAACACAGGGATTCTCTTTCATTAAGATCTCTGCAAGAAAAGGTGCCTGATGTCTGGAGCCATACTGGGGAAAAAGAAAGGAAAAGCATAGATGACCAGAGCATAGGTGAAAGGGCCTCACTCACACCCTTGACTACTTTGAGGTTATACCTTCTGAGGTCATCTGGGACCCCTGAGCATGGGAAATCTGAAGAAGTAGACAGACCAGTAGGTTAGATCTGTTAGCTCTTCCTGGATGGTTCACATGACCAGAGAGGAGACCGCAGGATGGATATGGATATAGGAGGTGGCAAATGGATTCTTAAGACTGATATTGGTTTCACATAAAGTTTGCTTGCTTGCTTACTTATCTATTTAGGGTATAGCATATCATATATGGATTAGCAATATACAGTATACTAACATTTATGTATTATATGCAAATACATATTTTTTTAGTATTTATTTGATTTGTCAATCGCTTACAAGAAATAGGTATAAGAATAAATATAGTTTTGAATACATGAGATAGATGCTTATAAGAGAAATATAAAAGAAACAATAGGACAGGGACGGTAGGCGCGTTGGTGCGCTTATGCACGCCCCCTATAGGGCTTTAGGAAGGGGGTGAGGTCAATAGTCGACAGTCTAAGGTTAAAGTTTTTGGGGTTTGGAGAAGAAACCACAGAGTCAGATAGAGTATTCCAGAGACTGACCACTCTGTTGCTGAAGTTGTATTTTCTGCAGTCATGTTTGGTGCGGTTAACCTTGAATTTGTATCTATGGTGTGCTCTTGTATTGTTATGATTAAAGCTGAAGTATTCATTTGCAGGTAGGACATTGCAATGTATGATTTTATATAGTATATTTAGATCGGACTGGAGGCAGCGTAGTTCTAGGTTTTCTAGGTCTAGAGTTTCAAGTCTGGTGGCATAAGGTATTCTGCAATGAGTAGAGGAGCGGAGAACTCTTCTTGTGAAATATTTCTGGACTTTTTCAATTGTGTTAATATCAGATACATGATATGGGTTCCAGACTGTTGAGCTGTATTCAAGTATAGGTCTAGCAAATGTTTTATATGCTCTAGTTAGTAGTGTGATATTATCAGAGAAAAAGCTACGTAGGATTATTAACAACTCTTAATGCTTTTTTGGCTATGTAGTTACAGTGGGCTCTAGCACTTAGATCATTTGAGATGAGTACTCCAAGATCCTTGACAAAGTTTGGATCCTCAACAAGGTCTTGACTATTTAGCTTGTATTTTATTATATTATTATAGCTTTTATAAAAGGGTTAAACCAACCATATGCAGCACTCTCTGTTGGTTTTAAAGATAGTACTAATCAATTCTTATACATTTTAAATTAGTGTGTACCACAAATAAAACCAAGCTGGGCTCTAATTTCGGTATAAAATTATAAGCCAAAATAAAGTTGCTGGCATCCCACAAATTAAGACTCTGTACTGACACACACTGGAACCAGTATTTCTTTAATATCAGTAACATTACTTTGGCATTGATTCAATTTATAAACCAATAATTTATCAGATTGTCCTGCCTACTCCCAAATGATAGCAATATTTCACCCTTTCTGAACCTGTTTCTGATATTGCACTTGCACATTGATTCACAAGGTTGTGGTGCTGCTTTTTAATCTTGTGTGGACACCTTTGAAACTAAACATTGTAAAGGAAATATGTCTTCTAATGCTAATGATAGAATGAGGAGAAGAATCTTCCAGAGAAGGGTCTTAATAGATAACACAGCAAAGTTTTAACCACCAATTGACTGCCGATAGCTTCTTGCCATCCTTTCAGTTGCTTCTGTCTGGTTTTGAGTTGGGAAATAAGCTTTTTGACATGAAGGAAAGCAAACAGGAAGATAAGTCAGACCTAAGTATTGCATACAAAATTATATGTAGTAATGTTTTATCTGTAAATGACTTTTTCTGTTTTAATCGCAATAATACACCTGCAAACAACCACTTTAAACTCAATGTAAATCGTTCTAAACTTGACTATAAAAAATATGATTTCTGTAATAGAATAATCTGGAATGCCCTACTTGATTCAGTTATCTCAGCTACAAATTTCCAGAGTTTCAGCCACAAATTGACTTCCATGGACCTTACGTCATACTTAAGTGATCAGTAGAGGGGACATGCATAAGTGAACTAGCATGCCTATCATCCCTGTCATTGTATTTTTATTCTTTTATTCTTGTTCTCGTTTTTTGTTTGACAAACTCCAATAAATAAAATAAAGAAAGAAAGATTCAGCAGAGTCCCCTTCCATTTACCAATCAACCATTCCAAAGTTTTCTCGTTTTGCATTTTTCATATCTGTACCATTTTTTCCTTTGTAGTTCTACAAAGCACTCACTTAAATCCCTCCTGCCTTAAATTAATGGCAGTTTGAATTCCCCTGTTTGGGCTGGATTATTGGTAAAGTTTATTTTGAAAGAAAATGGGGCGGGGGGTGTTAGTGGGGGAGGAACTGGTAGGTTCACTCTTTAAAATAGCTTGGGTCCATTCCGCATGAGAAGCCTGATTGTGCAGCACTTCAGATTAGATCTGAAAGAGGTGCTTTGGAGCACATAGGAATGTGAACATCGTCCATATCTGTGACACCTCAAAGCAGCTGTTATTTTACTGGGATCACCGACTTTAAGGTTTTGCAGACAGATATTACATTGGCAGTCTCACGTGGTTCTTTTGGAGATCTAATCCAAAACACTAAAAACTTATTCTGTACCAGTTCAAAATTAGTTTTGGCTCTTTGGGATCCCAGGACGTCAGTTGATATATTTGTCATTTCTTCATTATTATAGGAAGTTACAGGGCCTCACAGATTTTTGGATTTCAGGTCTCTTTACTGGAAAGGTGGCTTGAAGCTCTCCCAATTTGCCTTCATAGGTACTACTAGAATACTTTTTACATACAATCAGAACATGGTTTGCAATATGAAGTAAGGATTGGGACAATTTGGCTACAAACTATTTCTTTGTCTTTGGCATGGAACTCAGCAGAGGGAATTTTTGTCCCTTTGGGATTTAATGCAGATCAAGTTAGGAAATTACAATAGTGGTTTTTTTTTTTTTTTAACTTTCCTCTCAATATCTTAGCAATAGCAGTTTGTCTTTAAACGGCTTTTGAGGAATGGGAGTACCCTCAAAATGCAAGTGCTTAACAGTGTGCCTTCCACAGTGCCGCTGTTACTTTTTCTGCCTTTAAAACGTAAGAAGGTCTAATATGCAAATAATGCTCCTGCGGTCATGTTTTCCATATGTCTACATTAGCCATCCAAGATTTCTGGTTGATCTTGTTCTTAGGTGTTCTGGTCAATCTGTAGCTTAGCAAATTAATGCCACATTTCCATCTTCAGTGCACTTTGAAACAGCTGCCTTATTAACATAGTATACCTTACAACAGTCTTCTTTCTCACTGAACAGCTGGATGTGTCTGTCATTTTCCTGAAAGGATCGGGGCCCACACACCCTGCTGAATCTCACTACATTCAGAGGAACCTTCTGTGATTGGCAAGAAGTGACCCTGGACTGGGGAAGAGAGAGAAGACACTAGGACTAGACATAAACCTCTTGTCATGTCATATCAAAATCAGCCATTGGGTTAAAGAGAGGGAAAAAAGGAGACAACTCGTGCCAAAGTCAGTCTTATGGGTTCTCGGTTGGAGAAAAGACCACACTCTTTGCATGCCCTTTCTCGCCACTTCATGCTGGGCTTCATTGCAGCTGACAGATTTACACAGGAAATCTGGCTCAGTTAGGCTGCCAGAGTTGGTAGCAAACAAGGAATATGAGGGAATTAACTTCTGGCCTGCTGACAGTAGTTAAATCTGCCAAAAACAACTCAAAGCTGGGTAATTTGGTTCCTTTTCTTTTGTTGATACCATGCCAGGCCACAAGACTGGATTAAGTGGCTAAATTCTGCATGGAGAACTCTCACCTCCTTGTGTTCAAATCCCATTGTCTTCTTAAATTGACAGTAGCTAGTTATGCCAATCTTTAACATCTCATTGGCTGTACTCCAGAGAACCTATCAAGTTTGAGCCTCTGAAAAGAGGCTTGAAGCAATGGGGAAGGGGAAAAGGCTGGGAACAAGGGGCCTTCTTTAAAATATTATTTAATTATAGCCTATAATTCTGATCAATCCGTAGCTTTCTCTCTCAGATTTCTTCACATAAACTCTGTCCTTTTCCAATTAAAATTAGTTTTATTCAAAATCAAGAAAACATGCTTCTTTGCATCCCTATTTAGTTCTGTGTCTGATAATTTAACAATGCTTTTATGTGTCATAACTCTAAGGAGTTCTTTTCCCACTGTTTTTTGTTCTGCCTATCTCTTCTGTTGTCACTAATGTATAAGATTCTTGTACATTGCAGGAGAACAGAGAATGCTTTCTTTGGCCTCCACTCGATGCCATGATGGTCCTGACTTTCAACCTCCTTGTTACTGAGAAGAAAATGGTCCAGTACTTTGGAATTGGTCTAATATTCATGTCTGGGCAACTCATGAATCATGTGAATGGCATATAGGGCATCTGGGCATGCTTGAAATTTGGTGAGGTAGTGGTTTGTTCTTTCCTTGTTGCACTGCAATGCACTTGATCCTTCCTTCAAGTGGGATATGAGTGTCCCTTGTCATCTTTGCCTGATTCTCATTTCATTAAAAATACTTTCTCACCTGTTTTGATGAATACAGTACATTGTTTTAAAGTCATTTTAAAATAGGGGGGAAAACCCCATCATATCTATCTGGACTCAGCAAGTTAAAATCACTAGTCACATTTTTGCTAACTCCAAGGATGCAAGGATGTTGAAAAGATGCTTGGCAAAGTAGTATCCTTCACCTCTTTGATCTCTATTTGTGATTTATTATAATACCTTTCTTTGGAAAGGGGATGACCCCAGTCTCCTTTCCGAAAATGTTAGTGGGATGGAAAAAAATATAGCCCTAAGCCCATGACTAATATTCCCTGATGGAGTCAGGTTCTCAAGAAGGGAGATGCAAACGAATGGCATTCCATGTGGCTGAATAAAATTTCACTTCCTGTAGGTCAGGGATATCAAACTCGCAGTGTCATATTGCAGTCACATGACACTTCACAACATTTTTCCCATTCGTACAGCTGGGGTGTATCTAACCCATAGGCCACCAGTTTGACATTCCTGATCAATATCAATAGCATTCAATACCATCATTCCAGACATTCTTCTAACTAAACTAAACCAGCTAGAGGTACCTGAACACACTTGTAAGTGGATCATAAGCTTCCTAACAGACAGGAAGCAGCAGGTAAAGCTAGGCAGAATCACATCTGATACCTGTACAATTAGCACAGGGCCCCCCCCAAGGCGGTGTGCTTTTTCCACTTCTCTTCTCCCTATATACCAATGACTGCATCTCAAATGATCCATCTGTTAAAATACTGAAGTTTGCAGATGACATAACAGTGATTGGTTTCATTCGAGACAACGATGAATCTGCATACAGACGAGAGGTTGTACAACTTGCCTCGTGGTGTAACCAGAACAATCTGGAACTGAACACACTCAAAACCGTAGAAATGGTGGTAGACTTTAGAAGAAACCCTCCCATACTACCACCTCTTACAATACTAGACAACACAGTATCAACAGTAAAGACCTTCAAATTTCTAGGTTCTATCATATCACAAGACCTAAAATGGACACCTAACATCAAAAACGTCATCAAAGAAGCACAACAAAGAATGTTCTTTCTGTGCCAACTCAGGAAGCTCAAACTGCCCAAGGAGCTGCTGATCCAGTTCTACAGAGGAATTATTGAGTCTGTCATCTGCACCTCTATAACTGTCTGGTTTGGTTCTGCAACCCAACAAGACAGACACAGATTACAGAGAGTAATTAGGACTGCAGAAAAAACAATTACTATCAACCTGCCTTCCATTGAAGACCTGTATACTGCACGAATCAAAAAGAGGGCTGTGAAAATATTTACAGACCCTTCACATCCCGGACATAAACTGTTTCAACTTCTATCCTCAAAACAATGCTATAGAGAACTGTACACCAGAACAACTAGACACAAGGACAGTTTTTTTCCTGAACTGCCATCACTCTACTGAACAAATAATTCTCTCAACACTGTCAACTATTTACAAAGTCTGCATTACTATTAATCTTCTCATCACTCCTTATCACCCATCCCCTCCCATTTATGACTGTATGACTGTAACTTTGTCGCTTGTATCCTTACGATATATAATGATTGTTTCCTAGTATGATTTGATTGCTTATTGTACCCTATGACTATCATTAAGTGTTGTACCTTATGATTCTTGACTCTTGACGAATGTATCTTTTCTTTTATGTATACTGAAAGCATTTGCATCAAGACAAATATCTTGTGTGTCCAATCACACTTGGCCAATAAAGAATTCTATCTATCTATCTGATATAAGTGATCAAAGTCATAACACTGGTGTGTTGCTTGATGGTCTCTGTGGAAGGTAGTTGTCTTTTATTAGCCCAGGTTTATCTAACAGCTGGGATCCCAAACAGAAAGACAGTTTGCTATCAGTGATCTACAATCTAGATAAGGTATGTCAAACTGGATTTCTTCAAGGGCTGGATCAGTATTGTAGTTCTCCGTAGGGTAGTTGAGAGGCAGGGACTGGTTGGAGAGATGGGACGGATGCTTCCTGCAGCACCCTGCCGGCCAAAATGAGGCATGGGGGGCCTTTGAATCTTGTTTTCGGCCTCCAACAACACTCTGCCTTCCAAAAACAGGCCACATGGAATCCCCACGAGGCCCCCATGTGGCCTGTTTTTGACCTCCCCGGCCTCCAGCAGCATTCTGCCAGCCAAAAATGGGCCATGCGGATACCCCGCAGGACCCCTACATTTTTGGCCGACTGAGTGTTGCAGGAGGCTGTGGAGGTTGAAAATGGATGTGCATGCCCCCCCATGCAGCCCGTTTTGGCCAGCAGAGGCACTTCAGGCCTTTGATATTTCCAGGCCGGCCCTGCATGCCAGATTTAAGCACCCTGCAGGCCATATCCAGCCCATGGGCCTTGAGTTTGGCACCCCTGATTTAGGTGATCTATAATTTAGATTACCAGGATGATCCAGAAATTACAGGAAACCCAAACTATGCTGCAGTACTTATCTGAAATGGGTGTTGTGGTTATGTAATACCTGTGTTGTAGGAGAAGAGCAGGCGCAGCCAGGGATGGAGTTAAGTGAGTTATCAGCTTAGAGTCATTACATTTCCACAAAAAAGGTCTCCAAACTGTCTTGAATTCTGTTGACTCTTATGTAGCACCCATTTAGTGTTGAACATTAGTTGACTAGATTCTTGTGTATTTACCTGAGCAATATATCTTAAGTACAGCTTAACATACGGGTCCTGATTTTTCGCACCTGACAGTTGTAGCTTCTTGCCTTGCTTGCAGTTCATTTCAAAGTGTTAGCTTGAACATCTAAAGCTCTTTACAGCTTGGAACAATGATACTTGAAGGAATATCTTCTACATACAATAATATTTAAGCCTTAAACTCATCTTTCAAGCTGAGCTATGGTAAGTGGCGACAGATCAGAAGCTCTTTTGAGTATGACTTTTTTTACTTACTGTAATGGTATAACTCTTCCCAGAGTGATCCACCAGGTGCTAAGATTAATTTCATTTCCTCATACCTCTGCTGCTGCTATGCAATTTCTTTTTTAACCTCCACTGATTCACACTCCTTTTTAAATTCATTGTCTCATGTTGGCATTGTTTATTTATGAATGTTATTTGTTTTTCCTGAATGTTGCTGAGAATTTCTGGCTGTGGTATAACAACTACATTTTAGAACAAGCAAGTCAATAAATCAGCTGTTCTTCTTTTAGGTGAGAACAAGATTTTGGTTGATGCAAAATAGGCCGTAATATTGTTCATTTTGGGACAAATGTTTACAGATGTTTATTACTATAATGTATTAATATGTTCTTCTTTCTTCACTTTCTCTTTCCTCTTTTCTCAAAAACAAAACAAAACACTGTAGGTGTCACAAGAATTATTCTTTCTTATCTGATTCTGTTTAGCGTATGACTTAGTAATTTATGATTTATTGGGCTACACTTTGTTTGAACTGGGACAGGTAGGCTCCCAGTATTAACATTTTGGAACAAACTTGGCAATCTGAATGTGTAAATTCCAAGATTGTTTTTTTCAAGCACTATAGCATCGTTGAGACCTCCCTATTAAAAGCAAGACTATAGTTCTATTTAGGTATCATTAAAATGTATATTTGGAAGAAAAATAGGAACTATGCCGCCTTCGGTCCGATCTAAGTATAGTATATAAAATCATTGCAATGTCCTACCTGTCAATGAATACTTCAACTTCAACCATAACAATACAAGAGCAAACAATAGATACAAACTCAAGGTTAACCGCACCAAACTTGATTGCAGGAAATATGACTTCAGCAACAGAGTGATCAATGTCTGGAATACTCTGCCTGACTCTGTGGTTTCTTCCCCAAACTCCAAAAACTTTAACCTTAAACTGTCTACTATTTGATCTCATCCCTTTCCTAAGAGGTCTGTTGGGGGCGTGCATAAGCGCACCAACGTGCCTACCGTCCCTGTCCTATTGTTTCTTTTTTATTTGTATCCATTTCATGTATTCATAACCATGTTTATACTTATACCTGTTATCTTAAAATCGCTTGACAAATTAATGAATGAATGAGTGAATGAATGAATGAATGAATGAATGAATGAATGAATGAATAAAATATTTACAGACCCCTCACATTCTGGATATTAACTGTTTCAACTCCTTCTCTCAAAACGACGGTATAGAGCACTGCACACCAGAACAACTAGACACAAGGACAGTTTTTTTCCCGAAAGCCATCACTCTGCTAAACAAATAATTCCCTCAACACTGTTCAACTATTTACAAAGTGTACACTACTATTACTGTTAATCTTCTCATCACTCCTTATCGCCCATCCCCTCCCACTTGTGACTTTAACTTCGTTCCTTGTATCCTCTGTTTCCTAGTATGATTTGATGTTGATTGTACCCTATGACTATCATTAAGTGTTGTACATTATGATTCTTGATTCTTAACGAATGTTCCTTCTTTATGTATACTGAGAGTATTTACACCAAGACAAATTCCTTGTGTGTCCAATCACACTTGGCCAATAAAGTATTCTATTCTATTCTATTCTATTCTATTCTATTCTATTCTATTCTATTCTATTCTATTCTATTCTATTCTATTCTGTTCTGTTCTGTTCTGTTCTGTTCTGTTCTGTTCTGTTCTATTCTATAAAATAAAATAAAATAAAATAAAATAAAATAAAATAAAATAAAATAAAATAAAATAAAATAAAATAAAATAAAATAAAAATAAATAGCCCTGCTCCCAATATCTGATGTGGGTGGGTTATCCAAATAAGCCAGAGTGAAATAAGGAGGTCTGGAGGATGCTTCTAATAAAATGTTAAGAATGTTCTATATAATTATCACACCAGGCTGATGTGTGCCAAAGAGTAAAAGATATGGTGTTTGTTTATGGAGAGAAGGATGTATTTCCATGGAAATATATGTGTGTATTTAATTTACAATCTTCTCCCAATACTATTATACTAAACTAAACCCATATTGTACTCTTCAATTGCCTTACTTATAAAGGTAGAAAGATGGGGTATCTCTGATTTCCTTATGCCTTGTACAGTTTGTCCCCTAGTGAAAATTGCTATTCTCTTGTGCTTCTCATATTGTTAAATGTGTGAGCAAGGAAGATGTCCTCACTGAGAAGCCCCTTTCCCTGTTTTCCATATGCATGGCATTCATATCTGCAGAATGGGGTGGAGGTGGGAGGCTTTGGATGAAGGCATCTCAGAAAAAGAAGCTTGTTCCACTACACAAAGTACTTATGTGAACTTACTTACTTATTTATTTATTTATTTATTCATTCATTCATTCATTTATTTTGTCAAGTGATTATAAGATTGCAGGTATAAGTATAGACATAGTTATGAGTACATGAAATGGATACATATAAGAAAAATAAAAAGAAACAATAGGACAGGGATGGTAGGCACGTTGGTGCGCTTATGCATGCCCCCAACAGACCTCTTAGGGAAGGGGGTGAGGTCAATAGTAGACAGTCTAAGATTAAAGTTTTTGGGGTTTGGGGAAGAAACCACAGAGTCAGGTAGAGTATTCCAGACATTGACCACTCTGTTGCTGAAGTCGTATTTCCTGCAATCAAGTTTGGTGAGATTAACCTTGAGTTTGTATCTATTGTGTGCTCTTGTATTGTTATGGTTGAAACTGAAGTGTTCATTGACAGGCAGGACATTGCAATGTATAATTTTATATACTATACTTAGATCGGACCGAAGGCAGCGTAGTTCTAGGTTGTCTAGGTCTAGAATTTCAAGCCTGGTGGCATAAGGTATTCTGCAACAAGTAGAAGAGTGGAGAACTTGTGGTTGATTATCTGTTTTTACTTTGGCCACTGTTCGTGCCAGTGCAATTCAGGCCTTTGGCAAATGACTCAACAGTATGACCTTGCGGTTTCCTGGTTAATCCTGGTTAATCCTGGTTAATCCTGGTTAATGTTGATAAGTTGTCCAAGAACAGAGCACCACAGTTGGAACATGATAGCATGATTCCAGCAATCCTTCAAGAAATTTCAAGCCATTGTGGTAACCAATACTTGTAAATGGAAGCCTTTAAAATCTGTTTCCAAGTACAGATCATTTCTGGGGGCATCCTAAATGTGATTTGATTGAGATTCCAATATTTTTTTAAAATAAAATCTTGCCAATTTCCTCTAAAGGTCAAATCTATGCAAAGATGTGGATGCCAGTACAAAAAAAAAAATAGGCATGCACCCCTGGTATAATACATTATCTTATTGTTATAAAACTGGCCCAAAATAAATTGCTTTGGAACATTAAACGGATCACTACACGATCTGCTTTGGCGAACTGAGATTACTAAGGGGAAACTCTATAACAGAATGTGAATTTTGTTTCTCAAATGTTTTTAATTCTCTTTCCCCTCCCTTTCCTGACCTACCCTTAGGCTGATAAGGAAAGATAACATGAACTTAAGACCCATGGCAAATTGGTTTATCATCAGGCCCAATTCTACACCTGAACAATTCAGGAAGCCTTCCAGCAAGTATTAACAGTATAATAAAATCACATCTAACATTTCTAACATTCATTTATAACTCAAACGATAGCTGGCAACATGGAGTGCCTTTTTTTTTTTTTTTTTTTAAAAAGCAAGGTATCTGCTGAAATACCTTTAAGGAACAGCATTTAAGTCATGATAAATTACTGAACACTAAAGTTCTGTGCTAAACCTAGAGAGTGATTTCTTCTGTTCATTGGAGGTCTGGCTGCATGGTTGATAAGCTGAGCGATCCCTCATTCATGTACATTTGGCACTGAATAAACTTTCAGGTGTCCTGACAAAAATATTAATAGAAATCCTTAGAAACCAGAAACATGTAATGAAGCACTCTCGGTGCTGCCCATTTTCTTTTGGTCAAGAAATAATGTGATGAGGACCAAGGCATAAAAAAAAGGCCTCAAAGTCTGCCAGTGACTGGTCCTTGGATAACTAAGCCTCTTGACAACAATAAAATATATCTGCTGTAGCTGCTCTTTATTTATCATACAGCCTCATGTGATGTTTGAAATTTGACTCATTTGCTCAGATTCCCCACAGATTCAGATTCCTTGACTTACAGCCACAATGGAACCCAAATTTTAGAGCATTTAGCATGGTGTTCTAAAGACTGTAAGCCGCCCTGAGTCTCCGGAGAAGGGCGGCATATAAATAAAAATAATAAAAAATAATAATAATAAATTTCTACTGCTAAGCAAGATAGTTATTCAGTATTTCGTGTCCCATTGTATGATCTTTTTTAATGACAGTTGTTAAGCATATCAAATTACTGGAATAACAAAGTTGGAAGGGACCTTGTAGGTCATCTAGTCCAACCCCCCCCCCCCCACACACACACAAGCAGGAGACCCTACACCATTTCTGGCAGTCCAATCTTTTCTTGAAAGCCTCCAGTGGTGAAGCTCCCACAAACTTCCAAAGGCAAGCTGTTCCACTGGTTGAGTGTTCTCACTGTCAGAAAATTTCTCCTTATTTCTAGGTTGAATCTCCTCAGTTTCCATCCATTATCACTGCAATTGCTAAATGAATCACGGGGTCATTAAGATAATATGACTCCCCCCCCCCAACAAATTGACTTTTTTTGTGTAGGAAGTGTTGTGGTTAGCCAGAAGCAGGTGCGGACAGCTGAGGAGAGTGAGGACTCAGATGAGGGGCCAGGACCATTAAGGAGTGGACTGCTACCTTCAGAGATTGTGGGGGCTAGCAGCAGTGATGAGGAGGTTCCCGAGGAGCCTGTGCCAAGTGCACATGCACACAGGGCTGCTCACAGGAAAGCAGCTGCAGCAGCATGGGTGACTCGGGAGTAAGGCTGCAAGGTAATGGCCTCTCCTTCAGGAAGATAAAAGCCAGCTGTGAATCGGATGTTCTTTGCAGAAAGCAAAAACATTTTGAAACTCAGCCTCTTGGACATTGCAGTATCTTGATTGGTATTTGAAGACTCTTGTGTTGTAAAATATTTCTAGGTAACCTTATCTGTTATTTTTGGCAGCCTGGCACAGTTTTGGCAAGGCTCGTGCTTATCAAAGTTAGTTTGCAGCAGCCTTTTAACCGGGGATTCATAAGAATCATTAAAAGGTTCCTGTTCCCTTTGGTTCGTGCTTGTTTTATTGGACAAGGGTTTGGGTCAGAACAAGAAGCCAGCTGGGAAGATTACAAATGGTGATCGCGTGAATACAGTTTATGATAGTTGCAGCATCCTGAGATCATGTGTTCACCATTTGTGACTTTCCCAGCCAGCTTATGTCAAACAAAGTCAATATGGGAAACTGGATCCTCTTAATGACTCTTGGAATCACTTAACAACCACAGAGAGTTGCTTAACAACCATGGCAAAAAAAGGTTGCAAAATGGGGGAAAACTCACTTAACAACTGCTTTACTTACCTGTATCTTTCCATTATATTTATACTCTGTTGGAATGACTGCAGGATTTGGCATAGGTACTAATGTGCAGTGAACTAGATGGGCTCTAGGACTAGTCAGAGCCCCTCATTAATCGACACTGATACCAAAATCCCAATGAGATCAATGTCATTGGCAGCAAATGATCCCATAAGAATGGAAGTTATCCGCATCTCCTAAGGTTCACAGCGCTGCATTTATTTTAGGATTACATTTTTCTACAGCTTGTAGATGCCTGAAGGATGAGATAGAAGCACAGCATAATCCTTTGCTGTAAAAAAAAGAGAGAAAGAAATGAAAACAGAGCAAAACTTGGGAGCTACAGTTCTAAAGGATTTATGATGGGTAAATTGAGATCCCTACCACCGCATCATAAATTGAAACAGGAGTCAAGAGGTGCATATTTGCCATAAGCTACTATATACATGCAGAGACAAATTCAGAAAGTATTGGAATTTAAACAGAAATACAATATATATCATCCCGAGTAGGAGGGGTGTTACCTATATTTATCTCTGCTTCCCTTTTGTAGAAAGGGAAGCTTCATTCAATTTGAGATTGGCTCTTTGTGACTTATCCACCGTTTTCTGGGTTAAGAGTACAGAAATGGATTGTCACTGGCCTCTTCTGGGATGCTTTTTTTAAAAGAAAAACTTCCCAGTATGGTCATCAGCCCTGAAATTCCCTGATGGTGCCTATCCAGGTATTAAGTGGGCCTGACCCTGCATAGCTTCCAAGGTCAGACAAGTACTTATAGACAAGAAGCCTACAAAACATTCCAAGCTTGAAATAGCCATTTCCAAATGTTCGGAGTTGAAAACACTAAAAACTACAAGAGTTTCACCCCAACTTCAAAAGCAAACGACAGACCAAATCCCTGTTGAATGTGTGTTACAACTCCTCTGATTGCCTGGTTGTTTTTATCAATCATGGGTTTGGTTTTTGTTTGCTGTGGGTTTCAAAAAACAAAGTTAGCCAACAAAACCACAAACCTTCTTTTTTTCCCCCTTGTGCTGCTGTTGCCTGGGACAAATAGGAGTGGTGGGAGGCAAGAAGTAGTGGCAATTATACACCACATGTTCACACTGAGAGGAAGCCCCGGTGGGTTCCAGGACATGCTTGCTTTTATCCTTTGACCTTCAGCAGGTTTACATTTGGAAATGGCAAAATATGTGTGGTTGCAGATCTTCGTAGCTTTTCCTTGGAGGCAATTAGTGCAGTTCCAAACCACGACTGAGGTATTTGCTGGACCTTATTGCAGACAGATCAGATTCAAAATGTACAAGGGTGCACTCATCTGCACGAGGAAAGAAGCTCATTCCAAAGTCAATGAGAAGACAGAATTGTATTTATTTATGTGTTGCCTTTGCTCATCATGGACTGTATTGAATCCAGTTAGTTCTTTCTATTATTCCTTGTCTGGATCGGTGTGGTTGTCATGCTCCAAAAAAGTATGCAACGTATTGGAATTAAAAAATGTCTTCAAACATTTAAAAAAGTCATTCCCAAAGGCAACATGTGCAGATAAGGCAATATAGTGTTCCGAATCAGTGGTGGGTTTCAATTTTTTTTACTACAGGTTCTGTGGGTGTGGCTTGGTGGGCATGGCAAGGGAAGGATACTGTAAAATCTGCAGTCAGAGGTGGTATTTGCCGGTCCTCTGAACTACTCAAAATTTACACTACCAGTTCTCCAGAACTGGTCAGGACCTTCTGAATACCACCTGCATGGACTTACTTTTCTGGCCCCCTGGAGCAAAAAGGGAACAAAAAGGGTTTCTTGTGGTGGAACATTTAAAACACTTTTATTGTTTCTTCCTGTGGAAATCTTTTTGGCATCCTGCAGCAGTGTTTCCTAAGCTTGGGAACTTTAAGTTGGACTTCAACTCCCAGAATTCTCCATTTTCTGCCTTGCTGGAAATGTAATATATTTGGAAGAAGCCCCGCAAAGAGGGCTATTTTGTCTTCAGCTTGAAACAAAATGCCTTTCTCCTTGGATGCACTATATTTCAGTTTGCTCTTTTGATGCCAGTTTGATGCAAGTCTTGTGATGGGGTTTTCCTTTACTTTCTAAGGAAAAATCCAATTCAACAGGACAGCCAAACTAGAAGATGCTTTCAGGTAAAGGGCTTATTTTCAGACACACTGGACATACTGCAAAACCATCTGAAGGAGAAGGGAGACTTCTATCCGCTTTCTTTTCTGCCAAGGCTATGCTAACATTTCTGGTTATCAGAGGATGCCTCATAGAGAAATAACACTGACTACACCCCGAAGTATTAAATGCAATAACTAATTTAATAAAGGCCCCTCTTATGACACTTCTAGGGTCTGATGAATTATTTGGCTCTTACTATAGAAGATCCAGGATGTTGGGTTGTAAAATATTCAATTTTCTGCATACCTGGATAATTGGCATAATTCTGACAGAGTTAATACAGATCACTTGCTGGAATTGCTCTATTATGATATTCAGCAATTCTGACATTCTCTTACTCATTTTAACATGTATTCCAGATTCATTCAGCCCTTCAGGGCCAGTATGTACTAAGTTGAGACTTTCAAAGCACTTTCCTGTAATTAGTTGCCATCCACTGGCTTGTATTCCTACACACACTCAGGAGTGATCCTGCTCCCCCCCCCCGCCCCCCAGTAATTTAGGATTGATTTACACAGGCAGTTAGCCTGATAAGATTTTACACTTTACTGACAATGAGCAATCTGCCATTTCTCTGAATGGAGGCATTTTCACACATCTCACAACTTCATTACTTCAGCCCCCCCCCCTCCAAAAAAACCAAGAAAACAAACCAAAATGGGATAAGAAGGCAGAGTGGCTAATTCCTGGGGAGTGCATATGTTTGGTATGCAAAACCCCAGGGTTCTATCTTGGCTATCGCTTCTTCAAAAGATCAGATAGCAAATAATGGGGAGGGAGGGGAACTTCCATTCAAAATCCAGGAAAGCTGCTGCCAGAATTGTCTCAAGTTATTTTATCTATTTTGTTTATCTATTCCAGCCATCTTAAGAGAAAATAATGAATAATAAATAAAACTAATTCCCAAAGGAAACACTGGGAAAATAAAGAAAAATACCATTTAATGTAGAAGGAGCATTTAAAGGCAGTTACAAAGTAACAGGAGAGATGGACAGTTTACAGAACCAACTCACAGATTTAATCTGATGCCAAAATGTTTGTTTGGGAGTGTGAGTCGTAGCTCTGGAAGTCCAGCAAGGAAGAAATCTTGCATAAGGAGATAACTATAACACAGAAGTGAAAAGGCCCTTCAGAAGATGCTGCTCTGGAGATTGAAGACCAACATAAGGGAGAATAATACATATAACATTTGAAAGCAACTTGAATTAGGCCTGGAAGCAAATGGGCTACCAGGCAATTCTTTTCAAATCCTCATAATATGATTCTGTGTTTTAAACATTCTAGCGCATGTACCAGTTAGACTTAGAAGTAGAACTTGAAAACATTCTGTGAACTGGGCATTACAAGAACTTCGTCAGAAGGTTCTACCAGTTGTAGTGAGTAATACAGTTGCCTCCACTCTTTCAAAGGATGATGTTTTTTCTGGAAGAAGCTGATCATCCAGTCTTCTGATATGACAAGTTCCATTTTCTCAAAGGTCAATTTACATTTATTATTAAGTTTACCTCCAAGGTCCTTTCCAACATTGTTATTCTGTTATTCACTGCTAATCCAGATTATTGTAAAATACAGCCTTTCCCATTCTGGTAACAATGAGAACTAAAGGTGGGTACTGCCAATATACTTTTGCTGAAATCTCCATTCAAATCTCTTTTGGATTATATTAATATCAATCAATCAGAATAGAGCTTGAAGGGACCTTGGAGGTCTTCTAGTCCAACCTCTGCTCAACCAGGAGATCCTATACCATTTCAGACAAGTGGCTGTCCAATCTTTTCTTAAAAGCCTTCAGTGATGAAGCAGCCACAACTTCTGAAGGCAAAGCTGTTCCACTGGTGAGTTGTCCTCACTGTTAGGAAGTTTCTCTTTAATTCCAGGTTAATGGTCAAACAATTGCTTTCTTCATTGATTAGTTTCCATCCATTGTTTCTTGTCTTGCCTTCTGGTCTGTTGGAAAATAAGTTGACCCCTTCTTCTTTGTGATAGCTCCTGAAATACTGGAATACTGCTATTGTGTCACTCCTAGTCCTTCTTTTCTTTAGACTGGCTGTACCCAATTCCTGCAACCATTCTTCATATGTTTTTATCTCCATGCCCTTAATCATCTTAGCTGCTTTTCTTTGCTCTTTTTCCAAAGTCTCAATATTTTTCTTGGTAATGTGGTGACCAAAACAAAAGTGGAATACTGCATCCATACTGTGGATTTCCACAATACTGTGGAATAGCAGCATTAATATTAATGTTAATATTAATGCTGCTATTAAAAACCACATAGCATAATGATATGGAGGCAAATGGCAGTGTTTCCATTTTGAAAGGGAGTCACCAGATTTGTTTTAAGAGTTTATAAGCTAAACAAAATAAACAAACCTTTATGTGTCTGAATGGTCAAATAATTGGCAACTCCAAATCTCGATCAACAAATGCTCTGTCCTACACGTTGGTAAAAAATCAGCACACCAAATACAAACTAGGTGGATAGGACCTCATTGATGACCCTCACTCTGTCAAGGACCTAGGAGTACTCATATCTAATGACCTAAGCGCCAGGGCTCACTGTAACAGCATTGCCAAAAAGGCATTAAGAGTTGTAAATCTAATCTTACGAAGCTTCTCCTCTGGAAATATTGAATTGCTAACTAGGACATACAAAACCTTTGCTAGACCAATACTCAAATACAGCTCATCTGTCTCGAATCCGCATTGTATATCAGACATTAATATAATTGAGCAAGTCCAGAAGTATTTCACGAGAAGAGTACTATACTCCTTTGCTTGCAACAGAATACTCTACATCACCAGGCTTGAAATTTTGGGCTTGGACAACCTTGAACTATGCTGCCTATGGTTGGACTTAAGCAAAATGATCAGCTACAATGTCCTACCAGTCAATGACTACTTCAGCTTCAACCGCAACAATACAAGAGCACACAATAGCTACAAACTCAATGTTAACCGCTCCAAACTTGATTGCAGAAAGTAAGACTTCAGCAACAGAGTGGTCAATGCCTGGAATGCACTACCTGACTCTGTAGTTACATCCTCAAACCCCCACTCCTTTAATCTCAAACTATCCACAATTGACCTCACCCCATTCCTAAGGGGCATGCATAAGTACACCATCGTGCCTCCATCCCTGTCCTATTGTCCCCATTTAATCATATCTATTCCTGTATTCTTACTCATGTTTATACTTATACCTATTATTTTGTAAGCTATTGACAAATCAAAACAAATAAAAATAAATAATGATATGGAGGCAAATGGCAGTGTTTCCATTTTGATAGGGAGTCGCCCAGATTTGTTTTAAGAGTTTATAAGCTAAACAAATGGTTTTAAATAAATAAGTCCAGGGCTGTTCTCTGAAACCATTGTATAACTATGCTTCCTCATCTCAATCTGCAATCAGCTTAGCAAAAATATGTAGTAAGGAAGCACAGCAATCTAGAACATCAATAAAATGATTTTTCCTTTATGCTTCTTCTAACAAAAATCAAGGAATCACAATCCATGGGGATCAAGGAAGACCTGCTCCCCATGGACCGTAGCAGCTACTGCAAAAATTAACTCTGTTCAACCTGTGAACTTTTAAAACTACTTCATACCTTTCCACGCTATTGGTCTGCATAAGCCAATCACAAGCAGCTTTTCAGGCGTTCTAAAGACATTGTACTCTCTCCATGAACCTTTGACTGGAAATACCAGGGATTAGACCTGGGGCCATCTGCCAAACAAGTACTCTGATTCCCTGGAAGAGCAAGAAGAAACAAGAATGATATGAATTGCTGCACAATGGGAAGTTTCAAAAAGCAGAGCTTTTCAGAGAGAACACCCTCAAACCAGCCTCGTTGATTTAAGCTGATAAGCCCAAATTACATATCATTTTCATAAATGCCATTTTTGCACTGATTATAGTGAAGCAGTTTTCAAACGTTTACAAACTCTCATTACTTTACAAGGCCTTGACACTTTAATTAAATTCATCCATTCTCGGAAACAAGCACACAGGAATGGAAAATATGGGAGCGGAATGCAGATAGTTGCTCGGTACTCTCTTACGCCCACAAAAGACACATTCGCTTGCCCTGAAATCTGGGGTGGGGTGGGGGGAGAGAATGACAACTTGGTAGCATATTTCCAATTGCAATGCGGTTACTTCCATCAGCACTTGTTAATAAACTTCTCAAGGTTTTTTGGGGACAGGCAGAATAGAGGGCTAGGCTGCCCTTTTGTTTCATATTGTTAGGTGATTACCTAAATGTATTAAAGCACCTTCCATACCATTAGAATAACTTTATTAGCAGCTTCTGCAATTTGAAACAACAACAACAAAAAACACCAATGACCTGGGTTTGGAGGAAAGCAGCATTCACTTATATCCAAAGATATGTAAAAAAGCCCAGTTAAACAATCCTGTTTAAATAATGACTGGCCGATGCCATGTGAACTGTCAACTAGGAAAGTGAAATAATCACCTCAAGTGGCAAAAGTTGGAGATGATAGCAGGATGTTTATCAAGAAAGTAACATGCTGTGCAAACTTCTTTGTTCACAAATAGTCCACTGCCTTCAGATGTACTGGGTGATATTTATTTCATCATCCTTATGAAAGAAAAAAAAAACTAGGTTATTGGGAAATCAGTGTTGATACTTCAGATAGGAAAGGCCACCCACCAACCTTTGGGAGAGCGATTGGCAGTGGGTTTTCCTGCTGGCAACCAATACTGGGTGAAAGAGGAAATAAAGTCAGGGGAACCTTCTAAGTGCTGCCCTTAGAGCAGGGGTCCCTACCTTGGCAACTTTACGACTTATGGACTTCAGCACCCAGAATTCCTCAGCCAGCATGAGGAATTCTGGGAGTTGAAGTCCACAGGTCTTAAACTTGCCAAGAATGGACACCAGAGGTAGTATTCAGCAGGTTCTGACCAGTTCTGGAGAACTGATAGCAGAAATGTTGAGTAGTTCAGAGAACCGGCAAATCCTACCTCTGACTGGAGATTTTACAGTATCCTTCCCCTGCTACGCCCACCAAGCCATGCCCACAGAACCGGTAGTAAAAAAATTGAGTCCAACCACTGATGAAGACCCCTGCCTTAGAGAACATCTGTACAGACAAGACCACTCATAAGCTTCCTTACCAAGGCAGTTTAGAGCTCAGACTCCCAGAATAGCAGAAATTGAAGAATTTTCTGCCAACTAAAGATCTTGAGGAATGTACATTCATGGGGTACTGAGGCAGTTTAGGGTTGCAGTTTATTTTCTTTTGGAAATTAGGGTGATCTTTCTTCTTAAACAAGGAGATTTTAAAGATGCCACTGTTTATTCTCAAGTGACATCTTGCAGTCCATGCATCAAAGAAAACCATCAAGATGAAATGGGTTTTTGAGCGCAATCTTATACATATTTATTTAGAACTTTGAAAGGATAAGGCTTAGTTCCAAGTAAGTACAGGAATTACAGCTAACTTTTGTATCATTTATAATCATCTTATCTTCGGTATACAAACTCAATTTTCATCCTTTTTTGTATATGTGAATTCTTACAAAAATCATGTAATGATTTGTGCTCAATATTCTCCTCAATTGGTATAACAGGTTTTCCCACATCCCTTGGTACTGCATGTTGCTTTGGAAATTGTTTCTTTAAACTGTGTACATTGATGAGGAATTTCTGAAGGCAACGTAGGCAGCTCTTCTGTGCCTCACAGAAAAAGCCTCCCCAAGAGAGGCTCCGGGATTTATCCCATCCAGGCCTGAGATCTGAACAGCTTCCTTATGCCACTGTGTTGGTTGGGAATTGTTGAGCGCAAGATGCATGGCGCCAGAGGGGCTGGTCTCCCAGGCAACAGGGGGACGACTGTCAGTAGAGAATGCACATCCAAGGATGGGCAAAGAGAGTAGCTCAGCCTAGGGAAGGACCACCGTTTTTGAAAAGTCTCCCTCGATCCAAAGAACAACACTGAAATCACTAAAGACACTGAGAGACACCACGCAGTCACAAACATATATGAACAAAGCCCATATGTTCATTCATCACTATTGAATACAACAATCCAGATAAAAATAGAAAAGAACTTTTAGACAAACAACCAAGACATTTGAATAGACAATGTTTCCTCAATCTAGAAGCAACATATCCATCTGCCTCAGTGTTGTAGCTGCATTTTATGTAGGCATACGGCATCATTCCAGTAATAATTGGCTATTAACTTACTTAGACTAAACCAGATATTAAACCGCAGGTTAACGTTGGGTGTTTTTAGAATGGACTCCCTAAGACTTTGGTTTGAGCACCGAATGAAAACTTTGGTCACAGTATGTATGTATGGAATAAGAAGTTAATTTGGGGGAAAGAAATTTTGAATTGATATCTATTTGTGTTAAAAGAGTTTATTTGATGGTCCACATTAAAGCTTATGAATTATTAAGTCATTTCCAGACCACCAGAGATTGGTATCACGTTTTTTTTTTTTTTTTTTGCCCTCACTGCTGTTGAGTTTCCAGAGGTCACTACAAGCTCAACGATTAACTTTGAGCTCCGTGGCTGCGAAGACCATTTTCCAGCATTTCCTTTGTAGCTGTGCAGTGGGGCAATTCATCCACCTTTTGGCTCCTTCCTTTCTGAAGCTGAGAAGCTGTATAATCTTTCCTCCCTTCCCCCATTCTTGTCTGTGTGTGTGTGTGTGTGTGTGTGTGTGTGTGTGTGTGTGTGTTGTGGTTGCAGAGGTGGTATTGCCATTCTCCTCACATAGTCATCTTTCTCTCTCCCTGAAAAAGCAATAAAATGAAGAAATGTCAAGGATGCCATTTCTCTACTCACCTGTTAGTGAACTGGATGACTTTCTTTCTCTCCCGTTTCTACAACCTTCCTGGGGTTGAATCAGTAGAGGACACATGTACATTGGTGCACAGCTGCTACTGAAGTGAGAAAACACCTTTCGGTTGTGAGAAAGCACTTTCATATTCTGAATTGCAAACTACCTTAGGCTATAAGGTAGCAATGTACCCATATCCTATTAAAGTGACTGTAACTTTTTACTTATGTTGGTTAAAATGTATGGGAATACACAATGTCAAAAATATAAATGGACTTCAAACCCATTGTCTTGAAGGGAAGAAGAAGTAGAAACTTCAGTGCAACTGGGTTTTTTTTGTTTTGCTTGAAGTCCAACTCACCATTCATGGAGAATAGATGCACCTTTCAGATCTTCCTGAGAATAATAATGGTAGGTATGCAACAACATGCCAAGCTGACCACCTACAACATTGCACTTCCTTTATGATTGCTGCTTTATGGAAGCACCTAGAGTTATCACTGGAGGGATAACAATGCTGTGTATCACCTTTTCCCAATCTGGATGTCCTTCAGATATATCTTCAGTTCCCCAGATCACTGAAGAAAATACAACAGTAGGACACTGAGATTGGAAAAAATTGCTGTTTAATATATTGATATCTTTCAAACTGGGCAGAAGGTGATAAATAAGCTACTAAGAAGATTTGTGAAATGATTTAGTTCATATACAGCTCCAAAATTTTAATCTTTCTTTCTTCCTTCCTTCCCTCCTTCCTGAAAGTGCCTGCATTGTGAATCTTATTGATCTCGTCCCTCTGAAAAGACGCCTCAAAGAAGATTAGCAGTTTAATCTTTATGTCTAGGGAATAATTATGGAAGTCAAAATGAGCTTTTGCTGGCCATCTGTCAGACGCAGACTAGAGTATCCATCAGATTTAGAATTGTCACTGCTGATCACACACAGAGAGCAGATTCCATACAACCATTCTACAGAAGAACACAATTGTAGTTATACACAATGCTAGACATTAAAGCTGAAAAAACTGAAACTAAAGCAAATGAGGATTACTCTGTACTAAAGCTTATAATATGCGCTTAATATTTAATATTAATAGTGTAGGCATAATAATATAATGAGCTATTGTTTGCTTTGAAATGCTGTCTTATTCATTCTATTGTGGATATGAAGGGAACATTTATATAATTGCCCATCTAATCAGTGGAATGAGGGCAGGATTAAAGATGATAAGCCAACAAAAGCAGTTTAAAGAGGAGCCAATAAAAAACCATCCTGACTACATACCAAAAACCAACACACTGGATTCCACTACCATCCCAGCCCCAGGTCTTCAAGGCCTTCCAGAACAGGATCAAGGCCATCTGAATACTCAGGAGGACAGTTGCTTCATAAGGCAGGCGCTATGACAGAGAAAGCACACTTTGATCTCTGTAATCCCTCAGGTAACACAGATGAAAATGGGCACTTTAAAACAAATGTCCCTCAAAATACTATTAAAAAAAAAGTATAACGAGCGCAGAATTGGGAATACATCGACCTATTGCCAATCCGCAATTTTAAAAAATTGAATGGTTGTGGTCCTGTTAGTAGCTAAAGTTTTCAAATCACCTTCAAAGGCAATCCACATACAATATATTCTCAATGTAATTGGTATTATATTCAGTCATCCGTTCATTTGTTCATTCATTCATTCTATTGTTTACAAACCACATACTTCATAAAGGACTCAAGGCCATTTACATTTTTTTAAAAAAAATCCCACATATGAATGTAAACAATGCACGTATTCTTTGACTCACGACCACAATGAGCCCCAAAAAATAAGTGAAACAGTTGTTAAGTGAGTTTTGCCCCCATTTCATGACCTTCTTGCCACAGTTGTTAAGCAAATCACTGCAGGTGTTAAGTTAGTAACCCAGTTGTTAAGTAATCTGGCTTCCCCATTGACTTGCTTATCAGAAGCTTGCAAAAGTTGATCACATGAGTCCAGGACACTACAACTGTCATAAATATGAGTCAGTTGCCAAGTGTCTGAATTTTGATCATGTGACCATGGGGATGCCGCAACAGTTGTTAAGTGTGAGAAACGGTCATAAGTCACTTTTATCATTACCATTGTAACGTCGGACGATCACTAACTGAACTGTTGTTTGTTGAGGACTATCTGTAATCCAAGCAGCCCTTGTGAGAATTTGCCTTGTGGAATAATAATTTTTGAGGGAGGCCTTCTTTATCTCAAATATCCCCAAACCAGCTACCTTGCCCCCTCCGCTGTTCCACAGTAGGAACATCCAGCGTGTATTTCCTCAAAGATAGTACAACATGAGTCAAATCTAGGCAGGAAAGACAGTTATCACCATACCCAGTCTCTAAGAGAGATACAGGTGATTACCTGGAACAGTGATAGCTTTAAAGGTGATAACTTGGAATTGGATTCAGAAGCAACCAATAATAGCAACTGCAGATTGGTGTAACAACTGCTGAATCAGCTACTCTTACTAAGACATGAGATGCTACGGTTTAAATCAATGGAAGCTTTTCAAATTCTCTTCAAAAGCGGCTCCATAATAGAAAAGTGAATTATATTCCTCCAGTAATATACTAAAACACGCCCGTTTAATACACTGGTTTATTCTTTTTAGTTGCATATTCGTATTTGAGGATGAGAGGTAGGCTATCTTGCCATGATATAAATGGCACACTGTTTCAACCATGATAGAAAAAAAATTGCAGAGATAATTTTTTTTCTTTCTTTCTAGCCTCTCCTCCCATGGAAACTGATTTCCCCCAAAGCAGACTAGCAAAATATCTCTTTCCTAGAAAAAAAAAAATCTCATTTTTATTAAAGAGAATAATTGTAACATATTTATGAAACCCTCCAGAAGGAACGATGGGTTGTTGGCCAGAACTGAAGGCAATACTTTATAGCTTCAATTTCTAAAACAATCACACTTCTATTTTATAATTTACATGATCTCTGCATGTTGGGACTCTTTTAGTTGCCTAGATAAGATGGTGAGCATTATCTATAGTTGCAAAACAAGCCCTAAGAACCAAATCTGACATCCTATTCTGTGTTTTAGCATATATACAGAAATGAGTAATTTTTAAAAAAAATCCAGTTCTGATCTACATATGAATTTATCAATGAGCTCTTTGAAAACCTTGCCTTCCCATTGGAAATGTTATTTAAATGATTTGAAAAGCCTGGCTCAACCAAAAATAATCTTTAAAAATTTCCTATCCTTTCATGCAGGTAAATCATAGATAATTTTAGGGGACCTTTAGAAATGAAAGTCCGATGCTTTCATCTTCATGACCTCATAATTAACTTTCCATTGTGTGATCTCCTCAGGTTACAGCTCCTGATTAAAAGGTGAAAGGTTGAGGCAAAAAGTGAAGGGCAGGGAATTCCTTGATGCTTTCCCTTTTAAAGGCACTTCTTCAGAGCAGGTATGATAAATACTAAGCCTTATTCATGTTACAGGCCTGAATTAGTGCCATATGATGAGGAATTCCAATTCAAAGAGAAGGCAGGATCTGATTAAAGGAACACTTAAAAACATGCATATGCAGATGGAGAGAGGGGAAAAGTGAAATGGGAAATGGTGGAAGTTGATGCCCTCATTACGTTTTCTGTAAATAAGAAATATTAGGTTTTGGGGGTGGGAGGGGAGGGGGAGGAGAGCAAAGAAAAGACAATTGTTCCCTTAATTCCAAGTTCAAGAATTAGTTTGATCTGGTTTCTGGCATGCCTCTAGAGGTATGCCTCCCTCTATGAGGGAAATGGGCAGTTAAAAAGTTTGATATATAAAAAAACTCTGTGTGTGTATGGGTGTCTGTCTGTCTGTCTCTGTCTTTCTCCCTCCCTCCCTCCTTCTCTCTCTCTGTGTATGTGTACAAGGAACAAATTGACTGGGTGAAAGAAGTTGTTTCTGTTTCCAGATCCTCAAAATGGACTGGCTATCTCCCATTACTTTAAGACCAAATTGGAACCGATTTGCACGAAGCCTTTCTGCTTTGTTACCAATATGAGAGAACTCATGCTGAATATAAAGTGATGTCAGCTACAGCAAAGTTAGAAAGTGTCAAGCTTTTTCACATTTCCTCAAAGACTAGGTTGGTGTCATGGACCATGGTCGATTCAGACGTTAAGGTCTTAAAGGCTCAGCTTTACATGAAAGGCGCAAGCGTGCTTTTTGATTCTCATTTAATATGAAGTAAGTGTCCACCATCATTGAAATAAATCTACTCTTGTACATTCATAATTGTAATCCACTAATACTTCTCTGAGATACTTGCTTGATTTTTGTAAAATATCTTCTCTGATAATATCTAAAATGATGGCGCTGTATTGGTCGTTGAAGACTTGACACTTTGAAAAATAGAACCAATTTTGTTTTGTTTTGAAAAAATAGAGGAAAATGAACAAAGAAATAAATAACGGATTGAGAATGTTTATGTTCAGATATATTGACCAAATAAGAAGTTGACACCTGCTGGACCTGAAATATTTTCCTCAAATGTAAGAAAGAATATTCTATAATAACCTCAGCTTTTTCTTCTGCTGACAAATCACTGAATGTAAGAACTTGTCTTATACTGTCATCTCTTTCCTAATGGTCAAAGCAAAATATGAAGGTGGCAGTGTCTTTCTGCTTCTGTTCCAAGTTGCATGTATCTTTTAGAAGTTCTCTAACATTGCTTGCTCTACTTTAAAACTTTCCCAGGCAAGCTGCTTGTATCATTAACTCAAGTCTCTCCAATAGATATATCAGAATATCTTACCTTCTCTGGAATTCTGCTGTATTCCATTCACTTCAATGGGGGCAGAATGCTGGGAGGGTTTTTTTACCAAACAGCATTTGGACAACTTGGAGAGAAACAAGAGCAATTAATGATTACCATTGTTGCTGATCTACACTCCATCTATTTTTTAAACTGTAAATCAAATGGATATTTGCATGAATAACTTTCCTTGACATGAAGATCATGGAAAGCAACATACTTTGGGAAAAAAGAAGCATTATGAAATATAGATGATTACAAGAACAGTGTCATGCCCCTGGTGGAGACTGACTCTGAGGAAGAGGAGGAACAGCCAACAGGGAGTGGAAGTGTGACTCCAGAGGTGGTGGAGGAGGCTGGGGAAGGGCAGAGACCGGCTGAGCAATCAGAGGAGGATCCAGGCCTATCCACTATCCACCCTAGGGCACGTAGGGAGGAGAGGATCAGGGAAAAGTGAGGTCTACTCAGGAGGAGATTACTATGATCCTCCTCATGGCTTGCAGCGGGATATAAGTGTGTAACTGAGTAGTCAGAATTGCTGAAGTCAAATTTAGTGTTCCTTTGAAAGAGGCTTATCTTTGTTGGCGTTCTTCCCATTGACTTTCCTCGGTTATCTTCCTGGAATGTATGATTAATTATCTTGGCTTGCTTTGGAACTCTCGTCAATGTGGTTTGTTTTTGGTTACCTTTTGCCTCATTATTTACTTTTGTGACTTTAAACTGTGCCTAATAAAACAGTGAAGTTAAGTTGAAGGCATTACCGGACTTTAATGTATGTTTTGGGTTTTGGCTTATTTTGAGAGACTACAGGTCATCACAAACAGGATGGGCTACTAACAATGGGGAAAAATTCAGTCTAGAAAAACAAAGAGAAAGAAGGGTTATGTTTTAGAATCTAGATCAGGGTTCACCAACTGTTTGGACCTCAGGGACCACCAAACTCATAATTTTAATCCCAGAGACCACTAACTGGTTCTGTAGGTGTGGCCTAATTTGTGGGTGTGGCTTGGTGGTCATGTGACTGGCTGGGCATGGCTTGTATGTAAATATTGTAAATATTTATATAAATATTGATTTTTTTATAAAAAAAGAGCAACTTTTATCCAAAATCAAGCAAAGTAGGCAGGCAGATTGAGTTGCTCACAGAATCACAGATTCAGAAATCTATCATTCAGAAATCTGTCTATCTGCCATTGGCTAGCTCAGTCTGTCATATAAAATTTGCTTGCAAGCAAACTCATAAAATTTCCTAGCAAGCAAACACACAAAATTAACTCACAACACACCATGTATGTAAATATTGAATTTTTATTTTAAAAAAGCAACTTTTATCCAAAATCAGGCAAAGCAGGCAGATTGAGTTGCTCACAGAATCATTCAGTGATCTATCTATCTATCTACCACTGGCTAGCTCAGCCTCTCAAATTTGCTTGCTGTGAGTCTGCACTGAATTTGCTTGCAAACAAACCTTCAGTCCTAAGGGAGGTTCGGCTGTGCTTAGCTAGAAAGCAAGAAATCCAACCATTTCCTGCTTTCTAGCTAATCTAAATCTCCCAGCAGAACAGTTGATGGTCAGAAAAAGGAAAAATAGCAACTTCACAGACAAGTTTTCCGGGTAAGGAGTGAGTGGGCGGGGAGGGTTCCTGCGGGCCATGTGGGCTGAGCAGCCTTGTGTTTCTGAGCAGCCTGGATTAATTGGTTTTGGGGGGCTGCTCTGGGTGTGAGATTTCTCTGTGGCCCACCAAAATTTTCTCATGGTCCACCAGTGGGCCGCAGCCCACCAGTTGACAACTGCTGATCTAGATAACATTGGGATTCTCAGAGCAATTTAATAAAGGAGTATTATTCATTAAAACAACTATCTACTGGTAGAAGAATTCCTATTGCATTAGAAAGGAATTCTAGAAAAATTGTGCTGATCAGACAATATCTACTATCTCTCATCTCTGATACTTTGGGTGCTACTTACTGTAAGTAAAATAGCTATGAGCCCTAGTGATATATTGGCTAGAATGTGGTATTGCAAGCAAACTCTGCCCACAGCCTGGAGTTTCATCCTGATGGGGCTTGAGGAAGACTTAGCTTTCCATTCTTCCAAGGTCAATAAAATGAGGACCCAGATTATTGGGGGCAACATGCTGACATTGTAAGCCACTCAGAGAGTGCTATAAGGTGCTGGTACTACTGACTGCCAAGAGCTGAATCCTCACTGGCTCAAGGTTGACTTAGCCTTCCATCCTTCTGAGGTTGGTAAAATTAGGATCTGGATTATTGAAGGCAATAGGCTGACTATAAATAGCGTAGAGAGGGCTGTAAAGCACTATGAAGCAGTATGTAAATCTAAGTATTTCTATATAAGTGTAAGCGTTATTGCTATTTCTATGATAGGAATATTAAGGAATGACGGAACAGTTGTCATTAAAAACTATTCAGATCTAGTTCCAATTCCTCCCTCAATTTGCCCAGATCTATTACAACATTTTTAAGATAGACCATTCACTTTACTATAAAGTTGATACTTGTCATGTCCCTTGTACTGGGGCATTGTGGACTTGTCTTAAAACTCTTTATGAGAATAGTGATTGTTACTTTCCAAGTGTTCATTCTTAAAAGAAGAAGAAATAATAGTTACAAAAAGGCTATATTTCAAATATTTCCTTAAAAGGAGCAAGGAAATATTTGGAAATTCTTCAACATCCTACAAGAATAATTCCCCAGATGTGTTTGTAGATTCTAGGCTCATGCCTCAAACAGTAGTTTTTCTTAGAGAACTTTTGATCTAAGTTTCAAAGATAAGAGAGTTCATATTACTTCTATAGAAAATCCCCACTTGAGTTAAGAGTCATTTTGAGGTTTTCCCTTTCCTCTTTTAAATCAGAAGACTTTAACAAGAAAATGGCCATCTTTAGGGTATGTTAGGGATTCTAATTAAGTTTAAAGTTATTACAGTCACTTAATTGTCTTTTTCCTTTGGAGGCATGCAAAAATATATCTACCAGTTCAAGATTTTTGTTTCAGACCATTTGGCACTACTTAGTGGTTGTTTGTATCTTTCCTTTTCAACAACATTGGTTCTGTATTCCATTCTTTAAGCTTCTTTTGGGGATTATTATGACCAGCAGCTAAAGATCAGATATCCTAAGAATGCCAACCTTTGCAGAAGCATCAAGAAGTGATTCAGTGAAAACTACAGCAATGTGTTCTTAGGAAACCTTGAGTTCCCCAGGCGCATCCTGGATAAGAGAGAGAAAAGAAGAAGTAAAGAAGAGCATAAGAGATAGCTTCTTTACCATTGCTATTTTCTTAGGGGTGGGATTTTACCAGTTCGCACCTATTCTCTAGAACCAGTTGTTAACATTCTAAGCAGTTCGGAGAACCAGTTGTTAGAAGAAATTACTGGCCTAATCCTGTAAGGAAGGCAGGAAGGAAACATTCTGGTGTTGCTTACAGAAACTGCCTCTCCGTTAACCCTTATTACATTCTTGGCAGGACTAGACTTCCTGTCTCAGGAACTTCTCTGGAGTTTTTTCCCTCTTTTGCTGGTACTTTGCTTGTGTGGAGTGACCATTCAAAGTTACAATAGCACTGAAAAAAGTGACTGATGACTGTTTTTCACACATGACTGTTGCAGCATCCCCACAGTCATGAGAGGCCAGGCAGGGAGATGTGTGCCTCGATGTGAATGATATTGAGTTGGCCTTGCCTACCAACTAAGCCACACCCACAGAACTGGTTGTTAAAAAATTTGAATCCCACCCCTGTATTTTCCCCATGTGATACTTAACTATAGGGAAGGGGAGAATGGTAGATCCTTGAGGAAATTCACACTTTCCATGGAGACTATTAGGATCAGTAAGGCCAGAGCTAATGTGGTACTTAGACTCTAGAACTCAATGTTCTGCAAACCCAAATATTTCATAACAGAAACACATGGATATTCCCTTCATTCTTACCCATCTCCAGACAAATGACATAAAAATGTAACCGGATGTAATATTTTGTACTTGTCAGCAGACAAGTAGAATGACTTCCTTTAGAATCAGCAGTTCACTGTAATGTTTGTTTGTTTATTTATTCATTTAAATATCCTGTCCATTTCACTATCCAAAGTGACTCTGGGTGTTTTACACACATATGCCTACATATTTTTGTCTGGGTTTGTGTAGTTTGGCTCTAATCTCAGAGTTCACCTCATTTTCTGGTTTCACACAACACAATGGACTATACACTGAGCCCATGAGCTTGGTTCACACAATCCAATTAGCTAAAATATGATTGACCAGTGTAGTTTAGTCTCTTATGTCTCTACAAACATTCCAATTTCAGACTGCCTTGGGACTCTGGATTTGTCATAGTCTGACAACAGAAGAACCATTCTGTTTGTTGGGTGCAGAGACGGGTGCGATGTCTCATTGCTTTCATCTTAATGACAAAAGCAGCTTTTGGCCATTGGACCACAAGTTCTGCCATTTTCACAGGAGTGGGTGCAACATTGAGGCTCATATAGAAAAGGAGTAGGGGCTGCATCAAGATGCCATGCTTGTGCTGTTTTTAATCTGACTACTTCCCTTTGTCCCACCTCTGTTAGAGTAAAAGGAACAAAGTGTGACATTTCTAAGGTTAGCATGATTCCCCACTCTTCCTTTGCAAGTTCTAACTTTTGAATTAGACAATACACATCTACTGATGTCAGTGTCACAATCTCTAAATGTATATTTACTTATCTACCTAATCCGAAGCTATGAAACATATTTCATGTTTGGCTGCCACACAAAGAAGGTGTTGTAAGTGGCTTCTCAGAATTCAATAAGAACTCCAATTAAAACGTTCAAAAGTGTTCTATTTCAAACCAGCCATGTTTCTCTACAATCTGCAGAATGTCGTCCTCAGCAGGATGCAGGCACAATGAAATGCAACAGCCCTGATAAAAGCAGACTGAAGGATGGACCGTTTCAGACAGCTCCATATCCTTAAGGAGTGTGGTTTAAGAGCAAACTTCTCAACTGCATTTCTTTTTCAGACCATGAACTCAGTTAAGGAATTGTCTGTCCCTTCATAACAAAGAGGCTTCATTAGTACTGGACACACTGGGTCAGCAAGCATGACCTGTGAGATCTGGAGCGACTCTAGCCAGTCCCTGGGCTAATAGTAGCATGTTCAAACCACATCAAGAATGATGAACAGTGGTGATTGATACTAGGTGGAAGTGGCAGGAAGAAGAAACTGTCCCATCAGATGGCAACCTGTCAGAATGTCGTTTTGAGCATCTAATTCATTCCATTTGATTCAGATTTCAAAATTTATCTCTGAAGTTCTATCAATTATTTAACAGGAGGCAACCAAAGGACCTTAGTCCAGTCACATGGGACAGATTGGTGAGCATCTTACTTATGCTGGGTTTCCCTCCCCGCCCCTCAGTAGGAGGATACATTTACATCATTCTGTACCAATCCATCATTTGAATTTTTAAAGGAGGCTACTTTGAATACAAAGGCTTTTCATCTAGGTATTGCCGGAAACAAAAATGATTCTGGAGATTGATGCTTTCCTTTTAATTTTGTTTGAAGTGGTACAGGGCTGATGGGTTTCCCAAAGGAAGTATCCATGGGCACATTAATTCCCATAGAAGCACATTGATAATTTATTTTACTAACTGTCCACAATTCCATTAAATTATGGGAAGTATAGAAAAGGTACAATCTGAGACTTCTACGAAGAGCTGAATATAGAATTTCAGAGTTGGAAGGGACCCCTACTCAATCAGAAGACCCTATACTCTTCCAGACAAATGATTGTCTCATCTCTTCTTAAACAGATTCTTAGATTCTTCTGAGATAGAACCAGCTAGAATTAACTCCTGGACACCAAAAGATTCTGGGTTGATTCTGCTGAATTAATGAGAAGGATGCAAAGAATCAAGTGACAATCAACATGGACCTAACAATAGATAAATTGAATCATGCTATTATAAACTTTGCCCCCCTCCCACCCAAATTTAACCATATCATTGAAATATCAAGGTAGAACCCCTTTTGGACTTTGCCGTTTTACAAATTTTCAAGTTCTCTAAATAGCTGCTAGGCATCTAAAATGATTCCATTTTCTGCCTGTATCTGGGCAACCTTGGCACGGTTCAACTTGAATCCTGCTGCTTTTGCCAACTGTGGGTTAAACCCAGAGCTTGCATATGGTGTTCCCAGCATGTATTTGACACTGCCCATGAAGGCCAGGTCTTCAGAGCCAATGCTAGCTTTGTGTGGAGATTGATACACAGCAATTAACCAAAAAGGAAAAAAGAAAGAAAGAAAGAAAGATATTCCATTCCTCGGGGAACTCCGCAAACATTATATAAAAAGTGCCCCCCCCCCATAGCTTGTATGTCTGAATAATCAGACATTTGAGTGATCCTTTCATCTCTTTCAAGAGGGTTTGTGGAGACCCTCTGAACTGGGATGACAGGATTTGGAACCTGAGATTGGGTTCTCTTTGTTTGTTATGGCCTATCATCAGTCAAATCCAGTGTGTAGGTTAATAAGGCTTAAACTTTAAAGGAATGGTGAGCACCTGATTGACAAGCCTGCAAATAATAATCCAGTGGGAAGTTTTGTGCTGGTGAACTTAAAGTGTTCATTGAGATGCGGTCTAATTTTATAGCCAATTATATTAATTCAGGAAATCTCATTAGGTAAACTAATGCCAATATCAAGGCTGCCGATCATTATTTCATGTGCATTCCCGCATGCATCTGAGATACAATTATCAGTTTAAATATCATTTGCCCTTTAAGATGGCATAGGTAATAAACTTTTCTAAAGATTTTTAAAAACAGCAAAATCAGTTGGTGGAATAATCTGCATGTGAAGTAGATAGTCTCATTAGCTTGGGTGATGTTCCGAAATATCGCATAGCTCCTAGAAGTTTTTGTTGGTAGGCGTGTGTGTTGCAAAGCATGCTTGATTTGAATGTAATTAGGAGGTTATAATAAGAGAGGCTTCAAAAATCTTCCTAGATTGGCAGAAGGCATTCTCCATCAATATAACTAAACTGTACTGCATCTGAGGACTCTAGCACTGTCTGCGTCAGGCAGCCGTTTTGTTAGGTGGAAGTAGACAAATATCCTCTCGCTCATTTAAGTTATTGTCTGTGTTTGTTTTAGCTGCTGTCCCCTTATTCAAAGAGACAAATTAGAACATGGTGAGGACACGTATTAGTAGCTATGTCCATCTGCCCTTCCCCTATCAAAATGCATTTATGGATTCAATGGAAGATGTAGGTTTTATAAGAGAAGGAAGAGGTGTAACCATTTGAGTGTATCTTTTCAGTAGCTTTTAACACAGTTTATCACAATTCTATCAATCGTAGCCATTCACTAATCATCATTATGAATCATATCAAATAATATTTATTATTAGTACTGTTGTGGAGAATGTGGTTTATGGAGGAAGAAGAAAATTATTTTCCCTCTCTCTTTGAGACTCCTGAATGAGCCATAAATTTGAATGATGGAAATGTCAAATTAGATAAAAAAATTACTTCTTCCCACATGGAAGTTTAGCTATGGAATTTGCTAGATCGGGATGAAATTATAGCCAATTGGCATATGTTTAAAATTAAAGTAAACAAATTTGGATAAAGATGGGTGGGTGTTTGTTATTTCCATTACAAGAAATATTGTAATTTGCCTCTGGATATTAGTGACTGAGTTCATGTCAGTAATGAATTAAATAATGCTGCTTGTCAGCTTCTTCTTTTCACCAAAAAGACCTGCTTCCTCCTTAGATACTGGAAACCTTTAGGAAATAAAATTTTAAAAAAGCTAATGCCCTAAGATAAATAGGGGATATAACAGTTCCAAATGGCAAATAGTTCAGTTGCTGGAATTCTTGTGACCCTCATTTCTATCTTTCTCAATAACATTTTCTAAAAAGAATTCTGTGAGAATAATGGTTTTGATTGCAGGCATTTAACAAAGAGCCTGATGTTAGTGCTTTCTTGCTGAAAACCACTTTGACTAAGGCACAACATTCCTCAATTTAAGAGCATCAGGCACAATATGACAAAGACCACCGTCAGAAACAACTGCGGGACATCACAAGGCAAAGTAAGGCAGCCCATTTATTCTTGAGGGCTGGTGGAGAATGAAAAACAGATACTAGGGAAAGGTGGTCCCTAGGCTGTAAAATTTGAGCCTTTTCATTCCCTGACCAGGGATTTGCCATTATTTTCATATTTTAGTCATAGGATTGAGACCAGCAAATGAGATATTAGGACTCTAGATCTGCTAACTTTTACATTTTGTTTATTGTAAGACTTCTGAGTTGCATTATTGTTGACACCTGTATAGTTGTATAAACAGGAAATCTCCATCTGTTCATGCTTATTATTCTTTCCCCATCTCTCTCTCTCTCTCTGTTAAATGTTTCCATTTTGTCTCTCCTAGGCATCCAACCATCCTTCCTCTGCAAGATATCTTGAAGTAGATTGATATGGGCTGATGATATTAAGAGAAAGAGAGAGATTATAAATAATCTCTATACATATGATATAGTACAAGGAATCCAAAGCTTAACTATCCCCAAGGATCATTGTGAAGTTTTTATCACTGGTTCTGAGGCTACTAAAAAGAAAGTATGCTGTTTTTTTTCATTCATTCATTCATTCATTCATTTTTAAACTTCTAAGCTGATATTTTTTCAGCATGGAAATGTCAAAGGATAGCATGGATATATGCTAGCATGGATGATTATATAGCATATCCATTTAATTAAAGGATAAAATAAATTTAAAAGTACAGTAGACTGAATAAATGACACAAACTATGTATAAATTCAATTAACTATATACTAGCTACGTTTAGTAGCTATTTCAAAATAACTACAATAGCATTCTCTAAACCACCTCACTATTGATTAAATACACCATGTATTATTCTAAACTTGTATAACCTTGATTTGCTAAATGTTTTAGTGAATGCGTTTATACATTGTGGTAATTAATAGTTAATTTGAATAACTACATCATCAGCAAAGTAAACCAAAATAAAACAAAGCATATTATGAGAACATGGAATTCTATTCTAAGATCATTTTATAAAACGTTAAAAAACCTTTTTTTTTTCAATTTTTATCAGGATATAGTTAAAAATAGAAGTGACCACCTGAAACAGCTGGCCTAAAAAACAGAACTGGTGATTATATGCCAAAACCTCTGCTTTTTTCCTTTATCACCATTGATTCCTTTAGCTTCTGTTAGTGATCACAGAAAGCTTCAGGCCAACCTGCTGGTTTCATTTGAAGAATTACAAAATTCAGTTGCCATATTAAAAGGCATATTGAATTGGGACTTTTGATCTTGGGAAACTATGGCCCAGCTTAAGGGAAAAAATGTTGAAAGGCAGAATATTTGAAAATCATTAGCTAGGACTAGGGCATTCAGCAATATGCAGTAAGTAAACAATAATTAATTAACAGTATCCTTATAATTGGTTCTGGTATGATCATTCAGCTTTGAAATTATGAAGGCAGGATACTGATTAACCAGTTAAATTGCTCCTATAACTAGCTAATCCAAGGTATCTTCTGTGCACCGATTGCTCCAGTGACTGCCATGTGACTATAAACAATGGAAAGCAGCAGAAAACATGGCGTACACATTTCTATTTTAATGCTTCAAAAACAGCGGCAAGAAGCTTCTGTTTACACATGTCCAGCTCTAGAGTAGGACAGGGCATTCTAACATGACCATGACCAGTAGCCTAAACCCTACATTTCTTAATACTTTCCTCAGACCATCCATAGCAATAATAATATTCCAGTAAAGATTTGCTAATGTAAGCAAGGCAAGCTTGATAACTGAATCTCCCTACCTCATACTTTAGGAAATGCAGATAATGCTTGATTTACGACTCGTCACTTAGCAACTGTTTGAAGTTACAACAAACCTCGTCCCACCCCAAAGCTACTTATGACTTGGTTTCAAAGTTCCAACAGTCCCCTCCCCTGAAATCATGTGACCACATTTTAGGGGCTTGGCAACTGGCTTGCATTTATAGCTGTTTGCAGTGCTCTGTGGTCCACGTGGCTGCAATTTTTAAAGTTTTTTACCGAAAACTGCCATTGATGTCCCATTTTAGACAAAAATGCTCCATGGCGCCCATGGTTCACTTCACAACCATGGGATTTGCTTAATGGCTGTGGCATTTCCTTAAGGACCACTGCATTGACTTCATGACCACTGCAAAAAAAATAGTCATGTGATGACCTGATTTAGGGCTGTCACAATTTAAAACCATAATGGGCAGGCTCAATTACAGTCATAAGTCTTAAGACTACCTTTTATGCAGAACTGAACATTTCCAGTGATTCTAAACAGGAAAACATTGCAGAGATACCTATGCAGTGACAGAGGATGTTTTAGCAAGGTATTCCAAGCTCGTGGTGATGTTTCTGATGATTTTCCAAAATGCCTGTGGTTCAGTTACAATTGCCATTTGTACAGCAAAACCCTCTCTGTTTTTATGTGCTTGTTTGCTTCCACAACTATAGAAAGCAATTGGAAGTGCTGAGAAATATGGATAGTAAAAAATAGAAAAGTGTCTGTGTATAAGTGGAGATGTTTGCGCAAATAAAGATGCCGTTAGGATATGGAGAGTTTGATGCCACTCATTTATGGATAAAATAAGGAACCAGTGTGTTTCTTGGTTATTTGAATTTTTAGAATGCATTTAGAAAATATCTCCTATTATTTATTCCTTACGTGTACATGTGTGTTTGTGTCTCTCTGTGTGTATACAAACACATCAGAAAGAAACTTCTCCCACCCCAAGCTCCATTCATCTTGTAATAATTTTAACTAATTTACAGTACAGTGCCATCTTCTGGTCACCACAAATCTCTTTCAGACTGTGAGTGATTTATGCATAAAAATGTCTTCTTAAGACTCTTTATTGTGCTGTCAATTAACATGAAAATGTGCTGGATATATCAACAGCTAGTAAATGCAAAAAAGCAATCACTGATTACATTGTGTTATAATTTGTATATAATTAATGAAATGTTAATATTCTATTTGAGTTTAGGATAGAATTACCACTTTTAATTAACCCAGGGCTTAATATAGTACCCCAAAATACTTTGAGGAACAGCACCTAAGGATCTCCAAAAACTGCCATGAAATTATAAAATGTAATGTTATAGAAGGAGGAAATTATTATTACCTTTATTGTCAGAGTACAAATGTGTACAATGAGATTGGCTGAGCCTCCCTTCGTGCACCCTCCCCCAACCTAACTCAAAGTGAGGACAGAAGTCCCTAACTCAGTCCCAATCTTATTACACTATCTGACCTTGTTGCACAACGTGCAGGCCCCGCAAATCTGTCATACTATGTTGACATGAAATTATTTTCCATTCAGATGTCTGACAGCCCACGGGTAGAAACTGTTCTTCAGCCTGTTGATGCAGCTGGCTATGCTTCTATATCTCCTACCCGATGGTAGGAGAATGAAGAAGTGCTGACTGGGATGTGAGTCGTCCCTGAGGATTTTCCTCACTCTTCCAAGACAGCAAGCCCTAGCATGTCATCTAGTGGTATCAGGGAACAGCCTACAATGTTTTGTGCTGTGCTCAGCACCCTCTGTAATGTCTTTCTATTTGCAGCTGTCAAGCCAGGATACCACATAATATGAAGTATGTGGCTAAATGTCAGCTCTTTAAGGTAGGGCATATCAGGAAACAGACACTGTACAGATTACAGGAAGGCTGTTTTTATTATTATTATTATTATTATTAACAATATAACATCTAATATTATTTTAATTTCGGTTTGGATCCATTCACTACATTGGGGAACCTAGCCCCTGTTGTCAGCTCACTCTCTCCCGCAGCTTGGGGGAAAAAACCTTGCATTCTTGTTTCCAATGTGGTGCCAGAGCAGAACTGGAATATTAATAGTTAAGGATGTTCACTCTATATGGGGAATTATTCTTAGAAAATTACTGTTTGAAAGTGGATCATTCTGAAATGTTCTGAATAGGCAAAAATTAGTAATCAGAGAACGAGGTAAGGAGTATTTGTTTCCCTCAGAAGACCATATTTGAAATGAACTACAGTTTGAAGCAATCTGCTAAATCTGTATATTTTTATGAAAGCCTGAATTTTATAAAACATCATCTGTCTCTCACTGGTTCCCTCCACATTAAGGAAAACTGGGACCAAAGCAAAGTCTGCACAAGTGGTGCTTGAAACAACAGGCCATAATTAAGCACCAGGTCTACCTGGAAACTACATGGAGAATCTATTTTATAGTGAGAAGAATTCTGAAATTGGAATTGACCACTTAAGCCATGAATCTCACAGGGCAGGCAGGGCTCAAAATGAAAGCCTTTCCGGTTGTTTCCATAGATCAGGGATGTCGAATCTTGGCAATTTTAAGACTTGTGGACTTCAACTCCCAGAATTCCAATCAGAGAAATTCTGGGAATTGAAGTCCACAAGTCTTAAAGTTGCCAAGATTCAACACCCCTGGTCTAATACTGTCTATGAAAGAAAAACTATCATTCTCTGTTCCACTGTTACCATGCTGTGACTCCAGGAAGTGTATTATAACTTTCACCAGCAATCTGCTTTCCTATAACCAATAGGACTTTCCTATAGATGACACTAGTTCACTACTTAAAAAATTTGCTATACAGGTAGTCCTCAACTTATAATCACAATTGAGTCCAAAATTTCTAACCAAGACAGTTGTTAAATGAGCTTTGCCCCATTTTACAGCCTTTCTTTTCACAGTTGTTAAGTGAATCACTGCAGTTATTAAGTTAGTAACACTGTTATTAAGTGAGCATGGCTTCCTCATTGACTTTGCTTGTTGGAAGGTCACAAAAGGTTAGTACAGCATCCTGGGACACTTGTACTCCTCATAATTACATTCTGGTTGCCAAGTGTTTGAATTGTGGTCACATGATCACAGGGATGCTGCAATAGTCCTTGTGTGAAAAATGGTCATAAGTCTTTTTTTTTTCCAGTGACATTGTAACTTTTAATGATCACTAAACGAATGGTTGCAAGTTGAAGGCTACCTGTGGTGCCCTCTCTTAAGCTTCTTTCTCAAAACTAAACATCTGTTATTACTCAAACAACCATTGCACTGTTATCTTAAGATATGCTGGAGAACTGCTAGAGAATTCTCAGGAAAATGCTGTGAACATAATATACTTAGACTTCAGCAAGGCATTTGACAAAGTAGACCCCAATCTACTTCTTGGTAAGCTAGAGAAAAATGTGGGATAGGCAGCATCACCACCACATAGATTTGTAACTGGTTGACAAGCCATAATCAATGAGTAGTCCTTAATGTACTACATCTACATGGAGAAAGTAAGCTGTGGGTTGCCACAGGGTTCCATCTTAGGGTTACCTTTAGAGCTAGTACTCTTCAATATCTTCATAAATGACTTAGATGAGGGAATAGAAGGGGTACTCATCAAATTTGCAGATGACACTAAGTTGGCAGGGATAGCCAACACCAGAAGACAAGCTCAGTGTCCAAAAGGGTCTTGACAGACTTGAACAATGGGTTGTATCCAACAACATGAAATTCAATGTGGAGAAAAGCAAGATTTTACACTTAGGCAGGGAAAACCTAAGTACAGTTTAGACAAAACTTGGTTCAAAAACAGTAACTGTGAGAGGGACCTTGGAATCCTAGTGGACAATCACTTAAATATGAGGTCAACAGCCATATTAGCTAATACAATCCTTGGTTGTATAAACAGAGGCATAGAATCAAAATCATGTGAAGTATTAGTACCACTTTATAAAGCCTTAGTAAGACCACAACTGGAATACTGCATCCAATTTTGGTTACTACATTACAAAAAAGATGTTGAGACTTTGGAAAAGTGCAAAGAAGAGCAACTAAGGTGATTGAAGGGCTGGAGATGAAAACATATGAATAAATAGTTGCAGGATTAGGATTTGGCTAGTCTAGCGGGTAAAAGTACTAGTGGAGACATGATAGCAGTATTCAGTATTTGAGAGGTTACCACAAAGAGGAGAGGGTCAATTTATTTACTAAAACACCTGTAGGCAGGACAATAAACAATGGATGGAAACTAATCAAGGAGAGAAGCAACCTGGAATTAAGAAAAAACTTCCTGACAATGAGGACAATTAATGGCTAGTTCAGATGTTGTAGGTGGTTCATCACTGAAAGTTTTTAAGAAGAGGCTGGATGGTCATGTCTGAAATAGTATAGGGTCCTCCTGCTTGAGCAGGGGGTTAGACTAGAAGACCTCCAAAGTCCCTTCCACTCTATTCTGATTGATTTATTTTATAGGTCTATTGATCTCTGGATATAATTGAAATAATAAAAATCTCTCCAAAAGATTTTTTGGGAAGTGCAGCAATCAGGTACAAAAATTGAATTTTTCAAGGGAACAGTTTTTAATGTCCATATCATGCAAATGTCAATCTCTCAAGAGATTGATATTCCCATGGCAAAATTACATCCAAAATTAATGGTGTTAATGCTGGGCATCTGTTTGCAATACTCAGACAAAACTAGAAGACATATATTGCTCCCTGAACTGTAAATCCATTCTGGCCTTATTTTGGACAAATCTTGAGATTCCCAGTCTATTCAATTTCTTTATTACTTGATAGATTACAACCTAATTATCTTTGTTGGAAAGAATGTCAGTAGCCCAGCATTTTGTGTCCTGAGATTCCCAATAGTGCTTTCAACTTCTGGAGGTTTAGGATTATGACCAAAATGTCAACAGTCACTGTTTAATCGTGCATTGATTCCAACGAAACACACTTAAAAACTCCACTGCTAAGCAAACACACTCGAGGCTGTTGCTTAGACATCAAGTCCTCCTAAAAGCAGTCAGGTGTGCAGCTCAAGTACAGCGCAAGCCGCCTTCAGATGGAGCCTGCCATGCATGCAGATTTACCCAGAGCAAGTCAGGCTGAAACCAGGGAGGGATTTATCTGAGAAATGCTCATCAGGTCAAGCTGCTCAGTCTGTTTATACTCTAGCCAAGGCTAATGTTAATCAGAACTGGAGTCCCACTGAATTCTCCTTTCTTTGTGAGATTATAAACTCAATTCTCTCATCATTATCAGTTTTATCTTTAACTGTTTCTCTTAATTATGTGGAATGAGGCACTCTGAAAGAAGAAAAGCGCAAACACGGCTTCTGTGGTATAATTATTGTAAGCAGTTCACGTCTAAATTTTGTGAATAGCAGTCCCCTGATCTCCTAGAAGATATGGAAGATTGAGACATTCATATTCCTCTCACAGATGACACCTATCTTTGCCCTGCTGCTACTTTTTCAACCCTGTCCATGGCTGTTTTCTTCTGAGTTGCCTGTGAGGTAGGGGGACTAAGGGACATTATTTGTGTGTGTGCTCCTCCCTATGTGGACGAGTTCAGTTTGTAGCTGCAGAGAAGAAGTGGATCCCTTGCACACCTCATATCAATGTGTTAATACACAATTACATATTCTCCATCTCAATTGTGACTGGAAAGCTCAGCAGAAGTCTGGGCCTAGTGCCCGGAAGTTGTCATAGTCTGGATAAGAGGAATAGGCTTCTGATCATTTTGAATGTTGTTTTATCTCATATAGTATTTAGTTGTTCAGTTTGGTGTCGCTAGTCCACAGAGAGTCCTGAACTTATCACCAATCACTTAGTGATTCCAGCAGTTCTACCTGGAAAATATTCGAATGCCCAAATTCAAAAATCTGATTTTATTTATTTATTTTTTTAGTCAATTGCTTACAAGATAATAGGTATAAGTAAAAACATAGTTATGAATACATGGATACATATAAGAAAAATAATATACATACATACATACATACATACATACATACATACATACATACATACATACATACATACATATAAAGAAACATTAGGGACAGGGACAGTAGGCAATTGGTGCGCTTATGCACGCCCCTACAGACCTTTTAGGAAAGGGATGAGGTCAATAGTAGACAGTCTAAGATTAAAGTTTTCGGGATTTGGGTAAAAAACCACAGAGTCAGGTAGAGTATTCCAGACATTGACCACTCTGCTGCTGAAGTCGTATTTCCTGCAATCAAGTTTGGTGCGATTAACCTTGAGTTTGTATCTATTGTTTGACCTTGTGTTGTTATGGTTGAAGCTGAAGTATTCATTGACAGGTAGGACATTGCAATGTATGATTTTATATACTATACTTAGATTGGACCGAAGGCAGCGTAGTTCTAGGTTTTCAAGGTCTAGAAGTTCGAGTCTGGTGGCATAAGGTATTCTGCAATGAGTAGCGGAGTGGAGAACTCTTCTTGTGAAATATTTCTGGACTTTCTCAACTGTGTTAATATCAGATACATAATGTGGGTTCCAGACTGATGAGCTGTATTTGAGTATTGGTCTAGCAAATGTTTCGTATGCTCTAGTTATTAGTGTAATATTACCAGAGAAAAAGCTCCTCACAGTCACATGATCACACTTTGGGGCCCTTAGCAACCAGGCCACATTTACGGCTGTTGCAGCATCCCACAGTAACATGACTGCATATTACAACAGTTTTGCTGAAAACTGGCAAACCGTACCCATAGCGAATCATTGATTTGCTTAACAACCGCAGCAAAAATGGTGGTAAAATCAGGTGAGTCACATGACCAACCCATCTTACAATTGTTACGGCCATGATGGGCAATCTCCATTATGGTTGTAACTCAAAGACTACCTGTACAACAAATAAGCATTCTCACTACCTGTTCATTGAAGTAACTTATTCTAAGGTTGAAAAATACTGGCAATACCACCATTCCCTGCTCATCCTGTGTGACATCTCACTTTAGTGCAGTGAAGATTTGTTGCTGTACATTCTCTGAATGTGAACTAAACTCATTTAAAATGCATGCAATCTAGCCCATATTTAATTAGTTTGCTAACTAGAATGTCATGGGGCAGTTTGTCAAATGCTTTGCTGAAAAGAAATATATTCTATCTGCCAAATTCCCATGCTCTGATAAAGAAATAACTTGAACAACAACAAAAAATTGAAAGATTCTTTCTAAACAATTCCATGCTGACTAGTAATCCTCGGAGATCAATCTCTTTAGGATCAACTTTGGAATCTTCTTACGTATCAGTATCATACTGACCAGTTTATATAGGTACCTAGCTCTTCTAAATTTCTTCTTTTTAAAGTTCGGAAGAGAACCTCCTGGTATTCACCCACTATCCTGGTAGTCCAAGATAATAGATTGAAGTCCAGTCAGATGCACATTTATGACAACAAACAAACAAACCAAAAAAACCCTTTGCTGCTGGAAACATCTGCTTCCTGAAGTCAGAGAAAAGACAGCTCCAAAAGCATGCAGAAAATGTGTAAAATCCAGCAAACTTGCCAACGAGTTTAGAGGACATTGCAAAGACATTTGGACACCAGCACTAATTGTAGGCTGACAAATCACACACATGAAATACAGTCTTTCTATGTTTGCTGGCTTGTATCTAGTGCATCTATTTGTTATGTTTTATTTTATGTTTGTGGAGTCTTCTTTAACTCGAATAATTTTATTTTGATCTTTCAATATTTCAATTTAGTATCCTAACCACTGTTCTGAAGCTCAGTTCCACGAAGTCCAGGACACCAAAGAAAGGCCAACCAGAATTTTCTGATAAATTATGCAAAACCTCATTCTTGTTTTGCCAAGAGTTAAGTCTTGAGAGATAAAGGAAGTGAATTAATTATTTCAAACATATAAGTTAAGTTAACCATAACCATAACCATAACCCAGATCCAGACCTAGACCTAGACCTAGACTTAGACCTAACCCTTAACCCAACATTTCATACAAAACTCTTTCCATTAAAGCATCCAGAGCACAGCAAGAACATAGAATATAGAATAAAAGGGTTGGACAGGGCCTTGGCAGTCTTCTAGTTAAACCCCTTGTTCAAGTGGGACAATTCAGGGCAAATGGATCTCAGGTCTCTTCTTAAACATCTCCTGTGTTGGAGCACCCACAACTTCTGGAGGCAAGTTGTTCCCCTGGTTAATTGTTCTCACTGTCAGGAAATTAGTTTTTAGTTCTAGTTGGACCTTTCTTTAATAATTTTCCATCCATTACTTCTTGTCTTGCCCTTAAGTGCTTTGGAGAATAGATCAACCTGCTCGTATCTGTGAGAGCAATTCAAGGACATCTCAAGGACTCATCATACTTTTTTCTGGAACTCTGAAATCTTCTATCTAAGATTATCCTCAGGGCATTTCTATTAGACAAAACGGGAAAGGAAGAGGAATGGAAGGGAGAGAAACCAAAGATTCTCACATTTTTCCAGCCAAAATATTATAAAATGGAGAAGTCATAACTAACACTCTCAGATCATCTTAACAGGGAATAAATAAAACAAAATATGTTTGTTTTTCTCATGACATTTCATATGGAAATGGGTGGGTGGCTCATCATGACTCTTCTCTGAGTGTCTATTGTTAGGAATAATGGGAATATTTTAAGTGAACTGTCCAGAGATAGCTGATCATGAATATTCCCTGGGGGAGGGGGAAGAGAACTACTGCTAGAAATGGGGGAGCCTGGGGTGCAAAAAATGGTATATATATATATATATATATATATATATATATATATATATATATATATATAAAATATATATAGCAATTGTTGGTTTTGGCTCGCATTTCAGTTTACTGAGTCAAATGCATACAGATATTCTTTTCCAGAATTTATAGCAAGACAAAAAAATATGGTCCCTATCAAATACTTCTCTTCCAAGAGTGTTCAGGTAAACAATAAATAAGCAATTTTTTGGCACATCCAGATCCTTCTATATTTCTCAATGTACCTTGAAGCCAACAAGAAGAATCTTCTCTGATATGATGCCCTCAAGATAAGCAATCAGATGAGAGAATGGTTGAGCCAGAGAGTACACTCAGCTCTTTGGAATGGCATGTCCAAGGAACAAATGATGACCCCCACAAACCTCAGAACAATGGCACACAGATACAGAGCATTTCAGATCAAAAGGAGTGCAGTTACTGCCTTGTATACATCAATGGCTTACATAGGCTTTAAACAGACCATTATGACCACCCAGTGGAATGAAATTGCTTCTCTAAGTGATACTTGTGTTTGTCTTTGGACCTTTTTCAGGTGCTGTTAGCACACAGCCGCATTATCTGTTGCTTACAGATGGATCCTGAGCTATATGGTTTCTAGCCCTGCAATGGGCTTAACAATCCTCTGATCTCATCTTAATCACTTGTACGTTTATCTGTCCAATTCTGACGTGCTTGATAGTAGATCCTGTGTTTTAGTTCCAGAAACATTTATTTACCCCTTTTAGAAATGCATCCCTATCTGTTAAAGCAATCTCTCCCCTCCCTCCATATTTTTGGATACACATCACACACAGGCAGACACAACTAAAAAAAAAAACCCACATCAGATGATCTTCTAACACTAACAAGTGTTTGTTTCTAAAGCAAAAGGGTCTTGTCTGGCAGAGGAGGACGTAATAGAAGAAAACCAACCAGGTTGGGTGTCAGCCTTAACTACCCATTGATATTATTCTTATCCCTAGTGGTGATGGCTAAGACGAAAACTGAGAAAGAGTTCATGCCAGTGATAGGAAGACTTAATCATCCCTGAGATGTTACTTAATCATGCATGTGGTTCACTTCTTGTTTGGTTAGTGCCAATTTCAGTGGGACGGTTCCAGGGTTTCAGGGACACAGCTGATTTCATGTGGAGAATGTAAAAAGGTTCTGCTTCATAAAACAGGAATTGCCTCTCAACAAGCACATGTGGTACAATTTGGCCTCCTGTGACTTCTAGTCATTTTTTCAGAGTCTTTGTTCATCTCCTCACCTGATACAGGGGTATTGGCATACACTGCATACAACCATGTACTTTACCATTAGATTATCCTTTTCCTTGGTCTTAATCAATCAGGTGATTGCCCTTACCCTCATATTTACATATCTATTTGATTTATATTGTATCTCATCTTTGGTACAAACTTCAAGAAGCTGTACATAATGCTGCCTTTATTTATTTTCTTGACAATAAAAACCCTGTGAGGTAGATTGGATGCCTAGCCCAAAGTTACCCAAGAAAGTTCTGTGGATTTATTTCTAGAGGTAGTCCTTGACTTACAACCGCAATTAAGCCCAACTTTTTTTTTTGCTGCTAATTGAAACATTGGTTAAGTGAGTTTGCTCCATTTTAAGACCTTTCTTGCCACAGTTGTTAAATGAACTGCAGTTGTTAGTAATACAGTTGTTAAGTGAATCTGGCTTCCTAATTGACTTTGTTTGTCAGAAGGTCGCAAAAGGAGAATCACATGATCCCCGTATGTGGCAACTGTCATAAATATGAGCCAGTTGCCAAGCATCTGAATTTTGATCATGGGACCGTGGGGATGCTGCAATAGTCATAAGTGTGAAAAATAGCCATAAGTCACTTTTTCAGTATCGTCGTAACTTTGAAGATTCACTTAGAGCAGCCAAAAAAGCTAATGCAATCCTAAGTTGTATTAACAGAGGGATACAATCAAGATCAAGGGAAGTACTAATACCACTCTATAAAGCCTTAGTAAGACCACACCTAGAGTACTGCATCCAGTTTTGGTCACCACATTATAAAAAAGATGTTGAGGCTCTAGAAAAAGTACAGAGAAGAGCAACCAGGATGATTAGGGGACTGGAGGCTAAAACATACAACGAACGGTTGCAGGAACTGGGCTTGGCTAGTCTTGTAAAGAAAAGGACCAGGGGAGACATGAGAGCGGTCTTCCAATATTTGAGGGGCTGCCACAGGGAGAAAGGGGTTAAGCTATTTTCTAAAGCACCTGTAGGCCAGACAAGGAATAATGGATGGAAACTGAATAAGGAGAGATTTAACCTGGAAATGAGGAGAAACTTTCTGACAGTGAGAACAATCAACCAATGGAACAGCTTGCCCTTGGAAGTTGTGGGAACACCATCACTCGAGACTTTCAAGAAGAGATTCGACTGCCATTTGTCAGAAATGGTGTAGGGTCTCCCGCTTGGGTGGGGGGTTGGACTAGATGACCTATAAGGTCCCTTCCAACTCTGATTATCTGTTATCTGCTATCTGTAACTGAATGAACTATTGTTAAATCGAGGGCTACCTGTGTTGCTTGTGTTCCTGGATAATGTGTGGGTGAAACCAACATGAACCAATATTAATTAGCCTCAGAAAATCACATTTTAGTGTCCTGAAGGAGATGAATTAACTCCATATGTTTTGACATGCCCCTCAACTTTTGGGGGCCAATGAGCATATTGGGAATTTTGAGGGCAGGTGAGAATATTCATGCAAGATGTTAGCCAAATTAGCCATGGCAAGTGTGGGTCTGTCACAAATACCCTTTTTTGTATATGGCAAATTGGTGAAGTTCCCAAAGAATTCTTTCCTTGTCATTCTCAGATTGTCTTTTCTGTTTTTTGCTCCTTGGCAGGGAGCGCTGAAGAGAACATGAGGTGATGTGTTGGTGTCATGGAGTGGCCAAGGTTAAAAATGTTTATTCTATGTTCTCATTGTTTAGGGGAATTAGAGAGAGTTTAAAGGGTCAAAAAAGGACACGGCAAATGTTGACTTTGTCCCTTAATTTAACTAAAGAGTAACTAAAATGTATATTTCTGCTTTTCAATTTCAGCAGTGTGCTCTGAGCAGGCCTGGCTCATGGTCTGCAGATTGTGTTTCCCTGAGTTTAGTGCAATGTGAATCCAGCAACAGATTGGATGCATCAATGTCTTGCACTATGAACTATTCCTGTCCTGAGGTATCCACAAAATCCCTGAGATATCTCAGGTTCACTATGCTTTTTTTAAAAAAAATTCTGCCTTTGAATCAGTGTTGCCTTCTGGTGACTGCAGGTTTCTTGGCAAATTTTTTGGGTTTGCTCTTGCCTGCTTCCTAGGGCTGAAAGAAAGTGACTGGCGTAAGGTCTCCCAGCTGGTGTTATGCCAAAGGTGGGACAAGCACTCACAGTCCTCCAGTTTCTAGTCTGGTACTTTAATCACTACATCAAATGTTTTGTATTTGGCACGCAGGGAATCAGAGACAGAGGCAGAGCTAAGGCTAACAGACTTTATTTTGCCACTTAGTAACCTCAGCCAGCTTGCCGCCGCTTGAATCGGCTGCCGGCTGACAGGAGCGAACAGCTGAGCCCGCTTGACAGCTCCCTTTTTATAGCGAGCTGTCAAGCGGCTCAGCCAATCAGAGGCTGCTCCGGTTCCCGCTTTACCAGCAGACCGGAGTGAAGACTATTAGCTACAACACCCCTTCCCCCCAGTAATGCGCATGCGTAGCGTTCCAGATAGGCGGGCCGGCGCCACGCTCTTTCGGATCTTTGCAGTATGGCTGGTGCCATCGACGGGGAAGGATCAGCCCGGGCGCTGCTGTCTTCAGTCGATGCTGGAACCTTTCTCGGGCTGGTTCCTTCGGTCAGCCAGGCATCTTCCTTCGGCAGCAGGAAGGTCTCGCTGGATGGCAGGGTCCTCGCGGCTGCAGGCGAAGCATCTCTTGTGGGTAAGTCTCTTGCGAGCAGCCATTGTTCGGGAGGTGGGTTGTTTTCGTTGGTCCTGGCTGCTTCATTGGTATCTAGGGGTGGACCAGCAGGAGTCTTCCATCGGCTTCTCAGCTGGTCCACATGCCAGCGCCATAGTCTTTCATCGGTTAATCGTACCCTGTAAGACTTTGGGCCTGCTATTTTCTCTACCCAGCCTGGCAGCCATAGGGGATTCCCAACATAATTTCGGGCGTAGACCGGGTCCTCTAGATTAAAACCCCTTGATCTGCTATGGGAGTCTAGGGGTGTGCTAGGAGCATAGGTTGGGTGAAGTCTGTCCAGCATTGTCCTAAACCTCCTTCCCATCAGGAGTTCTGCTGGGGATAGGTTAGTCTGGGCATTTGGAGTGGCATGTTGTGTTAGGTGGTATAGGGCTATCCTTTCAGACCAATTTTCCCCAGTCATTCTCCCCAGGGCTTCCTTTGCTGACCTTACAGCCCTTTCTGCTCTCCCATTAGCTACTGGGTGGAAAGGAGAAATTAGGGCATGTCTGATGCTCCTCTGGGCTAAGAACAGTTCAAAGGGAGAGGAAGTAAATTGTGGGCCATTATTTGACACCAGGGTGTCAGGATACCCATGTGTCTCAAAAAGAGCATCAAGCACCCTGGTGACTTCTTCAGTGGTAGTGGGCTTAAGAAGAGCTAATTCTACCCATTTGGAGTAGGAATCCACTACAACTAGGAAGGATTTACCTTGGAATGGTCCTGCTATGTCAATGTGGACCCTGGACCAAGGAGTGTTTGTGTCCCCCCATTCACTAGTAGTGGCAGCCGGGGGTGCAAGTCATGATAATTGGCATGCTTGGCAGCCCTGTACCTTTTTGGCAATCACCTCATCAATCCCTGGCCACCAGACATAGCTTCATGCTAGGGCCTTCATCCTAGTAATGCCTGGGTGCCCCTTGTATAGAACATCTATAATACGAGGTCTTAGGTCCCGAGGGATGACCACCCTATTTCCCCACAGCAAACAGCCCTTTAGTACATTCAACTCTAGGTGGTGAGCTTTGAAAGGGCGGAGATCCACTGGCACAGGGTCCCTGGGCCACCCCCTCCTCACCCAGTCCAAAACTTTATTCAGGTGGGGGTCCTTGGAGGAGGAGTGAGCGATGTTATTGGCATTCAGTGGTAATTGCAGATCCTCAATTAGGAAAGTAGTTGCTGTGGATGCCGGATCTTTTACATAAATAGGTAATGGGCATCTGCTTAAAGCGTCTGCATGAGCTACTTGCTTCCAGGTCTATAAAGCAATTTGTAATTGTATGCTGATAGAAAAATGGCCCACCTAGTCATTCTGGGAGACATAATTTGTGGGCTGGGCTTATCCCCTGCTAATATACCAAGGAGAGGTTGGTGATCAGTGACTAGCTCGAAATGGTGGCTGTACAAGTATTCATGAAATTTCTTAACTGCAGCTACTGCAGCAAGGGCCTCTTTGTCAATTTGGGCATAATTTCATTCTGTTTTAGAAAGTGTCCTTGAAAAATAAGCTATAGGAGCTTCTTGCCCATTGGATAGTCTGTGCCCCAAAACTGCCCCTATACCATAAGGAGAAGCATCACACACCAGTACCAAAGGAAGGGCCTTGTCAAATTGCATTAGAACAGAATCTGAAGAAAGTAGGGTTTTGACAGCCTTAAAAGAGGCTTGCTCCTTTGTTCCCCATGACCATACAGCATTAGAGTTCAACAGTCTGTGTAGAGGTTCAGCTATGGTGGCTTTGTGAGGGAGGAATGAACTGTAAAAATTAAGTAAATCAAGAAAAACCTGTAACTCAGTCTTATTTGTGGGGTTGGAGCATCTTGGATAGCTTTGACTTTAGATTCAATTGGATGAATTCCTGAAGAGTCAATGTGATAACCCAAAAAATCAAATTGTGAAATAGCAAAAATGCATTTTTTCTTATTAAGTTTGAGTCCCATATCTTGGAAACATTGTAAGACTTTTTGCAATTGTTGTAAGTGTTCCTGAGGGCTATCTGAAGCAATAAGAATGTCGTCAAAATAGGGAATGACCCCTGGTATGTAGTATAGTAATCTTTCCATAATTGATTGGAAAATACCAGGGGCTACACTAATTCCAAATTGGAGGCGTTTGTACTTAAAAGCACCCCTGTTCGTTATAATGGTTTGCGCCTGTGCAGTTTGTTCATCTACTGGGAACTGTTGGTACGCTTGTGTCATATCAAGTTTTGTAAAAATGAAACTTTTGCCCAGGCTATGTAACAAATGTTGTATAATGGGCACTGGGTATGTGTTGGGTTGAAGCCCCCTGTTAATGGTCGACTTGTAGTCTGAGCAAAGGCGAATTGAACTATCTTGTTTAAGGGGTATGACTATGGGTGTTTCCCATTTGGAGAAATCAATGGATTCTAGCACTCCTTGAGCTATCAGTTTGTCCAATTGGGCATCCACTTTTGCACATAAGGCCAAGGGAATTATCCTTGGTTTTAGTCATATTGGAGTCACTTGGGGATCTATGTTTAGAGAAATGGGTGTGCCATTATAGCAGCCAAGCTTGTCATCAAAAACTTTTGAAAAGTTAGTAAGTAGTTGTTCTAAATTGCAAGTGTTAATAGCATTTATGCCAGTTACTTGCAGTCCTAGGGAATTGAACCAGTCCAACCCTAGCAAGCTTGGCAGGCGCCCATTTACTATAACTAGAGATAAAAGTCCATTAAAATGATGGAATTGTATGTGGAACTTGCCTGTCCCGATGACTGGAATCTTCTGTCCCTGGTAGTCTTTCAAGGCTAGCTTGCAGGGTGTCAGTTGTTGTTTGGTGATGTCTGGAACCAGCTGCTTCAGGGTATCCCAGGACAGGATGGAGAGGGAGGAGCCTGTGTCCACCTCCATGTGGCATGGTTTTCCTTCTAAAAGAAGATTGACATTTATTTTATTAATATTAAAACAATTAGGTAGTGACTCAGCTCTGGGATATGCTTTGGTAACTGCAAAGCAATCCTCTTTGGTTCTGAAGGTTTTTGTTGGCATATGGTTTGGTAGTGCCTGGTTCATGTTTCTTGCAGCTTGGGAAATTCTTGCCAGGTGTCCCTTCTTTTGGCACTTTAAACAAACCATGTTTCTAAAAGCGGCAGGTGGCTCTAGGGTGGTTTCCCCCACAGCTGAGGCAGATGTTTTGTGGCATGCTTTGTCTTCTCTCAGCTGGGTTATTTTTTCGTTGTGGAAGCTGAGGCATTCTTAGACGGTTTACTTCTTCTTCCTCTTCTTTGCCGTACTGGGTTTCGAACGTGTCTTCATAGTGAATAGCTGTATTTGTTTTGAGCCCCAGGAAACTGTTAGAGTTTTGAATTTCAGCTGCGGATAGGTTTGACAGCTCCGCGGCTTGGGCTTCCTCGATTGCCTGCTTCAGGCTCAGGTCTGTTTTTGCTAGGAGACGTCTCTGTAGCCAGAGGTCTCTTATCCCACAGACCAGTTGATCCAGAAGCATGTCATCGAGGTGGTCCTAGAATAGAATAGAATAGAATAGAATAGAATAGAATAGAATAGAATAGAATAGAATAGAATAGAATAGAATAGAATAGAAATTTATTTATATACCGCTCCTTTCCCGAAGGACTCGGTGTACAGCCATCCAATTAAAATAACATTAAAATATACAAAAATTAAACTGAATTAAATAACCTGGCTGTAAAACAGGTTAAAACCCCCACTATAAACCCTAAAATTAAAATACCCAAATCTAAAATCAGCTCAAGTGAAGGGCAGCCGATCTGAGTGCTGCCAGGTATTCACTGACGGATTCTCCCTCTGCTTGTGCTCTTCTTCGGAATGTGTGGCGGCGCACAATGCGGGAAGGTCTGGGAGCGTAGTGGTTGCTGAGGACTTCTTGAAGTTCTTCCCAGGTGATCTCTTTTACTGTCTTTGGGGCTAGTAGAGCCGTGGCGGTGTCGAAGACAGCGGCTCAGCAGAAGCTTAGGAAGTAAGCCTTTGTTCTGTTCGCGGGTATGTCAGTCAGGTTGGTGGCATCCATGACACATCCAAAGCGATTGATGTAGGATGTCCATGTCTCTGCCGCTGGATGGAACAGAGGGAAGTTCGGAGGTGCCGCCATCTGGGTTAGCTTTGTGGCAGTCTAGTTAGCGCTCTTAGCTCAGTGACTTTAGCAGCTCTTTTGTCGCTTCAGCTTTTTGCGACTTTCAGCTCTTTTTGCCTCAGAATGTCTCACTTCGCTAACATCCCACCTTCGTCACCAGTTTTGTATTTGGCGCGCAGGGAATCAGAGACAGAGGCAGAGCTAAGGCTAACAGACTTTATTTTGCCACTTAGTAACCTCAGCCGGCTTGCCGCCGCTTGAATCGGCTGCCGGCTGACAGGAGTGAACATCTGAGCCCGCTTGACAGCTCTCTTTTTATAGCGAGCTGTCAAGCGGCTCAGCCAATCAGAGGCTGCTCCGGTTCCCGCTTTAACGGTGGACTGGAGTGAAGACTGTTAGCTACAACAAAATGCATAGTGAAAACAAAATAAAATTTCAAACTCGTCCATTTGATAACCTTTCAGGTAACTTCTATGACCAGTTTGACTCCAGGTTTACTTATAGGTGAACCAGTTCCATGAGAACAACATGGAAATCAGCTCCCAGACAAATAAAAGATTTTGACTGTGACAAAATTGTGGCTTCTAAAATAACTAGTTCATCTAATAAATTGATCCCACGTTGAGAGACTTGAATAGACAAAACTTATATTTTGCTGTCTAAAAATTGAATCTTCTGTTAGAATCATTTTTATACAATGGCACAACTGATGAAAACTTTCCAGCTCCTTTAATGTTCAGAGAATTGTTAAGAAGATGAGTTCAACTGCTAATTTGTTTTTGGATGTATTGGTTAAACTCATGGCCTTAGAGATGGAACATTTTGTTTGATGAGGCAAAACAACAATCTTGCTGGAAAGGCTGACTGATTATCTTTTACATCTGATATAGAGGTTAGTCAGATGACGGAACAAGAAGTAAAGAAGTCTGGCCTATCAACATCCTAATAGAAGATTCAAATGATCTTCTCCTTCACCTCAGTTATTTCATAACAATTAGAGACTAATTAAGTTAATTGTGACTATATCTTATTGAATTCAATCTCAATCAGTGAAATCCATGGGGATTTAGACATAAAATTTAACTACACTTGGCCTTTTATTTTCATCCAAGGGTACTGCCATCATCACCAATAATTCCACTGCCAGGTTTCAAGCAAAAATGTAGCTACATCATATTTCATCTTTGGAAATGATGAAATACCACATAGTTGAGACTTTAGTTCACTGAATGGACAGAAAGCTCCACTAACCCAGCAAGACCTGCTTCTCTATGCAAGTCAATGCTGTCTGGAGATTATGGAGGTATTTTTACACATAAATGAAGAGAGCTAAATTTTTATTACAGTGGCTGGCAGTGGCTCTCCAAAGTTTCATTCAAGAACCTTGCGGAGTTCCTATTAGAACTTGATAAGAGTCTGTGGAATCTTTTGAATGTCATCTGTGAATGAGACCTTCTAGGCCAGTGGTCTCCAAACTTGGCAACTTTAAGACTTGTGGACTTCAATTCCTACAATTCTGGCAGTTAAAGTCCACAAGTCTTAAAGTGCCAAGTTTGGGGACCCTTGTTCTAGACATTTGATCATAAAAAGGTGTAGACCCATATACGTTATTCTAATCAAAATGGAACTTGCCAATCTGCATTTTTTTTTAGATATTATGGACAAAGGCACATAATTTAGGTGATTCAGTCTGGATCAGACAGGAAATGTGTGGCAGAGCCAGGAAATGAGTGTATATCTCCTCTCAAGCCCCCATCCATGCTTTTACCACAAGATTATGCTGCCTTTTTTCCCCAACAATCTTTTCAGAAGTAGCGGCTACAGAGTGTTTTTCACATTAGCGCTGAGACATGGAGCAAATGTTCTCTCTAATCTATGGAGTTTTAATTCTACCATAATCACCCTGGGTGGTGTCTTGTTGCCTCTTTAATTATTCATGTGTTTTAAGTACAAGTGAACTAACAAGAACCATCTTTCATTCTTGGAAATGAACAGGAGCCAAACATTTTGGGGAGGTTGGCTGAGATGACTTTGAAGTTTTCTTCGGTTTGTTTACACAATAAATGCTGTGCTTTTGTTCTGTCTTCTGATTGGGACAAGAACCACACTTCAAATACTCAGGGGGTGTAATAGGCTTAAACTGGAAGAGGTACTGTGGGGCTGGAATAGAAGAACCACTTCCTGAAAATGGGAATCCAAAACTGATTCACGTGATGCCTATTTACATTTCTGCTTGAAAGGAAAATCAAAGATTACAAAGTTCACGATGGCTGCTACAGCAGGATAATACAATAATGATTCCTACCAGTTCAGGGTTCACTGGCAATTACCCAGCAATGCAACTATAAACCAGATCTCTGCCCCAAAGTGATTCCAATTCAAATTTCAGTAAATGTGGGATTAGCACAAATGGAAGATAAATGGACATGGCACACACATACTAATGCTCCATTGCTATTGTCCAGTGCGGCTTTTACCTCATATTATTATTTTACACACTTGTTGAGGAAGTGAGAGGGCTGAATATGGCTTGGAAATTAGCATGCCAGCATCTAAAAATTATACAAGGAGATGACACTTGCTTAGAATGGATATTCTTGGTAGATTAGGAGATGTTCCAATTCCAGTCATAATCAGTAACAGCACGAGCTATGTGTGTTTTTCTTCTTCACTGAGATTATTTAGCGTTTCTTAGAAGGGAGAGAGATTGAATCACAAGGCAGAACTGTAGCAGTTTCCCAGCCTCAAGTGCTCACAATTAGCACTGCTGTCAAGTATTGGCAGAAGAATCTAGGTCACAGTTTGTATCAGCCCTAAATATTATCACACAAAATCTGGCATACTGAATGAAAGCAGCAGAGCTTTCTCCCAGTTGTCTAACATTTTATTTGGGAAACGGTTAGAAGATACTTGAAATTATAAAATAGGTCGAAAGGAGGTTAAATGCCAAAAAATAAGTATTGCAAATATGAGGATTAGTACCTTGGTACATGGGCAACCTGTAGGTCACTCCCTGCCCTTATCTTTGTTCCACAACCCTCACAAAACAATGTCCATTTTTTGTAGGAAACAAAAAAAAAGTACTGTAGGTGTGTTTCAGCACATTTCTGTAATCAGAATCCTTTTCAACCCAAATATTTACTGGGTGTATTTAAAATTATATGGCAACTTTCCTGACGGGACCAGTGAGCAGCATTTAAAAACATTAAATAGCAATAAAATTGCAGTAAATACAACTTGGCAGCCAAGGTAGAAAGCCATTCCAACTATCAGCACTATCATCCCATGGACTCTCTCATATATATATTCCGGCTCCTATGCCCAGCAGCATAACTGGGTCTTCTAAGCCATCCAAAAGGCCACAGGGGCAGAGTTAATAATATTCCAGAGAGCAATCATCATGACCGAACAGGCTCCCTTCCTTAGTCATGCCAGATAGCACTCTTCAAGACACAGGATCTGTAGCATGCCACTCTTATTGGATCTGATGGGACAGGTAGATACAATCAGAGAGAGCCAATCCCTCAAATAACATGGCCCAACATCATGAAGAGTAATTGCCAACAGCTTGAATTGAACCCTGAAGTACATAGGCAACCAATGCAGCTTGTGGCACAGAGGTGTAATGTGCATCAATTAAGGATGCCCGCACTACTACATTTTGTTACATTTGGTGAGATGGGCATCCTTATAAATATAAAAATCAATAAATCTGAAAAATAAATTTTGTACCAACTGGAATTTCTAGAATGTCCTCTTCAAGGGCAGTTCCCTGTAAAGTACACTGTAGTAGTCCATTCAGGAGGTGACTAAGGCCTAAGTGACTATGAGCACAACCTAGAGCTGTGCAAAAAACCTCCTGGCCATGGGCTGCAATTTGTTCCTGAACAGGAGCTGTAAGTCCAGCAGGACCTCCAAGCTGTGTATAGATTCTATTTAAGGTAATATAAAGCCATCTAGAACAGTAGTTGCCAGTGGGCCGAGGACCACTGGTGGTACACAATTCAATTTTGGTGATCCACAAAGAAATGTCACCCCCAAAGCACTCTCCAAGAGCAATTAATCCAGGCTGCATGGGAACACAAGGCTTGCATCATCTGCATTGCGAACAACATGAGGTAGTGAGGGGAGGGGAGAAAGGGCAAAGGGAGGGACTTGCCCAACTCACCCACATACCTGGACTGCCCACCAGGCTGCTTCTTTTCACTTCTTTCTTCTGCTTTTGGCTGCATGCAAGGAAAGCAATAAAAGTCTTTCTTTCTCTCCCTGAAACTCCGCCAGAAATGAGTCTTTGGGACCCTGCAAGACATCCTGCTCCAAGAGGGTGTACCTGCATGATAAATGTCACAAAGAGTCATTTCTGGTGGAGTTTGGGGAAGAGAAAGAAAGACTTCTGCTGCATCTGCTGCTTTCCTTGTATGAAGCCAAAAGTCTCTCTCTCTCTCTCCCTCTCTCCCCCTGAGAACGGAGCTGGAGATGGTATCCTGTGATCCCAAATAAAGAATGATTGATCGGTAGAAAAACGGGGTGGGGAATTTTCCTGCAGATTTTTTTGGGGAATTTCCAAGGTTCTCTGCTGCTTTCTGCAGAGACCCTGAGAAAACGTCAGCAAGCCACTATCAGTTAAAATTCATTAGTGGTCTGCGAGATTTAAAATTATGAGTTTGGTGGTCCCTGAGGTCCAAAAGTTGGTGACTCCGATCTAGAACTAACAATGGAAAATCCTCAGAATCCAAAAAGCTAGAGCCACTCAATCTTGCTAGGGGTGAGCTGAAATCTGTTCTTCCCCACCCAATTCTTCACAGCCTATACATGTCAAGACATAACCTCTAGGGCTGTCCTGGCCCACGGGCCGAATGCATCATGTGTTGGCCATGCCCACATCAGTTTAGCGAATGGGGAAAAAAGTCCTGATATGTCATGTGCTGTGATGACACCCCTGCTCTAGGGCATTGCTTGACCAGCCAGGGGTAGATATATAAATCTGGATATCATCAATATATTGATGATCAATATATCACACACACACCGCTATCGAATGATCTCACCCAAAGATTTCATAATAGAGACTAAAATGAGTGGGAAGAACACAAAACCCTGCAAAATCCCACAAAGCTAAGGCCACAGACCATCAGAACTCTTTTCCCCATCAACCCCAACTGCAATCAGCCCTGAGAATCACCCATTGAAAGCCACGCAGTGCCACCAATTCCTAACCCTTGAAGCTGATTTAGGAGGATACCAGAATCAATTGTATCAAAGAGGTCATGAGGAACAAGAATGGATGCACCACCTCCATTTTGCTCCTGCCAGAGATCATCCCACATACTCAGCCAATGCAATCTTGGTCCTGTGCCCAGGCTTGGATCATGACTGAAAGAAGTCCAGATAACCCATGCCAACATTTCCTGGAGATGCCCCATGTTGCGTTTCTCTAAAAAAAAAAGGGAAGGTTGGAGACTGGATGAAAATTATCCAAGATTGTAGGGCTAATGAGGACTTATTGAAGTACCACTGCTTTTTTATAAGAAAAGAATGGGATAAAATCCCTTACCTCTGCTTTTTGGAGGAATGTCATTTTATCACTGTCTGGCACTACATAGTCTTGGTCCATAAAATAAATAAATGAGCAAATGTGATAAATAGGGAAGTGTGATTAAAAAAGAGCCTTCCTCTGCCTTTAGAAATATTTTCAGTTCTCAAGATTTCCACAGTTTGGTCATGGAATTGACCATAAATGGGGTTACCAGATATTTATGACGTTTCTAAAACCTGCTATTCATTTAAGTACACTATATATTAAAACTTGAAGAGCAACAGGTGTCCCAAGCACATTCCATGCTCTTTCACATCCTGAGAAATAGCCATTGCTCCAATGCACCTGACCAAGTCATCTTGGCACTCTACAGGTTCTCAGTTTGACTATCATCCAGATTGAATCTCTTTTTATAGAATATAAGAACATTGAAAGATATTAACGCTATTTTAGCATCCAAGGCAGAAAATCCCCAAAACACCTCTGTGTCTCCCTCCCTGGCTATAAAACTACAATAATATATTAAATAACTGAGCATTTGCTGCCTTTTCATTATATTCCATTATCTAAAAAAGCTACTTTGTTCAGTCATCACCCAAATTGTCATTTCTTTATGAACACAATAATTCGTTTACCTCATCTCCAACCAATGGCCCATTTTCCAGCCTCAAAATGGCTTTCTTTCTTTCTTTCTTTCTTTCTTTCTTTCTTTCTTTCTTTCTTTCTTTCTTTCTTTCTTTCTTTCTTTCTTTCTTTCTTTCTTTCTTTCTTTCTTTCTTTCTTTCTTTCTTTCTTTCTTTCTTTCCCGTCCATCTCCCTCAGAAAGGCTCTTATCTTCTTGCCATTTTCTTAGCCTCAATTATAGCAAGATACTGGGAATCACTCAGGATAATATCTGTAATCCCTCCAAAAATATTACTAAGTCACATTGGAAAGATGATTAAAGTCTAAAGATGTGACCAGGTAAGGCAACTTAACCTGATAGAAACTCCATTGACATGTACATTAATAGCTGAGCATGTTTATATTGGAGGAGATTCTACACAGTAAGCCAATTCAACTATCTGATGAAAATAGAGAAAGAAGGAGTTCATGATAACAACATAGGATAGAATTAAGAAATAGCATTTAGAATGTAAGGGCCATAGACTCAGCCAATATATAGATATATAAACAGTGATTATTTGTGGAATACAGGCAGTTCTTGACTTACAACCCAAATCGATCCCAATATTTCTGTTGCTGAGACACTTGTTAAGTGAATTTTGCCCTATTTTACGACCTCTCTAGCCACAGTTAAGCCACTGCAGTTTTTGACTTAGTAACCCGATTGTAAAGTGAATCTGGCTTCCCCATTGACTTTGCTTGTCAGAAGGTTGGCCAAAGCTGATCACATGACCTCAGGACACTGCAACCATCACAAATATGAGCCAGTTGCCAGCATCCGAATTTTGATCATGCGACCATGGGAATATTACAATAAGTGTGAAAAACAGTCATAAGTGCACTCTTTTCAGAATCCCTTGCTGCCTCCCTATACAACTCTAGCCCAGTTTGCATTCTTTCTTTTCCACATGTGTATGTATTCATATGTGTATGTATCTTTTCCACATGTGTATGTATTCATAGACACACATGGAAGATTCTTTTTAATTCTGGGAAAGTACAACATGTGTAATGGAAATGGTGAAGAAACAGCAGAAGGCAAAACAAACAAGGTGGCAAACTGTTCCTACTACAAAGCAACCCAAGAATTTATAGGATGTATTAATGTATTCTGGGAGGCTTATTCTCAAGGAAGTGTACACGGATTGCAGAATTAGATTCCTTACTATGCGTAAGGAATTATAATGATCTGGGAATTGAGTCTTTGTGGGTCCTAATATATTTTACACAACAAGGTAATTTTTTTAAAAAAGGGGTTTCCACACAATCAGCTTTAGAACAGTGAACATGGGCTAGACAAAGCAGCCCAGGGAGCCATAATTGGTTTTCAAAATCACTGATTAATGTTCATCATCAGCAATGCAATTCAGATTAGGCTGTCTATATTTAGAGAATTGGAATATGACAGGTCCCTACGCACCAGCAGTTTAGGAAGAGAATAGGGAGGGCCTGACATCTGGTAGGGTATTCAGTGTTTAAAGTTAAACTCTTCATCCCTGTGTGGTTGTGAAACCAACGAGTGCGTGTTTAATAATCACTCATCTAATCTGGTCCTTCCTCAGTCGCCATTACAAATTCTGCTGTCAGTACACATTCATTGGAAAGCAGTGAAGTCTCATAGACAACCAAATCCTATGGAGACATTACCACACAAGTAGGCTATCTGTGGCATTCCAAACACCGCAGAGCTACTAATCACCACCTCCTCCTCTTTGTCGGCTGTGCTTCCTAGGAAGGCTGGGAATTGTCACGTCACAGGTTGCCTATTGACTCTAAACTATTCCCAAGTGGTAGAAACTCAGCACTAAACACCACAGAGCTGAGGAGTGTTGCTATTCCTTTGAAGTGAAAACTTGCACCGCTGATAGAAAAGGAAACCTTTAAAGAAAGACTGCATGTTCCTTAAACCAAATAAGAAATCTCTATGAATTATCAAAAGATGGTATAATTAGCAAGCAGATACAAACAAATTTGTCACTGGCAAGTATTCTGAGCATGGAGACGCATGCTCACAAACCCAACTGATTTCATGGGTAGGAAGGATGAGACACTCAGGTTTTGGCATGCCATGAAAGGAAAATATAGTCTCAATGATTTGTTTTGTTATTATATTTTTACTGCTGTGGAGGGTATCTTCTTCCAGAGAATATTTCTCTGACTGATTTTCTTCTTCAACTTTGATTATAGTCTGTTTATGGGAAGGTTCTCAAGAGAGAAGTTTATTTCCACTTGTGAGGGTAGATAGGAGAGGCTTTAATGTCTCTAGGGAACCCTCTCTTTCCCTCTCTGTGTATGTGTGTGTTTGTATGCCTATGGAATTGTCTGTACACATTGAATTTAGGATTGGCCAAAGCACAGTGCTCCTGCTTACAGAGGATTGCATTGTTACTAAGGTTTAAAAAAGAAAAGAAAGTTTTTTTCTTTTTTCTTCTTTCTCTTTAACTAAAAAAAAACCCAACAAAATTAAGATCTGCAGCCTCCATTGGCAGCTTGTTTTCATGCTAGATTCTTTGCATGCTTGGGAAGTCTTTGAAATTTGAAGGTGCTCACACCAAACTGCAATTTTTAAAAGGTTTTGAGCAGTGGTGGTACTCAGCAGGTCCTGACCAGTTCTGGAGAACCAGTAGCGGAAATTTTGAGTAGTTTGGAGAACCGGCAAATACCACCTCTGACTGGCCCCACCCTCATCTATTCTCTGCCTCCTGAGTCCCAGCTGATTGGCTGGGTCTCCTTTTGTTGCCCTGCACAGGAGAACGGAGCTGGAAAGCAGGTTAAGTGGGGTGGGAAGGGAATGGAGATTTTGCAGTATCCTTCCCCTGCCATGCCCATCAAACTACATCCACAGAACCGGTAGTAAAACATTTTGAATATCACCACTGGTTTTGAGTCACCCCTAATGGGCAAGATGTCCCTTTTTTATTTTTTGAACAACTACAGCATTCAAAATATTCAAGAAGTATAAATATGATCCATCCCCCCTCTTTCTCTTCTCTAAGTCACCTTTTATTTTTTAAACCTGGCTCTCTCTTAGGTTAAGGCCTGAAGGATTGGTGGAGCTCTACTACCGACATTTCAAGAAAGCAACAAATCGGGGTTTGGATGTCATTGTGGTAGGCAGCCCATTTTGCTGTAGTGGTTTAAAACACCAAGCTACAAAACAGGAAATGGTTTTAGTCTAGTCCTGTCTCAGGCATGAAGCTGGTTGGGGTGGGGGGGTGACCTTGGGCCAGTTGCTCTCTCAGACCTTGGAAGGAAGCCATGGCAAACCACTTCTGGAAAACTTTGCTAAGGAAACAGCAAGGATTTGTTGAGACACTCACCAGAAGACATGAGTGACGCATAAACATGCCTCCTCTCAAAACCATTTTGACACATGTAGTTTGGTCTAAACAGAATCATGCCTTTGAACTCTGGTCTCTAGAGGTAATTTTTGAAATCCAGGCAGCTTTGCTGAATATAGTGGTGTGATAATTCTAGTATCTTGGGAAGTGTCAGAGTCCATGCATAGATTGTGCCCTACTGTAATCTGTTTTAATCATGATCTGTGGAGTAAAGCCCCATGGAGGAGTTCCAGAAAGCCATAACACATATATAGAAAGCTACACAAGGTAAAACCAGACAAATTACATTATCTAGCTACACTTCAAAATCAGACAGAGACCTCATGAATAAAAGGCAAAGATCTGTTTAGGTGTACCTCACCTAGCATAACATGCAGTTTTGGATCATCCTGCTGGAATGTGTTTTGTCTCTCAGTACTCAAGCTAGTTTTTTAAAAAATACTTCTAAATAATGATCTTTATGTTTGTTTGTTCACCTTGATTTTGCCCATTTCTAGAAAGAATCCAAGAGGTACTTTCCAGTGATAGAATTCAATTTTTTTTACTATCGGTTCTGTGGGTATGGCTTGGTGGGCGTGGCAGGGGAAGGATACTGTAAAATCTCCAGTCAGAGGTGGGATTTGCCAGTTCTCCGAACTACTGAAAATTTCCACTACCGGTTCTCCAGAACTGGTCAGAACCTGCTGAATACCACCTCTGGTACTTTCCCATTTGATGGATCCAATGTTCAATCATATAAATTGAAAATATTTGACTATAGAAATGGAATAAACAAACAAACAAATAAATAAATAAATAAAGAGGGTGATGGACACCTCCCAAATAAGCAAGGACATTGGCTGAAGATAGCTTTCTGCTCCATGCCTACTCAGAAGCCATGAAGGGCATCAGTTAAAAAGCTGCTCCTTCCCATGCCTGCTCAGAAATTAGCCTCATTAGTTTCACGGGGTTGTATTCCCAGGTCAGCATATTCAAGATTACAGCTCATCTTGCAAATAAAACAGCAGCGGTTTCCTCTACCCCTCCCCACCTTTTTGTTCCTGGCCAATACAAAGTCAGCTACAGAAGCAGTTGCTCCCTATAGAAATGTTGGGATAAATTGCTATTTGCACAGTGTGAGAGTTCTGTTGAGTTCAATTAGGCTTATTCCCAGTTGAGAGGCTAGTAGGGGAACAGCCATCTTGAGGAGCAATTAGCACATTTGCAGGCACTGCAAAGAAAAGACAAATATCTCCTCAACTTTTCTCTGCTGCCTCCTGACCTTTGGTGTCATTTACATTTACGAATACATACATGCATTCATACAATATATATATTGCAATATATATTACAAATACTATACATACACAGAGAGAGAGAGAATACACTGTGTGTGTATGTGTGTGTGTGTGTGTGTAGTTTGTGTGTGTGTGTGTGTTTATAGATCTATAGAGAGATAAATAGATAGATAATGATAGATAGATAGATAGATAGATAGATAGATAGATAGATAGATAGATAGATAGATAGATAGATAACAGTGATTAGGTAGGTAGGTAGATAGGTAGGTAGGTAGGTAGGTAGAAAGAAAATGATGGTAATGATGTTGATAGATAGATAGATAGATAGATAGATAGATAGATAGATAGATAGATAGATAATAGTGATGAGAGAGAGAGGAGAGAGAGAGGAGAGGGAGAGGGCGGGAGGGCGGGAGGGAGGAAGACAGAAAGAGAGAGAAAGAGATACTGACCTCTGGACTTTTCCAAAGCTAGCTAACTAGGCTCACTCATTAATCTCACTGCTCTGCTCTTAGCCATTGCTCAAGCAAGTAAACCATCTCTTGAGGTCCTGAGAGGGAAGCAGGACTAGCTAGATTTGAACCATGGAGGGGTAGCAAACCTCTGAGGTCATTACCATATCTATTTTTAACCATTACCAGATTGTCTTTAACTGCCTACAAAATGATCCTGAACAAGGGAAAGATAAAACCTCCATTGATAAAATGGGCAGAAAAAGACCCATGTGGAGAAAATAAAAATAAAACGAAACAAATGGCATGTGGGAGGAACAGCATGAAGCTGTTCAAAGTAAGAGTATTGATTTCAGCTGTTGGGGGTTGAGATGTTTTGCAGAAAAGAGCTTTATTGTGGTACTATGCTTTGAAAACACAGTAGCCTTAAGGAGTTTTTGTCGGTTTCTAAGTTTGTATTATTACACAGCCTTGTGCTTTTCTACACTTGATGAGTATGTTTCCACATTACAGAAAGTGTTGCTGGGTACTAAGCTCACACAGAAAACCCTTTTTAGTCTCAGTTTGCCTTTGTGCCAGCTGATATCCCAGTCACTTTTTCCATGGCTGGCTAGCTAAGGCTTCTCTTTGGGAACTTGCTTCGGAGAAAACACAAATCCACAATGATCTGGATTAAACATCAGATGGCAACAGGCTAAGTCCCCTCTACCCAGGGGTGGGATTCAATTTTTTTAACAACTGGTTCTGCGGGCGTGGCTTAATTGGTAGGCGTGGCTTAGTGGTCATGTGACTGGGTGGACATGGCTTGGTGGTCATGTTATTGGTTGGGCGTGGCCAACTCAATATCACTCACATCGAGGCACGCATCTCCTCGCCTGGCCTCATGGCTGTGGGGATGGTGCAACAGTCATAAGTGTGAAAAATGGTCATAAGTCACTTTTTTCAGTGCCATTGTATCTTTGAATGTTCACTCAATACAAGCAAAGTACCAGCAAAGGAGGAAAAAAAACTCCAGAGAAGTTCCTCAGACAGGAAGTCTAGTCCTGCCAAGAATGTAATAAAGGTTAATGGAGAGGCAGTTTCTGTAAGCAACACCAGAATGTTTCCTTCCTGCCTTCCTTACAGGATTAGGCCAGTAATTTCTTCTAACAACCGGTTCTCCGAACTGATTAGAATGTTAACAACCGGTTCTAGCGAATAGGTGCGAACTGGTAGAATCCCACCCCTGCCTCTACCTCTATGGTGCCTTTGAGATGTAAGAAAAAGAATGAGGGGGGAGGCAGTTTACAGTTGGCACAACTGGCACAAATCCATTTTGTGGTATTTGTGTTTCTGTATACACTGCCCAGAGGAAAAAGCTACATCGCCCCATCTGACTGGGATAAGATACCAACCATGAATAACTTAAGTAAATCTATTGCAATGTATGCATGAAAATATAAATTCGGTCACTATTTAAATTTTGAATTTGAACATGGTACTCTAAATCTAAGTATGTGTGAGTTTAGGACATTTTGTGAACCAAATCTACAGGTCAACAAATTCAATTTAAAGTGAAACTAAACATTTCAATAACATGATCATCTTTTTGATGGACATCCTGCTTTTGTCCTACTCCCCATCAAATAATTATGTTTCATCCCATCAATTGAAATCATCAATTGATCAAAAGCACTGAAAAAAAGTGACTTATAACTGTTTTTCACACTTACAACATTGCAGAGTCCTCATGGTCAAAATTCAGATGCTTAGCAACTGGTTCATATTTATAACGGTTGCAGGGACCTGAGGTCATGTGATCACCTTTTGTAAGCACAGTCCATGGGAAAGCACAGTCCATGGGGAAGCACAGTCCATGGGGAAGCCAGATTCAATTAACAATCGGGTTACTAACTTAACTGCAGTGATTCACTTAGCAACTGTGGCAAGAAAGGTGGTAAATTTGGATGAAATCCACTTAGCAACAGAAATTTTGGGCTCAATTGTGGTTGTGAGTCCAGGACTACCTTTACATGAGGCGTTATAACTGAAAATTTGTGAGGAAGAGAAGAGAAGAGAAGAGAAGAGAAGAGAAGAGAAGAGAAGAGAAGAGAAGAGAAAAAGGAAAGAAAAGAAAAGAAAAGAAAAGAAAAGAGATTTAGAGAGAGGCTGGAAAAAGGGAACTCATTCACTATTTCTTAGTTATAAAGTTTTATAGCTACCTTCTCTTCTTTGGTGCCTATTCCACTTCTGTAGAAGCAACCCCTGTAAAATCCAGGTCAATGAAAACAGCATGCAGAAGGTTATATTAATAGCAATTAAACTAGATAAAGAAAAGGAGGCCCACATTTTTGGTTTCTCACTAATGGAGTGGTTGTATTTCCTTCTTTTTTTCACAGCCCTCCCACCCACCCCCCAAAATGGTTGTGATGAATCATGCTCTTATCATATTATACCATGAACAATCTGCAGTCTGCTTTGAAAAAGGCTAGTTTAGAAAGGAAATATAGAAATGAAAAAAAATGATGTTTTGTTTTTTTTAAAAAAGGTTTCCTCTATTGTTCTATATGAAGTTCAAATATTTTCTATTTTTAGAAAAATATATATTTTTACTATTCCCCTTTTCAATATTTTTTTACTATCTCCCTTAAGTCTCATCTCACATTTCTTCCATTGGAGGTCTTCTTTCTGAACATTTATCTCTTGAAGCTACTTACCTAGCCTCTTTTGCCTTTTGCTAAGATATTATTAAATGCTCCAATTTCTCTGTTACATGTTCCTGGATGCTTTTGTTTATTTTAGGGGGAATGGCATGTGAGCTGCAAAGATCCAGGAAACCATTAGGTGGCAGCAAAGAGTTTATGTACCTCACTGTGCCCCTCTTGTGGCCCTGTGGTCTTTTGCAATCTAATATGTATTAGTTGTATATGTCCTATGTATTAACTTTAAAGCCCCATATTCTTTTTTCACTCTTTCCAGCTTGTGAAAAATTTTCACTTTATATTCAAGAATGCTTACTCCTTTTGTTTCACAGTGTATTTAGATTGGGATCCTTTAATTTTTTTTTTTTTAAAAAAGCTAAACAATGCTAAGTACGAATTAGAAGTTGTATAAATAATGGAAGATGATATAATTTTGCACTCGTTTATTGAAGAAAGGGGGATAACTTGAGTATCATAAAATCAGGAAATTTGGGGTTTACTTTGGAAATGGCTTTTCCTTGGACAGAACACAGGATTCAGTGCCTCATATTCTCAAAGACTGATAGCTTTTGCCATCTGAGCAAAGGCCATTGGGCGAGATGTTCCATTGGGTTGAATTGTTACAAGTACAGATAGTCCTTGACTTATGACCACAATTGAGCTGCTAAGGGAGACTGTTGTTAACTGAAGTTTGCCCCATTTTACAACCTTTCTTGCCACAGTTTTTAAATGAATTGATGCAGTTGTTAAATTAGTTACGCGATTGTTAAGTGAATTTGGTTTCCCCATTGGCTTTCCTCATCAGAAGGCCACAAAAGTTGATCACATGAGCCCAGGACACTGCAAACATCATAAATGTAAGTCAAGTGTTGGCAAGTGTTTGAATTTTGATCACGTGACTATGGAGATGCTACAACAGTTGTAAGTGTGAAAAACGGTCGTAAGTCACTGTTTTCAATGCCATTGTAACTTTCAGTGCTCACTAAATGAACTGTTGTATGTCGAGGGTTACCCATAGATAGCTTGGGAGGACATGGGTTCTTTTGACCATCTTGCTGTTCTAAATCTGATATCATCCATGGACTGCCGTAACCGTAGACCTTTCAGCCTTAGCTGCACATGTTTTGGGAAGACAGCTGCTTTGACCATCTCAGTTGGAAAAAATGTCCTTGCCCTCTTTATTTGACGAACAAGTATACTTTCTTCATTGATACCCATCTGTTGAGATGGAATGGTGCCCAAGCAGACACTAGCCAAAGCTTTTGTTCTGGGCATTAGTCCTGAGCAACAATAGGCTTTAGATGAGCAGCCAGCATGACACTATGTGAAATGTGTTCTGTGCCTTGCCCATTGCCAGTACAGGAATACCAGCAGCTGGGAAACAAACACACCAGTCTGCTTAAATCACAGTTTGGTATGGGTGGTGTTAGAAAAAGAGAGCTCTTTCGTTACTACCTGAGGTAACCAAAATGAAAACCCCACACTAGGTTCATGGGGTGCTGTCTGGATGACAACCCGAATGGCAATGAATGGATCAGAAATTCATGAAAGTGACCAGGTACTGGATCTTGCCTAACAAGTAAGCTGTCAGCCATGGGCATCATTTTCCCCGGTAAAGCATGAGCTCAATGAATGCACAATGTAAATGAAGATTACAGAGACAGGAGTCTGAGCACATGTTTTTCATTTTCCAAAACAGTGGGCAAAGGCCTTACATTTCGACAGCTGAGTTTCTCAATGGAACACATGGTGGACTAAACCCCGGGGGGAAAAAATGAAAGTCGCCTTTCTTTATTCTTAGGCTAAACATAAATGATGGTGCCAGTTGATCGTATTCTGCAGGGAAATGATTAAGGGAGAGGAGCTGTTTGCATATGCAAAGTGTGCGAGGGATTTTAACTGACTGCTTGGTTATATACTGGGTACAATTGAAATGCTGGTAATAATAATACAATTGAAGTGCTGGTAATAATAACAACAACAACAACAACACCCTGGACTTACAACAACTACTACACCCTGGACTTAACAGTTGTCAATAAGAAATACAAAAAAGTCTGGATAGTGGATGCGGCAGTGCCCGGAGACAGCAGAATAGAAGAGAAAACTGGAGAAGATAACACAATACAAACATCTACAAATTGAAGTAGAATGACTATGGCAAAGGGAAGCAAAGGGAGGACCAATAGTAATAGGGGCCTTGGGTGCAATCCCAAAACAACTGGAGCCACACTTGAACACCATCAGCATTGACAAATTCTCCATCTGTCAATTGCAGGAGGTGGCTTTACTTGGAACAGCTTCCATCCTGCAACAATATCTGCAACACTGTCAAAAATGCAGATTTTCCTACCCCAGGTCCTTGGAAAGGATTCAATAGGTAGACAAAAATGCCAAACCCAGTCTGAAGACCTGACCGACTACGCGATGATCAATAATGATGATGATAATGTTGTTGCCGTTGATGATGATGATAATGAACTGAGAAAAATCACAAAAATCAAAGACCTGCAAATAGTAATAAAATGTCCATGGCAAAATGTCAACAGTTATAGGCATCTTGGGTACAATCTCAAAACAACTGGAACCGGCTGAACCCCATCGGCATTGAGAAAATCAGTCAATTGCAAAACGCAGCTTTATTCAGAACAGCTTATGTGATGTTTATACCGGTACTAATTTAACAACTGCAGTGATTCACTTAACAACTGTGGCAAGAAATTTCATAAAATGGGGCAAAATGAACTTAATAAATGTCTCACTTAGCAACAGAAATTTTGGGCTCAATTGTGGCCGTAAGTTGAGGACAACCTGTACTCATTTGCAATTCATTCTTTTTTGGAAAACATTCATGAAAGCATAATGGTAAGCCAGAGTAAATTCTTTTATGTGTCTTAAAATATGCATCCTGTTCTACTCACACAAATATATAAAAGAATACTTCTGAACACAATATCGTGTATTACCACCCTCAATTGAAATACCAATGTTTGGAAATCTACAAAAGGGATCAGAAAACTTATATTAGTCTCTGCAGGTTAGAAGCATGTGTTAACACATCAGTCTCTGTACTTTTTGTGAATGAATTAGGGAAATGAGGAAAGCTTTGCTGGATCTAACCCCAACCACCTAAAACCTGTCTAGCTTCCCTCCATATCATCTGGGAATGCTGGCAATAGAATGACTCTCTGATCAGCACTTTCTGTCTGTAGATCAGGCAATCTTTTGTAGTGAAGGTCATCATCTTGGTATTCTCTACTCCCAGCATTTCCATTGCTTCTGTCACCTGATCCAGTAAGCACACAGCTGCTCTTTGAATCGTTCATTTACATCTTAATCTAGAAATAATTTAAGACCAGCATCTTATTTAAGACAATGTGTTCAATATATCACATTCAATGGGACAGAATAAACTGAAATGGAAGTACATCTCTGGCAGCTTTTTAAACCTTGCAATAATTTAATTCTGAGCTATAGATTTATTTATTGGGGGGGGGAATGGATGAGGATTAATTAACACTGGATTTGAGAGGTAATTGTGGAACATCTCCATTTTCCTTGCTGATGTATGCAACCTTGCTTATGTAATTTCAGTGACAAAATTTTCTGACAAAAGCCTGCAAATACAAATAATCATTCCCAAGGTAGATGTACTTTATGAGACAATTATCATCATTATTATTAGCGAACAATGTGCTGTTACTTTGATAGCAGTGCACTATTCATAGCACATAGAGTCAAGATTACAATAATTGTAGATTTAAAACCTAGCAACAGTGTTCCCATTCACGAACCCATGTTCCTTTACTTACTGATGATATTCTACCTCACCCAGGAGTGTCATTGTATACTCATTCATTAGGGTAATTATTTTAAATTGTTCTTGCTACTGACCCATAAGCAGATGGTTAGCATGAAGTCCGTGCTTATCTGGACACAAGAACAGGTCAGCCAGTTCCTTGTTGAGTGTGATCAGGAAAATTGGCAACTGCTCTGCCATATAAGTCAGTCAGTCAGTCAGTCAATGTGTCTCTTTTATTATCACCAAAGTCTATAAATTGGATGCTTTGAATATGAATTTATGCAAAATATGGGTCACTTTCCCACCACATATTACTCTAGTTACAAACTGATACTGTAATTAAACAACAAGAACAAAAGCTTTGACTATTCTTTTTTTTTTAAATTCCTCTTTTTTTTTCTTTCCTCTTTCTTATTTCTCTCCCCCGTCTCTTTTCTCTTTCCATTTATGGACATAGATGTATATAACGAGATGCATAACACACATAAGCAGACATATGGAAAGTGCTAACGCTAACACCGCTGCAACTCGTCTCAGTTGATAGTGTAATAAACACAGGGCGGAGGAATCGAGTAAAACACTGTAGTATACAATTACACAGCAAAAGCGTTGTGCAGAATGCCCAGATATCATCATGATCACAGCTAAGTTGTATACAGCTGATAAATTCTTAATATGTCTTTAAAGCTTTCCATACACAGGAACTTGATGTGGATTGAAAAGGAATGCCTGCATGTGTTTGCTGGATGTTCTTAACATCTTCTCCTGCTTCTCCTTCTCCCTCTACTACTACTGCTACTCTGCTACTATTACTACCACTACCGTACTACTACTACCCACTGAACACCTACAGCTTCAATCTTCTGAGCACATCTCAACACTTGGGAATCAGAGAGGTTTAATATTTTTTCATCTACCATCAAATTTGTCCAACATTAAAACACAAGCTAAAATATAAATATGAGCCTTTCCCTTTCCTGAAAAAGAAAAGCTGTGCCTTTGATCAGCCTGCAAGAGCACAGACTCGTACAGCTGCTTCACATATAGACAGTTCTGTATTCACGTTGGCCCAATTATAGCGATAAACATGCAGAAGATTCTGCTGTACAATATATGCATCCCAATTTGTCTCTCTAAATCTGTCCCACCTGAAGCAATCCAAATTCATCCTAGTATAGTAGGGCTATCTCCACTCTTACTCACAAGGACCACAGTCAAGTATTGAAGATAAAGATAATGATAAGGTTAAATTGATGAAACAAGTTGGCAACCACCTCGTATGAATCCCAGCCAATGAGCAGTTGAAGTCCCAGTTGTCTGTCCTTTATTACTACCAATCTGTGGTGGGATTCAGCTGGTTCACACTGGTTCAGGAGAACCAGTTGTTAAATTACCCACCCCCGGCTATCAAAGTGGATCCTGAGCACTGCAGTGTAATGGAGAAACAGGCAACAGAGCAATTGATGTGAGGGAAGGAGAAGGCCGCTTTCCCTCTTTCTTCTCCCTGCTCCTCTTTCTTCCCTCATGCTGGCTGCCCCATTGCCTGTTTCTCCATTGCAATGCAGCACCCAGGATCCACTTTGATAGTGGTGGTGGTGGTGTAATTTAACAACCGGTTCACTCAGGGTCAGATTGGCTGTCACAGGAGAGTCATCCCACATATGTGGTGAAGCTGGAGGATGGGGATGGGCCACGCCTCCCACAATAGCTAACCTGACCCTGGGCAAACCAGTTGTCAAATTATTTGAATCCCACCACAACTACCAACCTGCCGATCATCTGCTTAGTACCTGATAGTTGGACAACCCTAAAGGTGGGGGAAAGAGTCAGTTTGGTGTAGTGGTTATGCTTAGAAAGTAGGTCTAATCCTGTTTTGGACCTGAAGTTTGCTGGTTGACTTGGGTGAACTGGGACCTCTCTCAACCCCTGGGAAGAAGGCAATAGCAAAACATTTCCAAATCTTGATAAGAAAATTGCAGAGAACTGTCCAGGTCATGACCAAAAGTCAACTCTGTGAAAGGCGCGCACACACACACACACACACACACACACACACACACACACACACACACACACACACACACACATAAGTGGGCAAAAAAAGCAGTGCATATAACATGCTATGAATTGTCACAACATACCACAAATTGAATTCAAGAAGATGGAAATATGCTAATGTATTTCTCTCTTAAGAATTCATCCAGCATTATAACATTAAGTAACAAGCAGGAGAAGCTGGAAACAATAACAACAATGGTTTATATCAACCCTTATACGTATTCTTTGATATGGACGATCAGGGCCCTTTCCTCGTTGCCCCGGAAATTTAACTACCTTCAAGAATATATTCTTTTATTATCTTTTTTTTTTTTTTAATAGCAACCTTTTAAGGTCCCTAACGTATACTTGCTTATTGATCGGTTGCTTAAGTGCTCTGCCTTTGCTTGCTTTGCACTTTGGGAAGCTGGGAGTAAGCAGGGGGCAAAAAGGATCCAGAATGGCTCTTACGCTGCAAATAGCATTAATTAACTTGGCTCAGCCTGTGCCAGGAGATGTGAAAAATATTCATGGAACCTTTCCTTGGAGATTGATTCCCAGCCGTGTCATGGGGATAGTGCTATTTGTATCACACACTTTAGTGAGCTGACAAGCAGTTATTTCTAAGTCAAGTTGTGTACAAGAGACTTCATTTCCTGATCTGGTTGCCCAGAGAACTCACATGCCAGAAAAATCAGTCATCACTTTTCCTCACTTAAGAAGCTTCTCCCTGAATTCTTCGGCTTCAACAGCTTCTGATGTTCACCTTTCTAGTCAGAGGAATTCCACCACCACCACCACTCTGAATTTAGTGTTTCTCTGTGGCTCTTCCTAAAGCAGGGGTCTCCAAATTTGGCAAGTTTTTCAGGAGTTGTGGATTTCAACTGCCAGAATTCCCCAGCCAGAGAATCGAACTGCTGCCTGTGGGCAGAGTCAGCCTGCAATACTGCATTCTAATCACTGCGCCCTCACGGCTCTTATACAACACAATATAAACAAGCAATAGTACAATAAACCCATGAATCCTATTAAACTCCTTTGTAAGAGTTTTGGGGGACAGCATGGCTTCCTGCTAGGGAAGCTTTAGTACAGGGGTGTCAAACTCGTGTCGTCACGGTGTCATCACGTGATGTATTGCAACTTCTCCCCCTCACTAAATCAGGTGTGGGCACATGATGCATCTGGCCTGCGGGCTGCGAGTTTTACACCCCTGCTTTAGTAGATTCCTGCACCAAGCACAGGGCTGGACTAGATGACCTATAAAGTCCCTATCAGCTTTTACATTCTATTGAATGAGAATCACATCAAATCACAACAATAGGTAGTCGTCAACTTACAACAGTTCATTTCATGACCGTTCAAAGTTATAATGGCACTGAAAAAAAGTGATTTATGACTGTTTTCAACACTTAGAACCATTATTTATTATTTATTATTTATTATTTATTATTTATTTGATTTATATACCGCCCCCTCTCCCCGAAGGGACTCGGGGCGGTGAACAGCCAATAAAAACACATATACAATATACAAAGTATGAGACAACATGATATATTAAAATTTAAAAACTGAAATCCAATATGGCTCTAATAAAATATAAACAAGTATTAAAAAGATTAAAACCCAATTAAAATTTAAAAACCCCTAGGCCAGTCCGGCCTGCCGAAATAAATGCGTTTTGAGCAACCGACGGAAGGCCATGAGATCGGGGGCGGCCCTTATCTCCGGGGGTAATTCGTTCCAGAGAGGGGGTGCTCCCAATGAGAAGGCCCGCACCCTCGGGGTCGCCAGCCGTCCAGCCGGCGGCACCCCGAGGAGGCCCACCCTATGGGAGCGTACCGGTCGGTGGGAAGCCGATGGTGGCAGGAGGCGGTCTCGCAAGTAACCTGGTCCCGAGCCATGGAGCGCTTTAAAGATAGTGACCAAGACCTTGAAGCGCACCCGGAGGGCCACCGGGAGCCAATGCAGCCCGCGTAGAAGTGGCATAACATGGGAGCCCCTAGGTGCCCCCATTACCACCCTCGCGGCTGCATTCTGCACCAACTGGAGCCTCCGGATGCTCTTCAAGGGCAGCCCCATGTAGAGAGCATTGGCATAGTCTAGGCGGGAGATCACCAGGGCGGAAGTGACCGTGCGAAGCGCATCCCGATCCAGAAAGGGCCGCAACTGGTAGATCCTACGGACCTGTCCAAAAGCCCCCCTGGCGACGGCCGCCACATGATCTTCCAATGACAGCCGTACATCCAGGAGGACACCCAGATTGCGGGCCCTCTCTGTGGGGGCAAGAATTTCCCCCCCCACAGCCAGCGATGGAACCAGCCGGCTGTATCGGGGTGCCGGGAAGCACAGCCACTCAGTCTTAGATGGGTTGAGCTGAAGCCTGTTCCGCCCCATCCAACACCGCACGGCCTCCAGGCATCGGGCCATCACTTCGACGGCTTCATCGGGGTGGCCCGGGGTAGAGATGTACAGCTGGGTGTCATCAGCGTACTGATGGAACTCTACCCCAAAGCCACGGATGATCTCACCAAGCGGCTTCATATATATGTTGAACAGGAGGGGCGAGAGCACCGACCCCTGAGGCACCCCGCAAACCAGGGGCCTCGGGGCCGACCTCTGCCCCCCTGCCAACACAAATTGCGAGCGGTCAGAGAGGAAGGAGGAGAACCACCGCATAACGGTGCCTCCCACCCCCAACCCCCCCAGCCGCTGCAATAGGATACTGTGGTCGACAGTATCAAAAGCCGCCGAAAGATCTAGGAGGACCAGGACAGAGGAATAACCCCTGTCACGGGCCCTCCAGAGATCATCCACCAATGCGACCAGCGCCGTCTCTGTGCTGTGCCCGGGCCTGAAGCCCGATTGGCGTGGATCCAAATAGACAGCTTCATCCAGGTGCTGGGGAAACTGTTGTGCCACCACACTCTCAACAACCTTCGCCATAAAGCGAAGGTTGGAGACAGGACGATAATTAGATAACAAAGTTGGGTCCAGGGACGGTTTCTTGAGGAGGGGTCTCACCACCGCCTCTTTCAAGGCGGCGGGTAGATATCCCTCACTCAAGGAAGCGTTAATAATGCCCTGGAACCAACCTCGTGTCACCTCCCGGGTGGCTAACACCAGCCAGGAGGGACACGGGTCCAATAAACATGTGGTCGCATTCAGTCCCCGCAGTAACCTGTCCACATCTTCGGGGGTCACAGGATCAAACTCGTCCCAAATGACTGTTCCAAATTCCGCCCCCGATTCCCCACCCAGAACTGCCCATTCGGAGTCCAAGCCATCCCGGATCTGAGTGATTTTATCCACCAGGAACTTTGAAAAATCCTCAGCCTGTCCCTGCAAGGGGTCCTCCCGCGCTCCCCCTTCTAAGAGGGAGCGGGTCACTCTAAACAGGGCAGCCGGGCGGTTTCCTGCGGACGCAATAAGGGTGGAAAAGTAAAGACGCCTTGCCACCCTTATCGCCACTAAATAGGTCTTAATAAAAGACCGTAAAAGTGTTCGGTCAGGTCCGGAGCGAGTGGTCCTCCAAATACTCTCCAGGCGTCTTTTCCGGCGCTTCATCTCCCTCAGCTCCCCGGAAAACCAGGGGGCCGAGCGAGAGCGGTGCCGGGTCAGAGGCCGCAAGGGCACGACCCGGTCCAGGGCCCCAGCCGCCACCCTTTCCCAGGTGGCGACTAGGTCCCCCACCGAGTCGTGAGTCCGAATGTCGGGATATGGCCCAAGCTCCATCAGGAACCTATCTGGATCCATCAGGCGCCTGGGGCGGTACCAACGTATTTGGTCCGCCTCCCTGCGATGGGGAGGAGCGACCTGGAAGTCTAGCCTAAGGAGCGAATGATCTGACCATGACAAGGGTTCAATAGAAACATCCCCAACACCTAGATCATCCTGCCACTGTCCAGAGACAAAAACCAGATCCAGAATGTGACCCCCAGTATGCGTGGGTTCCTTAATTAATTGGGTCAGGCCCAAGGCCGTCATGGAAGCCAAGAACTCCTGAGCAGTCCCCGAGGCCCCACCGGCCGAAGGTAGGTTGAGATCCCCCATGACCATCAGCCTGGGGGTCTCAACCGCCAGGCCGGCTATGACCTCGAGGAGCTCAGGCAGGGCCGATGTCACATAGCAGGGAGCCAGGTATGTGATCAATAGGCCCATCTGAACCCCGGAACCACACTTAACAAACAGGGACTCACATCCGGTCGTCTGAGGAACAGTGGATTCCCTAGGATCTAGATCCTCCCGAATAATTACCGCAACCCCCCCACCCCTCCCCTCGGCCCTCGGCCGATGAAAGACCCGAAACCCGGCTGGGCACATCTCTACTAGAGGGACACCCCCCTCCTGTCCCAGCCAGGTCTCGGTAATGCCCGCCAGGTCCGCACCCCCCTCCGTGATGAGATCGTGCACAAGGGGGGCTTTATTCACTACGGACCTGGCATTGCAGAGCATCAGCCGGAGGCCCGGGGCCCGATCATTCAAACAACTCAGGGAGCGAGACATGACCTGGGGGCCGGAGCGCACCACCGCTTGTAAACAGCGGGGGCGAGCTCCCATCACTTGATAAGACCCCCTGTCAACACCATACCTGCCTCTCCCACCGATCGTAGGAATAACCCTTTCATCCCCCTCCCCAGAAGAAACCCCCATCTTCGGAACGACCGTCCCCGATCCCAAGGCCCCCCAGTCGCAGGTATCCCCCGGTCTGGCCTTATCCCCAGGCGGGTTGTCCCCCAAACCCAGCCCGGGCCCCCTCCCTAACCCAATTAATAAATTCCCTTGCCCTAACCCCATTAAAAATTTCATCAAAAATTTAAATAATTTAAAAGACCCCTTAAAATCCCTAAAATTGAAATCCCCAACTGCGTCATATCTCCTCTCTGGCACCCAAGAGCCATCCTCGAGGTATGACCGGGAGAGGTCTGAGGGCCACACCTGAGAAAGGGGGGCATTCCTCAGGGCCCTCAGTTCAGCTGCCGAATAGATAGACTTCAGTTTTTCATCGCCTCTGGGTAGTAAGGCCTCACAAAGCAAGGGCCAGAATAAAATGTCCTGTGGAAGAAAAGAAAGATCCTCTACCCCAATGACCCTCTCACGGTCACTGGGGAGTCCTGGTGGTAATAGGCCCACCATCCTCTCACGATGGTGAGGGACCAGACCACACGGACCTTAGGGTGGAGATAAGGTTCAACCCACTGTCCTCTCACAACAGTGGGGAAGGATGATATGCAACGCCATTGTCCTCTCACCACGATGGCGGTCTGAGAACCTCCTCCTCTGGCACCTTTCTCCTGGTAAAAGGATAGTCAGAATAAGGGCATTCGCTGGTTGATGGAAAATGTTATACCACTAAAAGTGGCAATAGGCTGGAGTTGATAGTAAACAGCAGACAAGTATCCAGACAGGTATCCAGAACTCATACAGGAACAACAATATCAAACGCTGCCAGGCTAAACGGTACAAGTAGAAGAGGACGACGAGGTAAGACAACAAATAGCAGCAGCCTCGACCATCCACTAAAACAAGAGCAAGAGAGGATCGCATGGCAGTGTCTCCCACAATCATGTGATCAAAATTCAGATGCTTGGCAACTGACTCATATTTATGACAGCTGCAGTGTCCCAGGATCATGTGATCACCTTTTGGGACCTTCTGACAAGCAAAGTCAATGGGGAAGCCAGATCCACTTAACGACCGTGTTGCTAACTGAACAACTGCAGTGATTTGCTTAAAGATAGTGGCAAGAAAGGTCATAAAATGGGGCAAAACTCACTTTGCAACTGTCTCACTTAGCCACAGGCATTATGGGCTCAATTGTGGTCGTAAGACAAGGATTGCCTATAGAGTATGTTCTGAATTGTCGACTATAATTCTTCCTCTGAAAACAAAAGGTTATGTATCCTTCTAATCCACTCACATCAGGACACTTGACTCTTCAGTCACAGATAAAGGGTATGAAATGGCCGGCACAGAGGTCTTCTCCTCAGTTGGTCAAAATCATCACGTATTCTGTTCTCGCTGATCCTTTTTTTTTAAAAGAAAGACTCCTTTTGTTTACATCAAATTATCTTGGCTTGGCGAATGAGAGGGGTTGCACTCAGAGAATTTAAACTACAGATTCGGGTCATGAAGGAAACTGTTTTTGCATTACCTTTTAAAACAATTTCAAAATAGTAAGGTCCTCGTTCTTTTATATGAGTCCGAAATAAAGAGAACAAGACAGAGAGGGTCCCCTTACTGATGGGGAAACAAGAACAACCAATACCTCATGCAAACAAAACAGATTTTTTTCTCCTTTGCTTGTTTCCTGGGGGAATTCACTGCCATATTCAAGAAAAAGACTGCCACCGAGGCCCTTAGTGTTCGGTGACCATCTGTACCAGGCCATTATCAGAGGAGTGAGATTGATTTTCCTCCTCTTTGTTCACTTATCCTAATACTCAGGGGTCTGCAATAGGTTCTGCATTGGGAAGGGGGGAGGATTGGGGGGGGGGGCAGGAAGGAAAGGCTAAAGAGCCAGCAATTCATCCAAAGCAGGAGCAGCAGAAAGCATCTTGTGCAGTAGAAGGCAGGGCTGTTTCTTATGGGTGTCTTGAATTACACGGTGGGACTTTTCTACATGGATTGCTTTGGTGCAGTTATACTGATAGCTGACTTGCCCTTGCGTAGGCAGGATGATAAATTGTGTTGCATCTACAATTATATAAGGAATGAGACATTTTGTTTTTCCTCCAAGACCTTATCGTTTAATAGCGCAAACAAGGACAAATACATTGAAGGGGCTGCTGTATTCTGAAACCATACTGACATCACATTATTGTGACATTTTTTTTAGCTTGGTTGCGGTGCTGACAGCTAAACTTCTCCTTGGTGCATTTTTTTTTTTGTGTGTTTTTATTTTTTACCTTGGTGCATTTTAAGCATTTCCTATTTAGAGCAGATTTGAGCAAAACTGTAACTCACTGAGAAGTCTGAGAGACCAGGCTGCTGAAATTTAATTGACCAGTTTTCTTTGATAGCAAGTTTGATAGCAATGACAAGAAAAAGAAATGTGTTTGGATGTTTGGATGTTTGGATGGATGGATGGATGGATGGATAGATGGATGGATGGATAGGTTATACCAATTCTTAATTCATCTGTACAATTATTTCTCTACATTACCTTGTCATGTTCATTGTGATCCATGGCCAAATGGCAATAGCAATAACACAAAATAAAAATATTACTCAATGATTAGATTAAATTTAAATTAAGTGGCTGCCCAGGCTGGAAAACACATTGTGTGACTTTGCCTTAGAGCATTTAACCACATTGCAAGTTTTATGTAAAACTAATTATAAAAATAGTTATATCTGATTATGGAATTTGATTATTCCCTCCTTTTATCCATGATTTAATGCAGATACTCTGACATTTCTCATACACTTTCTGATCATACATTGATCATACACAGATCAGATCCTGGATCTAAATTCTCAAGTGCAAATTCTAAGAAGCACTGAAAGTATAGCATAGAAACAAAACTGTGCTGTCCAGCCAGTGTATGGGAATTGGATAGTTAGTTAGCAATTGTGAGCTGTCCCCTTAAGGGAATGCATCATGGTAAATGTAGTTAAGGTATCCTGGGAAATGTAGTCCATGTCACATGACCACATCTGTAATCCTGATTGGTCACTAAATTGACCCTCAATGGGTTGGGGGAGGTTTCCTCACTCTTGCCTGAACTCATGGACTCATGGTAACTGTTCTACTTCTACCGCTACGAGATAGGAGAAAAGGGATAGGAGATAACCATCTTTTTACCTACAAGACAGATATGTAAATGATTGGTCATTAAAGAAGAACTTTGTCACAAATGTGAGTTATGAGGATACCTGATGAACCAATAATAAAGACTTTGTATGAATATTTTGTTAAGTTTATCTATCTGCATCGTACAGAAGACAAAATCTATCACTGTACATAATACAGAACAAAAACACTTTCAGGAGCAGAGTGTTTTCAGATAGTAAAAAGCCACCATTGGGTACTGCTCAAAGTAAACAGAGATGTACCTGAATTCCTGACCATTTTGACACCATTATGTTCCTTACAAACCCAATATTCTCACCCTAAAATTAAAATATTGAGCAAGTGTTTTGTCTTTGTTATTATAAACATAGGAGATATGGTCCTGTTGGGTGTGTAGACAGCAATTTTGTTATTTTTTTTTTGCATTATTACCCAACTAATAACGTGACAACTAATTTTATATATAAGAGGTGTACTGGGCATTATTATTGTCATCAATGCTTTATCTTTCTCCCCTAGGACCATTGAAATATCTTCGTTGACCTATGTTGGCCCAAGACTTAAAAGTACTTATGGATAGGATGTGCAGCAGATGGCAGTTAAGGCTTCTTGCTCTCTATCTCCTTATGTAGGAAACCCAATAATATTTCTAAAAGGAGCAAAAGAACTGGGATTTGTCATGTATTGAATACAAATTCTACATGATTAGTAAAGGTGTGTTTATTGAAGTGGAAAAAGAACACCCTTTCTCAAAGAAAAGCCATCACTGATCAGAGTAAACACACATCAAAGCTAGTACAAACTATAGTTGCACAGATTCATAATACATTTCCATGGTGATTGAAAGAAAGTCTAAAAGCTATGCTTATCAATCAGTAACCAAGGAATAACAGTCTCTTTCTTTTCCTCTTTCTCTCTCTCTCTCTCTCTGTCTGGAGATCTTTTAGAGAAAGAATCCAGAGATTTCCTGCTGATTATAAAAAGTTGAGTGATGGAGATGAGAAGACCTTAGACATCATTACAGGAATCCGATATCATTATCTTTCTGTACTTCATCACAACACCCAAGATGACTACCTGAGGCAAAGCAGACATCCTACATCAGATAATTAGCAAAGACTGTCAGTACAAATTTCAATACTCTTGTCTCCGTAGAATTATTCTACGGGGTATTTGTCAATCCAACTTGTCTTGTCTCTTCCTCTCCCAGCCCTTCTGTTCAGTTCAAATGTATAACACTTCAAAGTTGCAGATAATACAGCCAGCAGCGCTCAGAAAACTGAATGTAATGCTTTGGGTTTAAATTATTTGTAATTTAAAAATTCTTAGGATGGGGAGTTGGACAAGTACAATGGAGTGCTCTCTTCCCTAAAACCACCTGTCCCCAACTAAGAGGAGTGTTTTTAAATATGACCAATGTAGCCAATATTTGAGTTTCAGGCTCTTTTTTGGTGTAGAAATGAATAGGTGTAAACAGCTGGTATGCAGTTGGGACATAACGGGAATTCTAAGTACTAATACCACTCTATAAAGCCTTAGTAAGACCACACCTAGAGTACTGCATCCAGTTTTGGTCACCACATTATAAAAAAGATGTTGAGGCTCTAGAAAAAGTACAGAGAAGAGCAACCAGGATGATTAGGGGACTGGAGACTAAAACATACAACGAACGGTTGCAGGAACTGGGCTTGGCTAGTCTAGTAAAGAGAAGGACCAGGGGAGACATGATAACGGTCTTCCAATATTTGAGGGGCTGCCACAGGGAGGAAGGGGTTAAGCTATTTTCTAAAGCGCCTGTAGGCCAGACAAGGAATAATGGATGGAAACTGAACAAGGAGAAATTTAACCTGAAAATAAGGAGAAACTTTCTGACAGTGAGAACAATGGAACAGCTTTCCTTCGGAAGTTGTGGAAGCGCCATCACTTGAGACTTTCAAGAAGAGATTGGACTGCCATTTGTCAGAAATGGTGTAGGGTTTCCCACTTGGGCGCGGGGTTGGACTAGATGACCTACAAGGTCCCTTCCAACTCTGATTATCTGTTATCTGTTATTTGTACAGTACAGCATGCACAATGAAAAAGTTTTAGGACACCTTTTGGATTGGATTGCAGAAGCATTCCTATTGGAAGTATCAGGCTTATCTGGTACTATAGTTGCTTTGGACAGATTTAACATTGGTGATCAGAATTGCTTTAATCTTACCCTTGGTTGATATCATAAAGTTAAGCAGGACTGAACTTGGCTTGTTTTTGGAAAGAACATCACCAAGAAATACCAAGACCGTAGGTTAGAACAAGAAATTGAAAATATATCTTTAAAAAGAGAGTGATGTGGTTTTTTTTTTTAAATGATGTGATAAAGTTAATCCTCACTTTAAAAATAATTGTTAGGAGTGCCATATTATGAATATGGAATAGAGGTAAACTCATGCTGTGCCTCAAAAAATATGTTTATTAGCCTCAGCACAAGAAGCATTTTATACATTTTTTTTAAAAAAATGGTGAAGCAGCTTCCATGTAGAAACAAAAATAGTTGTATTTTTGTCTTTATTCAGTCAGTTTAGCCATCTCTGCTAACTCCATCAACTTCTGCAGCCATTCATCCATTGTGGGAATCAAAGTCTCTTTCTATTTTTGTGCATAAAGTAATCTTGCCACTATCAACATATATAGCATCAAAGTTCCAATTTTTTTCCCAAGTCTTTTTCCGTTAAACCCAAAAAAGAGGTTTCAGATTTTTTCTCTCTGTTCAGTTTGAGATTCTTCTATAATAAGATATGAATCTACTCCAAAATTTCTTTGCTTTGTCACATGTCCACCATAAGTGATAAAAGGACCCTGCTTTACTTTTACATTTCCAACCTTCATTTGAAATACCTTTATACATTGCACGCCTAACAAAATAGTTATTAAAATCAACATTTACTTTAACTTTGTCATACCATAGGTAACCGTGCCATGCAAATCTTAATTCATGTCCAGTAGCCTTTTATTTTGGAGGTTCACCCATTCTTTTAGCCAAACCAAATAGCAAGCATCAAAATACAATTTCAAATCCGGTAGACCCAAACCTCCTCTCTCCTTAGCATCTTGCAAAAGTTTATATCTAATTTTTGGTTTCTTCCCTTGCCATAAGAACTTGGAAATATCCTTCTGCCATTGTTTAAATGGAGTATCAGTTGCAAGTATTGGCAATGTTTGAAACAAAAAACGCATCTTTAGTAAAAACATTCATCTTAATTTGAGAAATTCTACTCAATAATGATAAAAGCAATTTATCCCATCCTAATAAATCCTTTCAAATATCATTCCAAAGAGACACATAGTTATTTTGAAACAATTTTTCATTTGTATTTGTCCAGAATCCCCAAGTATTTCACCTTTTTCTCAACCTTAAAACCAGATGTTTTTAATCAATATATCATAATCCTGAGAGGTCATATTCTTAATAAGCATTGTTGTTTTCTGTTTGTTTATTTTAAGCCCCGCTAAGACTCCAAACTCATTTAATTTTCTCATCAAATATTCTATATTACAAAAATATAAGCAAGTCATCAGCAAGTGCCCTCAATTTGTGAATTTCCTTTTTCATATATATACCTACTATTTATTCATCCTGCCTAATATCTTTGTTCAAGATTTCTGATACCAATATACACAACAAGTGAGATAAGGGATATCCTTGACTTGTACCTTTTTGAATTTTGCATAAATTAGTTAAATCTTCATTAATAATAACCTTTGCTTGCTGTGACATATAAACTGTTTTAACCCTTTGAATAAAATTCTTCCCAAAATCCATATCTTCCAAAACTCTAAACATAAAATCCCAATTTAAATTGTCAATGGCATTCTCTGCATCTAACTTTTCAGTGGTTTTCTAACGCACAACTGAAATTCACACCATCTTATAATTTAACATTATTTTTTATAAAATGGAATGTTGTTGATCTATGTCTCCAGAGATAATTTTTCTAAGTGGTATAAAGGTTCCTGTAATTGTTGTTGTAAATGTGAAAAGCATGAAGGGAAATTTTATCATGTACAATGAAGAAAAAGCAAAAAATATGGATACAAATACATATGATGTTACAGAGAATTTTAAAAATTAATATTTGGGTGAAACCTTAATTTTTCTTGTGTGTGTGTGTATATGTGTATGATGGGAAAATACAGAAATACCCAAAGTGAAAGAGTGGATCATGAATATTGAAGAACTTGTAGAAATGGCTAAAATTGGCTTGCTTGATTAGAGAAGGAGCAATAACCACATTTATAAAAGTCTGGAAACCCTTTATGGACTTTTTGCTGAAAATGGATAAAAATGAACCAATAATCTCTAGATTTACTGCATATGAGAAGGACCTGTGTTTTGCAATTTTGGAGAGGACAAAAACAGTATTAACTATGTCTGTAATTGTCACAAAGAAGATTGGAAGGTCCTTCATTACATTTTTCTTTTTCCACTTCCTTTTTTTTTCTGGATCTACACTGTTGTTCACTTCTTCTATCTTTCTTTTTATATCTTTTTCATTTTTCTATATTCTTTTTATTGTTCTGCAGCTTTTAATTTTTAAAAAAAATGTATACTGTAAATAGTGAAGAAGTAAATAGGAATCCATTTAAAAAAAAAAACACATTAAATTACCAGGAGTTGAACCTGAATCAAAGAAGACTTTACTTTTGTAAAGGCCCACAAACACTCAACAAGCAATTGTCTATCTGACAGGGTTACATAGAGCAAGATAAATCAACTGAGAACAATGCTTCTTAAATGCTTCCTTAACACTAAATCAGTGGGTTTTTTTAAAAAAAACTGTTTGATTTGACCCAATTACCCCCTTTCCCAGTCTTGAATAATATCATTACCCACACTGCATCCCACCTCACAAAAGAAAACCAGACTCCTTGTTTTATATAAGTGTCTTGGCAGCTGCCGTACAAAACTGGATCCCTGACTCACAAATAAGCGAATTGATCCAATACGCCAGGATATGCCCAAACTATCCCAACAGAAGAGCCATGGCTTTAAAGGGATGGCTCTTTTCACCAGAAAGATTTTGCGAAGTTGCCAAAAGAAGGAATAGTTTTCTTTTCCCAGAAATATGGATGAAGCTATAGCTTCTTACAGTATAGCTTTAGGCAACATTTATGTTTGAGGAATCTTCGTGTCTAAGATGACAAGACTACTGAACTTTGTAAAAAAGAGGTTTTGACAGGGTCTTTTTGCATTGTTTTGCTATATTATGGTGTGAATAGTGAACTGCTTTTCTAACTGATTTTGAAAGAAAGATAGAAGAGGTATCATAATGGTTCCCAAACCTCCATATCCTTTTTAAGATCAGCAAACATTTCATTCATCTATCAATTTAGTGAAGTTTTTTTTTTTAATTTGCTCCTAAAAGGTTTTTTTTTTTTTGTATTTCATGAATTACAGTGTCATCAGCTTGTACTTGCACAGCTGCACATAAAGCATCTGCTCAGAAGTTATTCATGATGTGGATTAGGTATGGCTTGCAAAGCTTTAATTCTTAGCTGAATTAGTGATATCTCCAAACTGACTTGACTTTCTAGCTAAGTCAAGGAATCGAGTCAGATAATTTCAACTGATTCAGTAATTCAGAACTGCCCATTAGATGCACAAATACTGCTTTCCCCAAATCATTTTTTTTAAAAAATGAATTCACCAGATTTGATATTTCAGGAATTTGGAGCATAGCAGACACCCTGTGAGCATCTGGTATGACTCCAGCTAATTCTCCTGGCATGTGACTAGCAGTGCAAGAGTACTGAGAAGCTGGTTTCAAGTAGAGCTTTATTGGATATTTCTATTGGCATGCTGAGTATAAATCAAGGTCTTCATTGTGACATTTGATTCTAGCAAATTTTGCTTCTAGCACAGAATGGCCAGAAAAGACATAGAGTGCTTCCAGGGGGATTTGATTTTTTTTTTAAAATTACAAATCAACCCCCAAATTTCGTGAGGAGTCCAGACCATGTTGAATCAAGTCTGCAACATTTCTCCATTGTTTCATTTTTTTTCATGCCAGAAATAATAAATTCTGCAAAGGAAGGAAACATTGTATGACTCGGTGGTATATTTTGACTGATAGCACCAGGGATCCTTCACAGCTTTATATTAGAATTTTAATAATTTGCATTTATGATAAATTTATAATATAATTTAATAATAATTTCCTTCCTTCCTTCCTTCCTTCCTTCCTTCCTTCCTTCCTTCCTTCCTTCCTTCCTTCCTTCCTTCCTTCCTTCCTTCCTTCCTTCCTTCCTTCCTTCCTTCCTTCCTTCCTTGATAAAACACTCTTTTAAGCCAGTTTGAACCATCTCTGTAAGCGTGCTCACTTGAAGAGAATCTATGTCAGAGATAATATAAAAAAAGAAATCGCAAAGATTACACCCTACTGCTTGTGGCAGGGGGAAAAAAAAGAGATGTTTCAACACAACCCTAATTACAGTCTTGTGAAGCAGTGTTGAGGCCTGCTGTGAAATCGCATCAGGACCCAACTTTTTTTTTTATTGTTCTTTTGCATTCTATTGCCATGGCAACTTCTGCTAGTTCATGGTCTCCTTTTGAGAACACAGAACACCTGCAGGAGGAATTGGGTATCTGAGAGGAAAAAAAGTTAAGTGTATTGGCAGGATTGGAGTCTAAGGAAATGAAAGAAACCCCCCAATTTGCTTCCCCAGCAGGGCTCAAAATGCAGAAAAAAAAATCACTTCATCTTTTGCTTGTTTTGGATTATCTATCCCAGGGGTGTCAAACTCACATCGTCATGGTGGCATCATGTGATGTATCAGGACCCTTTTCCCCTTTGCTAAACCGGGCGTGGGCGTGGCCAGCATGTGATGCCTCCAGCCCATGGGCTGGGAGTTTGACAGCCCTGATCTACCCAGGTGCTTTTTTCCCAATGCTTTCAAAGAAAGAAACTAAATAGGAGGAGAACACACGTTCTCAAAGATGAGGTGACCCATGAATCTCATGTAATAATTTAATTGTATTCAAAATTAAAAGATGAATTCTAATTTATTTTATTTCCTGCTTTGGTCACTTCTTTGATGAGTCTTGTTCCGTCTCTCCAAACTTCAGCAGATGGAAGACCTTAGCTTATTTCCCTGTTTTATTCATTGGCCCTTCATTTGTAGAGAATTTCTAATTGTCCAGAATTGATGAATTGATGCCAACCTACAAAGGCATCAATTCATTTAAACTGTTTCATCTAATCGGTTTTCTTCCACGTTTTGTCTCTACGTCAGACATGAAAAGTGTTATGGCCTGCATTTTTGTCACTGCAATACTTTCTTTGTTGTGCAGAACTCAAACATACTGAAATACAGCCCCAAAAATAACAGAGTTGGAAGGGATCTTGGAGGTCTTCTAGTCTAACCCCCTGCTCAAGCAGGAGACCCCATACCATTTCAGATAAATAACATTGACATTGGAGCCTCTGGGGATTTTTAAAATTTTTATTTCTTGCTTTACTTTCTGGTCTAGATATTGGGATGGGATGGGTAGTCTAACCCTTTCTTCAATGTTCAAGGTTAGTAGAGAACAATGACTTGGTAACAACTTAATCTCAGATTGTTTTGTGGCCCTCCATTGTTTAATTTGCAGTGAAGAACTACAAATCCTAATCGGGCACCCAAAAGCCTTACACTATATTTGAAAATCAATGAATTACTATCCTCCCCCACTTTAACTAAAAGTTCAGTGGCATTCCAATTTCAACAGAATCTAATGACAGTAGACTCAGTGTGGAAAAAAAGTCTGTCACAGATTAGAAAAATAGCTGCAGGAAAATTTTCATTTTTAAAAAATTAATAGCTTCTCGTTTTTAGCAGATCTGGAAGAAATTTAAAGGTAAAAGCTGCTACTAGGGGACCAATCCTGCCAAATATCAGACTAACAGATTTAAACTGATGTCATGTTGGGAAGCAAAGAAGCTGGGTGTAAAAACAGCCTCTGCCATTTGGCATTTGCTACCACAATAATCTGTCTTCCTCAAAACACAAGACTCAGGCTCATCCCAAGCCAGTTCCGACATCTGGAATTCTAGAGACTATTCCACTCTTCCACAAATGTTACCATTGATACATTTTTTTTCTTCAGACCTAAAGAAATAAATTCTAGATAACTGTAATTTACCAGATTGCTAGCTAAAGTATTCAGGCAAAGTATAATTTCTTTGATGATGAACTCCTGCTCATTTTCCAAAATATACCGGGAGTATGCAAATTATCCCAAAGAATATGGACAGATATGCTTTTTTTAAAGTATGTATGAAAAGAAATGCAAAAAAAAAAAAGTTATATGTTGACACTGTTATTAGCTCTTATTCAAATAGATTGTAGGAATTGCCCAACTACTATCACATTTTATGTCCCTCGCATATTTATAATTGTCCATCATCACTGGCACTTCTGGTACCGAGCTACACAAACATATACTGAAATTAAAATGGAGACGGTGGGTAAAATGTTAGCAGGTAGTGGATCAGCCATATTCAGAAGTAGCCCATGACATTCATAAGCACTGCAAGGGGCGATGAAGTGATATCACCTCTCAAGCCACTAGCACAACCAGCGTAGAATTCTGGGAGTTGAAGTCCATAAGCCTTAATGTTGCCAAGATTGGAAACCGTTGCTGTAACACTAAGGAATGTGAAATGGGGTTCAAATTGACTATTCCTAAAAGAAGTGGCAGATTTTTAAACCCATGGGAGTAAAACTTATTGAAAGTTTACTTCTTGAAAGTAGGTCCTTTTGCTATCTGCTGTCTGTGATGGTCATTATTGGTTATTAATGGCCATCAGATGAGGTGACATACGGCAGGGTTTTCTATCTCTGTGCATAATCCAATGATCTGGGGAACTTTTCATGTAGCATTGCCCTTCAGTCTGCTGAACTGAAACTCGAGCCCTGATTACTGCTGAGTTATCAGATCTTTAATCTTTTGAAACAGAGCACCAGCTGGACATGTGAGATAGCAGCCGAGTTCCGTTACTGCTGAATATTGTCATGCCTTTGAGGAGGCAAAGAAAGAGAAAGGGGTAAAAAAAAAAAAAAAACCCACAACAGAGCACCCAGGAGAGGAACAGCCACAGCTGGGGACAGGCTGAAGTGTCTCTTTCCATTAGATACCTCTACAGCCTTCCTGCATAGCAAGAAGTACCTCCAAAATCATTTAAGAAATCAGATGTATTGTTATTATAACACGGCGTTCCTATTTCTGAAAGAACAGTTGTAACATCAAAATTATTGTCTTTGGTGACCAAGAAAGTAGCAAATTAAGTGGTTCTGATTTGGGGAAAGGCATAACAAGATTAGCTGACGAATGCTGAAAATAGTTCTCTGAATGATCTGTTCATTCAGATGCAGCCACTATAAAGAATCAAGGCAGCAGTAATTCGTTCAAAGATATGTTTTATTATAACTTCAAGCACACATATTAACTATGTAAATTTAATCGGCTTATTGGGGTTGCTGGAAAAGCGATTTACTGATAACTCTTTTTAAATACATTGGGGTTTTTTTTTTAATAGAACCTGAATTATGGTCAATTTGACTTAAAGCATTTCCAGCGCACTATAATATTAAAAAGATCCCCATCGTGATTAGGATAACAAATGGTTGAAAAATGTAACACGGTGCCAAGAAATATCTATATTCTTTCACATACATTATTATTATGATGATGATGATGATGATGATGATGATGATGATGATGATGATGATGATGATGATGATGTCCACATCCAATGAACATGAGCTTTACGGTATCTACTCATCCGATGAAAAAAATATTGCCTATAAAATTCTGAATTGGCCAAATTGGACATTTCAGGTTAATATTATGTAGTCCCTACCAAATTTCCATACCCTTTTTGAAGCAATCAAGTTCCACCTTATTCCTCCCTTAGCAGTTTGAAAGAAGAAAAAAAGAAAGAAAAAGAAAGAAAGGGCAGAAGTGTTTGTGTGTATGTATTGAGGAGGGGGAGTATTCAGACAATAGTGAAAAAAACACTGTAGTTCTGCTCCTACCCTGATGCATTTATTTATTTGATTTTTATCCCACCTTTTATTATTCAAGGTGGCAAACATACATAATATTGTTCCCTTTTCCTATTTTCCCCCACAACAACAATCCTGTGAGGTGGGTTGGGCTGAGACAGAATGATTGGCCCAGAGGCACGCAGCAGTCGTCAGTAGGAACAGGACTTTGAAGCAAAGAGCTAGGGGCTTTTACTCAGTTGATGTAGCAGAAAGATTTCTAATGGCTTCATGAAATGAGGGAGGCAATTCCTATTTACTGAAACTAAAGAACGGGCTGCCATAGGTGAATTCTAGAACCAGAGCTATTAATTATTTTCATCCTGACCAGAAGGTTTGACCTTGAATGACTATGAAAAAAAAGTAGCAGTGTGACATCTAGGGCCCAACTTTCTACAAGGGCCCCGTAATGTGATATTTGTGGCTCCAGTTTGTGCTTCTGGATATCCCCAGTGGGTTCCACTTCACTGTTTACATTTTAAAAATGCCCTTGTTTAATTAACTAAAAAAAGAGTGAAATCATCAAAAAAGGAAAAGGGCAGTTAACAAGCATGTGAGGGAGAGGAGGAATCTGCCTCTTCCTGCCTTTACATCAGAGATGGTATTCAGCTGGTTCTGACCAGTTCTGGAGAACCAGTAGCAGAATTTTTGAGTAGTTTGGAGAACCGGCAAATACCACCTCTGACTGGCCCTGCCCCCATCTATTATCTGCCTCCCGAGTGCCAGCTGATCAGCTGGGTCTTCTTTTGTTGCCCTGAACAGGAGAAGGGAGCTGGAAAGCAGGTTAGTGGGGTGTGGAGGGGATGGGGATGTTGCAGTAACCTCCCCCTGCCACGCCTACCAAGCCAGGAACACGAAGCCACGCCCACAGAACCAGTAGTGAAAAAAATTGAATCCCACCAGTGCTTTGCATCCATTCAAACCTGAGGTGCCTCCTCAAACTTCCGTTTTTTGTTTTTTTTTTCAACTGTGGCAACTTTAAGATGTATGGACTTCAACTCTTAAAATTTCTCAGCCAGCATCTCCATGATAACTGGGGAATTCTGGGAACTGAAGTTCATTTATCTTCAAGTTGTCAAGATTGAGAAACACTGCTCAGGCCTGTGAAGGAAAGAGCACTGAAGCAAAGTTTTTGGGGTCACATCACCAGATAATATATTTGTCAAGCCATAACTATTATTGTATGATGAAATAGTTACTTTGGCTCAAGTTAATCAGGAACCCTTCAGTACTCAGACACATTTTGAGATGGGAATAATAACTTTCTGAAACTGAAAACCAGAAGGTTAATTGGTACAGCAATTCAGTTATATAAATTCATAGGGATTATTTTATCCCTGACATTCCCAATGCCACTTTTAAATGAGACAAAATAATGGAAGCTAAATCGCACATAGTTCATTGGGGACGTACTGTTAAGAATACCAAATAAGCAGGAAAAAGTAACTTTAGCCTACTGAGGTGTATGAATTCATGCTGTGCGGGAAATTGCTAAAACAATAGCAATGTCTTTAGATTATCATTTTACAAAAAATCACCTTATCTGTATGTCTCTTACTGAAATCTGTACTAAATATGCGTAGTTAGAGCATTTCCTAAGAACCCAGAGAGACCACCAAGGCGTCAAAAGTGGTAGTGGTTTGGCCATTAAAACAAACAAACGTAACTGATGTAGCAAATTTTAAAATAACCGGATACAAGGTGAGAAAGTGATTTCTCTGTATACATTACAGAGCTGCACCGATAGCTCCCACGTAACAATCCATCTTTTAAAAAGACTTCCAGTAATGCTCCTCAGTTTACTATTAACTTTCTTCTTTCGAAAGGCATACAGGTCCATTTCTTTCGAAAGGCATACAGGTCTCTCTGCTACTTTTTATGAAGGAGGCAAAAAAAAAAAAAAATACAAAGGAGCAAATGTTTTCATGATTTTCCCCATCTCGTCCCTCTGAGACTTAGAATTATGTTGCCTGCCTTGATGGAACCAGTGCGTATATTACCACTGAAGCAATCTTGCCCGTTTGCATGGTTATTCTCAATTTTCCACCAAATGGTTGTGCAATATTTTATTCCAATACACTGCAACAGCAACAGGTAAGATTCATTGTGTACTAAAAGCACTTCTACTCGTGGCTTTTAGCAGCAAACAGAACATTACAGGCGGAAGTGAGCTGTATGCCATTCCATAACAGAATTTGCAGCTTTGCTGGATTCCATTACCTCCACCACACATCTTGAAACACTCTGGCAGTTTCCTAATGCTCACAGTGAGGGACTTAAACCTTTTGACCTCAAGCATCTTATTAAAGACGATGCTGAACTACGTTTCCACAAGGGAGGGGGCATCGGTGGAAAGGAACAAGAAACTACCGGACTTATTCTCTCCTCTAATTCATTCAAATAAGCCCTTGTTGAGTGGAGTCCCTTCGCTTTGATGTTAAAGTCTCTAATTGGAAGGAAGTGAAGTGTTAGCCTGTCACGCTATTAGTCTCTCATCAAATGCTTTAAGACATTGGGACATTGAAGTTCTCACACTGAGGCAAAGAAAACATAGAATAGCCTGGTCTTTGTTAACTTGTTTAGAATTTGCATCTGTTCTGTTTTGGTTTTGTTTGGTTATGGGTTTTGTTTTTTGTTTTAAAAAACAAGCTGGCTCTATATGGACTTTGCTATCTCTTGTGTTTTTCTTTCAGTGTTTTAAAAAACTCTTCTTAGAACTCATCAACACCTCCTATGGTAACCACAAGGGAAGGATGGATTAAAAAAAAAAACACCCTATCACCATGGAGTGCAGATCTGCAATGATGAGAAAAGTCAGCTATCATTTCCATTGGCTAACAATAGCTAGTTATTAGAGATTTGTAGGGGGCTTTTTGCGACCAAGGAAAATGCTAGTTCTTTGTGACATCATCAGCAGAGGAGCTGAGAATCATCATTCTAATATGGCACATTCAAAAACCATCAAACCTCTATTCCAGGGGTCTCCAACCTTGGCAACTTAAAGCCTGGCGGACTTCAACTCCCAGAATTCCCCAGCCATTCTGGGAGTTGAAATCCGCCAGGCTTAAAGTTGCCAAGGTTGGAGACCCCTGCTCTATTCTATCTGTTGAATCCACACTTCTTATAGCCTAGCCTCTCACCACACTATTGTATTGAGGGAAAGCATGCATCGAAACAGGACCTGAAATGGAGGATGGACTTTATTTGATGTGCGTCAACATACCTAATTCTCACATTGATCAGATAAACTGCATGGGAGAAATATAATATTGTATCAGCAAATACTTTGAGATCTGATATAAAAGGCCCATTTATGCTTCCTCTAGTCTGTTATTCTATTTGAGATTGGTCAGAAGGTAACACTACCTGACACTTGCTATATCCAAAGACAGGAGCAATGAGGGTGAGAATATGGCAATAACCAAAATAGGCCTTTTCCAACAGGAACATATTTTGTATCATGGGACTTGCCACTGACAATAAATATATAGATTTTTTTTATGTGATAGCATAGTCACAATGGATACCTCGTATTCTTCACTAGTTCTATAGTAATGTCACATAAAAAGGTTTGGTTATGTATCTTTTCTAATACCAGGTTAAGAACAGAGGCCTGGCAGTCTTTACGAATCCAAAATGCCTTTCTCATTTATTGCATCTAAATGAAATATCTTATGAATGATGGGGTTTACATATCTCATGCATGGAATTTAATAATTGCATAATATAAATGGATTCTCCACGCCCTTACTACGGCCAAAAGATGGAGATTGCAACTTTGCAAAGATTAAGATATGGCTGCACTCATGCAATGGATTGGTGATTACATTTGCTACTTTTGAGTGGATTGTCTATAGATGTAGACTTTGTACAGACAGGAGTGAAATATGGAACTCATTTATACAAAACATAATAGGTTAAAAAAGGATAATAGTTTTTAGTGAATTGGAAATAAATATACATGCTTGAATAATGTTTACATTAGATAAGTATGTATACAATTTTAACTGTCAGTTTTATAATAATATTATACCTTTTTTCCTTTTTTCTGCTGATTTTTCAGTTTGCTTAAAGCATTTATGTATTTCTTTTCCCTTGAGAATATATCCATTGTAATTATCACTGTTTTGTTGGGAATGGAAGGGCGGGGAGCCCCCATCCCCAAGAGGCAGCTGGGACTCCCTTCCCCTCTCTGCCCTCCTCACAGGTGCCCCTCCGGACGCAAATGATTTCAAACTGGCCCCAACCATCTTAACTGGGGCTTATTGGTGGGTAGGGTTTCTATTACGAGTATCCTGAAAAATCATGTTAGGGCTTATTTTCTCATTGGGTCTTATTTTGGGGCAAACACAGTATGTATCAAATTTTAACTGTCAATTTTTATAACAATATTATACTTTGGGGGTTTTTTTCTTTTTACTATTGTATTTTTTCAGTTTGTTCAAAGCACTTTTTATGTGTTTTTTCCCCTTGAGAATAATTGTATTATCACATAATTGTAATTATCACTGTGTTTTGTTCCTTTTCTTTTTCAGCTGCTATTTTAAAAGCAAAAAAAGAAAGGATTACATCTTCAGTGTAACTTAAGGTGAGCAGGAACATTTTCCTGAAGAGTTCAGCCAATCACTTAAGCATGAAATTAAGTGGAGCAAAACTATTCCTCTCTTTGGCTCAGGAGAATAAAGCATATTGAAGCAGGTGCCCTGATGAACTTTAGATGGAGGCACTTATCCAATTTTACTGACTTCTAAATTGCATGCTTCTACTGAGAAGGATGCATTGGGCTAGTCCTTCTTAGCAATACTAACTGATGCAGATGATTCCATCTTCTTGTTTCTAAACTGGTTGGGCTTTCCAGATGCCAACGTAACTGAAAGTGCTGTCAAAATACATAACTGAAAAAGAAAAGCGCAGTGATTCACTTGCATCAAAGAAACAAGGTGGCAGAAAACTGAGATGGAATGGAAACTGAAGCTTTTTTAAAAAAAAGCAAGGAAAAGAAAGGCACCACTAAAATTGACTGATTTGGTTATTTCGACGATTGTATATTATACATCACTGAGAAATATTTGCATTAGCATGGAGTCACAATGCAAAAAAACCACAACTTTTAATAATAATAATAATAACAAATAATAATAACTAATAATAATAATAACAACTAATAATAACTAATAATAATAACAACAACAACAACAACAACAATAATAACAACAACTTTATTTGCGGTCACAGACCAAAACACAAGTACAACAAAAGAAGAACATGGGAAAATTAATCCTGAACAATTGGTCATCAAAAACTTGACTAAGGGGAATTAGGGCGTTCTCCTCTGATGATTACAGCTCTTAAAAGAATTTGGAAACCTGAGAAGTGATGTATGAGGAGCCATCCCCTAGACAATATAAGAACAAATTGCTAACGTTGGGTCTAGAAGGGTCTGTTCCAAGGAGAGACAGTAACTTAGATCTGCCTGCAAACCTATTGGCAAAGAGCATAACTCTCCAAGGTGTATATTTCATCATTTGGTGTAGTGATTTTCTTTATACCAATTAGTATCCAGAGATTTAGAGATTTCCACAATCAAAGTGATAAATATGGCAATCCACACTGGGTTAGACATAGTCTCATGGAGAAATGATGTACTGTTACAGTCAGACCAGGCTAGACTGAGCAGTCAAGATCCTTTCCAAACTACTGTAGCCAGGCAAAGAGTTAAGCAGAGACATGATCCAGAAGCCGTCCAGTATTTTAATGAGGCAAAGCGGTTTTAAGTGTCAAAGTGAAAAAGAAAACGTAACAGTGAATGGGTACAAACCAGGCAGAACTCATACAATTAGTCTAAAAAGGCTCAGGGCAGGATTTCAAGCAGTTATCACAGAAACACAATGCAGACTGATACTGTTTCCAATACTAAAATACTTCCAAATGGAAGTATTTATCGCCCAGGCTTCCAACTTGTGTGTTAATCTCGACCTGGACTTTATTAGCTTAGTTCAGAAAATGCTTGGAGGCAACAGTGATTCATTAGTAAGCCATTACACCCAAGATTCTTTTCCTCTGATTTCACATCCCTTTGTGCCTCAATCCTGTTTTTTTTTTAACCCAACATTATATTAAATCATATAAAACAGTTCTAGAAGGTGCTTTAAACTATCTATAGCAAAGACTAGGAATAAAGGTATTAATTAGCTGGGGTTAATTTTTCTAGGATGCCCTATGTGGGCCTTCATTTATAGCAGAGATTTCCAAACTTGGCAACTTTAAGACTTGTAGACTTCAATTCCCAGAATAGCTGGCTGGAGAATTCTGGGAGCTGAAGTCCACAAGTCTGAAAGTTGCCAAGTTTGGGACCCCTGATTTATAGCCATTAGCAATCTGCAATATCCCTCATAAGCCTTCCTGCTTCTCTGAATATGAATCTTCTGTGGAGATTATGGCACATGATGTCTTTCAGACAATCCCTATTTCCATTTCACAATCTAGTTACAATGTACCCAAGATGGGTTCAAGCTGTTTGACCCCATGCAGCTCTATTCAGAAATGAAGATGCTGTCTGTAAACCACGATGTTGAGCAAAACTATTATTTGCAGAACCTGTCAATCAAACTAGCCAATAATGAGGTACTTGGTCTGCTCTCTCCAGCTTAAAGGAGCCTCTTTTCCTCACTTCATCAAGGTATAGAACAGGGCTGTCAAACTCCTGGCCTGCAGGCTGGATGTGTCACACAATGGCCATGCCCACACCCAGTTTAGCGAAGGGGAAAAAGTCCTGATGTGTTACGTGACACCACCATGACACCTCTGCTATAGAACATAAATGGCTAGTACTCACCCTTCATTTGTAATGATACATACTTACATATTTATGAAGATTTTGCAGTTTGCTTCAGTTGCTTCTGGATACCCTTAACTAATTTGCAGTGGAAGGATCCCCCTTTCAACTGATGATTCCCATTAGTTTTACCACCTTCTAAACAATCTCCCCCAAACATGCTTTGACTGTTACATAGGCAAACTGATTGATTCTGCATATCTAATGAACAGTATTACCTTCCTTCCCCTTTAGGTAAGATAAAGTTTCAAACATACAAGTAAGATTCTCTCTTTTCTTGTCTTATTCAAGTTATTTATTAACATGTTAAGTACTGGTAGCACAGGGCCTGGAGTAGAGTTTTGCAAGCTATTACTCCATGCTTTCCTTCAATTTAATGTGGAGTCATTGAAGAATACTTGCTGGGTGCAATTATTCAGTGGCCACAATTTAAAATAGAAGGCTGTGATAAACAGCCTATGGAAATTCTCAGTCATCCAAGTCATGGTTGTCCCAAAGGTGATTTTTTTAAGAGGCAACCGGACTTTCTGGTTTTTCTTTGACTTCTGAATGAGAAGCAAAACATCTTCAAAGGAAAACCAGAAAGTACTATTGACTCTTGAAAAACAAACACCTTTGGGACATTCCATATTTGATTATCCATATTTGATTATCATAACTGGGGCTGACAATTTACTTTTTCATCACCATCATAACTATGATGAGTCGCTGTACTAGGTAGTCACTAAATGAGGACTACCTTTTCAGAAGTAGCATTTAAGTCATAAAATGGCACGTTCCCTTGGCACAAATAGAATTTAACTACCATAGAGATATGGCACAATTGCAAATCCCTGGTTATATTATAGGATGAACCAAGGTGTCGTCTCACTATGAGTACAAGAAATGAACTTTTAGATGGAATAGCATCTGCATTTGAGGAGTTGAATATTGTTATTGCCTTGGACGTTTGAAAGCACGTTAGCCAAGAAAAAAAAAAATCGGATTGCCTTATGGCAACAAATAAAATGTAATGTTAGTAGATTTTGAAGAACACCATTTCATATCTTAGAATATTTTATGTAACAGTTCGCCATGGTATGATGATTATATGATGGCCTGTATATATAATTATTGCGATGGTTACCTTTTCCATGGTTTTTGTTGTATTTATATTTTTAAACTCTGCAGGTTTAAATATTAAATTTAAATTGCTTGAGTTGTGAAAGAACAATGATGCTGTTTTGTTACATTTCAGCCTACGTGGTGGATCAATTTATAGTAGGCATTGGACAGTTATACACTACTACATGATATATACATTGAGTTTTAGAGAAGTTTTTCTTTTAAAAGAAGTAGAAGAAGAAGAAGAAGAAAAGAAGTGCATTCTAACTCACAGTTTTACACATAAGCTTAAGTGTCTTTTGGTAGGTGCTGGTTAAATGTATTACCCACTTTGTATAACTATTTTTAGCAGTAAGCACAGTTCTTTACCCTTTAAAAGACCTTTTTCTCTCAATTTATTTCAATTTCTTAAATTGCCCTTGCTGACATAAGCATATTGCTAGAGATGTGGTTTTATTTATTATCATTTAATTATATCATCACATAATGAGAAGTAAGGCCAGGCTCATTGATATAATTATCTCACAGTATTTTGTAAAGCTAGGACTATTATATATATATGGAGTGAAAAATCTAATGACCACTAGATGGCATCAGAGTGATACAAACGCATATAGTTCTCTGCTGACCTCTAACAGTTTTCTGTAGGATTGCAACTTAAATACAGTAGCTGTTTTCATGGAAGGATAATGGAATATGATCTGGTGGTCAGCAGACTCATTATTATATGCAAGCAACACAAAGTCAAAATGCGATGGTCTGTATTTTGGCAACATTTTAAAATTCTTCCTGGTTTCTGCAAACCAGATTGGGTTAACCAGGCTAAACCATACTTCCTGCCCCCCCTTTCCCCCAAACTGGAATGAAATTATGTTTTTAAGTAATGGTACACCTGAGGTTAAAGCCACTGGGGACGAATTGGAGGAATCTTACACCTTTCTCAACCATTTTTGCTCACTTTTGCACCTTTCTAGAACATGGACATGGGTTGTCTATGGAGATTCTCAGTCATCCAGGTCATAGTTGTCCCAAAGGTGCTTTTTCAAGAGAAGAAGATTCCACAGTCCATTTTCATTTAAAAGGCAAAGGCCACACTTTTGAAGACAACAAAGTCCACATTTTGGACAGAGAGGACCACTGATTTGAAAGAGGGGTCAAAGAGGCAATTTATGTCAAAACTGAGCAGCCCTCTCTCCATAGAGGGGAGGAATATGACATCATCTATCTTCAGTCTACAACACAGTCCTTTCAACAGTTCTAAGAAGGTTCTACACCCATTTGCGTTATTCAGGTAACCTTGAGGACACAGATAAATAACCAGCTGTTTGCAAGGAGTATAAATCCTTCCATTCTCCACCATCAGAGTTGAAGAAGCCTCTTGGATGAGAAGTGAAATGTCTTCAAAGAAAAACAGAAAGTCCAGTTCCTCTTGAAAAAAGCACCTTGGTGGCCATGGATTGCAAACTAAAACAACCAAGAACTTTATTTTTATTGGTCATGTAAAAATGTGCGTCAATTCCAGGATGGCTGACTCATTAATTTAATGAGTTGTGTTTAGAATTAAATTTCATCTTGAGTTTGCCCACATTAAAAGTAGTCCTCCTGTGCTTTGTTACTGAGGAAAAATTAAACCAAAGATAGCAATATAATTTATGCTCAGTTTATAAAGTGGAGGAAAACTCTTTAAGTCAGCCATCTGGATATGTCCTGAATCAGCCAAAAGAAATTGTTCAGTCACTGAGGCAGCAGTAGTGTTAGCATTTAAGATAATAATTGGCTTATGACAATATAGATTTATTACACAAGTCCCAGATAAATTGCTTTTAAATTTGAGATTAAAATATTATCCAACAACCTTGGGACTGTGAAATAAAGCTCAGTAAAATATGCTTTCTTTCCTTTATTTTTAATTTAAAAATATCTTCAGGAGAGTACAAAGTGATATAGTAGTTTGTATCTTGTTGCAGTCATCTTTCATTTAAAATCAGCCTAACAGTCAGCTAGGTTTTATAATTAAATGTTTAGTTCAGTGGTGGGATTCAAAATGTTTACTACTGGTTCTGTGAGTGGTGGCTCGGTGGCGTGGCTCGGTGGCTGTGGCAGGGGAAGGATACGGTAAAATCTCCATTGCCTCCCCACTCCTGGGGGAAGGTTACTGCAAATTCCCATTCCTTCCCACCCCACTACCTGCTTTCCAGCTCCATTTTCCTATGCAGACAACAAAAGGAGACTCAGCCAATCCTGGACTCAGGAGGGCAGAGAATAGATGGTGGTGGGAGCAGTCAGAGGTGGTATTTTCCAGTTCTCCGAATTACTCAAAATTTCCGCTACCGGTTCTTCAGAACTGGTCAGAACCTGCTGAATACCACCTCTGGTTTAGTTTCAAAAGATTGGCTTTGTGAGAAATGTAAATTTTGGGGAATTTAAAAGTTAATTCCTGTAGGGCTACCTCAGTACCATTCTTGTCTTTTTGCATTTATGTTTCAAAAATAACATGGAGGTGTTCTGGATGGTTGCGTGTTTTAGAGCAATTAAGTGAACACATTAAAACACTCAAAGGAAGTTCAAGTTAGAATTCTGAATTGAACGATTTGATATGTCCTTCTGTAATAGAAACCACCTTATTTGCTCCCTAAAACAAAACAAAAAGAAACAAAAGAAGGCATCTTATTCTAGTTTAGAACTACTTAACATGAAATGATTCAGAATAGCTTCTGAAACATATTACCATAATCATGTTACCATAATGCAGTTTACCAGCCACTTCCCACTGATTATTGTTAAAGCATTTAGGATATGATGTTGCTAATTACAACAATTTTCTAAAAACTCGATTTCCAATTGTCCTGCTCAAGCTTTATAGGACAAAAAAGAGACGAAGGCTTTGCTCTCACTATAGAAAGCAATAATTTTGACTGCAATGGCTGTAATGTGTAGAAGATAATGAACCATTAGAAAGTGATGAGGTAGTATAGAGCAAGAATTAAGATAACAAGATTACATAGCTGGTCATGTTCATAGGCAACTCCAGTCCCAGTTCAGGAAATATTTAATAAAGCCTTCACGGTGACTGCCTCCATTATAACTGCACTCATCTTTCATAGCCACCCTTAAATTCATTTTTTTTCTAGAAGCGTTTCCTTCAACTCTTCATATAAACTTTATTTTTCAGCCTTTACTGTCCCTGTCTCATATTTCTGAATCAGCCATTCCCTCATGCAAGGAAGTATAAATAAGAGCTGGCCGTTCACATAGTACTGAACATTTATCAATCTCAGGCTATATTTAGTAAACCGCTGCTGATCGGCTTGTTCCAAATAAAGATCTTCATTTTTCTCAGTGCAGAAATAGCACATTGAGATATTGTGCTGGGGGCTATGTAGCTAATTTATCACACTGCATAATCAGCAATGAGTGAAGGATAGTGACCCTTACTGAGTAAAGTTGTGCAAAAGTGGGAACTTCTCATTACATATCATTTCATCATATGGGTAAAATCTTATTTCATGATTAGGCACTTATTACAATATAATATTGCAACGAAGACTGAAATAGTACCTCACCCTCAGCCAAGATATTTTATAAAGAGAGCAGTTAATTGGAAGTTTGCAACCTGGAGAATGAACCGGAGCAGGGAAATTTTGTGAAGGGGATGAGTGGTAGAAAGAAACCATGAATCTCTCTCAAAAGAAAAAGCAGAAGTTGTGACTTAGTCCTTGTGTGTTGTGTTTGTCTTCTTACCAAAAGAATGGTTAGGACCACACTTTTCAATTCAGAGTATGCTAATTATATCTTTTCCAGATGCAATCTTGTAGGAGGAGAAGATAAAAGTAGTGAAGGGCAGAATTTCTTCTATAAAATATTAAAAGAAAAGGTCAAGCACTCAAGGGTTAAACCATTTTGTGAGAAGTACTAGCAGAATAAAACCTCCAGAGCACAGGACACTTTGTGGGAGTAGAGGAGGGGGTCCAAGGAGGAAGATAGAAGTACTAAGTACTTGGAATCATGTAGAAAGAAAGAATGGAAGAACCTGATAGTGGTCCATTCCATTGGAACTATCCAACTTATATTGAAGCTCTGGGCATGAAAGGCAAGTTGCAACATCTGTAATCAAGAATAATTGAGAAACTGCTCAACTTCACAGAAATTATCTGAACCAAGTATTGTGGTCCCATTACAAAGAAGCTTCCATTGGGAAGCTGGACCAGTTGTGGCTTAATTTAGATAACACCCAAGATATCCTAAACAAATCAACAACCAAAAAGGCTGTGGATCTGTTGTACTTTAAAGGCGGGGAACTCTGTCTTCTTTCAAAACAGAGAGAAAACAGTTTTCCTAATACAATTAAAGGAGATAAATCCATTGGAGAAGTGGTGAGGTGTTGGAAAAACAAACACAATCCTAGTATTAAAACGAAGTAGGAGAAGAAGGATTTGGGGAATTAGAACCAAGTTAGTTTTATGTCTTTGCTAAGCAAAATTCTAGATCAGATAATCAAGAACATATCTACAAACACTTAGAAAAGAATGTCACTATTACCATAAAATTTAGAATTTATTTGATTTGTCAATCGTGTACAAGATAATAGGTATAAGTATATACATAATTATGAATACATGAATGGGTACAGACAAGAAAATAAAAGAAACAATAGGACAGGGACGGTAGGCATGTTGGTGCGCTTATGCACTCCCCCTACAGACCTCTTAGGAAAGGAGTGAAGTCAGTAGTAGACCGTCTAAGGTTAAAATTTTTGGGGTTTGGGGAAGAAACCACAGAGTCAGGTAGAGTATTCCAGACATTGACCACTCTGTTGCTGAAGCTGTATTTCCTGCAATCAAGTTTGATGCGATTAACCTTGAGTTTGTATCTATTGTTTGACCTTGTGTTGTTATGGTTGAAGCTGAAGTATCATTGACAGGTAGGACATTGCAATGTATGATTTTATATACTATACTTAGATCAGACTGAAGACGACGTAGTTCTAGGTTTCTAGGTCTAGAATTTCAAAATCTGGTGGCATCAGGTATTCTACAAACAAACAAACAACAAGATTTGTCAAGAACCAACCATGTTAGATTAATGTTATTATTTTAATCATCAAATGACTAGTTTTCTAGCTGAAGATAATGCTGTGCATTGCATATATTAATATATTTTAAAGGCCACCCAACTCCAGACAACCTGGTGGCTTATATGATTAAAAAAAGGGGGAAATAGTAAAGAAAAAAGATAAGATTTCTTGAGCATTCAAAAAAAAAAAAAACAAATACCTCAAAGAACATCCTATCTTGATTTCAGTAAAGCATGTGCCAAAAGACAAATCCACACAACTTCCTTGCCTAAGGACATCCACCTACATGCCTCTTCCTGTATCTCAAGTTTTTCCTGCAGTTGAGACAGCCTAAAGCAGGGATGTCAAACTCAAGGCCTGCGGGCTGGATACATCATGTTCTAGCCCTGCCCCCACCTGGGGAAAAGTACCAATATGTCACACGACAATGCCTTGACATTCCTGGCCTAAAGACAGCTTACACTCTGGAAGTTGCATTTTTCCTAATATTCTCCCTCAAGGTGCTGCATGCAGGAATAGTATAGGATGTGTGGATTATATCATGGAGGCAGTTTCAAATGACATGCTGAATAAGGAAAATCAAATTGCACACCCTTAAAAAAGGGAGTAGCATTTTTGTTTTGCTGAGTTTCTTTGTTCTCTTTGTCTCCCACACCATCTTCTATTTGTTGTGTCCCAGGTCTTTGTTCTCAAAGTTTGAAGTGCTATTAGCTAGTACTTCCTGTTGCTTCACAGGAAGAGGGGCGCTTCTGTTTGTAAATTTCATTGAAATTCATAATGATTGTTAATCCTGTTATTTCCATTTGTTTTAGGTTTTCTTGTGGTTCTGCAAAGGAGACTCATGTCTCCTTCCCCAAACTAACATGTGATGTTATACTTTGAGGTTACTCTTAGATGGTTCTCTGCCTTTCACAGCTGGCAATGGAGACTTTATAGCTACCTTTGCCATTGGCAGTTCAGCAATATATGTTGCCTAAGGGGAAAAAAAGAGAAAGAAATGGGTCTGGGGTTGCTCAAACTTGTTGAAAAATACTTCTTTTCTTTGTCATTCTTCATGGTAGATAACTCTAAGAAGAACTGAAGATTTTTGTGAGTAGTGCTGTTAGTCAGAATGTCCTGCTGCAGGGTTGCTGAAGAATTGACAAGAACATAATTGATAATTTAACTCTGTTTTCAGGTGGTCTTCTCTACTCAGGAAGATAAGTGAGTGGTTAACTACTTCCTTTTTCCTCCCCCACTGTATTAAAGGAAGAAAACTGAAATGTGCAAATGTATAAGGCACTGGTGGTCTGCTTGGGAAGTGGAAAGAAAAGAGAGTTGAGTTTGTGGTATAGAAATCTTTCCTGATGCTGTGAACTGTGACTTTTCCACTTGTGCACCTAACCACAGCATAAATAAGCCCTGGCAGCCTCCTGTTTTCCTCCATATCAACATGGACCCTTGCCTTCATCTCATCCTCAGCCTGTAACAGACATAATGTAAAGTCACCCATAACTGTTCCAGGGCTAAAGTAATTCCCCCCCAGCCCCTTTACTGCATGAGTTGAAACAGAAGCAAGAGAGAGGCCTCAGGATCAGTAATGGCAAACAAATGTCATGTTAGTATGATTTTTCCGCTATCTCAAGGATAAGGGGACTCGGCAGTGAAGAGACCTAATTTTAAAAAACAGAAAAACCTACAAAAGCAAGATCTTCCCTACTTAAGCTTAGATTTATTTAAATAATATTTCAATCATTGTACATAAAGAACACAAAAAATACACACTCAGGAAGGATCTAGTCAACTAGTATTATGGCTTGTCTGTTACAAGTTTTACGTTCTGAATGAGGAATGAATGTTCAAAGTACCATTCCTCACAGGGGCACATTTAAGGTAACAAAGACAGATGGAGGTCTAGAAAGTGCACAGCAGTAAAATTCCCTTTTTTATGTTGTGGGTGTTCTCATAACCAATGAATGGAAAGAGAAGCCCCAAAAGCACAACTCATCCTAGAAACTCATTAATCACATCGTAAATAAGTTTTCAAGTAAAGAAAATGTATGCCACTCCATCCCAAGGATTAAAATTCCAAAGATTTTCTCCTCTTCTGAAGAAGTCTGAAGGAGGTTAGGATTTAACTCTGATAGGATGGTCTTAACACATAGCAAGGAAAGAATGTAGCCAGTGTTAGCTTTCTCTTTCGTTTTTTCACCGGTTTTTAAAGAATATTATGTCTTAAGTTTTAGATCAAGCCACAATCTCTTTTTCTTTGTCAGAGCAATTTTCCCAATGCACCTAGTAATCTATCTCCTATATACTTCCATTTTTAGCCAAATAATTGTTTCACTGCATTTTTATCTAAAGTTTAACTAGGTGGTACCCAAATATTTAAGAGTCTCTCCCCCCCCCTCTCTCCCTCCCCACCTTCTTTCACGTCCCTCCCACCCCATCTCACAACACTTTTTTTTTTTTTTTTACAAAACACTTGGTTTTTAAAAAATGTCCTCCCCAGATGGGTGTTCTCATTATATATCAGTTTCAGCTCCCATAATTCTCAATAGGGGCCATGCTGGCTACAGCTGTAGGATATCAGGTTAGGGGAAGCTGAAAGCCTTTTTTATCATTATCTTTAGCCTCTTTATCATTATCAGCAAACACAAATTGCTAAGAAAACAATTTCTATTTTTGTGTGTGTGTGATTTTTACACAACTATTCAGGAGCATGGGGGTCAGTCGACTTGGTCATATTTAATACAGCTTGCTCATGAGAAAGCAATTTGTGATCATAGAATCATCACATGGAAACTGAACAAATTGTTTCAATCCGGGCAATCATAGGAGTTAGAGAAACAAAATCATGTATCTCTTTCTTGAAAGTTGCTAGAATCATTAAGTGAGATAAAGAATACATTTATATCATAATTTTAGGTATGGTTCCACTCTGAAGAATAAAAAAAGAGGTTACTTTAAGTTAAGCATGCATTGGATATCATTGGAGCCTAAATTTGTAGTAGTTTATGCAAAGCATACCATATAAAACAGAGCTCAGTAAATTTGCTTTGCTTGAATTGCTTCCTTTCTTTTTTGTCTGAGTCAGAGAGATAATTTGGTGCTTGGAAAGCTAAACAATTAGGAAGAAAAACAAAAACAGCATCCATGCTTTTACAAGAGAAATATACTTCCACCACTTCATTAATTTCCACTGCCAAATTTAAGGCTGGTTGCTGTACCCATTTGTCATTAGTTTGGGGGTGGGGCAGATAACATGATTGCCATTTGCAATCTTTCCGGACAGCTTCCTATAAGCAGAGTCAAAGGGGAATGCCAGATTTTCTTAACAACCATGGCTAAAAGTTTGCAAATTGAGTGCATCTCGCTTAACGACTGGCTTGCTTAGCAACAGAAATTCTGGTCCTAATTGTGGGCCTAAGTCAAGATTGACTTCTTCCAATCTTGGCTACTGCCTACTGTGTTGTTCTCCAGATTTATTTGCACAGGTTGATTTAGAACCTTCACTTCTTTAGATGCCCATCATATTCCTGTAGATCAGTGGTGGGATTCAATTTTTTTTTTACTACCGGCTTGGTGGGTATGGCAGGGGAAAGATCAGGGGTGGGATTCTACCAGTTCGCACCTATTCGCTAGAACTGGTTGTTAACATTCTAAGCAGTTCAGAGAATCGGCTGTTAGAAGAAATTACTGGCCTAATCCTGTAAGGAAGATAAGAAGGAAACATTCTGGTGTTGCTTACAGAAACTGCCTTTCCATTAACCCTTATTACATTCTTGGCAGGACTAGATTTTCCTGTCTCAGGAACTTCTCTGGAGTTTTTTCCCTCTTTTGCTGGTACTTTGCTTGTGTGGAGTGACCATTCAAAGTTACAATGGTACTGAAAAAGTGACTGATAACTGTTTTTCACACTTACGACTGTTGCAGCATCCCCACAGTGATGAGAGGCCAGGCGAGGAGATGGTGCCTCGATGTGAGTGATATTGAGTTGGCCACGCCCAGCCAATAACATGACCACCAAGCCACGTCCACCCAGTCACATAACCCACCAGTCTGAGGTGGTATTTGCAGGATCTCTGAACTGCTCAAAATTTCCGCTATTGGTTCTCCAGAACTGGTCAGAACCTGCTGAATACCACCTCTGCTCTAGATACCTCATTAATTGCTTTAATCTCTGACTTGGTATGACCATAGTGCTGACCTAAATTCAGCCTCTTGCATGAGAGTAGGCTTTTCAAACTGGCAGCCCATGGGCCAAATGCATCACATGCAGACCATGTCCACCCCAATTCCACAAAGGCAAAAACCCATCACAATACATCACAATATGTCACGTGATGCAACCAAGTGTAACACCCGTTCATTAGAGATTTTTACAAGTACGGAATATTTTCTAAAACTAACTTGGATGTTAAGATCTCTACTATATAGAATTTCAGTATGCAGATAGTCCTTAATTTAAACAGTTCATTTAGTGACCATTCAAAGTTACAATGGCAGTGAAAAAAGGGAGTTTCACACTTACAACCGTTGCTGCATCCCCACAGCCATGTGTTCAAAATTCAGATGCTTGGCAACTAGTTTGTATTTATGACAGGTGCAGTGTCCTTGGATCAGCTTTTGCAACTTTCTGACAAGCAAAGCCAGATTCATTATTAATTTAACAAATGGAATGATTCACTTAAACAACTATGGTAAGAAAAGTCATAAAATGGGGCAAAACTCACTTAGCAACATACAATTTGGGGCTCAATTCTTGTGTAACTTGAGGATACCTATACTGTACTTTTCCATCTTTGTTCATCCTTTAAATCATTACTGTGTAGAATTTGGTGCTACCTAAATTTAGGAGGGAAAATGAAGAATTGTTATGATATGGATTATGGAAGATATGAAGGAAGGAAAAAAGTTAGCTTGCATTGTACATTATTTATTTATTTATTTTGCTTTAAAGGACACCATTGCTGAGAGAGTAACCTTGGGATAAGAGAAACATCTGAATGGTTTTGTTTTTTTTAATTTTGTCTGACTGCATGGGACATGGGATTGATTAGTGTCTTATACTAAGCAGGCATAACATCTATAAAATTTTGGAAAAGCAATGGTGAACCTCCCAGAATGGAGTGCAGCCATGTCTGAATGAAACAACTAGTTGCAATGATCCAAATTTTCTGATGCTTCGTAGGAAGGCAGCTGAGAAAGAGGGAATTGGGGGCACAGCTAGACATCATCCAGTATGGATAACCAAATAAAGGTTGTACAGAGCTGTCTTTTGTTCCCACTGCCAGACCAAGCATGTTCTTCCTATGACAATTATCTCTGCCACTATAATGACAATGGGAACAAAACCACTAGGAGTGAAACTGAAACAGGAAAGGGACATTCCTCAAATATTTCACAAGACTTTCAGCCAATAAACAGAAATACGTTTATCTTAATTCTTTTTTCTTGGCTAGAATCTCCACAGTTCTACAGTAGTAACAAAGTATTTTTTTCGCTATAAAAAGATCTCTTTCTAAGAATTTGGTGACTTGTATATAAAACCTCACATATTTTGTGTTAAACAGACTGAGGAGATATCAGCTGTTGGTGGCAAGATGAATTTATTATGGAACATTCTCGGTGGAGAAGTTCAACACATTGATGATAGCATTTTCAGATAGCTAAGTTACCGCCTAGCTAAATTCATTGCAAAATCTTGGATGAAATGAACATCTCCAAAAATAGTTAGCATTATACACCTGCCTCAGAGAATAATCTTTTATGTATTTTATTTGTTTGATAATCTCAAAACTCAACTTGCCACCAGGTGTGTTTAATATCAACTTGTTACTCCAGAGATGTGAATGTTATAATTACCAGTCTTTTGGGAATGGTAATTATATTATCAATTTACTAATGTTGCTATCAAACTGACATTTTAATGCACCTGAAGGGAAATATTATGAAATATATGGAGATGAAGAAAGATAGTATTTTAAATATGATTTAACTTAAGGCAATGTAGTGTTGGTCCCAAACCATTTTTGGGACCTGATATTATCCCTAGATGTCGGGAGCCATTCAAAAGTGAGTATGGCCCTTGATGCAAAGAAGTTTATCTAATGAAGAAGAGATTTGTGGAAAAACTCAAGCTAGACACTGTTACTTCAGCAGCTTCTATACACATAAAGTTACAGTTCAGTTTTGATGGCTGGTATTACTTGCCAGTGAAAAAAGGTTCTTAAGGGAATCTGAGGGCATTAACAATCCTTGATTTTAAAATTAGGGAATTTTAATTTACATGTCAGAGGAAGGACATGGTATATCACAGTAGGGAGGGGCAATTGTAGAAGGAATTCTTGCTTTAGGACTTGAAGGATAACAGAAATATCCAGGTTGACTCTGAGGTTAATTTTCACTCAACACAATCTCTCATCATAATTTATTGCTTCATCAGCTACAAACTGGGAGGTAACATCATAATACATAACAGGAATATGCTCCTTGTCATGTTCAAATCATAGTCTTTGTATGGAAGTGAATGAAACAGAGACTGAGAGAGAATGCATTAGGAGCCAAGACCAGATTTCAGAATAACAAAATAATAAAGATGGAAAGGACCTTGGAGGTCTTCTAATATCTAGTCCAACCAGGAGAACCTATACCATTCCAAACCAATAGGCGTGCAATCTCTTCTTAACAACTTCCTTAAAAGCCTGTGATGGAGCACTTACAACTTCTGAAAGCCAGCAGTTCTATTGGCTCATTGTTCTCATTGTTAGGAAATTTCTCTTTAGTTCTAAGTTGGTTCTCTCTTTGATTAATTTCCATCCATTGCTTCTTGGTGCTTTGGAAAATAGGTTGACCCCCTCATCTTCGTGTCAGCCCCTCAAATATTGGAACACTGCTATTATGTCACACACACACACACCACACACACACACACACAAACACTGGTCCTTCTTTTCACTATGCAGCTTCTCTGCTTTTAGAGGCCAAGCTGCCAGAAACATCTAAGAGTAGATATTCCTAATTTTAAAAAATGACATATCCTTGTACTCCTACAGATTTAGGAATACAGGTACATTTTATGACCTTTCTTGCCATCGTCTTTTATTTATTTATTTATTTATTTATTTATCATATTTTTATACCGCTCCCTCTCCCAAAAGGGACTCGGGGCGGTGTACAGCCTACTAAAAACACATAATAAATACGCTATAAATACAATTTAAAAATATATTAAACACTATTGGTCCGGCTGTGTCCCATCTAAATTAAATTTAACAATATAAATCAGGGATCCGAATAAAAGTTAAAAATTAATTATTAAAACCCAATTAAGTTTAAAACCGGAACCTAATTACTGGGCCAGGCCAGCCTGTCTAAAAAATAAGGTTTTAACTGCACGCCGGAAGGTCAGGATATCTGTCATGGCCCGTATCTCCGGGGGGAGATCATTCCATAGGGAGGGAGCTCCCACAGAGAAAGCCCGAACTCTCGGGGCCGTCAGCCGACAACAGCCGGGCGGCGGTACCCCAAGGAGGGCAACCCTGTGGGAGCGTACTGGGCGGCGGGAGGTTGACGATGGCAGTAGGCGGTCCCGTAAGTACCCAGGTCCCGATCCATGGAGCACTTTAAATACCATCAGTACCACCTTGAATCAAATCCGGAAGGCCACAGGAAGCCAGTGCAGCCTGCAGAGAAGCAGTGTAACGTGGGAGCTCCGAGGGGCACCCCCGATCACCCGCGCGGCTGCATTCTGGACCAACTGCAACCTCCGGAGACTCTTCAAGGGAGCCCCATGTAGAGAGCATTGCAATAATCCAGGCGGGAGATAACGAGGGCGGAAGTGACTGTGCGAAGTGCGCCCAGATCCAGAAAGGGCTGCAATGGTAGATCAGATGAATCTGATAAAAAGCCCCCCCTGGCGACGGCTGCAATGTGTTCTTCTAAGGACAGCCATACGTCCAGGAGGACACCCAAGTTGCGCGCCCTTTCCACGGGGGTCAAGACCTCTCCCTCCACGGCCAGCGAAGAAACCAGCTGGCTGTATCTGGGCGCAGGAAACCACAGCCACTCGGTTTTGGTCGGGTTGAGACGAAGCCTGTTACGACCCATCCAACTCCGCACGGCCTCCAGGCACCGGGACATCACTTCGACGGCTTCATTGGAGTGGCCCGGGGTGGAGATGTACAGCTGAGTATCATCAGCGTACTGATGGAACTCCACCCGAAGCCACGGATAATCTCACCCAGCGGCTTTACATAAATGTTGAACAGCAGGGGCGAGAGCACCGACCCCTGAGGTACCCCACATAGTAGGGGCCTTGGGGCCGATCTCTGCCCCCCCGTCAACACGAATTGCGAGCGGTCGGAGAGGAAGGAGGTGAACCACCGCAACACGGTGCCCCCCACCCCCAGCCCCTCCAACCGCCGCAATAAGATACTGTGGTCGACAGTATCAAAAGCCGCTGAGAGATCTAACAGGACCAGGACAGAGGAACAGCCCCTGTCCCGAGCCCTCCAGAGGTCATCCACCAACGCGACCAACGCCGTGTCCGTGCTGTGCCCGGGCCTGAAACCCGATTGGAGGGGGTCAAGATAACTCGCTTCATCCAGGTACTGCGGGAGCTGACGTGCCACCACACTCTCAACAACCTTCGCAACAAAGCGAAGGTTGGAGACAGGACGATAATTAGATAACAATGCTGGGTCCAGGGACGGTTTCTTGAGGAGGGGCCGCACCACCGCCTCTTTCAAGGCGGCGGGTAACAGCCCCTCTCTCAAGGAAGCGTTTATAATACCCTGGAACCAGCCTCATGTCACCTCCCGAGTGGCCGAGACCAGCCAGGAGGGGCATGGGTCCAGCAAACAGGTGGTGGCATTCAGTACCCCCAGTATCCTGTCCACGTCCTCCACGGTAACAGGATCGAACTCAATCCAATTGACCTCACCGATATCCACCCCTGCCCCCCCGCCGGAGATGCCCAGTCGGAGTCCAGCTCGTCCCGGATCTGAGCGATTTTGTCCTGCAGAAACCTAGAAAACTCCTCAGCCCGTCCCTGCAAGGGGTCCTCCGCGCTCCACCTCCAGGAGGGAGCGGGTCATCCTAAACAGGGTGGCTGGGCAGTTTTCCGCAGATGCAATAAGGGTGGAGAGGTAAGACCTCCTCGCCATCCTTATTGCCACTAAATACATCTTGATATAAGATCATAATAGTGTTCGGTCAGACCCAGAGCGGCTAGCCCTCCAACTGCTCTCTAGGCGTCTTTTCCGGCGCTTCATCTCCCTTAGCTCCTCAGAAAACCAGGGAGCCACTTGGGATCGGCACCGGGTCAGAGGCCGCAAGGGCACGACTCGGTCAAGGGCCCCAGCAGCCACCCTATTCCAGGTGGCGACCAAGCCCTCAACCGAGTCGTGTGTGTGAGCTTCGGGGAATGGCCCAAGCTCCGTCAGGAACCTATCAGCTGCGAATCACTGCAGTTGTTCAGTTAGTAACATGGTTATTAAGTGGATCTGAATTCCCCATTGACTTTGCTGGTCAGAAGGTCCCAAAAGGTGATCACATGACCTTGGGAAAGCAGCAAAAGTCATAAATATGAACCAGTTGCCAAATACCTGAATTTTGATCATGTGACCATGGAGATACTGCAAAGGTTGTAAGTGTGAAAAATGATCATAACTCACTTTTTCCACTGCCCTTGTAACTTTGAATGGTCACTAAATGAACTGTTGTTAAGTTGAAGACTATCTGTATTATAATCTAGAAATCCCTTAATTCTAATCTAACTACATGCTTAGAAATAAATAAAGCCTGACCTCCATTTTGTTTAGTGATGCTCTTTGTCTACTGCACTGGCGAGTCATAACAGAGCCAAAACCCTCCTAGTAGATTCCACCCTCCCAAGACAATGTTCTTTGGGCCAGAGGTTGACACAACTTTAATAACATAAATACCCACTTGACATATTCTTTTGAAAAATACAGTAGTGCAGAGACACTAACAAGGAACTAAGTATGAAAGGCAGCCAAGAAGGAAAGAGTCAAAAATAAAAAGGGGATCTGAAAAGGAACCAGTTTTTAAGAAGTGATGCTGAAATGAAAAAGGTTCTCATCAGCCTGAACTATGGCTAAGCTTCTGCCAATTATATTTAAGTATAATGAAAAATAAATACAGCTGAGCTATTAGAATAGCTGTGAGAGTCAAAGGTCTGTCAGCACCTCCATTGTAAATCTACTTTTTCAGTGGTTTAAAAGTACCGTAAAAATGGATTCCAGCTTTAAACTTGGCAGCCAGTCATTGCAGTGTCAGACTTTTTAAAGGTGGTTAAATGGGACTGAAACATTTTTTAAAGCTGTTCAGATCATCAGTGTTGCCATTTTACAATTTTTAAAAAAAAATTGATTCAAAAATCAAAAAGATTCAAAATTCAAATTCCTAAGTCAAAATTCAAAATTCACTATCACAAATTTTTAAAAAAGAGAGAGAAGAAAATAATAAAAGGTATTAATCCATAATAGGAACTTGGCCTGTGCTTTTCTTGATGTCAATCCTTGATTTTAAAAGGTCAAAAAAAGTTTGGATATAAGTCAGCAGACTGAAATAATTATAATTCTTTACGGTAGACTTTGTTAGTGTTATTGATGCAAGGAACATGAATTTGGGCAAACTATGTGGAGGATGCAGGCCCTGGCATGCTATGGTCCATGGATTGCAAAGAGCCAGATATGACTTAGCAACTGTACTGGACAACATTAACAAGAGTGAGGTTTAAAAAAAAAAAAAGCTCGAAATTCAGCTCTGAAAAAAAACCCACTTTAATTTGAACTTTAATAATTTCTCACACTAGATTAACTTTAACTTTGGAAGCTAAGGGTAGCCCTAGACCTTCAGCATCCTAATTTCTCTCATTACGGCACAATTGAAATAAGGCAGGAGGCATCTGACAGATATGTGGGAGGGGGGTGGGGAGAGAGAGATTAAAAAAAAGCCGAGATGGTGGCAGCATTACACATAAAAAAAAGATTTCAATTGCAGTTCTAGCTGCCATCTTGACTTTTTTTAACCTCTTCTTCAGAGATACCCTACAAGTATTGGTTTAAGTAGGGAGCCATCTTTGCCCATTACCTCAGACTGTCCCACTTACTGAGGCAGGCAAAATATGCTGCAGATCCCATCAGTCTTGATTGGTAGGGTCCAGGGAGAGCACTCTCTCTACCAATTCCCTTTCCCTATGGATCATTCATACACACACACACACACACACACACACACACCAATGGTGGGATTCTTTTTTTTTTTATTACCGGTTCTGTGGGTGTGGCTTGGTGGGCATGGCTTGGTGGGAGTGGCAAGGGAAATATACTGCAAAATCTCCATTTCCAACCCCACTCCAGGAGAAAGATACTGTAAAATCCCCATTTTCTCCCCACCCTACTAGCCTGCTTTCCAGCTCCATTCTCCTGTGCAAGGCAACAAAAGAAGACCCAGCTGATCAACTGGGACTCAGGAGGCAGAGAATAGATGGGGATGGGGCCAAGTCAAAGGTGTTATTCTGAACTACTCAGAATTTCCACTACCGGTTCTCCGAACTACTCAGAATTTCCACTACGGTGGTACCTCTACTTACGAAATTAATTCGTTCCAGAAGCCGTTTCGTAACCTGAAAATTTCGTAAGTAGAGGTGCATTTTACCTGTAAATGCCCTAATCCGTTCCAAGCCCCTGAAATGCAGACTGTAATTCTTTGTTATTACTTCCTGCTTTGCTGGATTGCTAGCGTGAGACTGAGAACGCGGCGCGGTGCGTGCGCACAGATCCCTCCTAGCCAGTGGGATGCCAGGAAGATAACCAATGGCAGCGCAGCTCGGATGCGCCATTTTCCAACAAAAGCTTTCGTATCTTGAAACATATTCGTAAGTAGAGACGATATTTTCTTGAAGACGCGTTTCGTAACCTGAAACTTTCGTAAGTAGAGCCTTTCGTAAGTAGAGGTACCACTGTACCGGCTCTCTGAACTACTCAGAATTTCCACTACCAATTCCCCGAACTACTCAGAATTTCCACTACCGGTTCTCTGAACTACTCAGAATTTCTGCTACTGGTTCTCCAGAACTTGTCCAAACCTGCTGAATACCACCTCTGATACATACACACACATACACACACACTGGAGTAGAAGAGGACCTCCATCCTCCTGGCCTTCCAGAAATGCTTGAAGACCTAACTCTGCCAACTTGCTTGGTGGCCACAGGAGAAGACACAGCCATGGGGCTGGTTAACATCCCGAAGCCTCCCATCTTTTAAATTTTAATTATTTATTCTTGCTTTTAATTGTTTTTTTTTATAATATTGATCTATGGCTTTTATGTTTTATGGCTATTTGTAACCGCCCAGAGTCACTCTGTGAGACAGTGGTTTCTAAATATGATGAATACCTAAAATATTGAATTGCCACTTATCAATATACAATATACACTAAGATACAGTGACTGTTTCATATTCTGTACTATTTCAGCCAGTTAAGGATTAACAACAAGATGCTTATAAATTTAGAGAGGAGAGGGAGGGGGGAGATAGAAGAAATTAAATTCTGAAATAAAGTTCGGCTTTTGTTTGCACTCAGAAGTTTGCATTATGGAAATAAGGCAAAGACATTGAGGATAATTACGGTTCTAGGGCACCTAAGCTGTACTGTGAAAGAGTGAGCCATTCGCAGATGGAAAATTAAATGTTTGGCTTGTGGGTCATCTCCCACAGATCCCCCAAAGTTGAAACGCTATCTGCTGTTTCTGCTTTGGCTTTTTAATGGCATTCCTTCCATGCATGTTGGTGAAGAGTTTCAGGGGGCCTCAGCTAACAGGCATGTTTGTTCACAGACATGTCCAAGACTGGTGTAGAAGATGTATTGGTTGTTTTTTCTTGGCTGTAGATGCTGTTGACGGGAGTTATCTGGCTGTGGAATTCAAGGGTCCCCCCCTCTCTCCTGGAGTCACATACTGCATTCACATTGATAAGGAGGAGAGGAGGAAAAAAATCACAGAGCCACAGCCCACACTCAGTTTTTGACACATACTAGGCTAGTTCTTATGTTGCCATTGCCAAATAGAAAGGCCATGGGAAAGTGTTTCCACAGTAACAGCTGTAACGTGTGAAAGCCACTTGTCATATGGACCGCTTTAGGAAGCTTGAGGGTCAGGGATTAGAGGAGTGCCCACATATTCCCTTTGCCAAGTCCTTTTTTTTTCTTTTGGTCAAATTGTACAGCCCGAACTGATTCAGACAAAGAACCTGCCTGCAGCGTGCTTTTCCCTATGTAATCGTGATCGACAGCTGCTGTCCGCAGATTCCACAGCATCCCTCTGGGTTGCAAAGTGTACATGCAAAGTGTACATGCATTTATTACACAAGGAATTGGGTCTTTCTTTATGTTGCTGGGAATTGCTTTACTGTTGAACTGCTGGCGAAGTGACTTTGGACTCATTAGTGCATCCCTTTAACTCGAAGCTATAACCTTTTAAACTGTTACAGGAACATGTTTGCTAAGCATTTTTCAATTCCATGATTGTAGGATGTTGCTTTGTCTAATCCTTAGTCCTTCACTGTTTCTGCTTCATTGGCAATAGCGGTGATGACACAGCCAGCATCTTTTGGCCGTTTTAGGCAGGCACCTCAAACACTCTTCTCTATTTTCCCCATCATTCAGTTTTGTTTTTGTTTATCTGCTTGCATGTTTTGCTTCAGGATAGTTTGGAAACTTACCAGTGGCTTAGACAGGAAAAGCCAGGAGTCAGGTTAGCTGTCTAATTGTTGTTGTTGTTGTTGTTGTTGTTGTTGTTGTTGTGTTGTTGTTGTTGTTATTATTATTTTCATTAACTTGGTACATTGAATGCCTAATAGCCATCCACATGTGAGAAAAAAATGGAAATAAAAGGGGTGTACCCTTCAGAGGTAGAGCAGTCTCAGTTTCCCCAGGCTGGGTTAAATGACAGGGAAGATTCTCTTTTCCAAACAATTTCTACAACTATGCCATCTCTGAATTATAACAGGTTGCTTTTGCCATTTTTGCTTTTGTTTTTTCAAACCACTATTGGTTGGAGTTCTCTCTGGGTCGTGTTGCTATAACACCAGAATGTTTCCTTCCTGCCTTCCTTACAGGATTAGGCCAGTAATTTCTGCTAACAACAGGTTCTCCAAACTGCTTAGAATGTTAACAACCGGTTCTAGCGAATAGGTGCGAACTGGTAGAATCCCAACCCTGGGTCCATGGTACTTCTGATGTCCAAAGAGGCATTGTTTTCCTCCTCCTGTTTCTGTAAGCTGCCTTGAATACCCAACCAGACTGTTCCCAGTAAGTGATAGAAGGGAATAAAAAAGCATCAGTTGCTTTTTTGGAAAAACATCCAGCTAGACCTTGCTCCAGGCCAGAAAATGCAGCAGTCTCTCTTGTCTGAATATCATCCTATCTTCCCCTGTCAAAAAGGATTATCTTCACTGCCCTTACTACCACCAAACCAACATTCCATTTCGTCTGCAGAAAAACAGTATGGGTTTTCAAGGCCCTGGCAGGCTGTCAGGTCAAAGACATGGAAGAAGAACCTGTGAGGTAGCAATAGGAGATACCTTCATGTTTCAAAACTCCTCCCACTCTTTCAAAAGAGCATTAGACACATGTTCAGGCAGAGCTCAACCAACAATTAGCAAGCATGGCACTGTGGGAATTTGAACGGTGGTTAATCTCTCTGTCTCAGGACACTTCCATGTTCAGCTCTGATTCTCCACATGTTAAGGGGAATGATTGGTGATTGATTATCCCACTGGCAGAGGATGCTACAAATGATACCAGGGGACACACCAATCATTTTCATTGAGTTATCCCACACAAAAACTGTAAGGACAGAATCAATTGCTGGCCTCATTCCTGAAGCAGAATGAAGTTAAGCCACGGGGTAGTAGAGTTTATGACAATGTATGTTCCCACAGACTGAAAGGCTGGAGGATTGCACACTTAGCCAATTGCGAAGAGGAGGCAGGGAAAAAAGAGAAGCAGGATTTAAGGCACTAGAGGCAACATTTCAATATCAATAAATCAGTTGTATAGTTTTTATTTTTTGCCAGAGGGAATTGTGATTTCTTTCGTAGGGGTTGACAGGTGGAAAAAAATGCCATGCTCGAGATTTTTTTTTTTTTAAAGAAAGAAATAAAATAAATCAGTTGCATATTTTGATGGTAGGGAGATGAGTTGGATTTTGTATTTTATTTTATGTTGGGATTTTTTTATGAGAAAAGAGGGGAAATTTTGCCCTTCAATGTTTGTTGCTGATGCTGTTATGCACTATGGATATCATACAATCTATTCCATAAGTTTTCAAACTTGCTCCTGACATCAGTCCTCCATCCAGAGACTGCTGGTGCGACATAAATGAAAACCTTTTTTTCATTAAAAAAGCTGACTTTTTAGTTTTATTAGGTACTCTGCCCAGAGTAACTTGCTTATAAAATGTGTGGCTATATAAATTAGATAAATAAACAGACATCATGCAGACAGATAGCTACTTTCCTTTCCAGCCTTGAGTCAAGAAGAAGCAATGGCAATATAAATTGATTGATTGTTTGATTTGATTGATTGCCTGACTGATACAAAAATACTAATCTCTTAGCATCCAGGGAGAATGGTAGTGTTTGATCGACATATTAGGAAAAAGAACAGTTCACATTATCCGTTTTGTTTTAGTGTTCAACTAGACAACCTATGATTGCCTAATGAATATCTAGTAAATTTCAGAGTTATTTTCTTATCTAAACAGAAAACAGCATGACCACAGGGGGGCAAAAAAGCAGTGGGAGCAATTTCCGACTTCCTGCTGGCTTCCTCATTGTGGAATGGAAAGCTGGCAAGGGGTATCGGAAATCTTCCTCCCTCCCTCCCTCTTCTTTCCTAACACTCCCCCAGTCCCTCAGCATGCTATCTTTCTCTCTGCAAGCTTCCTACAAGCAAAGATTTAGCTAGAGAAAAATTGACAGGGAACATCGCCAATCACAACTGAGTTTTAGAGTTCTTGCTGGCTTCTCCACTGACTTATGGGAAGCTGTGAGGAAGAGCTGGAAATGATGATCACATGACCACAGCACTGAAAAGGAAATCAATTCCCCAAATTTCATTCCCCTCAGAGTAATGTGTTATTACCGGTAGCTTCTTTAAGCTACCTTATTGCCCTTGATTCATCATTACATCCAATTGAAAATTATAAACCAGGGCTGTCAAACTCCTGGCCTGCAGGCTGGATGTATCACATGCTGGCCAGTCCCAACCCTGGTTTAGCAAAAGGGGGGGGAAGTCCTGATACGTCACGTGATGCTCCCGTGATGATGTGAGTTTGACATACCTGTTATAAATGATCAGACATTCAGGAGAATTTTAGTAGTATATGGATTATCCAGGGTTTGGGCAACTCAAATGTTTTCGATTTACTGCAGTCCTCAAATAAGAGGATGATGTTACTCCTCAAAAAAGTTTCCATCTGAAATTAATTCATTTTTTAACAGCAATAAAATCTTCTCTTGTACCAGCAGATTTTAAAAAATTCTGAAGGTGTTGACAATATTTTTTTTTACTAATGGCAAATTGAGACAATTTTGAAAAGTGTTAATTATTTACCACATTGAAAAGGAAAGAAAAGAAACTGTTCCACCACCTGCATGTGAAATATTTGAATGTCTAGTAAGTGTTACTTACACCCAGTTGGGGAGGAGGGCTTCTGGCATTAATCTATTGTGTAAATTCGCGTGCATGATGGGGATTTTCCTCACTTGGTTCTCATTTGCATAATAAGGTAGCTTAAGGATAAGGAATCAGACAGCATTTATTTTCTTTGCTTATTTGGAATTTTCTTGCCTTAATTGACCTTTAACGTTCTTTCTAGTGCATTGCAAACTTTATTCAGCAATCAGGAAATTTATAGGTCTCTGAATAAGAGATTTATGTATTTGAATGTCATTTTGGGTGACAGCTTAGCAGTTTGATTATATGTTCTGCATGTTGCCAAGATTTCTAGATAGCAAACTCTACAGGAACAGTGCTATGGTTAAGGCTTTTCATCCAAAGTCATGTTTAGAATTAAAAGCAGTGTTTGAACAAAAGATTCTACCTTATACCAATGGTCAACTAGTATATCTTTGAATCCTGATTGTATGAATCACCAGGGTGTCTTTCATTGTTCAATTTTCTCCATGCCACTGTGGCATGAGGCAGGATGCTTGAACTTATTACTGCAATAAGCTTATGTTATTACTGCCAATAAAGTGTCAATTTCACATTAGCTTGCACCCTAACACCTTTCATGCCCCATTCCTATATCCAGCTCAGAGCAAGCAAGTAAGCAAGCACACCTCTCAGCTCAACTAGCTAAAGAATATGCTGCATATTACAAAACTGAACCCTCCAAAAGGGAAGCAAAGGGTGCTGGAGGGAGGGGTGAAAATCCTCCTCATGGAGACCAGGGACTGTACTTACCTATTGGTTCTTTAAAAGATGAAGGCTGTTTGATACCGTGTACTGTAGATCATAATCATAACGATTGAGATGTTCATCCTGTTTTTAGGATTAACCATGTTGTCTTGGTTGCAGTGACATAGCAGCAGAGTTCTATAGTTGGTGGATGATCAGAGGTGTGGAAGAGAGGGGAAAAGAGAGCAGATGGAAATCAAGTTGAACCGGGGAGTCACGTTTGGCACAAGATGTTCTGCAGATTATAGTTTGACGCTAGGAATAGAACAACTACTCTTTAGTTCAACATGCAGCATAATACACAAGCATGCTGCCCTTCTAACACAGTTCAGAACTCTTGGCCTGCTAACTTTTTAATTTAATACTTGGTTTTTCTGAAGTCTGCTGTAAGTACACTACCAGAGTTCTTTACCAAAACATTATATTAATCATTTTCGGATTTTGAAGTAGCACTGCAATATTTAGTTGATTAAATTAATTTGATTAAGGACCCCTCCCTTCCCCAGCATTAATTGAACAGCAGAAATCATTATTCATATATCTATGTTAGGGACAAGTGTAATTAGTTCAATCAATCCTTGTGGGTCATACAACTATATAATTCTCCACTGTGCTGTTTTAGTTTTAGTTTTGAGGACAAAAATTGTAAGTTGCAACTTTTGTGAGTAAACTGCTTATCTTGTTAAAAATAAAATTAATTTGTTTCGGATGGATAATGAGAGGGCAATATTTTTCTAATGAAATATGCCCTTCTAAAGTGGATCCAGAATCTTTTGGAAAACCATGGTGTTAAAATAATATATTTTAGGGAAAAAATGTACAAGAGAAAAAGGCTTAAACATCTTCAAAACAATTGAAGCTATTTCTGATATGACGTATAATGTTTGTTTATCTGCTCCTTCCAGTCCTTTCAAGTGTAGGCTGCTTGTCTGTCTGTTGATCTGTCTAACTTGTCTCTCTGACTGTATTAGACTGCTAATTCAATACAGGCTCCAGGCAGCTTACACACATAAAGCACAAGACATCAGACCATTGTTCCCAAAGAAAACAATAACACAAACCCTAGCGTCAGAGAGATTCCTGCATTCCTATGTTCTTCTACCATGAAGTATTCTTCAAAGATCTCAGTCTTTGCCACTTGGAGGACAGAGAGGAGTGAACCTGATTGAGCATGAGCTAAAGATACTGTTGCAGAGGTAAGTTGATGACCTGGAAGGATAGAAGGAAGATACCTTACCAAGACAAAATCAGATAAATACGGTTGGATCACAGCCAAGAAGTGGCTTCTGAAATAAGAGGGTAAAATTGCGCACATAAAACTGGTGTGTCTACAATTTGGAGGTCCTCCTTAATTCATGGCTCTTGTTCAAGGAACAGGTAATGGCACAATCCTGAGAAACTTTGTATAGCTTTGCATTGGGTTCCCTTTTATGAAACTGAGAGGTTCTGCTCACACTCATTCATGCCTTAATCACCTAGTAGGTAGACTACTGCAAAGCGCTCTACATTGGGGCTGTCCTTGAACAGCATCTAGATGCTATCGTTAGTCAAAATACAGCAACATGAGCATTTATGGATCTGAGGATTTTATATCTCTGCACAGGTTGCAATAAGCTTCTGAGTTTAATTTAAGGTGCTAGTTGTTACTAGTTGTGCTCCATGGTACGAAGGCCAGGTGATTTACAGGACTGCCTTTTCCCAATCTTCTCTACTTATTGATTTGGGGCTAGGAAGGTAAAAAGAATAACAATTTCTGGTACTTGCAGATAGCTTTTTTCCCCTTTATATGATGGTGTCCTTTTATCATGGGAAGGGAAGAAATGAAATCTATGGTAGAACTGGGGCTTCCAGCAGACCAAGCCAAGCATACAGGTTTTGAGGGATGCTGGTAATTTAATTTTTCAATAACTTGTGCTCCCCAATTATACACTATCTAATCATTCAGAATGGAGGACTCTCCACAATGTTGGAGAGCCTGCTTTCCAGAGCATCTCAGCTGGGACAACAGATGCCAAGCCTTGTCTGGCTTGGGGAAATATTTGAATAGAAGGTGACTATATCAGGCTGATGACTGGGAAGCAGCAAAACATCTCTGAAAAAGTCAGTGGCAAACCACTTCTGTTCAGCTGCCCCCAAAACTGTATAATTGTGTCTAATTAGGCATCACAAACTGGACTCACACAACCCCCAAGAAGAGTAACTGAAAAGATAAAGGGCCAGGAAGGAAAATACATGAGGAATGATTATCAGTATTTGGCCTGTTTAGCAGGAAGAAAAGTGTGAGGGAAATACAATAGCTGATTTCAAGTATCTGAAGGCCTGTCATCTGGAAGGCAGGGAAGATGTTTTTCTAGAAGTTAGAAAAAGAAACAATGGGTTTAAATCACAAGAAGGATTTCCATTGAACACCAGGAATTTTTTTTCTAAGGATTAGAGCTGATAAAAAATGGCACACATTGCCTCAGGAGATGGTGGACTTTTTCTTCACCAGAAGTATTTAACTAGGCTGGATGGCCATCTATCAGGAATGTCTAGAACAGGGGTGTTAAACTCAAGACCCAGGGCTGGATTCGGCCCATGGGATGTTTAGATCTGGCCACCCTGGAAACTGTGAAGGACTGGCCCAATGGTGCCTCTTCCAATGAAACGGAGCTCGTGACCATCCTAAGCTCCATTTTCGCTGGCAGAGAGTTGCAGGAGGCCATTGCAGCCTAAAATTGGAGCCCATTTTCACTGGCAGATTGCTCACACCACTACAGAAGCCCTGATACAAGTGACGTTGAGCTGGCCATACCCACCCCGAACCCCCAAGGTCAAACACAATCCTGATGCGGACCTCAGTGAAATCGAGTTTGACACCTCTGCTCTACAACTTGTTTTCAGGTGAAGCTAGAATTTCTTTCTGGTGAAGAATAGACTAGATGACTTTCAAGGTTTGCTCTTGCCCTTCCATTTAATGGTTCAAATCCAGTAATATCTCATTTTTTTTGAGTTGCCTTTTCTGGCACATGTATCTAGACTGTGTTCAGAGACTTGGAAGATGGTGGCATTTGGGTTATGAGGTGTTACTGGAAGTCTCATTTTCCTCAGCTCTTTCTAGTAGGTGGTGCAGCAAATTTCATGCTCATAACTGTTTAAAAGGTGTGGCTGCCATGGAGGGTAGCTTAGGTTGCCAAATGCTCACAGCTGAGTGCTTTCTTTGGCATTGGCATGCGTGATTTGAGTAAGAATCATGATAATAAAAGCCTGTGTTTGAAACATTATGCAAGAATTAAGCACTGCCAATGAACCCTGCCAATAAAAGGAATGGATGGTAATAGACTTAATCTTCAGTGCGCTCAGTGTATAGATTCACAGAACATGTCCACCTACTTCATACAACTTAAAACCTCCATCGAGCATGCTAGCAGATCTGTGTAGACTGTTCAGTGAGATCAGATTCAGGCTTATCCATCCCTTCCTCTAACACTTTGGCTTGTGCAGTGTTTGAAATGCTGTAACAAAGCTGACACAGAAGGAAGAACTGAAGTGTATCAATCAGGATAGAGCTAGAAGGGACCTTGGAGGTCTTCTATCTAGTCCAGCCCCCTGCTCAAATTTCAGACAGTCTTTTCTTAAAAACCTCCCGTGATGAAGCACCCCACAATTTCTGAAGGCAAAGCTGTTCCACTGGTTAATTGTTCTCATTGTTAGGAAGTTTCTCCTTAATTCCAGGTTGCTTCTCTCCTTGATTAGTTTCCATCCATTGTTTCTTGTCCTGCCCTCAGGTGCTTTGGAAAATAATTAGATCCCCTCTTCTTTGTGGCAGCCCCTCAAGTCCTGGAATACTGTAGTCAATTTCTGCTGAAAATTCAAGTAACGGGCTGACTGGGCCTTGTTTGTTCCTGACCAACACTCTGTGCCCGAGGAGTAGATGGGGAGAGAAAAGTTGCACTTTCTTAAAAAGCAGCAAATGTGGGCAAATATTAGCTTTTGAAAACTAAAGGGGGAAGTTATTCATTCACTCAGCAGTGGTTTCAAGCTATCAATCTTCCAGGTATTTCTATGAGCCTTAATCATCAAGGTTGTTTATTCGGAGCCATTTCTGAGAGAATAAAGGTACCTTTGGCTCTTATCTTCTGTCATCAAAGCACCCATTAGGAAATCCAAGCCCTGTAGGGAAGCTCAAGGGATTACTCAAAGAAGGTTTCTTGAAGCAAGGAGGAATTCTGCGCTCTCTGTTGCTCTCTCGCTCTCTTTCTCTCTTCAGTGCACAGGAGTTCAGTGGGGAAAAAAAAAACCCACACACAATTTGAAAGGGAAGATTTATCTTTTGGTTTTAATATAGTTTGGACAGGATTTTGTTCAAAGGAAAGCTGTAGCTAAAAGCATTTTAAGTGGCCTGGAACAAAGGCAGGACTGCATTCCAATGAGTTCTCATTCTGAACAGTACCTGCTCAAGTCAAGCATTTTGGCTTGTGGCTTGTTATTATTTTCATAACAACAACCACCACAAGGAATTTGCTGATTCTTAATCGCAAGGAGTAAATGAGAGAGTCGCCAGTCCACTAACACACAGGGAGATAAACACAATGTCTCTGTATTGGAATAGTAAATAATATTAATGATATCATATTGGGCACGTATTTGGAGGCTTTTATCTTTCATCACCCTTCCTTATTCGTGTTGTTTTAGGGTGATTACAGGCATTGCTGTCTTCGACTTGTAACTTCCTCATATTTCCCCTGACATCCTTTTCTCCTTTCAACAAAATAGCTATTAAAGAAGAAAGAACGAAACAGTTGTATTATGGGGGTTTTGTTTTTCTTTTGTTTACTGGTGGCCCAAAAAGGCCGTACAACGAGTTGCACTTTTTGTTTGAGAGTTAGTTATGAGGTGGAAATCAACTTGTTAAAAAGGCCTTCAGTGTGTGTGACACTGCAAGTATTCTGAAATGGACAGGATGCAGATAATGGTAGGCTGGGCTGCAAGAGAATCAAAAATTAGAGATCCTTGGTGCATATAATACAAGGGTAACCAAGACTGGTAACCTAGAACATGTGAAATTTGCGGGGGGAGGGGAAACAATGAGGTGATCAATATATTGGGACTGTCTGGTGATGATTGTGACTTATGGAAGACTTTCTGGAATCTAAGATGAATAAAAGGAAAGAACATGAATGAATAATATGAAATGAAACTAAAATAGATATATTGTAGGTTGATAGAAAGAAGTAGGAAATGAAAGTGGGGTTTATTTGTTCATTTTCAATTTTGATCTGTCACCTATTCCATAAGTTTCTAGTCATGTTAACAGTCATGAAAACAGATAAAACAAGAAAAATAATATAATAGCATAAAACTATTAAAAGCCCCAAGCTTTGTCAAAAAAGAAAAAAGAAAATGAAAGATTTCACCAAAAGCCAGTCAGTCTCCACCAGCTGTCCCTATAAAGTCACCATAATTCATCAATAGCCCCATAGAATAAAACGGTCTTTGCTGTATTTCAGAAAGACAGTAGTATAGAAGTTAATAGACTCTTTGGAGGTAAGCTATTTCAAACTTTGGAGTCACTGTTTTCTTTCATAAGCCACTTGTAGAGGAGAACCTGAAGCATCCTCTCTCAGGTTGATCACACAAAGCGGGCAGATTCTATTTGAAGGAAACCATTCTGAGGTAACTGGGAGTCAAGCCGTGTAGGGCTTTATACAGTGGGTTAAAACCAGGACTTTGAATTATATTCAGAAACTTATTGGTAGCTAACATAGTGCTGCAAAAAAGCTGTGATGTAGCTAAAACAGGTCTCATCCATCAACAGATAGACCTCTGCATTCTGCATCATTTGCTAGGTCTAAGTATTCTTTCAAAGCACATAGAATACAGTGGATGTAATGATAGTGCAGGGATCTTCAAACTTGACAGCTTTCAGATTTGTGGACTTCAACTCCCAGAATTCCTCCTCCAGTCATGTTAGCTCTGGGTTTCTGGGAGTTGAAGTCCACATGTCTTAAACTTGACAAGTTTGAAGACCCTTGTGATAATGTAAGTTATTGTTACTGCCCTCCAATAAGGATTGCAATTGGTGTATCAGCCTAACCTGGACAAAGGCCCTCATAGTCCTACACTTCACCAGCTGATCAATGGTAAGTCCAATAAAACTCCCAGGTTGAGAATCTGCAACTCCAGCCAGAACCAACACTGAGAGAGAATTATGCTTTGGGGATAAGCAGGAGCTCCAGTTTGCAAAGTTTTAATTTAAACTTGTTTTTGTCCAGTGGACTACAATTGTATTGCCATTTTAACCTGGGTATAATTTAGTATCATCAATAGATGATCCCTTACCCCAAACTGACAAATGACCTCCTCCAGCAATTTAATATAGGTGAGAAACCGCAGGGCATAAAACTAAGGCTTAGGGCATTTCACAAATGTTAAGCCTAACCACCCCTCCCTGCTACCATTGACTAAAAGTGTTTAGTCCTATTACAATTGAATTATCATGAAATGTTGCCAACTCTCAACACTTGAGGATACTGTGATAGCTTGACAGAAGGGAGTTCTACCTGGATCAGAAAGACATTTCACTTTTTCAAGCCTCAATGCAACACATCCATTATGGTGGCCAATGTGGTTTCCATCTCATGTAGGTCTAAATCCTGCCAAATGGGGTGCCTCTGAGATGCTCTTCACTTGATGTCACGCCACCTTCTACAAAATCTTTCCCCAAAAGGGGGGGGGGGGAGATTGGAGATCAGACAAGATAACCTAAAAACAACTGGAGTGAGAGAAGGCTTGTTCAGAACTAAGCACACCATTGTTCTTCCAAGGCAGGTAGTGCTATTCCTTCTCTCAAAGAGGCATTGATCACTTCCGAGGAGAAATGTTAAAATATGGATGTGCAACTTGTTTAGCATATGTTAAAAGACTGCCTTTGTGCCTGAGGATTGAAAATGTGATCATTATTGCCCCATACAAAGAATGAATGAAAGAAAAAACTACAGCATGATTAGATTGTTTAGTGTGCGTGGGAAGGCATTTGGCAGAATGAAAGCATATTAGTATCAATGAACAACATTTGGGAAGTGTCCAGCTTTTTTATTAGTCAGACGTTCGCTTTTCAACAGATTATTGGGAAATGTATGAATGTGAGAAAGAAAATCATATTCTCTGTTTTCTACTTTAGGGAAAGTGAATAGTTTGAATTGTGGATTTTTTGTGTAAATATGAATAATTTGAAGGTTGGTTGTTCAATGCTGTATATGATGGAAGAAAGGCAGGTATGAGAATAGATGGAATATTTAGTAAACAACTGAACTTTGAGCAAAGAGTAAGAAAATTGTATGTGACGCACCTTTGGTCATTCAGTATATTTATAGGTTTATTGATTGGGGATGGAAATGCTGGTGGACTTCTGTATGCAGATCATGCTGTGTTGTTGGTCAAGAATGCAAACAATCCTCCATGAACGTTGCATAGGCTATATAACATTGAATTATTAAATGTGTTCTGTTGGGAGGAGTTAATGTTTTTCAAGTGAAAAAGATGGTGCATGCCTCAATCCAATTAGTTGTGCGCAATGAGAATCAAGTATGTGAGGAACAACAGTGGAAATAGATTATATACAGTAAAAAAAGTATGTGTGGTAAAATCAGAAGTGATCTAGTAGAAACATGGTGAGGTGGGTGGCAAATAAATTAAATAAATAAGTGAAATGAAATGAAATGAAATGAAATGCTGCTGAATAAATGTGGATTGTATAAAAAATCCACATTTAGGACCAGTATGAAAAAAGGGATGCTGAAGTGGATTTGTCAGAGAGAAATGAATGAGCATCTATTGATGTTTATTTATTTTATTTTATTTATTTATTTGATTTGTTAATCTCTTACAAGATAATAGGTATAAGTATAAACATAGTTATGAATACATGAAATGGATACATATAAGAAAAATAAAAAGAAACAATAGGACAGGGACGGTAGGCACGCTGGTGCGCTTATGCACGCCGCCTATAGACTTCTTAGGAAAGGATTGAGGTCAATAATAGACAGTTAAAGTTTTGGGGGTTTGGGAAAGAAATCACAGAGTCAGGTAGAGTATTCCAGACATTGACCACTCTGTTGCTGAAGTCGTATTTCCTGCAATCAAGTTTGGTGCGATTTACCTTGAGTTTGTATCTATGGTGTGCTCTTGTATTGTTATGGTTGAAGCTGAAGTATTCATTGACAGGTAGGAAATTGCAATGTATGATTTTATATATTATACTTAGATTGGACCGAAGAGAGCGTAGTTCTAGGTTTTCTAGGTCTAGAGTTTCAAGTCTGGTGGCATAAGGTATTCTGCAACGATTAGAGGAGTGGAGAACTCTCTTTTTAAAAATTTCTAGACTTTCTCAACTGTGTTAATATCAGATACGTAATGTGGGTTCCAGACTGATAAGCTATATTCAAGTATTGGTCTAGCAAATGTTTTGTATTTTCTAGTTAGTAGTGTGATATTACCAGAGAAAAAGCTACGCAGGATTAGGTTAACAACTCTTAATGCCTTTTTGGCTATGTAGTTACAGTGGGCTCTAGCACTTAGATGAGACTTCTGGAAGTCTTTAAAAAGGTGGCATTTCCCTCAGGTGGATCATTGCAGATCGGTTGGGACTTGTGATTGTGTCAACCCAAAGTTTTCTTTCATTGTTGTTTTTTAAGCTCTATAAGCGGCACAGAGTCAGAGAGGATTCAAAAGTTCTCATCCCAACAGAAAACAAAGTTGCCAAGAAGCACTCCTAGATTAGATGAAAATCAATACAGGAGCAACAAAAATTCTTCCAGCAGAAATGCCATTGATTGCTTATGCCTAGAATTGCAGCCTTCTATGCAATCTTATGCATGTCTGCTCAGAAATGAATCCCATTGAAAACAATGAGAGCTCCTCAGAAATCAGAGTTCTTTCTTCTAGGTTAGATGGATGAACATACTGAAAACAAACAAATATGGAAATTGTTCTTATAAATGATGACAGCGGCGAGACTTCTTTATTCGCAAAGTGGAAGGACTCACAAATTCATACAATGGAAGAATGGATGGTCAAGTTAATGGAATTGGTAAAGATGGCAAAATTGATTGCTTTGATTAAAGAGAAGATTTTGTCTAGCTTCCTTTCTGCTTGAAAAGCACTTCTGAATTATTTGTTTAAAACTGGGGGAAAAATGAAATTTTGACAGCTAGAACTATTTACGATTATAGAAGTACTACGTGCTGTGTGTAGTCGAAAGGGTCATTGTATCTAATGCTTGTATCTGTACCAAAGAAAGTCAGAAGTTACTTTTTTCAATAGCATTTCCTCCCCCTTTTTTCCCTGCATCCTCATTGTTGCTTTTCCCCTGTCCCTTCCCTCCACCTTTTCCCCATTTTTTTCTCTTTCTTCTTTTGTATTTTTACTTCTTTTGAGAGTCAATACAGCTTGGGAGAGAAGGGGATAATTCAGTGAGACTTCCTCTCTGGTAAATGTGTATGATTTGTCAGGCACCATATTGGTCAGTTTTCTTGCACTATTTTTTATAATCAAGGAAGCTAAATTAAAACTTAATTATGCTCGTTCAAAATCTTTAAAGGACAAGAAGCATTCTTCACAGACATGACATCCTCTCTTTCAAATGCAAAGAACTAGGACAGGGGTCTTCAAACTTGATAGCTTTAAGGCTTGTGGACTTCAACTCCCAGAATTCTTCCTCCAGTCATGTTAGCTCAGGAATTCTGGGAGTTGAAATATACAAGTCTTAAATTTGCTAAGTCTGAAGAGCCTTGAACTAGGATGTTGCCTTTTGCCAGATGTGAATGTAGAAACCAGGAGACCGTGAGTTCTAGTCCCTCCTTAGACATGAAATTTCATCTGGATGACTTGGAGTCAATCACTCTCTCTCAGACCAACCTTGTTCACAAGGTTGTTGTAGAAAAATAGGAGGAAAAAGGACTGTTAGGTATATTCACTGAATTGAGTTATTTATAAAACAAATAATAAAGGCAGGTTATAAAATGAATGGATGGATGTTTTATTATCTTTCATGCCATTATTTTATTTATATAAAAATATATACACTGATTTCATAGATTAATTGAATTCTATAAACTGTAAGAATATAATTATATCTACCTTCTTTAGTTTATTATCGCTAATGTTCCTTACTAGGTGGTTGACAAGTATGGAGGTTTGTTTGGAATTCCTGAAATGTAGTGTAAGACATTGCAGAATGACCTATTGACAGAAATGGGTAGATTTCTCTGTAGATGAAAGAAAGTTTACATTTTGGATCATGCCTGAAACATTTGGAATGCAGCCTACAACCAATAGGATTAATCAGCTAACCCCCACCCCCACCCCACCAATTTTTTGTCCACAATCCAAGTGGAAGTTTTTGAAGACTCTGTTTGTACACAGTTGAGGATAGAGCTGGTCTTTCTTTGGTAAAAAGTACATGTACTATGATATTAGTGGCTCTCGCTGTTAGAACACTGGGTTGGAGGTTAACAAGCCCATGTTTGAGACCCGAGTGCTGTTGTGGGGTGGGATAAGCTCTTGTCCTGTGCTCCAGCTCCTGCCATGGACAAGGAAGAAGCCTCCAATTGTATGTCCCCTGGGCAATGTGATGTCACTGACTAATCCTTTTAACCCAGAAACACCTCAATGTTCCTGACATGAGTGCAAATCATGCTATTCAACTAAACCTCCAGGCATCCAACACAATTAGCCATATATGCCAAGATTGCTTGCCATTGCAGTTCAGCAACATCTGGATTGTTATAGGCAGAGATGGGATTCAATTTTTTTAACAACTAGTTCTGTGGGCATGGCTTAGTTGGTGAGTGTGGCTTGGTGGTCATATGACTGGATGGATGTAGCTTGGTGGTCATGTTACTGGCTGGGTATGGCCAACTCAGTATCACTCACATCAAGGCACCATTTCCTTGCCTGGCCTCTCATCACTGTGGGGATGCTGCAACAATCATAAGTGTGAAAAATGGTCATAAGTCACTTTTTTCAGTGCCATTGTAACTTTAAATGGTCACTCCACACAAGCAAAGTACCAGCAAAAGAGGAGAAAAAACCTCCAGAGATGTTCGTGAGACAGGAAGTCTAGTCCTGCCAAGAATGTAATAAAGGTTAACGGAGAGGCAGTTTCTGTAAGCAACACCAGAATGTTTCCTTCCTGCCTTCCTTACAGGATTAGGCCAGTAATTTCTTCTAACAACCGGTTCTCCAAATTGCTTAGAATGTTAACAACTGGTTCTAGCGAATAGGTGCGAAGTGGTAGAATCCCACCCCTGGTTAACTATTGCTGTTGCAGAGTTATCTACAATTTAGGTTATATTAGCTGGATTTTTTCCAGACTGAAAAAATCAGCACAAACCTACCAAGCCATTAAGAATATAAAAAGTAACCTTGTGTTTCAACTATTCCATAAAGTATTTTAATTCTTTTAAAAATTCCCATGCTCTTCTAGGCCAGGCATGCAGGTGTATTATAACATACATAATCTTTCTTCAGGTCTAGGCATAACAAATAAAATTCATACTTTATGCAATACCTTTTGGGGGTAAACAATTTTAAACATTATACAGAAGCAAAAGGAATTCAAAAGCAGAAAATCTAATTAAATCTAATTTACAGCAAGCCTGTTTGCAACAATGACATCGTTCTTTTAATAGTCAGTACCACAAGCAGACTTCACATGCGTATTTAACACAACTGCACAGCTATTCTGTAAGCAAGCCACACCCATAATTTATTTTCTTAACAGACCATCGACACATGCCACCTTGCTATTTTTCTCTATTTCCACTTTATTTATTTCTTTTCTTATATTTTTATACCCTAACATTTATAGCCTTCATTTCAATTCTGCTCTTAACATATCACTATCGTTTCCATTCAAATCTCTAAAAGAAGCTTTCTAGCACTTCCTCATTTTAGCTTTATTCCGAATTATCTTATCACTTTTATTCTTAATTCCATTCACCTTGTTAAAGGCTCAGTATTTAGCCCGTATCAACAACTACCAAAAGATTTTCTATTTCCATCAAAATTGCTTTATATTTATTCTCTCTGTGTCACCCTTAATCATTCTTTAAGTTCTCTGATTTTCATTTTTTGCAACTACTATTTTCCCCACCATATACCTAAAACAATAGTTTTATGTTGTACTCATTTTATTTTTATTTATTTTTTTGCCACATTTCTATTTAAGGGACCTCAGTTAAGCAGATTTCAGATTTAGCAAATCCCTCTCTGCTGAACAAGGATGTGTAACATTTGGACACTGGCAATAGCAGAAACAGCAGTTGAGGGGAGAGAGGGAGGATGCTGGAAGGATGAGGCTGGACTAGGGGTTGTTAAGGTATATGCCATGCTGAGAACTGCTGAATATTGGAAGGAGAGATGGGATAATGTGTGGCAGCCTTCCTCATTAATCTTGTTCAATTGTTATGGTTGGAGTTTGGATAAAGTCTTGATTTAATGGACAGTGGGCTTTAATAGGCATCCCTTCCCATCCCATTAGTTAATTAAATCAAGGGTTTATTGTATGTCAGTTCTTTTGCTTTCTCAATCACAGTCTTTTTAACCGTTCTCATTCATTCTTCATCTCTGTGTGGTTCAATCACTTCTTCAGTACTCTGTCTCCTATTCTCACCCATCATTCATGTCATTTCACAAACAACCTTACCTCAGATTACATTTATTCAGTATGCTGCATGCTTTTTATTTGTTTATTCATTCATTTACTCATTCTGCAGTTCTTATTACTTTCCCCAACCTCAGAGGAACTCTGGGTATACAACATCAAACATCATCATCATCATCATCATCTATCCAATTATATCCAAATAAATATTGGTAACAAAATAATTACAAAGAACTGCAAGAATAAAACATAAACAGATAAAACCCAGGATAGATGCTCCCATATTGCAATTAAATATTTTAAATTTCTTTTTAGCAAACTGGAGGAAGCATATATTCCTGGGGATATACTACTGTAAAGCATAAACAGGGGGGTGTCTACAGAGATCTACTCTCTCTCATTCACACCCTGCAAATTTCATGAGAAGTTCATTATTACCATTCACTGGAGCACAACATGCCACAGAGTAATAATCTACAAATTCCTATTCTCATAAATACCCATAACAATCTGTATGATCCCCAATCCATATTCTCTGCTTTGCCCCGTTCATTCATAATTAAACCTAAACCTTCACTTCCATGCATGTACTTAAACCCACTTCACAATATCTAACCACCGTCATTTAGATACCACTCTTTTCCTTTTACAGGTACGCAGAATATCTGTTTTGTTTTTTAAAATTTCATTTATTAATTAAGCTTTTACCATTCTCCTTACATTCTAAGCTATAGTCTTCTAGTGGGTCGCATAGATATTAACCTCACTGCCCATCATGGCTTTGGTAATCAAAACGTCCACTTAATGCTTTTTAGTAAGAGAGAAAAGGTGCAGACTAGATTAATAGCCCTATTTGATTCCCTGTCTCATGCAGCATTCAATGCTAATGGTAGTTACACATTATCAGCAGTTTTAATATATTTGTGTAGTACTGTATTCTGACAATGCAACCAGAGTCCAGTTTTATTCCAAGCAAGCTCATGCTATTCCATTCAAGCTAGGAACCTTAAATAGAGTTTACCTTATTGTTTTCAACATTACAGGCAATGAGATTACAACAGTATGTTATTTTGAAAAATACGTTAGATATACTGTAGTCATGGAGATTGATTATATGATATCACAATCATAATTCAGAGTACCGATTGCTAGATCACTTGAATCTTTCAAGAATCATGTATGGATCTGTAGAACTTATCATCTGTGATGCAGGATTCTGGAACAGATGGTTAGGGTGCACTCATCTTAGACCTCAGCTCTTTCTTTTCACTTTTCTGAAAAGGAAATAAAATTTTAATGTTTGGTTGCTTACTGACTAACAGTAAATGTTATTGTGATCTTACTCAGACGGATAGTGTATTTATTAATAACTGGGGGTGGGAACCAATATAACACTCCTGCTTTTAAAATACATATGTTAACACCTACCATAACCTTAACTTATTACATACTAGTCTTTAAAACATTTTAAAAGAAGAACCTGCCATTTGACTGAAGTCTTTTGGCCATAACGTTACTTTGCTTTTAAAACAATGCTTTTAAATGATTTCACAAAATTTGCATCTGGCAATTTTAATAGGAAGAAATAAGCGTCTCATTAGTGGTTTCTTTCATGTCAACTCGGTTAACTTGTAAAAAGGCTGTCTTGTAATTAGCTAAAGGTTAAAAAAATGGTAGCAAGGCATAAATGCTTCATAAAAACTTTAAAGGGTCTTCATCCTATGTAGATATCAGATGAAAACATCAGAAAAGCACTGTACATTTCCTGCTTGATTGCTAATAATTCCAGGCTTTAATGAAAATAATTTCTATGCTCTGTCTTGATCATTCACCACCTATATTTCATACGTGCCCCATCATCTTTCCTTCCCTATTTCTTGAGAAGTATGTCTAATTCATTTTGCCGAAGTCTGGTGGTTAGCCAGGTAAACCACAAACATAGAGCTTGTCTTTTAATTTTTCATGAGGTGCTTTGACAGTTTAGGAGACTCATTTGTGAAATATTTGGAGATGCTGAATATAGGCCATTCATGGGCTGATGTTGCTTCTCAGAAAGACTGGTTTCAAAATTTTGCTGACATTAACAAAAGGACCAAAATAGTCATGCTATACCCAAGCAGAGGTAAACCTAAAGCCAATAATTTTTAAAACTATCTATTTTTAAGCCTATATTAAATATTTGCAAAGTTAATCTTTTTATGACAAAGTTATGATTCACGGAAGGCTTTCTACTGATATCAGAGGAAGTTAACAGGCAAAGACTCCTTCTCCAGTTGTATCTTAAAACAGGGGCATACAGCTGTGACGATGCTAAATAATTCGCTTGGTGGTGGCTCAATGGCTTAGACGCTGAGCTTGTTGATCAGGAAGGTTGGCAGTTCGGTTGTTCAAATCCCTAGCACCACATAATTAAGTGAGCTCCCGTTACTTGTCCCAACCCAGCAGTTCGAAAATCATGTAAAACTGCAAGTAGAAAAAATAGGGACCACTTTGGTGGGAAGGTAACAGTGTTCTGTGCACCTTCAGTGTTTAGTCATGTCAGTCACATGACCACGGAGACGTCTTCGGACAGCACTGGCTCTTCAGCTTTGTATTGGAGATGAACACTGCCTCCTAGAGCCGGAAACAACTAGTATGAGGGAACCTGTACCTTTACCTTTTAACAGAGCACTGATCTCATCTTAGTTTTATATCATAATTTCTTGTACAGTAATAGAAGAGACTCCCAGTCACACATATGCATGCCATCATGATACTGATTCATCAGTGTTAAAAATAGTTCACATTGAAAATACCTCACAACTTATTAGTGTGATAGTGAGGTCAGGGACTGTTGCAGAGCATGTTGGGTTCGTATAGGATCATCCTTCCACTAGGGCAGGGTGTCAAAACTCATGTCATCACAGTGGGGTCATGTAACACATCAGGACGTTTTTCCCCTTCTCTAAACTGGGCAGGGGGCAGCCAGCACATGATGCATCCATCCCGTGTGTCGCGAGTTTGACACCCCTGCACTAATGTCTTTAATTACTTTCTACTACTACTCTGTATCAAGCTTGACATAAGAGCAGAAGCAAAAACTTTAAGGAAACCAATGCATGGCCATGAAGCTATTTTTACATGACCCAGTTTAATATTTGTGGCAACAGCTGAGATCAGAGAAGACTACTAGCTGCCGCCATTTAGCTATGCCTAATTTTGGGTTGCAAATTATACCTCTCACCTTTTGTATCTGACAAAATCATAGATTTATTTGTCATAATCACAGAGGTGGCCACCTTGTTCCGTTAATGGAGTACTCATTTGCTGCCTGTGCACAGCATGCTAAGTCATTTTCTATGAATCACAATTTACAAACCACTATAGCTGAGTTAAAACAATATAGTTTGCCACAAAGGAGTAACAACACTATTATTTACAGAAACATATAAATTCAGTCTGTATTTTAGGCATGATTTACGTGAAGTGAAAGGCTTATTTCTATCAATTAACCTAACAGTATCGGTATCACCTATGGATATGTGTGTGTGTGTGGGTGTGTGTATGCATAAACTGTGCAATATCTTTATGTTGTGTGACTTGTGGATATTATCTTCCTTTTGATTAAAACATGCTTTATTTTGTGTACATGTTAAACTTGGTAAGATTTCTAATGGACAACTTTTGGGGTCTTTTGCTTTGTTTTATTTTGGAGGCTTGTCTATTGCCCTCTTTGACAAAGCCTAGGATATGAAGATTTTGGTTCCTTGTAGTCATATCATTTTAATTCATACATGATAAAACAGGTGCCCATTTTTCTAAGTTATATTTTTTTTAAAATGTTCATTTCCTACACCCAAATTGAAATCAAATTCTTGTGCTGTATGCTTACTTAATGTTTACTTCATGCATGAACCTATTGTCTAACATCTGTAACCTGATGGTGACCAGTAAAGATCCAGCTTTTCTTATTTTTAGATAATATATCTAAATCATGTTAAACATTTCTTTAGTATGCTATTTTATTAAAAAATAAATATTTAAAATTAAATTTGAGGATGACTATTGCATTATGCCAGCAAAAACTGTTCATCTACTATTTTAAAATTCAAAATTAATTGAAAAATGTTCACACACTTTTTTAGAGTCTCACAAATAAGCATTTAGGTTAGCCAATGACCAGAAAACATACTGAAGAAGCTCAAATCAATACTTAGTGGTTTAAAAACAATAAAGCAATTTTGCAATATGACCTACTTTAAATTAACAGGTGATATTTTCTGCAATTTGTGGCTGTAAGATAAATGTTTGCATTGTAAATCCTACACAAGGCTAAAATTGTTCTAGCAATTCTATCTATCAGTCTCACTGTTAATGTTTCCTTTCCTCTCCAAAATCCCATTAGGTTCTTTATAAACAATATCAGAGAAATATGTGAAACTTTTAAACATTCTTTAAGCAAAGTCAAAGACCAGACAAGAATGAGCTTACACTGCTTACAAGCAAATTGTTTTGTTTTTTTTAAAGGATATCTGTTGGAAACACTTTTTCAATTCTATCATTTGGTAATAGGCTGAGCATCATTTGTTAAAGAACTCTAAAAAGTCTTATAAGAAATTATTGATTTGAATAATATTGACAGTAGGTTTTGTATGCTTGTTTCAAAACCAACTTAAAGGGTAAATATGGAATATATATGAAATATTTGCAGGACCGCTGTCTCTGCTCATCTGACCAAATGTAGAAGAGAGGGCATGTTCCAGGTCCCTCTGATTACAAACTTCTGGACCACAAGCAGTATGTCCTTCATGCCATCTGAAATTAGGTTAGCCCTGACCCCTGTTGGCCTTATTGAAATTGTCAAGATTTGGCTATTTTCCAGGCCTTGGTTGGTGGAAGTTAATGAGTCCAGGTGGGTTGGTGCAGGTTTCTGATTCACCATAATAAGTCAGTTGTCCTTCCTTCTTCTGTTTTGTTTGAAATGTGTTAATTCCAAAGTCAGTCCCAATAAATTCAGAAGAATTCCTTCTATCCTGATTAGAAGCTGTAGACAATCACCTTATTCAGAAGAACCTTAGAGTAGCCTCAGTGAACTCAGAATAACTTCTTGTTGTTAGTTGTGAAGTCATGTCCGACTCATCGCGACCCCGTGGACATGTTCCTCCAGGTCTTCCTGTCCTCTACCATCCCCCGGAGTCCATTTAAGCTCATGCCAACTGTTTCAGTGACTCTATCCAGCTAACTCATTCTCTGCCATCACCTTCTTCTTTTGCCCTCAATCTTTCCTAGCATTAGCTTTTCCCAGTGAGTCCTTACTTCTCATTAGGTGTCCAAAGTATTTGAGTTTCATCTTTAGAATCTGATCTTCTAAAGAGCAATCAAGGTTGATCTCTAGGGCTGACCAGTTTGATCACCTTGCAGTCCAAAGGACTCGCAGGAGTCTTCTCCAGCACCATAGTTCAATAGCCTCAATTCTTCGGCACTCTGCCTTCCTTATGGTCCAACTTTCACAGCCATACATTGCAAACTGGGAAAATCAGAATAATTGCTGTTCACTAATTAGGTCATTAAGAGTATCAGTTTGGTGTAGGAGTTAAAGCATTAGGCTAAAAAACTGGGAGACTATGAGTTACAGTCCCACCTTAGGCACAAAACCATGCAAGGTTTCAATTAAAACTCTTTCTTTTTTAAAAAAATGTTGTGTATTTATTTCTAGTATTTTTGGGAAAAAAATCACAATTCATTAAGATATACTCTGAAGGCTATGAGTCATATTTGGGGCAACACTGGAAAAGAGACACTTTGCTGATAATATTAGGCTGGGAAACAAAAACACTGGGAATATGTAGCAGAGGGCAAAACTAATATTATTCATCCAGAACAGAGCTCTGGCTAAATTTAAGCAGGAATGCTTCCCTATATAGTATATATCACCCCCCAAAAAGGCAAACTTAAGTATTTAAAGTACTGCTTTTAAGGTAGAAATATTTGATGTAAAGTATAACCAGATGTAATTTATTTTTTATAAATAATTTTAAATCTAAGTATAAGGCAGATCCAATGGGAGGGTATTCAGAACTTAATATTGCTTTTACTAATTGTTTTAGTACGTGTCTGTGTGTATCTGTACCTACTATATAATAAGATCGTGTGTTCCTAATTTAGATAATGATAAATAGTGGTAACATCAGTATAAATATTAGCGTTTAGAGTTTTGTGGTGTTTTACAATAACTTTTCAGACGATTCCATTACTTTAGTTTTAAATAGTCAATTAATTATTTAATCAATGAAATAATGAATTCTAAATGTTATACCAGTTGTAAATTCTCTGTTTGTTTACTGATAGTTACCAGCAAACTGTATTTTTTCTCCCCCTTCCTCCTTTTTTTCCTCTCATATAGTTGGTTATTTTATTCTTCAAATGTTTTAAAATAAAATCTTTAAAAAAATCCACTAGATGCCTCCTGGGGAAACCACAACACAATCCACAAGGGCAAAAACTGTTTTGTGCCCCTTGATCACTCTGGCCTTCAGTTGTTCTTCCTCACCTGCCCATTTCAAAAGTCCGTTTACTCCAGTTTTGACAAAAACAGTTGGCGATTATTGAAAGAACTGCCCATTAGAAATCATGCACAGTCAAAAGCCCACAAATTTGCTAACAGTCAGAAATGTTAAAATATGTTGTCTACATTTCAAATTCCAGCGAAGATGAAATACAACCAGACCAGGCATGTTAATATACAATATATTTCTTTTCCTTCCGCACTTACTGTATTTAAGTTAGGCAAAACAGAAGCAGTAAAATATATTTTTTCTCCAGCTGACATAGAAAAGTCAAACGTTCACCATCCAAACTGGATGACTCAGGTCTGCCAGAGGTAGTAAATATCCCTGTGTGTTGCCACTGTTATTCCATTCAAAGTGAAGAACTATCGTTGCTCCAGCAATGGAGAAAATCCTCACACAGACTTCATTCAAATAATCCCTGAAACATAGTCGTGGCAGCTATTTTCAATTTGTTGCATCCTTAATTTTTCAGATGTCTTTGTTTCCATCCCATATTTATTTCTTCTTTCCTGTGCATTTATTGTATTTATTTATTTATTTGTCAGTAGCTTGCAAGATAACAATGTAAGTATAAATACAGGAAATTGGTAAGAATAATTGGGACAATAGGACAGGGACAGTAGGCACGATTGTGCACTTATGCACGCCCCTTACGTACCTCTTAGGAATGGGATGAAGTCATAGTGGTTAGTTTGAGGGAAAAGGAGTGTGGTTTTGGGGATGAGACAACAAGAGATCTGGTAGTGGTGTTCCAGGCATTGACGACTCTGCTGCTAAAGTCATACTTTCTGCAATCAAGTTTGGAGTGGTGTACATTAAGTTTATGTCTTTTGTGTGCTCTTATATTGTTGCAATTGAAGGTGAAAAAGTCATTGATTGGTAGTACATTAAAGCAGATTATTTTGTGAGTATGTCCATGCACAAAACGGACATATACTTCCATATGTGCTTGGATTTATTAAGATTGATACAGTAGCTTAATAATAATAGGCAAAATATTATCAAATGTGTGAAGTCCAACAGTACAGAGAGAATATTTTCCTTATGATCTTTTTTGTCCTTACAACTGGTGAACCTGCCTGTCAGATGTTTCTTTGTTCAATCTCTTCCGTTTTCAGCAGCCACCTACTTCTGGTATATCAGAGGGGTAATCATTGTCACAATTGGCACATTCTTAGTGTTTATGTAAGAGGAGATTGGAAAGGGGGCAGACAGCAGTGTCCACCTAGGGGGCACTAGTGACAAATCACTTTACTAACCAGTGTGACACAAGTGCCTCTTCCCCCCTTTTATATGTGCAACTGTTTCTTATTTGTGCTACTGGTATAGAGCCGTGGGTGGCACAGTGGTTAGAATTGCAAGCTAACTCTGCCCACAGCAGGAGTTCGATCCTGACCAACTCCAGGTTGACTCAGGTTTCCATCCTTCCAAGTTCGATAAAATGAGGACCCAGGTTGTTGGAGGCAATAGGCTGACTCTGTAAACCGCTTAGAGAGGGGTCTAAAGCACTATAAAACGGTATATTAGTCTATGCTATTGTTATTGCTACTCAAAGGAGTGACAAAACCAGAATCAGCCTTAGATTTACTCCATTAAATAAACACCAAGGGAAGGAAGCCACCATAGAGTTTTTTCCTGTCTGTCTCTGTCTCTGTCTCTGTCTCTGTCTCTGTCTCTCTCTCTCTCTCTCTCTCTCTCTCCCGCGCCCTCTCCTCTGTCATTCCTTACCAAACTCAACTTTAGTTTCCAGCACTTCGTTTGTCTGTTAAGCAATGGAAGGGCTAAGTAACACCATGGTTGGGCTACACTTAGAGCATTGGTTAGTCTCAATTAGTCCTGACCAGAATCCCTATGATTGCATCTTTCTCTTAGTCTCTTTATCTTTTAGCCAAATTTACCATTCACCCATTTAAAAACAAGAGTGGAAGATAAATTGAAATTTTCTGGGGGACAAGTGGCTGCTTGCTTAAGCGTAAATTAACAGTCATGGGAATCCACAACCAGAACAGTAAAACCAAAACAGAAGTCATGAGAATACTGTGGTTAAACAGGAAGCTTAATTGCAGCCTTGGCCCTAATCAAGTTCACATGAGAATAGTCAAGTCAAGCACAGCAGGGTCTAATGCAACTTCCCAAGCTGGGGCATCTACCAGATACGTGGCTTCCAATAGCCATGATGCTTGTGAAGCCCTGGAAGTCAAAGATGCTCTGAAAGGCATCCTGGTTGCAAAATGTGGAGTTAATATGCTATATCAACCAGGTTTAAAACCACTCATTGAATGAAAGCTTTCTTCTGTTCATTTGTTCTTAATAACATTCATTGTCCTATGTAATAACCTATATAATAACAACAAAATATGTATTTTATGCAGTTGTGTATGTATTTATATAGCTTTTTAAAAAACTGACAATGATTCCGGGTCCCTTCACATGTAAAAGCTAGAACAGTAAAATAGAAGAACAAAGAGATGTGCACCCAAAATAAAAAGAGAAAAAAAACCATTTCAACAAAACCAAATATTACAAATAGAGATCCATTTGAGTTGGATGCCACAAATTGTAAATACACCAATGCTCAGTGGAATTCCAGGATTGGCAGAATTTCCTTCTTTTTGGAGGAGAAAAAAATATATTGGAGGAAAAGTTTAGTAACTGCATAATGAAGATTTCTACGAGCATGTAATTCTAGCTAGTTATTGAGAAAGTATCATGGGGAGAATGTTAAACTAATTAAAAGTTGAACAGTAATTCTTCATTCAGCAACATATTGTTACACCCACTATTTATTCTCCTACAATAAACTCACATTGCCCTAATAACGTCCTTTATTTGAGCATAAAGAGCAAAGTGAGTCCCATTGTGGTTAAGATCAGTTATTTGAAGCAGATATTTTCCAAATTCATTGCCTGCCTGCCCCATATATAATTATTCTAGAAAAAAATGGCCTGAAGTTGCTTAGAACAGCCCAATTTTTGACAGAAATACGGGGCTTAACTAGTACTGTGACATGATAGTATCAGTGTCATTCCAATCTTGGAGGAAGGACTAGCTATAAATATGACAACAAATGTAGCTACTGCCCAGTCTAATAGATTGGGATCAATTAACCTTGCTTTTTCTTTGCAAAGCAAGTTCTGAGATTTTGTGATGGAAGAGCTATTAACAGCATAGATAAATTCCCTTCACTTGATGTGAGGTGATGGGATATTAAACATATCCAGATTGGCAGGATATTGCATTGATAGAGAAACATCGTTGAATTGGTATTGGTTCCATGTAACTCAGAGCTGCTTCCTTCTCAAGGACAGCCTAAAGTTATAAAGATGGAAATAAGACATCGTCTTAATGGGACACTTTTGCTTAAAAATTAGACCTTTGATATCTCATAATAAGGCTTTCTACAAAGTAATGATTCTTCTTATTGGACCTACAGATAATGATGAAGATGGTGATGATGATGACGATGCACTCAGCAAATTCAATGGCGTTTATTATTCAGCAGGAGTGCGCTGAAGACAGTTTCACTGCCCAAGAAGCTGTTTCCTTATCCCGACGTGTTGCTGGTTTCTTGCAAAGATCATGAGGCTTATATACAGGGTGATATAAGCCTCCTGATCTTTGCAAGAAACCAGCAATATTTTAAGGACAGAAAGAGATAAGATCTATATCTGGGATAACCAAATGTCCTATGGTACCGAGAAAAACCCCTCTGTTTGAAAGGCTGCAGAATGTGAATCCAATTTAAACATAATCAAATATTAGAGGGAATGCTGGAGGCTTTGATCTTGCTCTCCTTTAAAAGTATTTGGCAACAAATCAAGTAGAGATGTTGGCCAGTTGTCTGTTTTCTCCTGTATAAGGGGTGTTGCATGGCTTTATTTTAATTATTTAACCCAGCAATTAATTCATTCAATTATTTAAAATTATTTTAAGAAAGAATTGTACACGTGTGTCTACAGGCAAAACAATGTACACACCAATTTTACAGGAATCTGTACTCTTTCTTTTGGAGTTTTATTTTTCCTCCCTGTGCTTTTTATGGATTTTGATGATGTGCAAGTGGCAGTTTTTTGCCAAACTCAACAGTTTTCAGCCCAGGCATGACTGATCAAATTCCCTTATCCTCTCTCCTCCATCATACTTTTCTCTATATTCATTTTTTTTCTGCAGCAAACTATCTTCCATTTAAACTAGGAAGCATTTTCAATATAGATATACAAAATGTAGAACAGGAAGTGTTGGGCTCTTGCTCTTTTTATATGTAGGACTCAGTTACACAATATTTCCCTTATACTAGGATTCAGTACATAAAGCTATTTGTAATTAAGCAGGCAGCAGTTGCTTGGACCATACAAAATGCAGCCAAAGAGAGTATTGCTTATGTTCCCTTTCACTCTGGTTTTGTAAGCAAAAGATATCCTGGATTAACTAGAAGCAGGTCATCAATGATTACCCTTTATTTTTATTTTTAGTTTCTGAGAGCGGTAGGATCTGACAACAACTATATTTATTTATGAAAATGTATATGACCACCCAACTCACTCTTAGTGACTCTGGGCAGCTTACAAGATAAAAACCCAATACAAAACCAATTAAACAAAAACACCCCCTGGCTACAACAATCAAAAGATCAATCAACCAATCAATCATATTACCAGAGTGGCATGGCTCTATAGCATCTCTCAAGTCTTTGCAATACTATTCATCCTGTGTCTCCATGGAGCGGGACTGTATAGTTATTCCTGAGAGGGATGAGTGAAGAATCACAGACGTCTACATCAAAAGTTACATACCAGCAGAAGGGCCATCCAGAGTGCAAAGGTCAACCCAGCTACCCAGCGAAAGCTAATAGGAACTTGTATTGAGCAAGCCATGATAATACATGATCACTTTAGTGATGATGGCAAAGTCATAATATTATAATGCATAATATTGAAGGCAATGGTAAACCACTCTAGTATTTTAGCAAGAAAATCATATGAATAGACAAGGTAAATGACTGATAATATACTGTAAGTCCTGGGTGATGAGTCCCTGTCAGAGCGCTATTAAAGGAGATAAAAGGTAATATTACAATGACATGTGTAAAGAGACCAAACTAGAAACAGACATGAAATAACAAAAGAAGCATTTCAAAAGACTTTCGACTCAGAAAGAGTATCCAGTCTTGAACTACTATAACAAAGGATACTACTAGGTGGACAGTAATGGATTCAAAAAAAGAAATTAAAAAGTTGGAAGGACTGTATCCAAAATCTGTACAATAGGGAATGTGAATACCCAAGGCACCTTAGAAAACATGCATTCCCTGTTTACAATATTTATTTATTTATTAAATAATTTTATATACCGCCCTTCTCCCGAAGGACTCAGAGCGGTGAACAGCTAAAACTAAAATACATATAAATTACAGATATAAATACGATTAAAAAAGAATTAAATTATGGGCTGCCCAAATCAAAAATTTAAAACTCCCGATTAAAATAAGCTAAAACTTTCATAACCCAACCAATCAAATCTAAAACCCCTTATTTAAAATCCCATTTGAAGTCAGCTCAGGCCGGCCTGCTCAAAGAGCCAGGTTTTCAGGTCACGTCTGAATGCCCTCAGGTCAGTGGTTGTTCGTAGCCCCAGGGGTAGCCCGTTCCAAAGGGCAGGTGCCCCCACAGAGAAGGCCCTATTCCTCGGGTCACCAGGTAGCACATAGATGCCGTCGGGACCCGAAGGAGACCCTCTCTGTGGGAGCGCACCGGTCGGTGGGAGACTACTGGCAGAATGCAGTCTTGTAAGTATCCTGGTCCGATGCCATGGAGCACCTTAAAGACAGAAAGAAAATACATAATGGAAAAAAGATAATCAGTAAAAGTTCTAGCAAACTCTGGTCAGAAAATCTGGAGGACAACACAGCCATCCACAATTTGGAAGAGATCTATCTTCCAAAGATATAATACCAAAGAAAGGAGATTAGCAAAGTATGCACACTATTATGCAACGGTGCAATAGATAATGTTTGCAAAATAATATTTAGGGTCATCCAATGTAGATTAGAGGCCTAGATGGAAAAGGAAATGCCAGATGTTTAAGATGGTTTTAGAAAAGACTGAGAAAGAAATCATACAAGTAGTCCTTGACTTACAACAGTTCATTTAGCGACCATTCAAAATTACTACAGCACTGGAAAAAAGTGACTTACTACCATTTTTCACAATTACAGTCTTTGTAGCATCCCAACGGTCATGTGATCAATGTTCAGGTGCTTGGCACCTGACTTATATTTATGACAATTGCAGTGTCCTGGGGTCATTTGATCCCTTTTTTGTGACATTCTGACAAGTAAAGTCAATGGGGAAACCAGATTCACTTAACAACCGGGCTACTAACTTATCAACTGCAATGATTGACTTAATAACTCTGGCAATAAAGGTCAAAAAAATGAAACAAAACTGACATAGCAAACATCTCACTTAACAACAGAAATTTTGGGCTCCAATATGGTCATAAGTTGAGGACTACCTGCATTGTTACATTGGATAATTGAGAAAGCTAAAGAACACCAAAAAGAAGTCAATATGAGCTCCATTGATTACAGAAAGATCTTTGATTGTGTGTCAACTGTATCAGGCTGTGGAACTTCCTTAGGGAAATGAGAATCCTAGAACATTTCATTGTGCTCATGCCAAACTATGCACAGGACAGAAAGCCATAAATGGAAGATGGCAAAACAGATTGCCTCCCAGTTGGCAAAGGAATGAAATAATGTTGTATAGTGTCTCCTTATTTATTCAATCTATAAGCTGAATATATTTCTAGGGTAGCTGGAAAAGAAGATGTTTTAAAAGTGGAGGAAGAAACTTCAGTAATGTCTTTCTCTGATAGCTGAAAATGCAAATGACCTGCAAGCTCTGGTAATGGAGATTAAGGAGTATAGATAAAATATAAAGGCTGCCAGACTAATGGCAAAAGATACAACAATGAAAACTGTCAATGAAGATATTGAAATGGTGGATAATGTCTCCCTTTTTGTATTGACTATCAACAGTAAAGGAATTAGTAGTCAAGAAATACATCACAGACTAACACTGAGGAAGGTAGCAATGGAGACCTTGGAAAAGATACTCCGATGCCATAATTATACCTACAAAAATCAAAATTGTGCTGGTGATGGTTATGACACTCTATGGAATTGGGCTTTGAAGAATGAGGATGAAAAGAATATTGATGCTTTTGAACTTTGATGCTGGAGAAGACTCCTAGGAATACCATGGATAGTCAAGAACAAATTAATCATGGAACAAATCAATCCAGGGTTCTTACTAAAGGCATGTATTATAATATTTTGGAAACATTATGTGAAGACCATACTTTCTAGAGAAGTCTTAGTAGACTGGGAAATAATGAAAAAAAGGAGAAGAAAAGGGCAACCAGCAACAAGGTGGATGGACTTAATTACAGTGCTGATAGGTGCATTGGTGCAAGACCTGGAGGACCAGGCTAAAGACAGGTCATCTTGGATAAGGTCTGTTTATGTAGTCATTAGGAATTGGCTATTTCTCTCACTGGGTACAAAATGAAAACATCTGCTGTGAGCTCCACACAGGCATCAGGAAGGGCATCCGGCCAGTAAACGCTCAGTTCCATTCAGTTTCCCCAACTGCAACCCGATGCAAGGTATTATAGGGTCATTAAAGAAAAAAATGTAGTTATTAATGCTTGCTATCAATTGGATGGTACATTAAGTATAAAATATAAATATACACACAAATTTCCCACAGAATAATACTAGTATGCTGCTAGGAACATCTGGGGCCTGCAAAAATGGTTTTGAGGGCCCATCTAGCCTGTAAATCATAAGTCCACCCGCTCCAAAATTACACTGTGAAGTAAGGTACTTTGTGCAGATGGTCAAAATTGCCACACCTCCCCCAGCCTTTCAGTTGTTATAAAAAATGTACTCCTGCACAAATATAAAGAGCCCACACCTAAAAGCTTTTTTTTTTTTAAAGTTATCTCCTCAGCTAGCATGAATAGAAGCATGCAAATCAAATACAATAGAATTTCCTTCCCCTCCTCTCACTAACGGCACCTTCAGAGAGGTGGCAAATAGTCCCCAGAGCAGATAAAAAATAATTTAACAAGGAGCAAATTGTAAAGGGTGACAAAGTGTTATTTCCATAATGAGCTTATCTGAGCAAACTTTCCCAGAGCCTCTGTGAGTTCCTGAACAGGGTGTGGATTTGGCAATAGTAAAGAAACAGGCTACACAAAGAATGTCTGTCGAGCTAATGAATGCCACTGAAGTAGTTGACTTTCATTTCTCTGGCTTGGATCTCTGCCACCTTTACTCTCATGTCAGACTTTGCTTAATTGGCAAATACATCTTCAAAGACTTGTAGAAGAGACTCCTCCGCATGGCTCTCTGGGCTGTTAATGTTTAATTGTGATTTGTTAAAGGCATACTAGCAGCTGATAAAACCAAGTGGGTAGGTGCTTTATTGCAGTGCAGACCAGCAATGATATGTATATCTTTCTTTAGCAAACATGCACATTTAGGGAGAAGCCAAAGTTTAAGGTAACGGTTAAGATTTTATTTGTATGATGGTGCCATAAAAATGTTCTTCTTCGAGGAAAATTATGGCATCCAAACTTTGGGAAGATTACAGTGAGATCATACCTATAATCCTAAAGCCAGATAGCTGCTAGCAATACTACATGTGTGGACTTTAGTGTTCTTATTGGTTTGGGTTATTATTTGTTCTTACTAAATGGGACTATGGATAACTCCACTGATTGTACTTACATTGGAAAAAATCAGCTTTGGAGAAGCCTTCATGCCGGAGAAACATGTGTAAAGAATATGTGCATCTTATCGACTTTCTGCAATCTCGTCCCCTCCAGATGTGTTCGACTACAACATCTAGATTTGCCAGATGACGAGTTAATTCTATGAACAGGAAAGAGAAGGAAAATATGACTTAAGGGAACGCCTCTTAAGTTGCTGGAACAATTTTGGTACAGTCCCAGCTATTCCAAAAGATGTTTTTGCTTTGTTTTGCTATTTCAGTGCCTGAAATTTGATGATGAAAATCTCTTTTCAACCTACATTACGCCTCATTGCATGCCTACTTAAATTTGTTCAAAATAACATTGTTATATGGACTCAACAGGTATGGGGAAACTTTGTGCTATTTTTGGACCACCAAGCTCCAAACTGATGTTCTTATTCTGTTGTATTTTAACTAATAAAACCACTTTGGAATTCAGCTGATCACCCCCAGAGTAACTCTGCTATCTATCTTAAAATCTTATGCCAAAAGGACATACTAGTTTTGACCCACACACTAATGTGAGCTGACACTTCAGTCCAATGATACATTACAACTAACTAGCTAAGCAGTCTAGAGGGCATATGGTCACTCAGATCAGTGGGTATTCCCTATATCCTGCCTTCTAGGCAGTTATCAGCTTGTTTCTGTAATTCTGTACACTCACAGGCTGCTTCACGTAAAATTATGGGAGATTTTCTTTCCCTCAGCTCTGCTTAGCTTCTTCCTGCTCCTTTTCATCTCTTATACAGTGTACTGACAATTCACAATTGTAGCTTAGGGGTCTCCAACCTCCAGGCTGCGGCCTCCTACTGGGTCATAGCCTGTTCGAGATGTGTGCCTGCTGCTAACTCAAGTGGAGCTTCGTCTGTGAATGCAAGTGCCCTCCACTCACGTGAGAACAAAAGTGCCTCCTGCTCATGCAAAGCTTCATTCATGCGAGTGGAGGGTGCACGCACCCGCAGCTCGCACATGCCCCCTGCGCCATGCCAGGCCGCCAAACTGGGAAGGCTGGGCACTTCAGCTATAGCCCATTTCAGAACTGAAATAAACTATTTTGATATATTCTCAAAAACTTGTTCTGTAAATTGTGTTGTGGGTATTTGCTGTCATCTTTAGGTCATAGGCAGGGGTGGGTTTCAAATTTTTTAACAACGGGGTATGTGGGCATGGCTAGGTGGGCATCGCTGTGCGACTGGGTGGGCGTGGCTTTTTTGCAGCGCCCCCCTTTTTTGCCTCCTGGGCTTAAGGGAAGCCTTCTGGGGGGGCGTTTTTGCTCCCAGAAGGCTTCCCTGGGGCACAGGAAGGGCAAATATGGAGCACAGGGTGGGTGCACCCGCTCGCACCCCCAACCCCGTGCACCCCTTTTTGCCTCCATAGCTGACACTGGGCATCAGGGAAGCCTTCTGGGCGAAGCAGTAAGACAGCAAGGGGGATTCTGGCACAGCTGATCACCAGGGGGGAGAAATAACTTAAGGAGTGACTGGGTGGGGGAGAACGCAGTCAGAGATGTCGGGCATGCGCATGATGTCACACATGCGCAATAAGCACTGACTGGCAGGGAGGGGCAGGCGGAGAGGGGAGAGGCCAGCCTGGGGCACGATTTGCAGGTTCTCTGAACTGCGCAGAATAATAACAACCGGTTCTATAGAACCAGTCTGAACCGGTAGAATCCCACCCCTGATCATAGGCTATGCTTTTCACACTCATAAACTTCTCTTCAAACTTTTATCTATATATATGCCCCATTTTTTCATGTATGCACACACACACACACACACACAAATTTAACAAAGATCTGCAGTCGGGCCTCGTTCTCTCTTTTCCAGAATCTGAAGTAGCCTCAACTGCTTGTACTATTATAGCTCAGTTATGCTAGAGAATAATAGTGAGCTGCTTGATATATCTGTACTCACTATCTGACAACCTGAAGTATTTGGAAGCTTTATCAAAAATCCCTATTCAGCAACATAGATGAAGGGAGTTATATCAACTTCTCTTTTTTCTAGATAGGGGTTTAGGACTATGAAAGCAGAAGAGACTGCTGTTCTTGTAAATTTTCAGATGTTTTTACTCCAGTTTCAGCACTTGCACATCTAGCACATATTATGTATTATTCACACTGCTCTGCCTTTTCACAGGTAAAAGAGAGAGAGAGAAGAAACCACTTGTACCAAGCTGACTCAAGGAGTAGTATTGCAAGGAAAAGACCACCAGATCCAAATTGCAAATATTCAGACAGCTATGAGAGTGTAACAAAGGTTGAATATCCTAGATGAGGGTGCACAAAAATTGCATTTAGCCAGGGAGTAGCACCTCAGAGGCTGTGCAAATAAATATATGAACCTAGGATTGGGTTGGTTTAAATTTTCCAAAAGCATTACAATTTGGAGAGATTTGGGGAAAGCCACCCAACATTTTGGAGCAGAGCACATTTTATCTATTCATCTGTGTGTCAAGCCTTCAAAATCAGATTTTTTTCAGAGCATCTTACTTACAATAGAATAGAGTAGAGTAGAGTAGAGTAGAGTAGAGTAGAGTAGAATTCTTTATTGGCCAAGTGTGATTGGACACAAGACAGAAATGCGACAAAATTATAATGTTGAGTGAAACAATAAATAAAATGCATCATATTAAAAGCATAAAACAAGAGAAGAAAACAGGGAGAAAGAGAAGAAGAAAGCAACAGTCCAAAAAGAACAGTTTATGACAGCAACATATTATAAGTCAACACCCTATTAAAATGCCTGAGAAAATAAATTCTTTTTGTCTGGAATTGATAATGCAGGGAGTCCTTGGTGCTCTCTGGCTTGGTTATTTTCTTGCGTATGTTTCATTATCCAACTAGATAGCATCATCAGTACTAGAAGGGCATGAGATTTGCTCTCTGTTATATGCAAGTCGCTTGCCCTGTCAGTATTGGTGGGAATGTTCTAAGTAGTTTCTGAAAATGCAGTAACAATTAGGTCAAAGGACTGGGGAAGGCAGTCCTGGAGACATGGGCCTGAAAAAGATCTGCATACAGCTACTGGCTGCACCTCATCAGGGTTTTTGAAATTGAACTCATGTCTCATGATATGGCACTTCATGATAACAGCATTCATTTCCTTCCCATGCTGTGAGCTGGAAGCCAGTGAAGATCATACAAAGAGGTGTTACACATTCATAATTTCTATTCCAGTCGCTGTGCTTGATATTGTACAGTATGTTGTACTTACTGAAAACAAACAGACCGTCTTCAAGGGCAGTCCCATACAAACAATGCACCACAATAATCTATCAAAGAAATTATCAGGGCATGGATTACTGTCATAAAACTAACTCTCTATAACTAGTAAAATAGTTCTAACTGGCAAAGAAGCTTCAAATTACAAAGGCTCAGTGTTAAAAATGAAAGTTCCCCCAAAAGCCATGAACTTGGTCATTTAGGGATTGAAACCCTAACCAGAACTGATTGGGCATCTGAATAGATAAGCCATCCATTAACGGAATTTCTGTCTTTTTTCTGCATTGAACTTCAACCTGTTGGCCTTCATCTAGTCCATTACTGGGGCCAGTGAGTCCGTGCAAATAATACCTGATTTGATTCAAATTGGATATTTAAGAATAAAAGATGGCCATGATTTGATTTGAGGGCAAACTGATTCAATTCAAGCCATTTTGAGATTCGATTTGTAAAAAGATTTATCCTTAGGCTGACATGGGGAAGCATCAAAGTGCTGAGAGTTCCTTCAATCTGTGGCAGAATAAGATGAAAATAGCAAGGATGGCAGACTCTTTAGTCAATATTAATGCAATCAGGTTTTAGCTAGCCATTTGCAAGGGGTTCAGCCCTTTTAAGGAAAGCATAGCAAAGCTAGGGAATGGTCAGCGCAATAGCTTCCAAATTAGTCAGTAAAAATTTGAAGTTTTAATGTTTTTTTACTGTTTTAAACGTTTTTTGTGAATCATGCAGTTGTTAAGCAAATCTGGTTTCACCCATTGTTTGTGAGACACCAGGTAAAAAGTTTGCAAATGGTGATCACACCAGGCACCAGGATATCATAAATACATACCAGTTGCCAAGCACCCGAATTTTGATCATGTAACCATGGGGATGCTGCAATGGTCATAAGTGCGTGGACTGGCCGTAAATCATATTTTTCAGGGTTGTTGTTGCAACTTCAAATGGTTGCTAAAAGAAGATCGAGGACTATCTGTAACCACATGTTGCCTTCTATTCATTTCTGGATTAACAGGGAGGTTAGCATAGATCACTGTCAAATGTTGCCCTTCTGAGAAGAATGGTTTCAACAGTGGTGGGACTGAATAATGCCAGTATTGAATCTTCTGTAAGAACATAGCTTAGTTAGCAAAGGCAACAGAAGCAGGAGTGTGGTGAAACACAATGACCCAGAGACAGAAGCTGGCATAAAAACCTCTTGAATTCATGGCCTTGTCACTCACATTCTTAAATACAGTAAATCTTTAGGCCAGTACTCATTTCTATTAGTCTAGCATTCATTTCCTCATGGTGTGAGACTAATATTTGTGCCAATCATACCAAATTGGCAGTCCATTTTAACCCGAGACTATATAATAAGCTGATCAGCCTTTCAGTATGCAGTCAGTCAAGCTGAACTCCCATTTGTGTTAGCAGGATCAGCACTGTAGTGTGTCATTCTATCAACATAAGAAAAAGTGAAATAAAAAAGTAACATTAAGGCCTACAGCAACAATAAAGAAACTGGACTGAGAAGGCAAATGAAACCCCAAGCAATAGTAGCTTTGCCACCTCAAAAGAGTTTTGAAGGGCAGAGTTAATGGGGCCAGTAAACCAGGTAGGTTGGCAACTTATATCAATGTCAAACAGGCCACCACACCTTTTAGAAAACCTCCCATACCTATGTTCTCTCTATATGAAAGTGAAATTGTAACATTACACCAATGTTAGAAGCAATAGAAATGGAATCTTGGGATCACTTTGAAAGACTATGAAGCAATTGAAATTCACCTGATTCGCCATATGCATGAGATGTCTATATAAAGCAAATGAATTTGAGGGAAATAAGGGGAAAAAAACCTTCCATAAGGAAAGAGGACTGGAACATTCCTTAAGTCTTGGTAGTGCCTCTGACAGTATTCGGAAGAGATTCAGTCAGGTTCCTCCCCTATTCTCTATATGGAGGCAGAATGTATTGCAATGTTGGAATGCAAATACTATGATTTATATGCTCATGTCCAGCATTAGGATGTAAATATGAAAGAATGGAATTTATATTGTGATATCACAACTCATGTTTCATGATTTATTTCTTATCGTGGCTTGTATTTAATGCTTCTGTGCCATGTTGTTTTAATTCAGTTGATGTAGAGAAGAGGGAATGGCCTTGAAAGACAGAAGGAAGAGTTGCTACCAAAGCAATGGTCAGATAAGAGGGTCTTGAGCTCCTAGTTGCTAGAAAAATAACATCGGAAAACATTTCAGGAAAATCCTTTCCTATTTCACCCAAAAATAAAATGAGAAAGGGGAAGATTTTCTAATACTATACATTCTTTGCAATTAGGCCCTGACAGTAACTGCATTATTACATCTTATCTTTGCCCTCATCAGCCTTAGGCACTGTGAGATTAAATTTGATACCTGGTAATTTTCTTTTTCTTGGCAACTGTATGGGAAGTGGTTTCTCACTGTCTTCTTGGATTTTTAAAAAAATCTTCCCTGTTTAGCTCAAAACTCTGGAATTGCATGGAGGTCTCCAAATAAATGCTAACTAACCCCACTTGGTTAGGTTATGAGATATAACAAGTTGGCTTCTACTATATTTCCTAGAGCCTTATCTCTGGTTTCTCCAGTTTACTGTTTATTTTATTTAAGAAACATATACCCTGTGGGGTGGGTTCCCCTTTTAAAAATAAGCTATTCAAAGTAGCTTTCAGATTATGGAAATACCTAGTGACTGTATACCACTATTAAAGCATGGGGACCATGTTCAAAATAGTGGCAGAACTGAAAGTGGAGTCGATAGCTTGTTTTAAAAGTGACATCTTTACTTGCTGGGTGGAACACAGATAAGTGGGAAGATGATGCAACCGCTTGTAGGTTCCACATACAAATGGATGCTGTTGCATCTATAGTTCCAATTTCAAATGATGGAAGTTGCTCTTACAGAGCTTATATTTTTTTATTCACTTGTATTTTGGGGTGTGTTTTTTCCTTTTTTTTTTTTGCACCTTTTACTTTCTCTTTTTCTTTTCTTCTTTACCTTATATTGCCTTGTTTTTAATGTTCTTTTAAAGAATGTTAATAAAAAAATACTGTAAGTACATATTAAAAAGTAAATAGGGATTTTCTGACTGTGAGAGCTATCAAGCAGTATCTCCTAAACTCATGGATGCCCAGTCACTGGGATTTTCAAGCAAAGACTGGGCAATTGTTTGTTTGACTTGAGCAAGGGGTTGGAATAGAAGACCCCCCAAGGTCCCCTCAGACTCCATAATTTGGATATCACAACAGGGGAAAAAAACAAACAAGCCACATTTTAATTTAGTATAATGTATGACTCCAGTTGAAGTTAATTTCTCCACAAACAATGCCTTTTCTGAGATAAACCAGCCAATGCAGGACAAATTTGTAGGACTTTGAAGGTATTATGGGCAGTCACTTCTCACCCATCTCTCTGACATCTCCACATCTAAAATAATAGGGATTTCCTCTGAAGTCAAAGTGGTCAGAATAAAATGGTCTGGACAGATGTAAAGCTTGTTTTCAATTTCATGCCCCAGAACATATTTCACAGGGTTTTTGAACTAGAACTGAAAGAATGAAAACAGCTCAGGACCAAGATTGAGAAGAACAGCTTTCCTTTTTCTTAGGAACAGCAGTTTGTCAGCTGTAAGGAATTAGTATGATTTCCAAAGACCTGCTGAAAGAAAAATATGAATAAAACAATTAAGATTCCTTGCTCCTGCGCTCTCCCTCCTGCATAGCTTGTTTAATATTCAACCCCCCCCCCTCTTTTTTTTTTTTACTTTGCAGCTTAATTTCATTGGTTCAATTTGTTTTACAAAGACTTTTCAAGAATAACTTGGTGTTTAAAAAAAGGAAACAGGCAGTTTATAAGGAAATCTAACCATGTAAATCTCATTACATCCATTGGAAAAACTGATGTTAAGATTGCCACTTGAAGAACACCAGGTTTTTTGCAGAAATGACAAAACCATGGGTTTATCACATGCCCAAAATGATAAAGCTTCTTTCCCAGGTTATCAAAATGAATGCCTGAAAAAATTCCTACATTCAAATCATTTTCATTATCAATTTAAAGAATTCAGCAAACAACCAGAGCTATTAAAGTTGAAGTTCTCGCTAATATACACCAGACCTCACATCATTAAACAATGTCAAATAAAATAACACAGAAATATAAATGGGCAGGATACATTGTTATGACAATAGGCGAGCACAGAAAATACATGATGATTGTCCTACAATTACTGTATACACATCTACTTGGGTGACTTTTGCAAAAAGGATAGATTACGAAAATATCTTGATCCCAGCTCGAACACTGTAGCAATCTACCAAAAGAAATATAAGTATCTATTAAAATCATTGTTTTGGATATTAACACTATCTAGATGAATACAATGATAAAGTGGAAGCATGATATATACTCAATGTACAAATAAATACCTTAGGAATAACAAGCAAATGCTGTAGTGCAGAGCAATTGCCTCTCTCAAAAGTAAGAAGAGAAATTCAGAGTCAATATGGTGTAGTAAAACTCTTGGACTGAAATTGGTTGGCCTAGATTCAAGTTCCCATTTATGATGGTAATCACTGAGTGACTTTGAACCAGCCTCAATCTTTTAGCACAAGGATCTCCAAACTTTAAAACTTGTGGACTTCAACTCCCAGACTTCACTAATCATCCCAGTCCCACCTTATGAAAGCTCTCTCATGAAGAAGGCAGGAACACCTCTATCTATTTTCTTCTGACACTTTATGGATTAGTAGAGACTAAAGATTTTATTAGAAATTGTCATTTTAAAGAAAGAGCACCCATTAGAAAGTGCTCCTATTGATCTAATTAATTAATAAGTAAATTAATACATTAATAACTTAGTAACACATTCATAAGATTCATTCATTCTATCAATCGATTTCTATACCCACCCAACTCAATTCAACCAAGTGAAGATAGGGCAATGTTTCTCAACCTTAGCAAGATGTATGGACTTCAGCTCCCACAATTCCTTAGCCAGCATGCCAGTTGGGGAATTCTGGGAGTTGAAGTCTATACATTTTAAGCTGCTAAGATTGAGAAATACTGAGATAGAATAAAGTTAGGAGTGGGAATGGCATATATATGGGCATCAGGTTCATACAACAAAAACCCTCAATTGATTAGGATGCATATTTAGCCAGTAAAAAAAACAATAAAGTCTTCCTTTGCTTGGATTTGACTTTTGGTGATTTCATAGTTTTTGTGATAGGAACATAGGAGGTATTTGCCTTTTTCTGGATTGTCATTTGTTCATTCATTCTTCCCAGGCTAGCTTAGACCCTAAAACTCTTCAACTATCTCCCATTCAAGTAGTAACCTTATCTAACTTTTTCTGCTACTAGGAATGCCTTTTCCTTGTGAGGCTGTTCAGAGATACATAAAGAATATTTTTAAAAAACATACAGAAGTCATTATACAGGCTGCCATAATTTATGTTTTGTTAATATTTGTTTTGGTAGGACTGCTAGATCTTTTATGACATACCGAGTTAGAAAACACAGCTAAACATTCATAATCTAATCAGACATGGACATTTAGGTGGTTTGAAAGTACAAACTTGGCCATTGTGTGCTTGTGAAAGAATTACGAGCTGTGGTTTTCCTCCACAAAGTAAAAGGCTATCTTCCTTCATTCAGGTTTTCCCACCAGATAAACAAACAATCAATCACTAGAACAGGATTGTCCACTTTTTCAAAAAAAAAAAAGAAAAGAAAATTTTTCCACGACATTTACACTTCTTTGAATCCAGGAAGTAAAGTAACTACATCCAGCAGAGTTTCTCCATCACATTATTCTTCCTTGAAGCCAAATGGAGCTTTCATTTGGTGAAAATCTGTTAATTCATACATACAATGTGTTTCCAACAGATAACTTTTGGGAGATCTGACAGCTATACTTTTTGAAAAAGTGAAACCATTTCAAATAGATTTCCAATTATTTTAAACAGAAAATAAATAATCTGTACTATATGCTGATGTTTTTGTTACAGAATATAGCCTCAGCATTATTTTTAAATGTTTTATAGTTTGCAGTAGTAGCCAATATCTGTAGCTTGGATGTAGGATGGGGGTTCTGTGAGCTTGTGGGTTGATTTCCAAACGTTTTGTTACCAGCCTAGGTAACATCTTCAGAAGAGTTTAGGGGATGTCAGTGTCAATGTTCTTCTGTTATAAGGGTTTCAGGTGTGGGTGGGTCAAGTGAGGTTCTTGTGATGGATCAGGTGTGAGCCATCAGTGAGTCATGTGATGGGTCTTGTGATAAGGAGGTTACATCAGGTCAGGATCATTGGGAGGTGAACTGCTGGTGGAGGGGGTTGCGTGGATTGGTTGAGGGTCAATGCTGTCTCTAGTTGGCTATGTGGTGATATGGATTCTGAGGAGTCCGTAGGCTGGTTGTAGGTCAATGTTACTTTTGATGGAATTGCTTGTGGAGTGCCAGGCTTCAATGAACTCACGAGCGTGGCAGGTTGGTAGCATGGCTGATGATTTTTGTGTTGCTCCAAACAAATGTTTGGTAGTGGTATAGGTAGAGATTAAGGATTTGGGGCCATGGCATTTTTAATTGATGTGATGTTTGTCCCATGTAGTATTGGTTGTAGTGGTTGCAATTTTATAGTGCTGAATGTAAAGGGCCTGCATAGATTATAAAATTCATTCTGAGATTTAGAACACAGCCTGATTTGTTTCAGAATTGTTTTGCTACTCTTTGAACCCAAAGATCACACTTCCAATTGCGATCAGTGAAGGTACACCTGAGTTAAGTGTGTAATTATGTCCCTTATTAAAAATATGCATTAAGACTCTCCGAAATTATCACTAATAAGGAGTGAAGGGGCTGGCATTTTCCATCTATAGAGTAGCTGGAACCAGACATTGTGCTAAACTACTAATTGCCTTGGTTTTGTCTTAGCGTGATGTGAATTAGCCAACTATAGCTTACTCAGCAAACCATGACTAATCAAATGATAGTTTAACCTACTGGGTGAATTTAGCAGATAGCTGTAAGCTAATCACATTATGTGGCTTCCCAATGAGGGGGGCTGTTTGATTTCTAAAACAGAATGATTAATATATAAGATTGCTATTGAGTTTGTGTAATAAGATAATTCAGCCACAAATCCTCAAGAGGAATTACAAGGGAGGAAAATGTAGAGAATAAATTGAACTAGATAATGTCAGCATACAATTGTATATGTTGTCTCGTGAAAATTTGTATTCTATATCTAGTTGATCATTTTCTCTGAGTTTTGAACACTGTTTTAATTGAGTTACACTGTACAAACAGTCTTCGACTTACAATAGTTAATTTAGTGATCATTCGGAGTTACAACAGCATTGAAAAAAATGACTTTTCACTGTTTTTCGCACAACCATTACAACAACCCCATAGTTGTGTGATCAAAATTCAGATGCTTGGCAATGGATTCATATTTATGACACTTGCAGTGTCCCAAGGTCATATGATCACCTTTTCCAACCTTCTGACAAGCAAAGTCAATGGGGAAGCCAGATTAACTTAACAATCAGGTTACTAACTGTGGCATGAAAGGTTGTAAAATGGGGCAAAATTCACTTAACTGTCTCACTTAGCAACATAAATTATGGTCATAAATTGAGGACTACCCATACGTGACTATGAAAATATATTACAACAATCTGTTTGCCCAATTCTTGAATAATGTGTATGAATCAGTGGTGGTATTCAGCTGGTTCGCAACAGATTGGGCGAACTGGTAGCAAGAATTTGGCATGGGTCACTGAACCGGTAGTAAGTTCTGGCTGGCCACACCCCCCACCGGGTCACCCTCCCGCCCGATGCTCACTCACCCCGCCCGTCTGCCTGACATTCCCCGGCCACCTGCCTGACATTCGCCTAAGGTATTTCTTTCTTTTTTTTCCCCTCCCAACAATCAGCGGTAGATAAGATCAACTGGGCCGGGATTCCCCTGGCTGAGGCCCAGGAAGGCAAAAAATGGAGGGAAGAGCTCAGTCCCCCTCCATTTTTTGCCTTCCAGAGCCCCAGAGAAGCCTTAGGGGAGCAAAAATGCCCCCCCCCCAAGGCTTCTCTGAGGCTAGGAAGCTCCCAAAATGGAGCTTGGAGGAGTGCTGCATGCCCCTCCCATGCTCTGTTTTTTTTTTTCTCCTTCCTGAGCCTCAGGGGAGCAAAAAACACCCCCCCAGAGGCTCCTCTGTGGCTAAGAAACTCCCAAAAATGGGTGGGGACTGCAAAAAAGAAAAGCCACGCCTACCCAGTCACATAGCCATGCCCACCAAACCATGCCCACAAAACCGGTAGTAAAGTTTTTGAATACCACCATTGGTATGAATAATGTAATATTAATAATGTATTTGATATTTTTGCATCCAGACATTGCAGGACATCTCCAAGTGAGGATGTAAAAAAGTCCTGTTAGGAGTTCATTAACTCTGGTGCCAAAATTAAGGCAAAATTTAGAAAAGATTATCAAATAACCAATGGAAGTCAATTACCCTAACCAAATTTTGCACTAATTATTTAAAGAAAATTCAAACTGCAAGTTGGCCTTGCTATTTGGAGATAAATGTCCAATTCTGTGGATGTTGTGATAAGTATTAGCAGAGTTTTCCTTGTCTTCAAGGAGTATGCAGCAAACAGAAGTAGTGTGCAAAATTGTAGCAGTGAGTATGGAGTCACACAAGCACAGAGGTTGAAGGGTAAAGGGTTTTATATACAGGAGTATAAGCACAGTCCAAGATTCAGTCCAATTATTCATACATAGTTCATCAGTCAATAGAGTATATAACTAACCATCATAGTCAGTAGGCATAACAGCAATACAGCATCTTCAATACATCCATGCAGCAATGGAGAGATATAGTTACAGAGTGATGAAGATACTTGCCAAGTAGAAGCAGTCTAGCCAAGTAGCAGCCCAAGTAGAAGCCAAAGTAAAAGCCTGAAGCCATGTGCTCTTTGGCTTCTTGCTATATAGTAATCCTGCTTCTTTTAGCCAATCACATATCGTGGCTTCAGTAAAGTGCTGAGTCATTATGACTTGCAACCATATATGGTAAACCAATATAATTCAGGTTCTTAAAGAAAGCTAACATAATCCCCTTTGGTTTACTATATATATGCAACCAATATATACACATATATGCACATCCACAAAGTTATAGTGCATATTTAGAGTGTTAGAGAGTTAAACCATATTTCTTACAATAATCATTGTGTTTCTGAAAACCTTGTGCCTTCGTAAAGTTATCAGCTATATTCTGTTCACTCTCACAGTACTTTAGCACAATCAATTTGTTTTCCGCATTGCCATACATTCAGATACCTTAAATCAGTATGCTTTGATCTTGTTTTAACAGCAATACTAGTTGCTAATTTTATAACAGCCTGGTTATCTTCGTACACAGTAAATGGTTTGCTTACGTCCAACTCAATATCCAAACATAATTGTTTAAAATAAATCAGCTTTGTACATAACAAAGATAAACAAGAAAATTCAGCTTCCATCCTTGAAAGACTGATATGTTGCTGTCTAATTGACTGCCATTCAATCATTGCATTCCCTATCATTACTACCAAACCAGATGTTGATTTCCTTGTTTTAACATTGTTTGCAAAACTTGCATCAGCATATGCAGTAAGACTCAATTCCTTATCAGGTTCTAAATACAAAACATAATTCAAAGTTTTCTTCAAATATCTAAGTATTCGCTTTGCAGCTTTCCAATGTTTAACATTAGGTTCTATAGTTTATTTATTTATTTATTTATTATTAAATAATTTTATATACCGCCCTTCTCCCGAAGGACTCAGAGCGGTGAACAGCCAACTAAAATATATATAAAATTACAAATATAAATACAATTAAAAAAGAATTAAATTAAAAGCTGCCAATTAAAAATTTAAAACTCCCCGATTAAATAAGCTAAAACTTTCATACCCCAACCAATCAGATCTAAAACCCCATTATTTAAAATCCCATTTGAAGTCAGCTCAGGTCGGCTTGCTCAAAGAGCCAGGTTTTCAGGTCATGTCTGAACGCCCTCAGGTCAGTTGTTGTTCGTAGCCCTGGGGGCAGCCCGTTCCAAAGGGTGGGTGCCCCCACAGAGAAGGCCCTATTCCTCGGGGTCACCAGGCGGCACATAGATGCCGTTGGGACCCGGAGGAGACCCTCTCTGTAGGAGCACACCAGTCGGTGGGAGACTACTGGCAGAATGCGGTCTTGTAAGTATCCTGGTCCGATGCCATGGAGTGCTTTAAAGGCCAAAACCAATACTTTAAAGCGAACCCGGAAGGCTACTGGCAACCAATGCAGCTAGCGCAGGAGAGGCGTCACATGGGAGTATCTCGATGCCCCCATAACCACCCGCGCGGCCGCATTTTGTACCAGTTGGAGCCTCCGGGTACTCCCTGCAGCGAGCCCCATGTAGAGGGCATTACAGTAGTCCAGGCGGGAGGTGACCAGGGCATGGGTGACCATGCGTAAGGCATCCTGATCAAGAAAGGGCCGCATCTGGCGTATCAGGCGAACCTGATAAAAAGCCCCCCTGGAGACGGCCGTGATGTGATCTTCCAAAGACAGCCGTACATCCAGGAGGACACCAAGATTGCGAGCCCTTTCTGTGGGGGTCAAGATCTCATCCCCAATAGCCAGCGACGGAGTCAGCTGACTATATCGGGCCGCCGGAAACCACAGCCACTCAGTCTTGGAAGGGTTGAGTCGAAGCCTATTCCCGCCCATCCAGTTCCGCACAGCCTCCAGGCAATGGGTCATGACCTCCACAGCATCGTTGGGGTGGTTTGGGGTGGAGATGTAAAGCTGAGTGTCATCAGCATAGAGATGACATTTCACCCCAAAACCACGGATGATCTCTCCCAGCGGCTTCACATAAATGTTGAACAGAAGAGGGGAGAGGACCAACCCCTGAGCCACCCCACAAATGAGGGGCCTAGGGGTGGATCTCTCCTCCCCCATCAACACAAATTGCGAGCGGTCCAAGAGGAAGGAGGAGAACCAATTCTTATCTGGCCAACTGATTTACACTATAAGCTATATCCGGCCTTGACCAATTTCCCAAATATGACAAATTACCTATAAAAGATTGATAAATATCCTTATCAAATATAGGACTATCAGTGTTATTATTGTTAAACTTCTTCCCCATAGGCGTTTTGGAAATTTTGCATTGGTCCATATTATACCTTTTTAATAAAACGATTATTTTATCTACTTGAGATATTTTGAACCCTTTTTGTGTCTTACATATATCAAGTCCAAGATAGTGTTTAATTTCCCCTAGTGTTCTTATCCTGAACTTTGCTTGCAAACTGTCTATTATGTCCTCAGATTCCTGCATAATCTTAGTGATTATGGCAATATCATCAGTAAACAATAATAAAAATTCCAACATCCCATTCTTCTTTCTTTTTAACAAACATGGGTCTGCCAAACCACTCGCAAAACCTATTTTGTTGAATTCTTTTACTATGCATTTGTTCCACTCATGGTCTGATGGTTTAAGTCCATATAAACTCTTCTTTAATAACCAAACAGTTTTCTTTGTATTATCATTTATTTCCAAAGGTTTTTTCATATATATCGTATGTTGTAATGGAGCATGCAAGTACGCCGTTTCAACATCTATATGATTCACTACATATTTATTTTTTGCTGCCCATACCAGTGCTGCTCTCAAAGTGCTAGCCTTTAGGCTTGGAGCAAAAACTTTATCATAGTCTAATTTGTTTGAGTAAAACCCTGAGCGACTAGGCGTGCCTTATGGATTACATTTCCTTCCATGTCTTTTTTAAGTTTATAAACCCATCTGCACCCAATTGCCTTTTCACCTTTAGGAAGTTTGACTTCATCGAATACCTTCAATTCAGTCAATGACTTTAGCTCCTTTTCATAGCTTCATTCCAAGTTTTTTGCTGTTTCTCAGAGTAAGACTTAATGTCTTCATAGTTATAAGGTTCAATACCTGTTTGCTGAGCAATATTAGCCTGGTATCTATCAGGAAGTCGTGACACTCTGGTAGTCCTTCTGGGCAATACTGGACTAGTCACCTGATTAAACTCCTCTTTTTCCTCCCCTATTGAGCTCTCAGCTATTTCTTCCTCTTTCACAGAAACAGAGGATTCCTCCATATCTGAATCATCACTTAGTGTTTCTTCTACAGATTCATTATTATCTTTATCCTTAATTGGTGCCTTTGATTCTACAATGACATAATCCTGGTCTATTTTCTCCCATCCTATGTGCTCTAGGAACTTCGCATTTGCACTACGATAAACCTTAGTTGTGCCTGGTTTCCAAAATCTAAATGACCTATGATTAGATTCGTATCCTATAAAAAACATTTTTCTAGCCCTAGGTTGCTCCTTGCTTCTCAGCTGAGCTGGGATATGTACCCATGCAGGGGTTCCAAATACATGGAGATAACTGAGTTCTGGTTGTCTACCATGCCAGCGAACAAACGGCAATTCATTTGTTGCTGTGTGGACTACATTATTTAGGATATGATTAGCACATTTTGTGGCTTCTCCCCACAATTTCTTGTTCAAACCAGAATCACTGAGCATAGCTCTAACCATGGTTTGTAATGTCTGACCTCTCCGTTCAAAATAAGCATTATGTTGAGGTCTATAAGGCACAGACCGCTTATGATCTATACCTGCTTTCTTCAACATAGTTATGAACTTATTGTTAGTGAACTCTGACTCATTATCAGTCACTAATGTCATGACTTTACGTTTTGTTTTTCTTTCCACAAATCTTAACCAATTGGTAAAATTCTGTTATGTTTCAGCCTTGCTTTTCATTAAATAACAAAATCCATAATGAGAATATAAATCTACAATACTTAATATATATCTCCCCCAAAGCTGGGTTCCAATTAAGTCTGCTACTACCACTTGTAGAGGCTCACTGGCTTTAAAACCATTTGTTCTATTAGCAGGAGTTATTTTACTTTTTTCCTTGTTGCAAACATTGCTGTCTACATAGTGATTACAAGGCTTTATCCTTATACTTTTGATAATTCCACAGTTTTTCTTAATGCTTTAAAATTAACATGCCCCATACATCTGTGTAATAGATGAATACATTCGTCATGTGGCTTTCTGTTCTCAAACCCCAACTTAGTGTTTAGAACTGGGTTATCTTGTAATATAAACAAGCCATTATCAGGTTTAGCCGTAATACGCTTACCTTGTTTCTCTAGCACACATTCTAACCCTTTGAATGTTACTGTATACCCCGCTTTTATCAGTACACTCACTGATAACAACTGATATGTCATACTAGGCACATACAGCATGGGCAACTCCTCATTTAAACAAGAACAAAATGCATTACCTTTTCCTGAAACCTTGAGCTTCCAGCCATTAGCCAGTGAAATACTTTGAACACTGTGTTCCATATGAACAAACTGTTGCTTTCTATTATAATACAATGTAATGCTTTTATTTATTTATTTTATTTGTTTAAACTTCTATACCGCCCCCTCTCCCAAAAAAGGGACTCGGGGCGGTGTACAGCCTACTAAAACATACGAGATATACAATAAATATAGTTAAAAATAAATTAAATAGTTTAATCCGGCTGTCTAATTCAGATTCAATTTAAAAGTTAAAAACTAAAACCCCAATTAAAATTTAATTAAAAACCTAAAACACAGTTACTGGGCCAGGCCGGCCTGATTAAAAAATAAAGTTTTCACCGCGCGCCGGAAGGTCAGGATATCCGTCATAGACCGTATCTCCGGGGGAAGATCATTCCATAGGGAGGGAGCCCCCACAGAGAAAGCCCGAACTCTCGGGGCCGTCAGCCGACAACGGTCAGGCGGCGGTACCCCAAGCAGGGCAACCCTGTGGGAGCGTACTGGGCGGCGGGAGGTTGACGATGGCAGCAGGCGGTCCCGTAAGTACCCAGGTCCCGAGCCATGGAGCGCTTTAAATACCATCAGTACCACCTTGAATCGAATCCGGTAGGCCACAGGAAGCCAGTGCAGCCTGCGAAGCAGCGGAGTAACGTGGGAGCTCCGAGGGGCACCCACAAGCACTCGCGCGGCTGCATTCTGGACCAGCTGTAACCTCCGGAGACTCTTCAAGGGGAGCCCCATGTAGAGAGCATTGCAATAATCCAGGCGGGAAATGACGAGGGCGGACGTGACTGTGCGAAGTGCGCCCAGATCCAGAAAGGGCCGCAACTGGTAAATCAGACGTATCTGATAAAAAGCCCCCCTGGCGACGGCTGCAATATGCTCTTCTAAAGACAGCCGCACATCCAGGAGGACACCCAGATTGCGCGCCCTTTCCACGGGGGTCAAAACCTCTCCCCCCACGGCCAGCGAAGGAACCAGCTGGCTGTATCTGGGCGCAGGAAACCACAGCCACTCGGTTTTAGTCGGGTTGAGCCGGAGCCTGTTACGACCCATCCAACTCCGCACGGCCTCCAGGCACCGGGACATCACTTCGACAGCTTCGTTGGGGTGGCCCGGGGTGGAGATGTACAGCTGAGTATCATCAGCGTACTGATGGAACTCCACCCCGAAGCCACGGATGATCTCACCCAGCGGCTTCACATAAATGTTGAACAGCAGGGGCGAGAGCACCGACCCCTGAGGAACCCCACATAGTAGGGGCTTCACTATCTACAACCCATTTATCATCGTTTCCTGTTAAACTAGTATTACATATAGTTAAATTATTGCTGTTCTTTTTCAACTTTCTGCCCTGTGTATTTTTCTTCTTGCAATTTCTAGCCAAATGACCCTTAACCCCACATACATAACATTTTTTAACAACATAAACTGTAGCTTGTTCTTCATCCATAGATTGGTCATCTTGTTTCGTAGTAACGTAGTTGGTGCCATCCAACTGGGTAATCATTGCTAAGCTGGACATATGTTCTTGTGCCATCTTCACATCAACCATATACCACAATGAACCTTCTGTATAGTGACTCACTCAGTTCACTCTAACAACCTTTGACATTGGACCTAGGATATCTTCCATATCTTACATGGGCCTGGGCCCATAACCAATGATAAGTATTAGCAAAGTTTTCCTTGTCTTCAAGAAGTATGAAGCAAACAGAAGTAGTGTGCAAAATTGTAGCAGTGAGTATAGAGTCACACAAGCACAGAGGTTGAAGGGTAAAGGGTTTTATATACAGGAGTATAAACACAGTCCAAGATTCAGTCCAAAATTCATAAACAGTTCATCAGTCAATAGAGTATATAACTAACCATCATAGTCAGTAGGCATAACAGCAATACAGCATCTTCAATACATCCATGCAGCAATGGAGAGATATAGTTACAGAGTGATGAAGATACTTGCCGAGTAGAAGCAATCTAGCCAAGTAGCAGCCCAAGTAGAAGCCAAAGTAAAAGCCCATAGCCATGTGCTCTCTGGCTTCTTGCTATATAGTAATCCTGCTTCTTGTAGCCAATCACATATCGTGGCTTTAGTAAAGTGCTGAGTCATTATGACTTGCAACCATATATGGTAAACCAATATAGTTCAGGTTCTTAAAGAAACCTAACATGTTGTATTATGCCTCAGTAGTTATTATGACAGAACAAATATATTTTAGTCAAATGAGCTTGTATGACAGTATTATTATGCCTGCTAAGAAATGTTTGAGGTTGTTTTTGAGAATAAATAATAGAATTGAATGTATCTGCATTTTTTTTACCCATCTTAGAAAGGTAATCAAAAGACTAGAAGTAAATTGAAAGTTTTACAATGTTACACTCCTTAAAATGGGTTTTTAAAAAGTAAAATGAAGATGCCATTAAGGCATACTTTCATCCTTAGATGAATCTGTGCTTTATGTTTGAATGAGAGAAGTGTTAGAAACCAATGCACGTTGGGAAATGGAGAATTTCACTTGGAAAATGGTTAATGAAAATCCATTTGTGATGACCCATTTAGATTTGGAAACAAACAGAAAGACTTCCTTGGGACGGGCAGTATCAGAAGAAAAAGAATAATAAAACAGAATAACAGAGTTGGAAGGGACCTTGGAGGTCATTTAGTCTGACCCCCTGCTCAAGCAGGAAATCCTATGCCATTTCACTCAATAATCTTTCAAGAGACTATATTCCAGAGAAGGCGTGTAGATTGCGTTGATCAAATATATGGAAGAAAGCACCTCTCCTTTGCATTTAGAATTTAAAATGGAATAAGCTGTAAGGAAAATAGCAATGCTTTTGTATTGTTTCATACTTCATTCTTACTGGAGGTGATTTGTAAGAAAAGTTTAAACATAAAGGCTTGAAAGTTTGAGCATTTGGATACAGCTTATCAAAGGCAATTTTAAAAACGAACATTGAGGTTTATTGTGTCAACATGTCTGAAGCTATTTTATGATTATTGTTCCATGTTGTACTGATGTAATAAACATTTGCACAGGGTGAGCCTTTTAAATGGGAGCTAATTCAGTTTTTGATTACAGCATAATGTAAACCAGCATAAAGTTTTAATCTTGAAATGACTTATCAACACACTCAATCAGATTTTGCATTCCTTTCATCCCTCTGCTAAAATGACCACATACAAACTTCTCTCATGGATAAAGTCAGTATAAACTGTTTGCTTCTCTGAAATGACCATCTAAAATGGTTATTCAACAATTTAGCTAAAAGAACTGGAGTGACTATCTGTTAACCTAAAGGAATTGAAGTAGCTATTTTTATATAACTTAAAATATTTCTTTATTGGAAAAAAAAAATCAACCTTAGCAGAAAAGAAAAACTAAAAATGAATGGTTAGTGAATGGAAAAAAATAATGTCGTGATCAATAAAAACATAGAGTATTTATATTTGTTGTCTAATGGGATCCTTTTTATTAAGTACTTTGGTTGTTTGTTTTACAATGATAGCAATCTACAATATGTATATATAAATCTATATCTCAGCCACCAAAATGTGCAACCAAAATCTAAAATATTAAAACTAGGATTTTGGGATTGAAATCCTAAGTACACTGATTTGAAAACACAGCTCTCTTTTAACTGAGATTCATACATTTATACTTGAGAGGATCAAGAGTTATGTGTGTCAGCAATGTTGCCTGCCATACATTGTATGTTATCAGAGCCTGATGGTATGATATAGCCAAATCTTTCAAATTAGCAATTCTGCTGGGAGTTGTTTGCCTATTTCACTGCTGTCTGAAACAAATGGTTCCATATTATGCTCCCTTTTAAAAAGCTTGCATGCTGCTGGTGCTGAGGATTTATCTTGCTTCCTTAATACTGATGTATAATTAAATTAGATACATAACAGATGGAAGGAACTTAAGTCTGTTAGTGGCAGAAGGCAGACATGCATGCTAATGAGAAATCACAAGAGCATTCTGTGGCAGGGAAGTGATCTACAGACATTGTATATCCAGGAATTCAATGATTTCCTCATTGTTAAGGAAATTGTGAAGCATATTCAGATAGATTTTGAGGTACCTTGGACATGTGAAGAAGAAGGCCAAAGAAGATTGAGTATTTTGTTGTTCAGGGCTTGTCAATGCTTATACAATGGTTCATACGAGACAGTCTCTTTACTTACTTCATTTCAGTCCCAAATTTTTGATGGCATATCATGAAAAAAACAGTCCTGTGTCGTGGTTAAGATGAAGGAACTGCGGAAGTGTGGGAAATTTACTGTATGACTCTGGGCCACCTGCTTTCTCAGTGAGCATTTTGCCCCCAACAATCTGGGTCCTCATTTTACCGACCTCGGAAAGATGGAAGGCTGAGTCAACCTTGAGCCCTGTCCGAGATCGAACTCCAGGCTATGGGCAGAGCTAGCCTGTAATACTGCATTCTAACCATTTCATTTTAGAGCAACATTTTTTTCTCAGTAGAAAGTTAAGTTTATTTCATGAAGGAGAATTTCAAAGACTTGCTCCTTGAAATAAGAGCAATGGCACTAGTGTTGTGATTTGTCTAGGAAGGAGGGGAGGAGGGGGAAGAGGAGAGAGAAAAGGGGGGAGGGAGAGGAGAGGGGGAGGGGAAGGAGGATTTTGTATGATCTTGGTTTTCAGTTTTTTATCTCAGTACAATGTGTCTCACCACCCCTACTATTACTCAGTAAAAGCCCAACTGGAAAGGGAACCAAATAATGTTTAATTCAATTTTTTAATCAACTGTATTCATCAGTTCTGTAGATATTGAATATGTCTCCCCACCTCCCCATTCCCTTACTGAGAATTTTCTCCTGGCAAACAGCAATCCTTCAACTTGCCAATGTAAATGTAACTGCAGTGAACTTTCAAAATAAAAAGTCATAACTACAAGCATAAGAATAAACAAAGGACCCTCTACCTAGATCTGGGACAACCTGGAACAACAGTCGGCCTTTCATTTCAGGAGAGCAGACAAAAGGAGCATTGCTTACTAATACCTTAAAGGAAAAAAAATGTTAAGTTTTTGCTTATAAACTTCAATGGGATGTTGTTTAAAATAGAGCCTGAGTGGCGACAGACGCCTACATGAATCATCTGGTATAATTATATTTTTTTCAGTCCCTCCCTCTTCTACTTTTCTTCGTATTCAACAGGAGCACATACAGTGAAATGAAATAAAGGACCAGCATTATGTACATACAGCAGCATGCGAGGCCCATGCTTAGAACTCTGTCTCTAGTGCAGTGGTGGGATTCAAAAAGGTTTACTACAGGTTCTATGGGCATGGCTTGGTGGGCATGGTGTGGCTTGGTGGGCATGGCAGGGGAAGGATACTGCAAAATCCCCATTCCCTCCACAATCCTGAGGGGACGATACTGCAAAATCCCATTCCCTCCCCAACCCACTAACCTGCTTTCCGGCTCTGTTCTCCTGTGCAGAGCAACGAAAGAAGACCCAGCCAATCAGCTGGGACTACCGGAGGCAGAGAATAGATGGGGGTGGAGCCAATCAGAGGTGATATTCTGAACCACTCAAAATTTCTGCTACCAGTTCTCCAGAACTGGTCAGAACCTGCTGAATACCACCTCTGCGTCTAGTGGCCTTACGTATCACCCAAGTTTCTAAAATATATATTCTGATATATATGGCATTCTGCAATCTGCTCTGAATGGTCTCTTTTCTCGAAGGACTTAACATTCAAGACGTACAGTATGTTCATTACTGTCCTATAAGTCAAATGAGTATTACAGTATTACAGTTCAAGTACAAACCCAAATGCCGATAAGTCTTAATTGCAAAAGCTGTATACATGCAGTGTGAGGGCATGTATTAATAAGGAAATAATTTGGCAACATTGAAAAAAAAAAAAGACTTACCTTTATGGAAGCAAGCAATAAATCCTTTCTCTTCTCCCAGCTTTAGCCTAAATCCTTGCTGTTTTTTTTTTTTTTTTGGAATTTAAAGGTGGAGGGATAATGCCATTTCTTTTCTATTCTGCTAAAGAGATAGTTGAAATAAAGAAAAGCAGGCTCTGAAGTATAGAGGAGAAGGAAGGAGTTTATGATTATAGCCAAGTCTAATTCTAATTGTCATAGGCATCGACAGACAGTGTCATAATATCCGTAGTAGGAAATAGTCCCCCTGTTCTTTCCTAACTCTTATCCCTCTAGATCAGTGGTCTCCAGGGACCGGTTTCATGGAAGGCAATTTTTTCCACAGAGTGGGGGGAAGAAGATGGTTTCACGCGCTATGTAGATCCTGTGTCTGCACAGAGGAAGCTTCACTTGCATGCACAGCAGTCTGAGGGTTTGGGGACCTCTGCTTTTGATGATTTAAGTTTCTTGCTATTGTTCTATTTTGCTGGGTCCTATTTTGTACCCAAATCAAGAAGCCATCCATATACAGGTATTCCTTACTTAACGACTGATCACTTACAGACGTTTGAAGCAATAGAGAATATTTGTAGCTCGGGTTTTAGATTTTGGCAGGGGTTTGCTCTCCAAGCTTGTTTCAATTTAGTTTCTGAACATTTCGGGACCAGATTAGGTAACATCAGCAGCAGGATTTTCTTGTCCTCTTTTCCTTAGCTTATAAATGGCTTGTGTGGTCAGTTGGTCATGTGATCAGTTGTTCATTTGGAGCTATATTTAAATTCCGACCATTTTGTTGATTGGTCTGGTTTCTTATGTATTCATATGTTGGATCTAGATCATCAATATGCTTGTTAATTGCTCCTTTGGTAGAATACCAGGCTTCAATAAATTGACTATTTGATGGGTGTTGACATGGCCAATGATTGTTGTTCCTTGCCTTGCTGGAAACTGTTTAAAATCACTATAGATTCTCCTCAAGAGGTATTAATAATTCAGTTCCAGAGTGCCAAAGACAGCACCTACCCCGGTGGCCACATTGCCCAGATTTCAGACACTTGGCAACCAGCTTACCTTTATGGCCTGTTGTAGTGTTCCACAGTCCTAGTGATATGATTTACAATTACAATGTTTTTTTGTCAGAAATCAGCTTTTTCAGCTAGTTTTCTAGCCAAAAAACAAAAAAGCCCATAGGAATGCATTGATTCACGTAACGACCACAGTGTTTGCTGAATGACCATTACATTTACTTTAGGAACACAGTGTTTCCTTAATGATCGCTGCAAAAAAATGGGGTCAGTCACAAGGGTGCCTTGATTTACAGCTGTCATGATTTACAACAGAAATTCTGGATTCCATTATTTTCATGAGTCAAGGGTTTCTGATCCATGGGCCTTTATTAGAAACAGATTGATACAAACACTTTTGTGCGTGAGCGTGCCTTTGAATCAGTGTGGTCTTGTAGTATCTGCCTGGCCTAATCCCTGGAAGTTTTGTCCGCAAGATTTTCAAAAGTAGCTTGCCATTACCTTCTTCCTAGGGCTGAGAGAAAGTGACTGGGAAAAAGTCACTCAGATAACTTTGTGCCTAAGGTGGAACTAGAAATCTTGGCCTCTTGGGTTCTAGCCTGGGGCCTAATCAGTAGTGGGATTCAAATGTTTTTACTACCGGTTCTATGGGCGTGGCTTAGTGGGCCTGACAGGGGAAGGATATTATAAAATCTCCATTCATAGGTGGTATTTGCCGGTTCTCCGAACTACTCAAAATTTCCACTACCTTGTTCTCCAAAACTGGTCAGAACCTGCTGAATACCACCTCTGGGCCTAATTGCTCAACCAAACTGGCTCTAATGCTTTTAGCCATGTGTGTATGTGTGCACCTTCGAGTCAGTGTTGATTCCTGACAACTGTCTGGAGAAACCCCTGCAGTTTTCTTGGCAACGTTTTTCTGAAACCTTTCCTAGGGCTGAGAGAGAGAATGACTGGCATAAGGTCACCCACATGACTTTGTGGCTAAGGTAAGACTAGAACTTGTGGTCGCCCAGTTCCTAGTTTAGTGCCTTAACCACTGTACCAAATTAGTCCCTTTACTATCCAGGTGGTCCTCAACTATACAGTCACAATATGCTTAGTGACCATTCGAAGTTACAATAGCAATGAAAAAAGTGACTCCTGTTGTGGCCTACCAGTGGCCAGGGGAGCTGGTGGCAGGTTCAGACAATGAGGAGGTTGGGGAGGAACATGGACCAGTACTAGTCTCTGGGGAAGGCTTTAATGAGTGCTCTGCATCGGAGGCAGAGATGAGGCCAGGGCTGTCTGACAGTTATCAGCTGCCTTCGGAGGCAGAGATCATTGGGCAGAAGAACAGCTGGAGCCTGTTCCCAGTATTTGTGTGCGCAGAGCTGCCAGGAGAAGGGAACAGTTAAGGAACAAGGGTCAACTTGGGAATAAAGGCACAGGTGGACAGTGAATGGCTCCTCCCATAGAGAATAAAGAGAAGTGAAGGGGGAGTGGTGTTTGCAAGAAACAATTAGTCCCAATTCAGTAGGGTGAAGATCTGTTCCTGACTTCTTGCCAAGTAATTGCTGCTACAGCATGGCATTTGGAAGATACCGGTCTGGCAACTCTCCAAGCTTGATAAAGGTCTGTAGTTGTGAAATCTCATGAAAGACTGTTTGCTGGGATTTTGGTGGAGAGGAATTCACTTAACCTAAATAAAAGGGATTTTAATCAGGATGAGGAGTCTGCTTCATGATCTTGGGAAGCCTAGGTCAGAACATATTTTTCGCACTTATGACCATTGCCGTAAGCCTGTGGTCACATAATCAAAATTCGGATGATAAACAACTGACTCACATTTATGACAGTTGCAGTGTCCCAGGGGTCCTATGATCCCCTTTTGTGACCTTCTGACAAGCAAATTCAATGGGGAAGCCAGACTGTGTTTTGCTAATTTAACAACTGCAGTGATACACCTAGCAACAGTGGCAAGAAAAGTCATAAAATGGGGCAAGACTCACTTAACAAATTTCTCACTTAGCAACATAAATATTGGGGTCAGTTGTGGTCGTAAGTTGAGGATACCTGTACTAGCATTGTTTAAAACAAAATATTATATTAAACCACAATTTCGAACCTTCCTTGAGTATGAGGTAGAAGAAGGGAAAGCAGGAACAATGCAAGAATACTTCCACGCTGTTTTTAAAATCCTCTTTATAGAAAAACAACAACAAAGAAAATAAATAAGGAAAGCAGAGGGACATATTTTATTAGAAAAAATCCTATTTAGGGGGAGGAATGCATGCCTATTGGTTTCTAAATCAATTTGCATCTGGTTTAGCAGAAATTTTCCTCCTCCAGCAGCTGCAGTACCCCTCCAATGTGCTTCAACAGACCACCTAATCTTTTAGAGCAAGTTGGAAGCCATGGGGAAGCAGATGGCAAGAGAAGAGGAATTTAGAGGGCATGTTGGAGGCAGCAGAGGAAGGGACCTAGTTCCTTCTTTCTTTGGAAGATAGCTGTTCCCATAGCAAAACTCAACCCCACCAGAAAAAACCTTCATTAGATCCTCGTTTTTCTGTTGTAGATGAAACTGGAATGTCATAGCAACATTAATGATGACAGGCAAAACAATAATCACTGCTAAAACTCTGAAACACTCCATTGGAATAACAATACAAGAAAATGCAAAGCGGTTCAAACTGATTAAAACTCAGTGTGTTTGTGTGTGTGAGAGAGAGAGGAAGGAGGAGGGAGGGGGAGGGAGAGAGAGAGAGATAAGCGGACATGTTTGTGTGACCCCCAATACAATAGGCTTTTAGTGAAAAATGCTGCAGAAATAAAATCAACTTTGAAGTCAGTATGTTGCCATAACAATGATGATTGCTTAGAACAATGCAAGAACGTCTTTAAAAACCAAACCACAGAGCCAATTTGCTAGCAAATTAAGTTTCCTTCAATGTTCTCCCCACAAATCTACTGGCCCTTTACAATCTTTGGCTACTACTAAATGCGTACATCTGTCCTACTTTGAAACATTAGTAAAGGCCTGTCCTGATCCAGATTTCTCCATGAAAATAGAGCCAATGCTTAAACTTTGTTATCAGCCATAAATTACTCTGTTGATGATCTTTCAATGCTCCAATTCCTTTTGTGAAAAAAATAGGATAATGAAGTGTGATTGTTGATGTTCACAAAGCCTCATCTTCCACACATTGAGTTCACCTTCTATTTTCATTTCTCCCCGGCTTTTTGAAAATAATTTGTACCTCCTATAACGTTCTCAGGATGGTGCCAGGCCTGTATTCATCTGCAAGTGTGAGTTTTGTGTTAAAAGAACAATACGCGCCTCCTTATTCTTGTTGTATGACTAGTCTAAAGCTGAGCTTCAGCGGTGCTTTTAATCAAGCAGGAAATGCAACAATGAGGCTAATATATGAAATTTCCATTTCGAGGCCAAATAGATTAAACCTCACATCAGAGGTGGGATTCAGCAGTTCTGACCAATTCTGGAGACTGGTAGCAGACATTTTGAATAGTTCAAAGAATCGGCAAATACCACCTCTGACTGGTCCCGCCCCCTCTATTCTCTGCCTCCCAAATCCCAGCTGATCGGCTGGGTCTTCTTTTGTTGCCCTGCACAGGAAACCTGAGCTGGAAAGCAGGTTAGTGGGGTGGGGAAGGAATGGGATTTTGCCTAGAGAGGGGTGGGAATGGAGATTTTACAGTATCCTTCCCCTGCCACATCCACCAAGCCATGCCCACAGAACTAGTTGTAAAAAAAAATGAATCCCACCACTGCCTCACCTGTACCAAGGAACCACTGAAAAAGCTTACATTTTGTGGATCTGATTTACAGAAGCAGATCTGATTTAAGAGATCTTTGCTTATTTACAAATAAACTCTAGGCAGCTTACAATCATAACATTGTAAAAACATAATAACCATAAGCTTATTAACAAGAGTTGTGAAGGAAGGGGACGTTCCCACAGCTGAAATCGGATCATGTCTGAAGTCAGCCCTGAGATCTGTAGCTCTTAGAAGGGATCACACTTGTTTATTTAAAAATATTACACCTCGATATTTCAGCTTGGCTACCAGCTTTCAAGATTCAGCATACGAACGTGGCTTCGTAGGAAGAAGCACTGGTCAAAACCATCTATTTCAGGGGTGTCAAACTCGCAATGTCATGGCAGCATCACATGACATATCACGACTTTTCCCCCCTTTGCTAAACCGGGTATGGGCATGGCCAATGTGTGGACGCATCGGCCCATGGGCTGCAAATTTCACAGCTCTGATCTATTTGATCCCAAGCCTCTAAAAACCACCTCCACAAAATATGACTAGGCTTCTCCTTTCTTGACAGATGCTTTGTAAATACTAATCCCAGATGTAGCCTAGGCTACTGACAGATGTCCCCAATAATTCTATTGTTGCATCTTTACAATATGTAGCACGATACCAGCATATGGCAGGGTTGTTGCTACAATACAGGGGCCCTGAGCCAATCCTGTCATTCTGTATTTTACAAAGCAATATGTTTGGGCACCAACATTGACTGGAGATACTCTAATGATTGCCCTGCCCAGGGCCCAAAGCTTCCAAATGGGAGTCAAGATACGTACAGATAAAGGCTTGATTTTCAGATTAAGGGCTTGATTTTCATCAATCAATTAAGTAATTGAAAGCTCCGAATGAACAGCTGACAAGAAAGGATTTGAAATGGACACGATGAGTCAATTCCTTTTTCGTACTTGGATCACAGCATACACAGTTTTATTTTCCCTTCCCATCTCTTCCCTTTCCATCTATTTCTCACCGTTTAGCCATACCCTTTTTCAAAATCCAATTGTTCTTATGTAGGTTTATCGCTTTAGTTCTTTTGCACGATATTTTTAGGTTGACACTTTTTCAAACGCAATAGTAGCTTCTTAACACTTAATATATCATAACAAAATTCTATCCTTTGAGCCATGAATGTCTAATTTGCCAGATGTGATGATGTGTGTTCTGGACAAAGTTTTTAAATCATTCTTCTTAGTTGAGGTTATTGTGTGGTGAGTGACTTGCGTCAGGGGTTTATTATCCAGATTATACAGTAATGTATATTGTTGCCCTGTTGAAAGGAATATTCAAAGCAGGTTTTTGCCCTTTCAGAGAATGCTGTTCTGTATACCTCCAGAGGTTGAATGATACTTTACCATCTCTGCTAGGCTTAAGGAAGACTCGTGACTTGAGCTTTGAAATCTCATAGTCCGTGAGCTACACAACGGTGCAATATTGGCATAGCTTTTCTGATACAACCGTTTGTGGAGATTTTTACCTACTTGTGCAATAATTTTTTTTTTTTTTGCCAGCTACAACTTTTTAAATTACATTTAATTTAATTTAATGTAATTTAATGCTAGTTGAAGCTTCTATAAGTTATCCTTCTATAAAACGACCTTGAACTGTATGTTGAATACAGTCAAATGTATGCAAACAGAATGACATAACTCTCCGTGGCCAACTTATTGTGACCAATTTGCCATGGCCAACTCTCCACAGCCATCTCATTGTGGGACAACTCGCCACAGGACAATTCAACAATTCAATTATTCAAAATAAATAAAAATAATTTTAAATTTTTGTCATTCAGATTTCATTCTGTTCCTTCTTCTGCACCCTTTCTTTAATGATCCTATTCCACCATTTCTTGATATTAGTGTCACTCTTGTCCAGCAGCGAGTTGGCCATGGTGAGTTGGCCATGGCAAATTGCCATAGACCCATAATGCAACAACCGTGGGCAAATATTTCATTTGTGTATAGATAGCTCTCTACGTACAACCATTCATTTAGTGACCATTCGAAGTTACAACAGTAATGAAAAAGGTGATTTATGACCATTTTTTACACTTACCATCCTTGCAGCATCCTCACGGCCATGTGATTACAATTAGAATGCAACTGGCAATTGGTTCAAATTTATGACTGTTGTGTATTGACTTAAGTTTCCACCTCAGGTCCGTTCTTTGAGCGGGAAAGCACGGACCTCTCCCATTGGTTGATGCCGTTTGACAGCTGGCTATAAAAAGCAGCTGTCAAACAGCATCAGCTGTTGCCGCTCCAGCTGGCTGCCGTGTTAGAGCGGCAGTAGCGGTAACCCTTTATTTTTAAATAAAGTTAGAGCTGTACCTTTGCCTCAGTGTCTGCCTAAGTGTTACCGCCGCTCTACAACAATGAACCGTTGCACTGTCCCTGGAGTCAGGGGATCACCTTTTGCGACCTTCTGAGAAGCACAGTCAATGGGGAAGCCAGTTTCACTTAACAACGATGTTATTAACCTTAAGAACTGCAGTGATTCACTTAACAACTGCAGCAAGAAAGGGCCTAAAATGGGACAAAATTCATTTGTCTCTCTTAACAGTAGAAATTTTGGGCTCAATTGTGGTCATAAGTCAAAGACTATCTGAATATGGTATCACTGAATGATATACTATTCCTCCTCTACATTGAGTCCTGGCAATGCAAACAAGAAGGGAATTATATGCTTGCCAGTAATAGTAGCATGTAATGTTTTTAACAGGCATTGTGGGTCACCCGGTGAAAAGAAGGAAAGAGACAGGAAGTAGCAGCAGTTCTGTACATTCCACAATGCCTGATTAAACCTCTGTTGAACCGTGGTGTCACAATGGTTAGTATCGAAGGCTAACTCTGCCAACTGCCACCAGTTTGATCCTGACCGATTCAAGGTTGACTCAGCCTTCCATCCTTCCAAGGTGGGTAAAATGAGGACCCAGATTGTTGGGGGCAATAGGCTGACTCTGTAAACTGCTTAGAGAGGGCTGTGAAGCACTGTGAAGCACAGGGGTGGTTCGGCCCAGTTCGGGTGAACCGGTAGCTCTGAAGATCAGCTGAAAGCGACCAGTTCACTCCGACGATTAGCTGTTAGGCCCACCTGCCCACCCCAGCTCTTGTCTGTGCTTTATTTCCAGGTTTCTCAGTTCAGCTGCTTTGTGCGGCACAGCTGAGTCCTGCGCGTCAGCTCTTTTATTATTATTATTTATTTATCAATTGCTTACAAGATAATAGGCATAAGTAAAACATAGTTATGAATACATGGATACATATAAGAAAAATAAATTCATACAAAGGGCCTGCAGCAGAAGGTGAATTGCAAACGCTGTATGCACACACAAAGCACGTGCTCACCGAACTGATTGTTACACCAGTTGAATCCCACCCCTGGTGAAATGGTATTTAAATCTAAGTACTATTGCTCTCGCTATTTAGAAATGGGGCTTCATTTTCTTGTTACCCTGAGCAAAAGAATCCAACTGTAAGTAGCATCATAGGCTCTTACTAAGTGCTCCCATGAAGGGGCCACAAGCAAGATGAAATTGATGTATCAGTTTCCATCTACATAAATAGATTCTGAATTAAAGATGACTTATTTAGTGGGCAAACTTTGCTCTCTAATCCTAAGATGTATTGTGGCAAAGCATGCAAGAGGATTTAATTTCATCAAACACCCACCTCAGTCCTTGTCAGACAACTCAATGAACTGAAAGCCATGTCAAGCATCCCTGCAACACCTAACCACAATGAAGCAAGAGAAAAGGTTGTACACACACACACACACCACACACACACACACAAATCCCTGTTTCGGAATAAACAAAAAAAGCAAAGCAAAAACAAAGATTGTCAGTTAAAGGCAACAAGATAATGTGTTGACTGACCTACTTCTTCGGTGCTAAAGAAGTTCCCATTAGATTACTGAGGTATTAAAGCAGGGGTCTCCAACTTTGGCAACTTTAAGCTGTGAACTTCTAGCCCCCAGAGTAAACCCCTTTTAAGAAGACTGTCTTCTTCTGCTACACCATATACTTTAATACAGGGGTCTCCAACCTTGACAATTTTAAGCTTGGCAGACTTCAACTCCCAGAATTCCCCAGCCAGCAAAGCTGTAGTAAAGCAACAGCTGGCTGGGGAATAAAGCAAAGCTGGCTGGGGAATTCTGGGAGTTGAAGTCCGCCAAGTTTAAAATTGCCAAGGTTGGAGACCTCTGTATTAAAGTATATGGTGTAGCAGAAGAAGACAGTCTTCTTAAAAGGGGTTACTCGGGAGGGGGGGGGGGTAGAAATCCACAGGTTAAAAAAAGGATGGATTTCTGCCAGAGAAATCCATCAAGTCTCAAATGCACTCATTACTACACAAGCCGAAATATATCTTTGTAAAAGCTTCTCGATATTTCAATTTTTCCTTTAACAAGTCAGGAATACTGAATGAAGTGTACCAGTAGATCTCCCTTAATGACTGCCTACTTAACTTTACAGCCAGTTCTTGCATTTATGATCATCGCGGCATCCCATGGTCACGCAATCCCCTTTTGTATGCTTCCCAGCTGGCTTTCTGCAAGCAGGATCAATTGAGAAGCTGGGGGCATAATTGCAATTCGTGGTCATGTGACACCTCGCGTGAGGATCCTCAGCGATTCACTTCATGTCTATGGTAGAAATGAAATCGTAAGCCTATTCTGGTCATGTAATGTTTCACTTAGCCTGTGTCGCTTTGCCTTTGTCAGTTGTGGTCATTAAGCGAGGGCTACCTGTATTGGAGGAAAGTTTTAGATTTCTTAAGAAAATGTGTGAATCCGAAGAGATGCAACCCGTCTCCTGATTTTTTAAATAAACCCGGTGAAGAAAAGGGGGCTGTGTGTGTAACCTCATTAGCCATCGCTTGGGTAAACGACTCAAGAATGATCAGCCTTGAATGACAAGAAGCTTCTGTTAATCCCTCACCATCATCTCTGACTGTCCTAATTAGGTCATTCCTAACCCAATTACTTAAACCGCATTATTCTCTCTCCTTTTTTTCCTGTCATTTGTAATGAGAGGAGGAGGAGGAAATATTCCCGCAGCAAAGGAAACTTCTCCCTCCCTTGCTGTCCTGATTCTCAGGAAGAGACACTAGATGTAGCTGCAGCTGTAGATCTGGCTTTGATGAGAGAGGTGTCAATGCCAACCGGGATCTATTTCAAACAAAGAAAGAGACTTCTGCTTAGATAGGGAGAGAAGGCTTTTTCAGGTAACGGATGGGACCTCCTGAAAGGAGAGCAAAAGCTGTCAGGAAATGGAAAGAGATGTTCTTTGTGATATTTTCTGCTGCGGGTCCTAGAATATCTGACTGCCTTCATTTACTCTTTTGTGATTGTGTTTGTGTGTGCATATTAATAAAGTGATATTACAGTCCAGGGGCATCTGCAAGGGAGGGTTGTCCAAAAACTCAAAATGGCAGCCACGGACAGATAATTGAAACCTCATTCTCTTTCAGGTGCAACTGTTACCTTGACTCTGATACACACAAGGACCAAAGTAAATAAGGGGGTGAAACCCTAAGTAAGAGTACTGTCTGTGACTGAGCTTCCTTTGTACAATGATCTCCTCCTCCTCCTCCTCCTCCTCCTCCTCCTCCTCCTCCGAGTTGCAATGGTCTAGGGTGTTTGGGTTGTAGTAAGAGGTACATATGAAGGATCTCGGAACGATAGCATAGCAACAGCACTTAGATTTATAAACCACTTCATTTTGCTTTATACTACTCTCTAAGTAGTTGACAGAGTCAGCATATTTCCCTCAACAATCTGAGTCCTCATTTTACCAACCTCAGGATGGAAGGCTGAGTCAACCTTGAGCCACTCAGGATCGAACTCCAAACTGTGGGAAGAGTTAACCTGCAATACTGCATTCTAACCAACACATCACCACAGCTTCCGATGGACAGTCTTTGAGTTAGACCTTTCCCCATTCTTGCTTCATCCCATAATTGGTAGATCCTTTTTCACTGGCTGGTGGTGAGCAGAAGAGGAAGGCTCACAAACTGGAAGAATCAACTCCTTATCTGGTGCTGTATAGACAACTTCAGGCCAGCCTCATTCAGCAGGAAATCAGACCAGACGGGATAGAGGCAAGAAAGAGCTTGACAATGGGGGTATCAATGTGAAGCTGGTACAATTCAAGGAAGTTTTCTATCAACTCAAGGATGCCTGGAAGACAGCACTTCAAATCAGACATGATTAGTAGATTAGTTTCTTATCTTTTATAGAACCTCAATGGTTCAAATGGTCGGTTACTAAAAATCCACCGTGGATGAACTACTTTTGCTACTCTTGGATTTGTCCTAAGCCAAATCTCAATTATTTATTTTTAAGAGTAGTTTTAGATATCTCTACGTGGAGGTAGAAAATAGAGAATTCTAAAATGTAGATTTCAGTGTGAAAACACTGCCCTTTTGTGCTCAGCACAGTTAGCTTTTCAATGCTCCTAAATCCGTGAGACCTTCTAATGTAGGGGAAGGCCGTAAGAAGGACTCAGTCACACTTAACGAGGTTTCACTCAGGTCTTCACTGCTTTTCAGGGGTAAAAACCATTTTTTCCTGATCAGCACTTGAGAAAAATTGAACTGGGGCATGGAAGTCATACTTAGATAAAGGGATTAAATATTGTAAATATGCCAAGAGACTGATTGAATACAAAGAACAGGTGGGGAAAGCATAACCATTTCTCACTGCAATTAGGTAACCTGTCTTTCTTACCATGACAACTTTAAGATCTGTGGACTTCAACTCTCAGAATTTTCCCACCAGCATGGAGATACTGGCGAGGGAATTCTGGAATTACAGTCACCAAGGTTAAGAACACTGCTAGAAATCATGGGCAAGTAATCTTTTATTCTTAAATTATATAGACCAGAGCTGTCAAACTCCTGGCCCGTGGGCCGAATGCATCATGTGCCGGCCACGGCCACGCCCATGCCCAATTTAGTGAAGGGGGAAAAAGTCCCGATACGTCATGTGACACTGCTATGACGACATGAGTTTGACACCCATGATATAGACTGTAATTATATGTGTTATATCGGAAAAAAATCTTGAAATTAATCTGATCTAATCTAAAGTATTTTAGGATTTGGGGTACTATCAGGTACCTCACTCAATAGCAGAACCTTTAGCTTACTGTAGATGCAATATTACTTGCGATGGTTCCTTGGTCAATGATCTGCCTCCTGCATCTGTCAGAACTCCTAAAGCAATCACAGAATAGAATAGAATAGAATAGAATAGAATAGAATAGAATAGAATAGAATAGAATAGAATAGTTTATTGGCCAAATGTGGTTGGACACACAAGGAATTTGTCTTGGTGCAAATACTCTCAGTATACATAAGAAAAGATACATTCGTTAAGAATCAAGAATCATAAGGTACAACACTTAATGATAGTCATAGGGTACAATAATCAATCAAATCATACTAGGAAACAGTCGGTGTAAATCGTATGGATACAAGCGGCAAAGTTACAGTCACAAGTGGAATGGATGGGTGATAAGGAGTGATGAGAAGATTACAATAATAGTAGTATACACTTTGTAAATAGTTGAACAGTGTTGAGGGAATTATTTGTTTAGCAGAGTGATGGCTTTCAGGAAAAAACTGTCCTTGTGTCTAGTTGTTCTGGTGTGCAGTGCTCTATAAGCTTTGTTTTGAGGGAAGGAGTGAAACAGTTTATGTCCGGGATGTGAGGGGTCTGTAAATATTTTCACAGCCCTCTTTTTGACTCGAGCAGTATACAGGTCCTCGATTGAAGGCAGTTGGGTAGTAATTGTTTTTCCTGCAGTCCTAATTATCCTCTGAAGTCTGTGTCTGTCCTGTTGGATTGCAGAACCAACCAGACAATTATAGAGATACAGATGGTAGACTGCCTGCAGAAAGGGCAATAAATCCAAATCAGAAGTTATCTATACAGGTAGTCCCTGACTTAAGACCACAATTGAGCCCAACATTTCGGTTGTTAAGTGAGACAAGTGTAAAGTGAGTTTTGCCCCCATTTTGTGACCATTCTTGCCACAGTTGTTAAGTGAATCACTGCAGCTGATAAGTTAGTAGCTTGGTTGTTAAGTGAATCTGGCTTCCCCATTTATTTTGCTTGGGAGAAGGTTGAAAAAGGGGATCACGTGACCCCAGGGAGACAGCAATAGTCAAAAGTATGAACCAGTTACCAGCATCTGAATTTTGATCCCATGACCATGAGGATGCTACAGAGGTCGTAAGCAGAGGGTGGGATTCTACCAGTACACACCTATTCGCTAGAACTGGTTGTTAACATTCTAAGCAGTTTGCAGAACCGGTTGTTAGAAGAAATTATTGGCCTAATCCTATAAGGAAGGCAGGAAGGAAACATTCTGGTGTTGCTTACAGAAACTGCCTCTCCGTTAACCTTTTTTACATTCTTGGCAGGACTAGACTTCCTGTCTCAGGAACTTCTCTCCTCCTTTGCTGGTACTTTGCTTGTGTGGAGTGACCATTCAAAGTTACAATGGACCTGAAAAAAGTGACTTATGACCGTTTTTCACACTTATGACTGTTGCAGCATCCCCACAGTCATGAGAGGCCAAATGAGGAGATGTGTGCCTCGATGTGAGTGATATTGACTTGACCACACCCAGCCAGTCACATGACCACCAAGCCATGTCCACCCAGTCACATGACCACCAAGCCACGTCCCCACCATCTAAGCCACGCCCACGAAACTGGTTGTTAAAAATTTTGAATCCCACCCCTGGTCGTAAGTGTAAAAAAATGATCATAGGTAGTGGTGGGGTTCAAATTTTTTACTACCAGTTCTGTGGGCGTGGCTTGGTAGGCGTGGCAGGGGAAGGATACTGTAAAATCTCCAGTCAGAGCTGGTATTTGCCAGTTCTCTGAACTACTCAAAATTTCTGCTACTAGTTCTCCAGAACTGATCAGAACCTGCTGAATACCCATCTCTGTTCATATGTCACTTTTTTACATGACATTGCAACTTTGAACGTCCACAAAATGAACTGCTGTAAGTCGAGGATTACATCTACATAGATCATTGATGTAGGCTTTCTTTTTTGAAGGTTCTTTCCCATTTTATCCACTTCCAGAGAGGTACGGAACTGCCGTGCCCTCAATACAGATAGTCCTTGCCATAGTTCATTTAGTGATCGTTTGAAGTTACAATGACACTGAAAAAAGGGACTTATGATCCTATTTCACACTTATGACCGCTGTAGCATACACACACACACACACCCCTGGCCACGTGATCTATACTCGGAGTGCTTGACAACTGACTCCCATTATGACGGTTGCAGTGTCTCAGGATAATCCCACAGAGAATTGTCCCGCAGTGAGTTGGCCATGGCAAGTTGGCTGTGGTGAGTTGACCACACTGAATTAGCCGTGGCAAACTGTCATAGACTCATAACGCAACAACTTGGGCAAATATTTTGTTTGTGTATAGATAGCTCTCTACTTACAACCATTCATTTAGTGACCATTCGAAGTTACGACAGTAATGAAAAAGGTGATTTATGACCATTTTTTTACATTTACAATCATTGCAACATCCTCGCAGCCATTTGATTAAAATTAGGATGCAACTGGCAATTGGTTCAAATTTATGACCGTTGCACTGTCCTGGGGTCAGGGGATCCCCTTTTGCAACCTTCTGACAAGCAAAGTCACCGGGGAAGCTGGATTCACTTAACAACTGGGGTGACTAATTTGACGACTGCAGTGATTGCTTAATAAATGTGGCAAAGAAAGTCATAAAATGGAGCAAGACTCACATGACAAATTTCTCACTTAGCAACATAAATGCTGGGCTCCACTGTGGTCGTACGTCGAGGACTACCTGTACCGAAATACAGAGCCACTAGATGATGTAGGCTGCATCATCATGTGTGGGTCTGATCCACTAGCTTTAGAAGGAATAAGGATGCAGGAATGTATACCTTGCTCTATGTGTACCTCTGTGTTTCGTTATGCATGTGTTATATACAGTGGTGGGATTCAAATTTGTTTACTAGCAGTTCTGTGAGCATGGCTTGATGAGCATGGCAGGGGAAGGATACAGCAAAAGCCCCATTCCCTCCCCACCCCACTAACCTGCTTTCTGGCTCCGTTCTCCTGTGCAGGGCAACAAAAGAAGAGCCAGCCGATCAGCTGGGATTCAGGAGGCAGAGAATAGATGGGGGCAAGGCCAGTCAGAGGTGGCATTTGCCGATTCTCCAAACTACTCAAAATTTCCGCTACTGGTTCTCCAGAATTGGTCAGAACCTGCTGAATACCACCTCTGGTTATGTAGGTGTTGCAGGGTTTTTTGTGTGTGTGTGTAGTAAGGAATAATTGATCTACCTGGGGGGCAACTGAAGAAAAAGAAGAGATGGTTAACCATAAAATATTCCATGAGAGGATGTGATTTGTTGCAGATTTTGGATCTGACCCATTGCCTTCTTATGAGTTCACTGCCTGCCCATAATGGCTTCCTCTCCCATTCAAACAGAAGAAGCAGATTTATTTACTTGCTCATTATTTGAATGAATTGGGCAAATTGCCTACAGAAAAAGATCCACGTGCTCCTTGAACTGACATAAATATTTCTTAGATGGATGTCCCCGCTGAACTGATGGGAGTATGCTCAGTTCCCTGTTACAGATGTTCCCAGTTCAACGTTGATTAGGAAATTTCAGTTCCTATTTTTCATGCCTCCTGGGAGCTCTGCCTGGATTATGCTATATACCTGGTTTGACAGCCGTGTTGCTTTAAATGCCTGCTCCCTCCAAGAAAGTGGGAGGCCTAAACACTGAGAGGGAAATAATTACAGCCATTGTCCCAGTCGGACCATTTGTTTATTTATTTTATTTATTCATTTGATTTGTCAATCGCTTACAAGATAATAGATATAAGTATAAACATGAGTAAGAGTACATGAAGTAGGTACGAATAAATGGGGGACAATAGGACAGGGACAGTAGGCACGATGATGCACTTATGCACACCCCTTACAGACCTCTTAGGAATGGGGTGAGGTCAATAGTGGTTAGTTTGAGGTTAAAGGAGTGGGGGTTAGAGGATGTAACAACAGAAGTCAGGTAGTGCATTCCAGGCATTGACCACTCTGTTGCTGAAGTCGTATTTTCTGCAATCAAGTTTGTATTTGCACCCCAAAGTTATTTGTCCATGCAACCGTTGAACCAAAGTGAACAAAGGGGGGATGGAATCAACTTTAAACAGAAGATATTTTGATCAGTGAGCTTTTAGGACAAACAGAGGGAAAGGTGAGTGCTGGAATAGGTGCTTGGTAGGAAACTCTGAGGATCAGCAATTTATCTAAAACACATTTCTTGCCTTCTAAAGGTATTCATATTTAGCTTACATGAGTGACTCCACTGCCTATATACATGGCAGTTCAATTAGTCATTCCCAAGTGAAGCATGCTAATTGATTATTTTGCAGCATCCAGGGGTGATAAATTTAATGGATGTTTTTGTCAAGTAAATTGGCTTTCTTCATCTGACGACTTTGGGGCTATTGCTGCTTCCAGGATGTAGCAAGGCATACACAGCAGTTCTATAAATAAACCAATGCTCAGGGGGGGAGAAAGAAAAAAAAAGGGGGGGTGGTAAAAAGGGGGCTTCCGAGGTGGTAACATGGATTTCATTGGCTCTTCCCTTGAGTCATCCCTGCGCACTACTGATTGTAAGGAATGGCACGAGGATTAATAGCACTTACAGAAATACAACTTCTTGTAACGAACCCAGATGGACTCAAGTGATCTTTCATAAAAGATGTGGAAATCCTCAAAGGGGTGCTTTGTTTCTACCAAGGCTTGTGAAAAAAAATTTTTTTTGTAAAAAATAAAATAAAAAAAATAAAATAGCTGTGCTTCACTTCGCTGAGAAAACGGGATCCTGGGCATGTGCAGAGAGGGTCATTCCTCATTCAGGGAAGCAGCAGAAGTGATGTTTCCTACCTATATCAAAGAGAAGTGAGGTGCTCCTGTACTTCGGTGTGGCAAATTAGCTTTGGTCCATGCTGAGAATGCAAAGGTGCGTTCACGCAACAAGCCAGTAAAATCTTAAGAGGCTAAATTTGAAAAAGAGGCGGAACCTACTAATTTTAGTCAGTGGTGGGCTGCTAGAGGTTCGCAGGAGTTCGGGAGATCCTCTAGCTAAGGTTCTGCACAGTTTGGAGAACCTCCAAATCCCACTCCTGGCTGGCCCCACTGACCCCTCCCCACCCAGGAGTCCCCACACGGCTCATTTTGGATGCCATTTAGTGCAGGGTGCGTGTGGAGGCTCAGAGAGGGCGAAAAATGAGCCTCCCAGAAGTTTGGGAAGGCTGGAAACAGGCCTGTTCCTGGGGTCTCCGGAGCCCAGAGAGGCCGTTTTTGCCCTCCTGAAAGGTCAAAAAAAGCCTCCCGAACTTGGCGAGGGCAAAAAAAGCCACACACACCCGCCATGGTGCAGGAGGCCAACTAGGCCACGCCCACAATGGCCACGCCCCACCCAGCAGCCGAGCAGAGAATCTGTTGCTAAAATTTTTGAAGCCCACCCCTGGTTTTAGCCTGCTTTAAGGGTTTTGTGGTGTCTTTCCTTGTGGCTTAGTGTCATTCACACCTAGAGTATTTATCTAGTTTATGGTTAAATATATTTAGGAATCCAGAATATGTGATTCGGATATCGGTAGGGATAGTTTGATTTTCCTCATCAGGAAGGCTTTATTGAAGCTATGGGCTGCTTGCCAGAAATCTCTCTAAGGCACAATGAGCAGCACAGGAATGGCAGGCAATAGTTGCTGCTTCCTACTTGCTCCTGATTTCTGTTGCCCCTGAGAAGAATCTCCCCATTGCTCTGAATCGTCCAACTGCCTCTCCCATATACAAGTGGTCTGGGCAATTGGGAGGCGGTGTGAGGAAACTTTTTCCTTTTTGCTCACTGTTCAAATAATATGGATTAACAGGAGTAACTTACTGTGGGTTAAAATTGAATAGTTCTTTCAAGTTCCAACCTCAGCCATTTTTTAGAATAGAATAGAATTCTTTATTGGCCAAATGTGATTGGACACACAAGGAATTTGTCTTGGTGTAAATACTCTCAGTATACATAAAAGAAAAGGTACATCTGTTAAGAATCAAGAATCATAATGATAGTCATAGGGTATAATCAACAATCAAATCATACTAGGAAACAGTGAATATAAATCGTAAGGATACAAGGGACAAAGTTATAGTCCTACAATCACAGTGGGAGGGGATGGGTGATAAGGAGTGATGAGAAGATTAGCAGTAATAGTAGTGCAGACTTTGTAATGGTTAAACAGTGTTGAGGGAATTATTTGTTTAGCAGAAGGATAGCTTTTGGGGAAAAACTGTTCTTGTGTCTAGTTGTTCTGGTGTGCAGTGCTCTATTGCATCGTTTTGAGGGAAGGAGTTGAAACAGTTATGTCCAGGATGTGAGAGGTCTGTAAATATTTTAAAAATCATTTTCTGTGACCTTGCTCTCTTTTTACAGTGTGGCCTACACTGGGTCATTTAAAGCAGAGGTCCCCAAATTCCCCCAGGCCGGGGACAGGTACTGGTCTGTGGCCCATTAAGAACTGGGACATGGGAGAGAAATTTTATCTGTGCATGTGTGAGATCTAGGTAGCGCACAAAACCACGCCCTCCACCTCAATCTGTGAAAAAATCTGGTCCCTAGTGCCCAAAAGGTTGTGGGCCTCTGATTTAAAGGCTTGCATACCTCTTGGCCCAAGCATATCATTCATTCATTCATTCATTCATTCATTCATTCATTCATTCATTCATTCATTCATCATTCATTCATTCATTCAGCCCAAGCATATTTATTTATTTGTTTCTTTGATTGCTTTTTATCCTGCCTTTATTACTTTAGCTCAAAGCAAGCGAACATACCCAATCCTCCTTTCCCCTCTTATTTTCCCCACAGCAACAACCCTGTGAGTTACTTTGCTTTGAGAGGGGAGAACTATCCCAAAGTCATTCAGCTGGCTTTTCAGCTTCCTTCTGTGTGCTGTCCAGCCACTGTATGGGAATTGGATAGTTAGTTAGGATTTGTGAGCTGTCCCCTTAAGGGAATGCATCATGGTAAATGTAGTTAAGGTATCCTGGGAAATGTAGTCCATGTCACATGACCACATCTGTAATCCTGATTGGTCAGTAAATTGACCCTTGATGGGTTGGGGGAGGTTTCTTGACTATTGCCTGAACTCACTGACTCGTAGTAGCTGCTCTTTCTACTGCTACGAGATGGAAGGAAAGGGATAAGGAGATAACCATCATTTATTTATTTATTTGTTTGTTTGTTTGTTTGTTTATTATTTAAATTTATATACCGCCCCCTCTCCCAAAGGGACTCGGGGTGGTGAACAGCCAGAATAAAAATACACATATAAAACACAAATACAATTTTTAAAAATTAAAAGAATTAAATATAATTGGCTCTTACAAAGATTAAAATAAGGGGATTAAGAAAGATTAAAAACCAGATTAAAATTTAAAAACCCTAGGCCAGACCGGCTTGCTGAAATAATAGGTTTTCAGCGCACAACGGAAGGTCATGAGATCAGGGACGGTCCTCATCTCTGGGGGTAATTCGTTCCAGAGAGGGGGTGCCCCCAATGAGGAGGCCCGCCTCCTCGGGGTCACCAGCAGTCCAGCCGGCGGCACCCCGAGGAGGCCGACTCTATGGGAGCGTATCGGTCGGCGGGAGGCCAATAATGGCAGGAGGCGGTCTCGTAGATATCCTGGTCCTGAGCCATGGAGCGCTTTAAAAATGATAACTAAGACCTTGAAGCGCACCTGGAGGGCCACCGGGAGCCAATGCAGCTCGCGCAGAAGTGACGTAACATGGGAGCCCTGAGGAGCCCCCAACACTACCCTCGCGGCCACATTCTGCACCAGCTGGAGTCTCCGGATGCTCTTCAAAGGCAGCCCCATGTAGAGAGCGTTGGCATAGTCTAGGCGGGAGGTCACCAGGGCGGAGGTGCGACCGTGCGAAGCTCATCCCGATCCAGAAAGGGCCGCAACTGGTAGATCCTATGGACCTGGCCAAAAGCCCCCCTGGCGATGGCCGCCACGTGGTCTTCCAATGACAGCCGCACATCCAGGAGGACACCCAGATTGCGGGCCCTCTCTGTGGGGCAAGAGTTTCCCCCCCCACAGCCAGCGACGGAACCAGCTGGCTGTACCGGGGTGCCGGGAAGCACAGCCACTTAGTCTTAGGTGGGTTGAGCTGAAGCCTGTTCCGCCCCATCCAACACCGCAAGGCCTTCAGGTACCGGGTCATTACAATTCTCTGTTACTTCTCTGTGAGGGCAAGTCATTTCTTTGTATGATGTCATCGTAGGCGTGCTGTTCTGGCTCGAGAGCATGTGTTGTGGACGGTACATGGTTCGCCACAGAGTACTTTATGAGGAGGTCGGTATCCGCCCCCACATATGTAGTAGTACCTTTTGAGGTTGGGTGTAGGTTCCACGCTGTGCATCAGAGTTGTTTAGTGGTTGTGATGAGAACTCTTTTGCCTGAGGATTCCCACCAATTGTGATTGGTTGCATGTCAACTTGCTGAGAAGTTGTTGTGAGCACTGGTGGGCTAATTTGCTTGCCCAGCAGGCCATGAGACGTTGGGTTAGGATTGCTGATTCTGAGAAGAGAATCTTGGACTTGAGGTCGTACAACAATAGTTGGGGAAGGTTTGCTGTGGTGGGAAGTAAATCTCGTATATTAGGTCGTACAACGTCAGTTGCGTAACTGACGTTTAGAGTCTGTGGTTGAGATTCACTCCTATGCTCTCTGAATATTCTGGTTCCAATACCTTGCTCTCACTTTCCCCAAATCTTCTGCTTGAGGTCACAGTCCCTCCCTCTTCTTTCTCTAGCAGTTAGCCCTGGCCTTGTTTTGAATTCTTTGACAAAGGATGTTATGCCCTGAGAAACTGCAATTTTCCCTGAAGAACGGTGGTGATGGTTCATATATAGATTATGCATAACTCCATGCCATAATCTCTACCCTGAGAAGTCTTTATGAAGCTTTCATCCTCTTTCTCTTTGTCAGATTCGACAGTACGTGAACAAAAAGCATAATGTTTCCCAGACGTAAAGAGCAGAGAAGATTCCCTGAAATATTTGCAATTTCCCATAATGTGCTCCAGTGGAACATTACGATGCATTCTTACAGAATTATCCTCCTTCAGGCTTGAGAAGTCACACGGATCTGAACAATAGAGGGCAATTATGAAATGAAAAATAATTAGAGCCCATAAAAGCAGACTTTATGAAATGTTAGGAATAACTTGCTAACATTAAGAGAAGTTGGAGCCCTTCGTTGCAGAGCCCGCCTTGCCAAATGACTTCTTACCATCAGTGGACTTATCAGAGGCTCTCCTCTTTTGCAGCTATCCCTTGGCAGGAAAACAGGTACCAAGATAAAAGCAAACCCTGAATTTGGAGTAAAATAATAATAATTGATAGATAGAATGAGCAATGTTCACAGCTCCGTTGTGTCTGGATTGCTCAGGCAGCAGTCAGGTTTGAGGGACAAGCTAAGCAGAAAAGGTTGTAGATAGAACTGTTCAAGGTCCAGCTGTCTGGAGAAAGATTAGGAAACACTGATTTCAATTGCAAATAATTCTGAGAGTAAACACTGACTCTGATTAAATCAGTTGGGTTAGCCGTCTCTTCAGTGCTGCTGGCTTGATTAATTAGCTGGAGCACTCTTGTTCCTGCTAGCTCTTAGCTTTAGCCACACACTGCATCTCACAGCCCTTCCAGTGTATCTAATCTGCATTCTCTAATACTGCATGGAGGGAAGGGCTTCTAAGCATTCTACATCTCCAAAAGTTTCTGCTTCTGCAAAGGCATTTCCTTTCAATTTTTTTCTGACAGGCGACTAAGTTTCCAGATTCTGAACAACACTAGTTCTGAAACGGTATCAACTTCTCCTATTTGGAAAATTCTTCATGAGTGTTCCTGACGGAAGTTATACATTCCATTTAGATCCATGCATCAGAAATTTCTCAAATTTATCTACAACATCTGGTATCACTTCAAGACTCTTCCTTTCACATTGCATAAACCCCCTGAGTTTCATACATACATACATACATACATACATACATACATACATACATACATACATACATACATATATTTAATCATACAATCTAATCAGAGCCTCATCTGTGTTCTGGCTTCAGATCGCCTCCAACAGATATGGTACGATCCTTGGAAAAATACAGGACAAAGATCTTAACTATACATCTTAATTAGTCTTGCATCTGTAATAGACAAAGAGAGCTGAAATCTCTTCCTGGCATAAAAACAAAAGGACAAAATATAGAAAGGATCACATTCTAGCTTCAGCATGTCAATTGTGAAATGCAGTCATTCAAGTCGTGACCTTTGCAGACACAAAATTGATTCTGTGGACCTGTTTTCGCCTCATATCAACATGATGATATGCAGCAAGACATATGGCCAATGCAAGTACTGGTGGAATTAATTATTCATTACACCAATTATCTGGAACCCATAAACTTTTCAAACATTGCCACTCAGGAAACTGGATATATAAATGTCAGTCTGAGAGGGTGGGAATCCCATCACCAGAACAAATCAGTATGATGCAATCCTTCCCAACAGTGAACAAGAACTGAGGCTGGAAGAACAAGTCAAGAAATGTAATACAGTAGTGTATATAGCCTACATCTCAATCATAGCCCATGCAATCAGCAAGAGGTTCTAAAATTCAGGTGCTTCGAAGAAGACTGCTTGACTCTGGGGTAGACAGCATCACCACCAGATGGATTTGTAACTGGCTGACAAACCGTATCCAAGGAGTAGTCTTTAATGTAACTATATCTACATGGAGGGAAGTTAGCAGTTGGGGACCACAAGGTTCCATTTTAGGCCCAGTACTCTTCAATATCTTCATAAATGACTTAGATGAGGGAATACAAGAGGAACTCATCGAATTTGCAGATGACACTAAGTTGGCACACACTCCAGAAGACAAGCTTAGAATCCAAAAAGACCTTGACAGACTTGAACAATGGGCCATATCCAATAACATGAAATTTAATGTGGAGAAAAGCAAGGTTTACACCTAGCAGGAAAAACCAAAGGTAACAGTACAGATTATGCGAAACCTGGCTCAAAAACAGGAACTATGAGAAGGACCTTGGAATCCTGGTGGACAATCATTCAAACCTGAGTCAGCAATGTGTGGCAGCAGCCAAAAAAGCTAATACAATCCTTGGTTGGATAAATAGAGGCACAGAATCAAAATCACGTGAAGTATTAGTAACACTTTATAAAGCCTTAGTAAGGCCACACCTAGAATACTGCATCCATTTTGGTCACCACATTACAAAAAAGATGTTGAGACTTTGGAAGAAGTGCAAAGAAGAGCAACTAAGATGATTAAAGTCCTGGAGACTAAAATATATGAAGAAAGGCTGTAGGATTTGGGTTTGACTAGAGAAAAGAAGGACTGGGGTGGGGAATTATAGCAGTATTCCAGTATCTGAGAGGCTGCCATAAAGAGGAGGGGGTCAATTTATTTTCCAAAGCACCAGAGGGCAGGGCAAGAAACAACGGATGAAAACTAACCAAGGAGAGAAGCAACCTGGAACTAAGGAGAAACTTCCTAACAATGAGGATAATTAACCAGTAGACAGCTTTGCCTTCAGAAGTTGTAGGTGCTGCATCACTGGAGATTGGACAGCCACTTGTCTGAAATGGTATAGGATCTCCTGCTTCAGCAGGGGGTTGGACTAGAAGACCACTAAGGTCCCTTCCAACTCTATTCTGATTGAATTATGCAGTATATGCATGGTATGCAAGATATACCTGAAGCAGAAGCTAGAAAATTATCAATTGGTGTCATAGAAACCAGGAGACAAAGCAAACAGGTACAGTACCTTATTTCATCATTAGCCAATGGATAAGTGTGTGCATTAAAACTGGCCAGCAACAGTTTTCCAAAGGACAGCCAACTCAGTGGAATGGGTTGTCACATCAGCATCCCTAAGATCAGGACTCCCACTGATGGACATCTCTAATATAGTCACCTGCATTACTTCTTTCATGTTTGTCAGCCATTACAAGATAAATTAGTACGTCTCATCAGTTGAAGGTTTGGGCTGCACAATCTTATAGTCAGATTTCTTACAAAATGGAGGGGTGGATAACTTCCCTCTAGAAACTCGATCAGCTAAATATAAAAGTTTCAGGGACACCATATGACCTAGATACATATTTTTATTAATAGCTACAAAAGAAATAACTATATAGAGAAGATCAACCAACTCTAAAGCAGAGGGTGTGACAAATTTTTCAGTTTTCAATTTCCAAACATTAAGGGTGCTCAAAAGTTGTGACATGCCTTAGAGATTGTACAGATATTTTGGTTACTTTAATAGAATTTAGATGTGCTTAGTAACTACCCAAATATCATAACTTTTTTTAATATTTTGTACGTTTCATTTAGGTGCATGTCAGATCCAGACTTTATTTCCAGGACTTTTTTTAAAAAAAAATTCAAATAAATTGCATGTTAGCTGTTCTTTGTCCTGTGTTGAAGGAAATCTTCTCTGTGCTTACACAACGTTTCTGCGCAGCTTTAATTCCTAATTCTTAGTTTTAGCCCTTAAAATTGCAGAGTCCTATAAAGAATTTCCAGCTCTCGTCCTAATGAAATAAAGTTGATCAATCTTCTATTGACCAAGAATGGTAGCTGGATTAATCATGAAGTATCCTTCTCATCACTGGGTACTGGATTCAACAATCTTATTACCCAATGAAGGAATGAGAACGTGGGGAAGATATAGAAGGCATAGGGAATGGCCTTAAAGAACAGATGGAAGAGCTGTTGCCAGTGGTGCTCAATTGGGGCTTGAGCCCAAGCCAAGTAACTAAAAGGAGAAAATGCTTCCAACAAGCACTTCATTAGTTCACACAAAATAAATTGAGGGGGGGGAAGCATGTTCAATTTCACAAGAACATGTTACTGTAGCTGTTATAATAAAAGTACTACAGTCCTGACCTGTGTGCCATTTGTTTCTTAGTCTGTTCTACCTTGTAAGGATGATATCAGATCTGAGTCTTGGACTCATTCCTATCCATTCTAACTGGTTATTGGCTTTTTGTGGACAGGTTTTCCTGTTCTATTTAATCCCCGTCTTCCTGAACTTTGACTGACTCCTAATATCCCAAGTTATTCTGTTATGTTGTAAATCACCCTCAGTCTTGATTGATCCCTTGACTTTAGTGGCTTCTTCTAAAGTTATTGGCTTTAGGCTCATTCAATGCAACTTACAAGGTCGCCCTGACAGAGTTCTGGCTGATCAGTTTCCATAGAACAGGGAACTTAAGAATGAAGAGCTAGAGGAGCATGAAAATGTTTTTTAAAACCTTATTAGATGAGATCAAGCAAGACAGTGAGAAAGGGAGCCATCCACCCAACATATGAAGCATTTCAACTCTTAGATTAGGACTGGGGAGACCACTGGGCAAATCTGCATTCAGTCAAGTGGATCTTTGGATGATTTAGGTCAAAGGTGGGGAACTATGGCTCCTTTATGACTTGTGGACTTCAGCATGGCTGGCTCAGGAATTCTGGGAGTTGAAGTCCACAAGGCATAAAAGGGCCATAATTCCCCACTCCTGATTTAGGCCAATCACTTTCTCCCAGTTTTATGCCAGAGTAGTTTCAAGGGAAACTCATATAATGGAACCTCAGGATCCTGGAGAAAGTTGAATATAAACTCCAAAAAGAAACAAACAGGTAAATCTATATTCTTCAAGCTGGAAAGTAAATTCTTATGTTATAAAATATTTCATTCAAGAAGAAAATTCAAAAGTATTAAATACTTAATTCTTTAAAAAGTATTAAGTCATCCTGGTTATACAACTGCCTTGTTTCATGTGTTCTTGGAAATGTCTTTATGACCAGAATTAGTACCATGAATCCAAAATTTCTGGTTAAGGTTAAGAGAAGGATCAGACTCAATTAATTTCTTTCTTATACTTCTTTGCAGAACACTGGAACTCCACCACAGCAATTGAGAAATATTTTTTTGCTAAAAAATGAAATTGCCAAATTGGCTTAGCTCTTTAATCCCATACAAGTGTACACTTCAGACTATAAAGACAGGATTAAGGTAAAGCATAGAGAAGGACACAATTGCCGAGTTCAGATTACAACTTTGTCCAGCATGTAATATCTGAATCTATTACAGTCAAGTGTAATTTCATCTAGAAGCTATTATTAACTCAGAATATAAATGAGATTTGTTATTCAGACAGCGTTCTGGCGGGCACAGTGCTAGCCCCTTATTCTTGATTAAATTATGTTAGAGATTCTGTGATCGTGAAATTATGAGCTGCCAATTTAGCTATTTGTAGAACGGCACTGAAAAACTTCCAGCCTAGTGCCTAGTGGTGGGTCTCCAAGTCAAAACCCATTTGATCTCTGAACCTCAATACAAATTCATCCCACAAAATCCATCTCTTCCTTCATCTGCACCCCAGTGCATCTCTCATGTTTGCAAGAATGGCTCTTTTTTTGGGGGGGAGGGGGCATAGCTTTCCTAGATACAGCACAGGGAAGGACTTCAAGAGCAACCCTTGCAGTTAATCCAACTGGAATACCTGCAAATATAACTGCATTTCCCTTCTGGGAAGTTAAAAACCAGCCTTTTAGGCCATTCTGCAGCAGTGACTGAACAGGTGATTTTATTTGGGGCAAGCTACTGTATGCTTTTTCATAGCTGAAGTACAAGTATAATCTTGTGCACTGGCATCTTTCCTGCAGAAGATAGTGGGAGGATATCAATCCTCATCTTCTCTTGCATGACAATACAAATAATATTTCCTTTCTGAAAGCTCCAATCCCTTATATCGAGGATGTCAAACTGGATTTCTTTGAGGGCAAGATCAGCATTGCAGTTCTCCACAGGCCGACGGGGGGGTGTGGGGTGTAGACAGGATGGACGCCTCCTGCAGCACTTTGCCAGCCAAAAATGGACCCCACAAGACCCCTGTGCAGCCTGTTTTTGGCCAGTAGAGTGCTGCAGGAGGCTATGGGGGCCAAAAATGCTCCCCCATGGTCTGTTTTGGCCGGCAGGGGCACCGCGAGCCTGTCCTTTGATATTTCCAGGCTGGCCCCATGGACCAGATTTAACCACCCCATGGGCCGGATTCAACCCATTAACCTTGAATTTGACACTCTTGCTTTATATTCCATGGGCGAATAGGTGGCAATAGAAAGAGAGAGAGGGAGAGAGAGAGAGAGGGAGGGAGGGAGGGAGGGAAGGAAGGAAGGAAGGAAGGAAGGAAGGAAGGAAGGAAGGAAGGAAGGAAGGAAGGAAGGAAGGAGGGAGGGAGGGAGGGAGGGAGGGAGGGAGGGAAGGAAAGAAAGAAAGAAAGAAAGAAAGAAAGAAAGAAAGAAAGAAAGAAAGAAAGAAAGAAAGAAAGAAAGAAAGAAAGAAAGAAAGAAAGAAAGAAAGAAAGAAAGAAAGAAAGAAAGAAAGAAAGAAAGAAAGAAAGAAGAAAGAAAGAAAGAATATTATCTTGTGCACTAACTGCACCCTTCCTGGACTGAGTGACTCACATTAGCTACCTCCTGTTTGTCTTACTATACCATGCTCTAAGGGCTGCTTTTGAAGAGTGTTTGAAGCTGCAGCTGGTCCAGAAATGGATTGGCACCAGTAATTTTACGCTTATATAGGCTCTGTGAGCTGCACGGACTCCCTAGTGGGATTCCGGGTATGATTCCTACATGGCATAGGGCCAGGCTATTTGCAGGACTGTCTGTCTCCCATTGTCTCTGCTCACCCACCAAATCTAGGGGGCGTGCTCCAGGGTTCTTCTATTGCACCACGTCATCTTATTAGTTCCAAGTTGTGCCTTCTCTAGGGTAGCAATCAGCCTGTGGAACAGCAGCCCTCCAGAGATTAGGGTAGCCTCGACATTATGACTTTTGTAAAATATTACAGTCGTGGCTGTCCCCCTGGCATTTGGGGCCATGCAGTTAAATGGGCTCTACTGGTTAATGTGATTATGCTTTAGGAGATTGTGTTATGGCATTGGGTTTTTGTAAATCTTGTGCTGGTGGCTTTAACCCTTATATAACACTCAATGTCACATTGGGGAAATGGATGGGTCTAAAAATTATTCAAACAAACACACCCACCCTGTCAAGGAGACGGGGTTGAATCCAGCCAACATACCAGATTCAATTCCCCTATTGCTCTTGCAGATCTTCCCCTTGCCTTTTGGATTTTCCTGTAAAAAAAAAACTTTATTCTTTCTGAAACTCTTGGAAGGCTATGATTGTTGAGCCTAAACAACCTGACTCCTTAACATTTGCTTGATTTCTGTTTGGCCAACTCATTTTATCATTTCTTATAAAAGTTATGCATGCTATTCTGGCATCCAGAGCTAAACTTGCATTATATGTCTTTCTCTCTCTCTCTCTCTCTCTCTCTGTATGTATGTATGTATGTATGTATGTATGTATGTATGTATGTATGTATGTACATATGAGCAGTTTGGTGAACTGGTTGTTGGAAGAAATCATTAGGGCAGAGAAACGGTTGTTAAATTATTTGAATGCCATCACTGGGCAACTTCATTGGGAACAACTCCTTACCACAACTGATGCTGGGCAAAATGACAATCCTTATACAAAATGACTGCAACTTTGAGAATGCACTTGTGACAGCATTGTGGGTAATAAGAAAATGTTTAGGCCCTTTGCCACTCCCAGATGCTCACCAATAAAGCTTGTAAACCTGGGGCCCATCCCACACCAAGATATCCTCATCCAGGAAACCCAGGTGGATGATCACCAAACAAACCCACAGATAAAATAATCTGTGAAGCAAAAAAAGAGCACTAACATCCTAAAGGAATTTTGTTTCATTTTGTTTTAAAAAGCTTTTTAATTTTGAAGTTTGTGTAGCACCCTCTATCCTAAGATGGCAAAAGTAACAAATATGTAAAACACCTCTGCTTTTACTCATAATATGAACACTTTCTATGTATGGCTAAAAGAAATCTGAAATATGTCAGGGTGCAGATGAATGAAAAACCAACACACTACCACTACCAACACCCCACCCTAAAAAAATTGTTTTCCTCCAGGAAGCCCTGTCAAAGTATTCTGTACACTAGTAACAGATGGAGAAGTTAGAGAGATGGGGGAGAAATTCTTGGGCTTTTCATTCCTTCCATCATCCTCATGCGCTGCTTGTATACACCCTCATGTTCACATGTGAGTATATAAATAAGGGGTGCAATGCTATCATTAGCCTTGTAGCGATCGTCTGAATCAGGCTAGTTATCTGTTCTTTCCCCAAATATCCATCTCTCCCTTTTTCTTTTTCATAATAACAGCGAAGTATTAGAAGGTAACATTGCAGACTGACTTTGCCCACAGCCTGGAGTTCGATCCTGACTGGCTCCAAGTTGACTCAGCCTTCCATCCTTCCAAGGTTGGTAAAATGAGGACAATATTGGGGGCAATAGCAGAGGTGGTATTCAGCAGGTTCTGACCAGTTCTGGAGAACCAATAGCGGAAATTTTAAGTAGTTCGGAGAACCGGCAAATATCACCTCTGACTGGAGACAGTATCCTCCCCCTGCCACACCCACCAAGCCACGCCCACAAAACCGGTTGTAAAAAAAAATTGAATCCCACCACTGGGCAATAGGCTGATTCTGTAAACCACTTAGAGAGGGCTGTAAAGCACTGTGAAGCACTTTATAGCTATTGCTATAAAGAAATATAAAACTACATTTCTGCATCCACCATAACTTTTCTCTCTCATCCTTCTTTTTCCGTCCCTGAGTCAAAGTAAGGCCTCCACCCAGAAACTATTCATTACTGCAGTTCAGGGAGCTATGCGAATGTAACTCCCCCCCACACACACACACACACCAAGGAGATGTGCCAGGCTGCAACTAAGCAGGAAATACAATATGCCGACAATGTTCAGTCAGACAGAAATGAATGTGAGTCTTGGTATGTATCCCCCACCTTACGCCACTCCCATCTTATCAGCAGTATATAAACTCTCCCGTTTTATAACAATAACAACACAGTCTTTTGTTGATTAAAGCAAAGCAGACACCACCCCCATCTGGTCAGTTGGAGGAATGGTATCTTGGAAAAAATAGTCACATACAACGCACTCTTTAAAAAGACTAGTAGATTTTTGAGACGATGAAGAAATGTACTCATGCACACACCTCCCAACTGGGAATAATGACGGAAGGGAAAGACTGCATTGGACAAAATGTTTAGTGCGTCATAACCCACACTGGTGCTTAAATAGCTACACCTGGATTTGCACATCAGGTCAACTGCCAAGCCATACTGTATTTTCTAAGTCACAACAGAAGTCAGTTTGGGGTGTTCTGATCCAATGATAAAGCACAAGTCCTGACTTGGAAGCTGGCTTAATACCCAAAATCAAACAAGTCACATTATGGCTTAGTATGAAGCAGGTCATTGAATGATTAGCATGACAAATGGATATGAACAGGGGTGGGATTCCACCAGGGGTGGGATGCTACCGGTTCTGCCCAGCTCTATAGAACCGGTAGCTCTGAAGAGCAGCAGACACCGAACCAGTTTTGTGTCTGCTACTGTTTGGCCCGCCCGCCTGCCCGGGCTCTTACCTGTCCTTTATTTCCTGCTTTTTCAACTTCAGCTGGTTTGCGTGGCACAGCTGAGGTTGAAAAAGCAGGAAAAAAGTGGCTTTTCAAACGCTGTGCACCCATGCACAGCACTTTTCAGCTGTCCGAGTGGCACAGCTTAAGGTATTTTACATGCACATGCAGCAAAACATAGTCACTAAACCGGTAGTAACACCGGTTGAATTCCACCCCTGGATTCCACTGATATAATAACCGGTTCGGTGATCACACGCTTCGTGCACGCACCAAACGCACACTCCTCATGCATGCTCCATGTTTTAAAAAAAGCTCTAATACTTACCTTCTACTGCAGTCCCTGTGAATAAAACAGCTGAGGCGCAGAAAACCAGTCTGCCCCACGAATCAGCTGTGCTCTAAACAAAGGAAATAAAGCACAGGAAAGAGCAGGAGTCGGATGGGCCCACATGCTCGTCACAGCAAACCGGTTTGCTACCATCTGATCTTCGGAGCAAGGGGTTCGCCCGAACCGGTCCGAACCGTAGAATCCCGCCCCTGGATATGCTGAAAGAGAAATTATTTTTAGGTTCAGAAATTTTTACTAAAGTTATAGTGAATATAACAGAAATAATAGAATAACAGAGTTGGAAGGGACCTTGAAGGTCTTCCAGTCCAACCTTCTGCTCAAACAGGAGACCCTATATAATTTCAAATGGCTGTTCAGCCTCTTCTTAAGGTGATGGAGAGCACCCACAACTTCTGGGGGCAAGACGTTTTACCTGTTAACTGTTAATGGACTATCTTCCCTCCCTCCCATCTTTCCATTGATCAGGATTGTTTTTAAAGTTTCCCCTGTCTCCAAATCATTCAAGCACCTGAAAAAGAAGACTGGTTTTAAGCAATCCACAGAAGGGCATTACAGCTGGATAATTCAGTATTTTCTAAAATAATGCTTATTGTTGTTACTTTTCAGAACCATTTCTCCTAGGGAATCTTCCAGGTGTTGCCATTCTATGATTTCCAGGAACTCCAACTGAGAAGAAAGATGAGGGATTCTGGGAGTTGCAGTTCAGTGTCAACTGGATGGCTCCAGGTTCTGCATCCCTGCCTTAATTATACTTTTGCCCTTTGTGACTCTCCCGGTGGGGCTTCTCTACCTGCAGGCTTGTGGCTGAGGTAGAAACTGCAGCAAACATGCACCTGCCACTTCCATCAAAGCAAAGTGGCTAATATGCAGAGGCAGAAGGAGGAGGAAGGAGCCACCTCAGGAAGGAGCTTTGTGGGGATGAAGCCCACCAAAGCATTTCCATGAAGCAAAATGCCTCATTGAGGCAGATTGATTGCATTCTTCATAGAGTGCGAGTAAAGAGAGCCTTACCGACTATAGCCACATCGCTTGTTTGCTTTCCTTCAGTCACAAGAAATGGGCTCCTTCAGACAGGTATCTCACAGAAGAATATTTCTTCCCTTTGCTCACACACCAACTGCTTGTTGTTTATGAGATCCCATCTGCTAGCTGAGATTATGCTTCTATTTGTTTTTAAATTACACACTAAATAAAGGTATGCCTTGCATCTATAAACAACAGAATGTACATTTAATAGGTCATGATTTGTGCTTCTCTTCACCGTATATCAGATTTATTTTTAAAAGTATCCATTTTTAAAAAAACAATGTGAGACAACTCTCAGTTCTAGGGGGAAAAATCCCTTTGGTAAAATTCCTTCATGGCTATGGCCACACTGAGTTTTGGGGCAATTGTATGAAGGTGGTTTGCCACTTCCTGGTGGCTTCCTTCTAGTCCTCTATTTCATTTGTAGGCCCCTGTCAGATTACTACTAGTTACTTAAGAACATCTTAAGAGCATTACTCCAGCATCACTGGTAAGACATAAAACATATTCTCTTAGCTATTCTAAGAGGTACAACCATGGCTGGCTGGTTCCAAAGGACATTATACGTGGAGATCTGTATAAAGGCTGCCATTTTTCATGCTAAACAATTCATTTATTAGAGAGCATTGCTTCAATATGATGAGATTGTACCTGAAACATTTGAGTTGAAGAGGTGTAGTCCTATACAGAATCTATAGCTGAATCATCCATGCATACAATAAACCAGTTTCCTTTCTCACTATCTTTCCTTCTCTGCTAACATTATTCAAGATGACCTACATCTATGCCATCAGAGTCTATTGGTTCAATCAAATTTTTTTTACTACCGGTTCTGTGGGTGGGCATGGCGTGCCTTGGTGAGCATGCTTTGTGGGCATGACAGGGGAAGGATACTGTAAAATCCCCATTCCCTCCCAACCCCACTAACCTGTTTTCCAGCTCCGTTCTCCTGTGCAGGGCAACAAAAGAAGACCCAGCCGATCAGCTGGGACTCCAGAGCCAGAGAATAGATGGGGGCGGCGCCAGTCAGAGATGGTATTTGCCGGTTCTCCGAACTACTCAAAATTTCCACTATCGGTTCTCCAGAACTGGCCAAAACCTGCTGAATACCACCTCTGGAACAGCCTCTATTAAGTTTTGCTATTGGTATAATTGAAGGCCATTCACCAACCAATCAACTGATTCCCTACCCACAGGTGGGATCATCCAGTACTTATTGGGTACAATGGCCTAGTGCAGCCATGGCCCGCCTCTCAATCATTGGACATTGTCATCCAAGGCAGTTCTCCTTTGGTTAGCAGGAAAATCCAGCCTTTCAAATCCTACTTTCTCCTATCCTCACCTGGTATCTGAGCTCAGATATGGATCAGTACCAAACTGATAGTGAGGATGCAGATTGTCTAGTGAAGCAGGACTCTCTCTCTCTCTCTCTCTCTCTCTCCCTCCCTCCCTCCCTCTCCCTCCCTCCATCTCCCTCTCCCCTCTCCCTGTTTCATGGTGTGCCACTCCCTGTGCCCGACAGTTGTTATTTCAGATACCTTTGATACAGATGTAGTGCTATTCCAGAGTAGCACTATGTCCTTTGAATACTCTCACGTAAAACATCTGAGCATAATTAAATCTAAGGTTAACAAATGGCTGAAACTGACATTGTGGCCATCTGTCAAACTTCTTCTCCTTCCTATCCCTACATTAAGGAATCTGATTACGTGTTTTCCTTCCAGATGGTCATAGTTGATGGGAAAAGAAGATAACACTGCTAGGGGACCATTCCCTATACACATTAAGTATATGAAGCATCATTTGCTGGCGTTATGCCTTTTAGCAGGTTAGGGATTAGGAGTCGGGTAACAAATTTCATGCCAATATTGGGGAAGCATTTAACTAGACTGCAGGGAAGAACCCAGTGTAGAGAAGAGCAAGAAAGATGATTAGGGGACTGGAGGCTAAAACATATAAAGAACGGTTTGCAGGAACTGGGTATGTCTAGTTTAATGAAAAGAAGAACTAGGGGAGACATGGTGGCAGTGTCCCAATATCTCAGAGGCTGCCACAAAGAAGAGGGAATCAAGCTATTCTCCAAAGTACCAGAAGGCAAGACAAGAAGCAATGGGTGGAAACTAATCAAGGAGAGAAGCAACCTAGAACTAAGGAGAAATTTCCTGATAGTTAGGACAATTAATTAGTGAAATGAGTTGCCTTCAGAAGTTGGGAATGCTCCAACCCTGGAAGATTTTAAGAAGAGATTGGACAACCATTTCTATGAAATGGTATATAGGGTTTCCTGCCTGAGCTGGGGTTTGGAATAGAAGACCTCCAAGGTCTTTCCAACTCTGCTATTCTGCATAACCCAGGTTTTTTTAACTAATTCATGATCAATGTTTATATGTGCTGAACATGTATATAATTTCTGTACAGACTACAGTGCAGTACAGACTTTTCTGCTCTATGCCGCACTATGGAAACTGGATCCAACCATACAGAAGATAGAAGCGAATCATGATTTAACATTGTCCCTCTGCCTAGTATGATCTTTAACATGTTCTTCACGAAGATGTGTAACCTTTTTGTTGTCAAAATCAGAGTTGGCATGCTTAGGGTCTGCATTCAAAAAGTGGGTGGGATTTAGGCAGAAACTAACGTTAAACAAAATCGAAGTAATACAGAATAACATGCAGATGGTATAATTATTCCACGGTATTTCAGAACCCCCAATTTATTTCCTTAGTAAAAGGATTACTTTTAAAGAGATAGGGATTAAAACCAGACTACAGAACAGCCATTTGAGATCTCTTGGGGAAAATCTCCCCTTGCACTATAGCAGTTAACGGAGGGCAGAGGGTCACATTGTATGTCTCATATGTTTGCAGATCCAAAATAGAAAAATTTGGGATAGAAAACAGTGCATTCCAAAATAGAAAAAAAAGCATGAGAGGATTCCATCCTTCTCTCTCTCTCTCTCAGGCAATGACAGCTGGAAAAAAAAAAGGTAGCCTTTCTTGATCTTCTCTATCCCGCACTAACAATGTTTGAATGTTAACACGGGGATAGGAGCAGTCCTCTCTTCAGGAGAAAAGTCAAACCAGGATCCGCTCAATTGACCTTTCCAGCATTCCTGAAATTGCTTAGTCAAGGCTTTCAGCGGAAATCCCCCAAACAGCCCATTTAGCTGACATGAAGAGAGTTGCCCGTGACACCCCAGGTTAAGATTCAGCTGGATTTTGCATACTGGGGTCATAAAACATTATCTGAGCTTATTGTTCTTAAAATGCCACCGGCAGTGTTTTTCCTCTGGCTCTTCTGACCCAACAACTCAAACTGAAAGATGAAAGGGATGATTTGGCCTATTGCAAATATATTTGACAGTCTTTTTACCTCCATCGTGTTTACCTGAACACCTTTAAACATCTCTGTATTTGGGCACAATAAATATAACTCAGGGTTTGGATAGACTTACTTACTCTAGCTAAGTAGTCGCCTGTTCACTTCTTTTTTTTTTTATTTACATTTATATGCTGCCCTTCTCCGGAGACTCAGGGTGGCTTACAGTCTTTAGAGCACCATGCTAAGTGCTCGGCAATAGCCTTCATTCCACTGTATATGCCTGCTTATTACTAGGGCTTTTTGGGCCCCCCAAGTGGCATTTTTACAAAGTCAGCTTATTGCCCCCAATAATCTTGGGTCCAAAATTTACCTACCCCGAGAGGATGGAAGGCTGAGTCAACCTTGAGCCTGGTGGGATTCGAACCTGCACTAATTGCAGGCAGCTTGCACTAAGTGCTAGATGATAACAGCCTGCACCACCAAGGCTCACTTAGGCTGATAGTCCCAAGTACATCTTCTGACCAAGCTTTTGTCATGATGTTTCCATTTGGGATTGGAATTAAAGTGTTCTGGTCTGGGAATCTTAACTCTCCTCAGCTGTTTCATTTTTAAATCTCCCTCCTCAGGATCCCATCCAGATTATAAAAGAAAAAGATCCCACCCATGGATATGCCCATGGTAGGATCAGAAAAGCAGGTGGGAGAGAATTTTTTTTTTTTTTAAAAAAGCATACATAAATACACAATCATGCCAACTAAGTCTAGGATTCTGTATACAGGTTCCCCTCATTTAGTGACCAGCAATTCAATTATTCAGGGAAGTGGTTACTATGGTTACTATGACTATGCTCACATTCTTACTTCAGCTCTTCACAGCTCTTCACAGCTCTTCTTTGCTTCACAGACCTGTGAAGATTCTGAACGTGAAACCGATTGCAAAGTTACTGTTTTGTCACCACTGTAACTGGCAATGGTTGCTATATGAGGCATACAGTAAAAAGTACTTCTATTAAAGAGGAAAGGAACAGAGTCATCTGTTTACTATGGACATAATAACATGTACAGATTGATCCTGAGGTGAGGCAGAACCCACACTTGAAAAAGGCAGGATCACTTAGTTAATGTGTTACTCCCCAGCTCCCACCACCCCTCCATAAATAACCACAGCACACTTAATTTACAAAGCTAGAGAGAGAGAGAGAGTGAGAGAGAGAGAGAGTATGATTGTGAAGAAACATATGGCAGTTCTTTGATAGGGTAGAGAAGTGGGATAGAAGAGATATAAATAATAAAATAAAAATAACTTAGTGTGAAAGAGAGTAGATTTGATTTGGTTCCCCTCTGATGATTTGGAAGGCAATCTGATTCATCTGTGGCCATTTCAAAGACCACATTCTTTGATTTTGGTCCAAATCAAAAACTCATTTCAGGAAATCTAAAATCTTATAACTATCCTTTCTTTGCCAGTAAACCAAAGAAGACGGGTATTCACCTGTCTTCAAACCAGGGTTTTACATCTGTTGGAACAGGTCCTTTCTATTGAAATAAAAGAATATTTTCTTTACACACTCCATGAGAGAGCGCAGAATTCCTAATAAATAATAATTCCAAAATGGTTCACTTACTTACTCTTTATTTCTGCATTTTAAGTGAAATTTGCATGAAAATTGCCTATATCATCATAGTGCCCAAAGGGGAAAACCTTAGAGAAGGGTGATCCTTGGAGATTTCAAGCTGCCTCTTTCTCTGATTTTTTAAAGAGAATATATACATATAAATAATATATCCCTAATTTAAAAAAAAAAAACACCTATACAGCTAAGGAAAATGCCATGACAGGGGAATAAAATGAATGAAATATTGCTTTCAGCAGGTAATTAATTTGCTTTAACAATTGCTATTGAAAGTGCAAACAAGACAACCAAAACTATTAGAGGATTCAAGCTACCCTTCTGTGAAGAAAAATTTACAGCCATTTAGATTCTTATACTAAGAGCAAAAGTCAGAAATGGAAGGCATGACTGAGATATATAAAATTACGCATGGTATGGGAAATGTGGATAAAGTGCCTTTTTCCCATCTCACAGAGCTACAACTGTCTGTTGTGTCTCTGTATATCCCATTGATAGAGCCTATTGCTATTCAAATGAGATGTCTCTTGGGATGTCTGAGCTAGCATGCCTGCAGAATGTTTTGTGTTTCCTCTAGTAGAAAATGGGGGGGGAGGGAGGACTTGCATTGGCATGCTGCACTGTTGCTTTTGTCAGTCTGATCCCCTTGCCTCCCTCACTGCTATCCTGACCTCTGTGTTTCTTTCTGTCCTCCAAGATGGGTTGGATGGATGGATTTATGCCTTCAAGTCAGTGTTGACTTCTGGTGATTGCCTGGACTAATCCTGCCAAGATTTTTCAGAAGTGGTTTACCCTTGCTTTCTTCTCAGGATTGAGAGAGAGGGGCTGTCTCAAAATCACCAGCTGGCTTGTGTGCATAACATGGAAGTAGAACTCATAGTCTTCCACTTTCTAGCCTAGTTTTCTTAATGCAACCCCTGAGCATTGTTTGGCAAGAGCCTACTTGCGATACAGCAGCATGTCTACTACAGTGGTACCTCTACTTACGAAATTATTCGTTCCGGAAGCCGTTTCGTAACCTGAAAATTCCGTAAGTAGAGATGCCTTTTACCTGTAAATGCCCTAATTCGTTCCAAGCCCCCGAAATTCAGACAGTAATTCTTCGTTATTACTTCGTGCTTTGCTAGATTTCGCTAGCGTGAGACTGAGAACGCAGGCGCGGTGCGTACACAAAGATCCCTCCTAGCCAATGGGATGGCCAGGGAAGATAACCAATGGAAGAGCAGCTCGGACGCGCCATTTTCCAACAAGCCTTTCGTATCTTGAAACATATTCGTAAGTAGAGATGATATTTTCTCGAAGACGCGCTTCGTAACCTGAAACTTTCATAACTAGAGCCTTTTGTAAGTAGAGGTATCATTGTACTCATAAATGTAGTTATGAATGTTGTTCCCTTGGCAAATAATCAAAGCAAAGGTCCATAACCTATGCAAACGCCAATCTTCCCAATAAGATTGTTCATTAAACCTTAGACTGTCTACTATTGACCTCACCCCTTTCCTAAGAGATCTGTAGGGGGCGTGCATAAGCGCACCAACGTGCCTACCGTCCCCTGTCCTATTGTTTCTTTTATTTTTCTTATATGTATCCATGTATTCATAACTATGTTTTTTACTTATACCTATTATCTTGTAAGCAATTGAAAACCAAACAAAATAAAATAAAATAAAATAAATTGTTGCAAACACAAAATTCTAACCAATATAAAGTCTGATCCAAAACCAGCAACTGTTGACAATCGTATTCACACCCTGTTTTCTGTGGATGAGCTGCAGGGCAACCAAAGAGGGAATATTTTTTTTTAAAAAAAAGAACCCATTTTAGTTGCATTGCCTGTCGTTTTAGTGACAGACAGGATGAAGTGTTTCCTTTTATGTCAGGGTTGTCGACTGGCAGGCTGCAGGCTTGGATGTGTCACACGCAGTTCACGCCCACCCCAGCTCCGCGAAGTAGAAAAACATCATGATACGTACACGTGATGGCCATGAACGCCATGAGTTTGACACCCCGTGTTTTATGTCATGGAGCGAGTAGCTGGCGGGAGTTCTATCTGCTCTGCAGCTGGCAGAGAGATCTTCTTTTCATGCTAATGGGTAGCAACCAGTTATTACATGCAAAATATTTCTGAGCTTGGTTTTGGCCAGAGAATCTGCTTCCTCCCATTCCACGGAGAAAGCATGATTCCTTGCCCTGCGGACAGAGGCCTTGTCACCCAACTGAAGGATCCCAAGGACATTGCTGCTTTGCAAATGCTGCTGCCTCCATCAAGCTACCTGAGACAGATGTACTTGCATCCCTGTCTCATCTGTAATCAATACATGGAGGAAATGGATAACCAGAGAGGAAAGAAGAAGAAAAGATTCATTTTTCCTAGGAGACAACAGGATATTACTGTCGCAAGCTTTTCCTCTACCAATACAACAGGTTGCTAGGCAGAATGTTAGTGATCAGAAAAGCTAGGATAAGGAAGATGGGGTCGGTATTTTGTTTTTGTTATTATTTAAAAAAAAATTTTTTTTTTTCAGTAGAATTGTAGTTTGTCCATAAAGGCACAGCTACATGCATTCTTAAGGGCCTTGGTGGTGCAGGCTGTTAATCATCTAGCAGTTAGCTCAATTGCCTGCAATTAGTGCAGGTTCGAATCCCACCAGGCTCAAGGTTGACGTCAGCCTGTCCATCCTCTCGGGGTAGGTAAATTGAGGACCCAAAGATTGTTGGGGGCAATAAGCTGACTTTGTAAAAAAATGTCGCTTGGGGGGCCAAAAGCCCTAGTAATAAGCAGGCATATACAATGGAATGAAGGCTATTGCCGAGCAACCTAGCATGGTGCTCCATAGACTGTAAGCCGCCCTGAGTCTCCGGAGAAGGGAGGGCGGCATATAAATGTAATTAAAAAAAAAAAAAGCTGCCTCTCTGCTAGGTTTGATTCTAAGCTGATTTAAGAAAATTCTGTCCAGACTGAGACACTTTAATAGCACTTACAATAATATTCCATCCAGACTGCAGGATACCATGCCCACCACGCTGGATAATTTCCTTGCTATAGCACCCTCCCAACTTTGTATCAAAAATGCATATGTATTCAGGCACAGGAACAAATTGAAAGTGTGTGTGTGTGTGTGTGTGTGTTGCTGCTTTTTTCCTTTTGTTGAATGAAGTCTGCTGCAGACTCCATTATATCAGGTCTTTTTCACTAGCATAGTGTTATAGCCCTCGTCTAATCTGTAGAACATTCCCACCAGAAATATTTGTTTTTCTTCCAAGCTACCTATTTTTTGGTAGGTTATTGTGTTTTTCTCATATATACTGTATTTTCTGGCGTATAAGACTACTTTTGAAACGAAAAAAAGTCAACCAAAAATCGGGGGTCGTCTTATACGCCGAGTATAATTTTCCAACTCGATCCTGCAATCAACCAATCACTGCAAGGCTGCTCGGACCGCCTCTCTAACTCAGCCAATCCAAGCAGGCTTTTTATGCATGCAAACGAATTTCCCAACTCGATCCTGCACCAATCACTGCAAGGCTGCTCGGAACGCCTCTCTAACTCAGCCAATCCAAGCAGGCTTTTTAATTAAAAAGAACTGGTGTTGCCTCGGAAGTGGGGGGGTAGTCTTATACAGCGAATATAGGCCTAAACCTATGTTTTAACTATAAAATTAGGGAGTCGTCTTATACGCCGGTCGTCTTATACGCTGGAAAATACGGTAGGTTTACTAGTATATCATTTTGTCATTTTCACAGTATTTTATTTATTTATTTATTAAGATTTATATACCGCCCTTCTCCCGAAGGACTCAGGGCGGTGCACAGCCTACTAAAACCACATATATATATAACAATTAAATAGAATTAAATAAGGGCTGTAACCAAATTTAAAATCCCAATCTTAAAATTCAATACATTAAACCCCATTAAAATTAATTTAGGATCAGCCCAGGCCAGCCTGCTCAAAGAGCCAGGTCTTCAAATCATGCCTGAACACCCTCAGGTCGGTGGTCGTTCTCAACTCAGTGGGGAGCCCATTCCAGAGAGCGGGTGCCCCCACAGAGAAGGCCCTGTTCCTCGGGATCGCCAGGCGGCACATAGAGGCCGTCGGGACCCGAAGGAGGCCCTCCCTGTGGGAGCGCACAGGTTGGTGGGAGACTACTGGCAGAACGTGGTCTTGCAGATAGCCTGGTCCGATGCCATGGAGCGCTTGAAGGTCAAAACCAGAACCTTAAAGCGCACACCGGATGGTAGATGGTGAACTTACGTTTTAAGGGAAAAATAAAACAGCCCAGCAGAAGAGTTGGTAGTTCTGGGAAGGAAAAACAGTATTTAAAAAAAAAAAAAAACTGCTGAGTTTTGAATAAAAGAAGTTCTGTGTCTCAAGTAGTGTTTTAACCATTACATTCATAGGGAATGTTTATCAAATTTATCAAATAATAAATATACATAACAATACACTGCAACAGGCAATGTAGCAGAATTTATTGAGATGAGGGAGGCATTCATGACTTAAAAAATAGCCAAACTGAAGGTTGCTTAGATTCTAGAAGCAAACAAAGTGGACACAATGAATAGCCGTGCTTGGCCAACTAAAGCATGTAAACTAGTTTGAAAGTCAAGCAGGAAATGTACCCAGGGGATGTGGTGGAGGAGGGCAATGCATGGGGAAGCAAGGTAAAATTAGAGCAATTTCCTAGCATCATTTCTAGTGCATTCATATGGAAGAGTCTCCTTGAATGGTTTATAGTCACTGAACTGCCTATGAGATAAACCAGAGGTGGTATTCAGCAGGTTCTGACCAGTTTTGAAGAATCAATAGAGGAAATTATGAGTAGTTTGGAGAACCGGCAAATCCCACCTCTGACTGGTCCCACCCCCATCTATTCTCTGCCTCCCAAGTCCCAGCTGATTGGCTGGGTCTCCTTTTGTTGCCCTGCACAGGAGAACGGAGCTGGAAAGCAGGTCAGTGGGGTGGGGAGGGAATGGAGATTTTGCAGTAACCTTATCCTGCCATGCACACCAAGTCACGCCCACAGAACTGCTAGTAAACAAATTTGAATCGTAAAAATTTGAATAGTAAAAATTTTCTAATCCCACCACTGAGATAAACCAACAACACACATGGCTTTTGTCTCTTAATGGCTTCTTATTTCCTCTCCCAACTTTTTCCCAGAGTTCACCCTCCTCATCTCTCCCAACTCAAATTTAGCTGTCTATTCCTAGCCACAAATCCTAATTCTGTGAATCCACCAGATACCCTCCAAATATTTTCAGATTACAGCTCCTATCAGAAATAGGAAAGAAATGATTGACTTGGTGGAGAGGCCGCCTAGAAATTGTACTTGCAACTAATATGGAAGATATCAGAGCATGTAAGGCCTGTGCTTGAATATCTTAGAACCCTCAATTTGTACTAAACTGGAGAACTTTGAAGATGGATATAGAAGTATGGAATTTTCTGGATTAGGTTTAAATCAAGATGTTTCCAGTTGAAGATATGAATTTGTCAATTGTTTCCTCTCCTATTTCTACATTGGCCAATAACCGTGAATGAAACAGCAGGTAATGAATTTAGCTACTCAGAGAAATATGTTGCATTGACCTATATGTGACTTACTCCCAAGGAAAACCAGTTTCACTCTGCAATGTTGTCATAAAACAGCAGGTACAATAGTAGGCCAAGGGTCATTTTTAAAATAAAACAACATAAAATAATGGCTACTGCAAGCGTACAGGTTGTAGTGTGGAGCACATTGTTCCCTTGGGCCAAAGGATGCTGTGTGTCAGTTCCAGGTTTGGAAAAAAAACTGGGTTAAAATAATAAAGGTTTTTTTAAAAGTGTGGGAGGGGGAAACTGTGGGTCAAAGAGCTAAATAGGCTTACATTTCCAAGCGGTCTCAATTCTGGCTTTTTGCAGCAGATCTTTGGCATTTCAGAGCGGCTCCCCTACCCCAACCCAGATTGACTGCTGCTCAGGAAGCGGCGTGAAGATTTTTTTTCACAGTCCATAATCGCAATGATCCCACTGGGATTCCTTGGTGTGAAAGGGGGACCAAGTACAAAGTGGGCCCCGCTGCCCTGCCGCTGATGGAGAAAAGATTAGGCCCGCTGGCCTCCACACACCAAGCAGTATGATCAGGAAGATAGCTCAGCGGAGAGCCTACCCCCCAACCCCCCCCCAAATGATTTCTCTCTCCTCACCCCCCCCCCCCATTCCCCAGTCCATGCCCCCCACACTCCCTCTCGTTACAAAATTGCAGCAGTTAAAAGGAATGTTTTCCTTGAAAGCCCCCCTACTAAACTGGGATTAACTTCAAGGCTCCGAAGTGGGAACAGCTCCAGAATGACCAGTAATCAAGACAATAGACAATGCTGCTTTCTTTAATCTGGGGCCTGTTGAAACAGCACCCCCTTGACAGGTGATGGATTAGCAGAAACTAACACAACTTCCTAACGTCTTCATAGAAAAAAAAAACTCCCGGTACAGTTTATCTTCAGGCACACTGCGGCCCATTCTTTTGCCCTCTCGCAGGGCCTGCTTCCCGTAATCCCGCTCTTTTTCCTCTGCCTGCCCAAAAGGCTTCTCCTTGGTTTATCCTTCCTTCTCCCTCCAAGGCCGCCAGAATCCCCCTTAATCAGCAGCTCGCCGGCTGCTGTCAAAGCAGGAAAATGGATAGGATCTGCATTGCAGATGAATTTGCTGGAGAGCAAGATTAGCGGCTGGGCTGCGGTGCTCAGGCTGGGGCCAGAGCCGGGGCCGGGACATCCTTCTTTGCAAACGCCGTTGCTCTGGGCGCTTTCCTTTGTCTGGGTGGGGGTGCAGTTGGTGCCAGCCAGTTACGTTTTGGCTAACAGATGGCGCGCCCGCCTCCGCCCCTCCTTTGCAAGCAGCAGCAGCAGCCATCGAACAACCATTCTGGCTAACAGTAAAAAAAAAGGGTGGGGGTCGGGTGGGGTGGGGTGCATTGTAGGCCTGGGGATCGGCTGGACGGACGGACAAAGGGATGCAGAAAGGAAGAAGCTTCTCCACAAAGCGCAGGGGTCGAATAAGAGAAGCCCAGTTGTTCCTCTCGGCTCTATTATGACTAAATGCACTACCTGCTCTTTTGTGGCCATTAGATGCATCCTCTTCGTGCCACATCCGGGAGGCAGGATTCATTCCATGTCATCTGTACAAGTTTGCCAAATAGGTTACACCGAGCAAGTGGGAGAGACAAGAGGGGAGGGGAAGGGGGGGGGTCTTTAGGGTCACCAGGCGATCTTTGTAATCCAGGGAGGGATCTGATGCTACTGGAAACGTAATGGTTACAGTACCATATATCACTGCCAGCTTAGTAACTGTTTATGTAAAACTAGATGGGTGGACTTCAACTCCCAGAATTCCTCAGCCAGCTTGCCCTTCCTACGTTTGTTTAAAAAAAAAGGCATTGCCCTCTCAAAATAATGAAATAGTGCTGTTAAATCCGTACGTTTTTTTATTAGGAGTAGTTATTTGGTTTTTTTTTTACATCTTGTTTTCATGTAAGATGTTTAAATTAGAAAGAGAGAAAGAGGAAAACCTCCTGGAGAGGAAATTGGTTTTGGCAAAGTGGGAAGTAAATTGAATTGGATTTACCTTAGTTTGACATTCCTAGTTATAACCACTACAGGGACCCATTGTATTGTATTTAGGTCCTGCCCAAAATCCAAGACTAGCATTGTATGGTGCATTTTTCTCCTATGGTTCTCTGTGTTCTAATCCCCACCTAGAATTCACTCTTTCATGATCTTTAGAACAACTAAGTAGGACCTTCTAGGGCCCCCGCTGAATATGCAGAAGTGAGCCTGTTTGTACATGGATGTAAAATACTCAAGAATCTTGGGATGATGTTATGAAAAGATGGTAATGATGATAATTACCACCCCCACCTATGACTATATTTTTACATGGCTGTTTTCACTTCACCAACAAGTGAAAATACTCTTTATCTTTAAATGCCACAAGGCTAAAATACTTTCGTAAAAACTTTGGTTGCAAGTGATAATGGTCATCAACACCATCATCCCTTCATAACATCCCATAATAGATATAGGGATTCCTGAGTGTTAATATTACTCTTGCTAGAAGTTTAATTGGATTACTGCAAAGTCAGCTGCAAAATCTCAAAATGGTATTGAATTGTTCTGATTAACAGTGGTGATTTGAAAGTTATGGTGAATTTGATTGTAATTGTGATATACATTGCAGCTGACTGGGGGGGAAAAACCCTGTCACTTAATTTAGAAGAGAGATAAAATAGCAAAACTGACTGAACATAATGAAACATGTCATAAACACATTCACTTGTTGAAAAATAGACTGCATTTGAAATGTTTTGAAATAATACAGTTCAAGTTAACATTCTTTGTTGTAATGATTCTGCATTATTTCTTTGATGCAACACTGATATTTTAATAATACTTCAAATATAGGAAAATACACAATTTAAGCCTGATTAAAGTTAGGTTCTAACCCAATGCGCTACAATTGTTTTGGCTACGCTGGTTGGGGATTCTGGGCTTTTTAATCCTGGCACATGAGAAATGACTTGTTAGAAATGGCTAACCTAACCCATAATTTTAATGAAATAGAGCAGGGGCAACCTGCAATTCAACCTAATTACTTCTCTGTAGATGATCAGTTCAGAATTTTGATAGTAGTGGTGTGTCAGATGATCTAGAAAGAACGGTAGCTGCATTCATCTGTTGTTCAGCTCTCTTCATCATTGGCATATAGCTTCCAACACGTAACTCCTGGGAGAATGTGTTTCTTGATAAAAGCCCTACAGAGAGAGAAGCCTCTGAACTTCTTTGTCATTCTTTTTGTTTTTTTAATGTTAATTTTTTTTGAAGTTTAATAAACATTTATTTGACATACATTTAAAACAACAAATCAACACACACACACACACACATATATATACATATATAAATTTTACAGCATATATTGAGCAATGGTAATTTTTTTTCTTTATCTTTATCATTGATGTGATCTACCTTGTTACAATAATTCCTTCGTTCTTTTAATGTTTTAATTTCTCTATATAGTTTGTAATTAAATGCACATCTTCTGTCATTTCCATAACTTATCCAAATATCAGATGTTACCTTTTCTTTAACCACTCATACCAAATATTCCATATTTCATAATAGTCACTATTTTGTTTATTTTTTAGCAGTTTGGTTAGGCTATCCAACTCAGCACATTCATGTATTTTTTTAATTACCATATCCTCTGAAGGGATAGAAGATAATTTCCAGTTTTGTGCATAAGTTATTCTAGCCGCAGTTATGATATGCAAAATTAAATATTGGTATTTTTTCTCCATATTTGGGTCTATCATACTTAGTAGAAAGGTTTCGGGTTCAAGTTTTGTTTTGTTATATTTAGAATCCAATTTCTAATATTTCTCCAAAATTTCTGAGCACATGGGCAAGTCCACCACATGTGGAAATATGTTCCTTGTACATAGTTATATTTCCAGCAGTTGGATGGTAAGTTGGAAATATCTTAGCCAATCTCGCAGGAGGTAGGTGCCAGTGATAAACCATTTTATGTAAGTTTTCTTTATACGAGACTGACATAGTTAATTTGTAATTTGTTTGCCAAATGTGTTCCCACTTATCTAATTCAATATTATGACCCACGTTTTTTAGCCCAAATTATCATAGATTCTGTAACTGTTTCTTCTTTTAATTTATAGTCTAAAGGTATTTATATGTTTACTAATTGCTTTCTTTTCCTCTCCTAGCCATATTTTATCTAATTCTTGTGGAGTTATATTGAAGCCAGATTGTTCTCTATCTTTTTTATAATGGGTTTGCATTTGTGCAATGGGCTACCATGCTATCTCCTTTCCTTGAATTTGTATTTGGTTCTTATTTTTAAGCTCTTCAGTATCATATAATAAATCTTTATACTTAACAATATTTTCATAATCCAATACATTTGGATGTGTGACTGCTTCCAATGTAGATAGCCACAGTGGAACCTTTGGATAGTGGCTTTTTTTTTAATCTTTTCCCAAATCTTAAACAAGATGTTTCTTACATGGTGCCTTTGGAAATATGAATGTTGTTTAGATTTTCCATCCCACGTAAAGGCGTGCCAGCCAAGTTGGAGATCGAAGTCCTCTAATACTAATAACCTTCTATTTTCTAATTTAACCCAATCCTTAAGCCAATTACTATAGCGGCATCATAGTATAATTCAAAATCTGGAAGGCCAAATCCTCCTTTTTTCTTAGCGTCCTGTAATAATTTATATTTCACTCTGGGTTTTTTTTTCGTGCCTTTCTTTGTCATTCTTAAAAGCAATTCCACTCTGGGTCATGTGACCAGGAGGAAGGTGGCTTAGAAGCAAGCAAGCATCATCATTCTGAACCACTATCCCAAAGCTTCTCTCATCAGGATACTTGTGGCAATTTTTCTGGATTTTTTTCCTCTTGAGTCTCTAGCTGGATCTGGCCCACTTTCAAACTCAATCTTCCTTGGATCAACTTTTCCCACCAGAGCACATTTGGTCCAATTTTGTTCAATTTTCAGAGAGTTGCCTGCTGATGAGCAGGCGAACTCTCTGAGTCCCTTTATACAGTTTATTTTCAACATTCCATTGGATTGGAAAGAGTGAAATTACAGCACATCTCTTTCTTAGAAGATTGGGTTCAAATATCACATTCCTGTGAGCAGGAGAGATTAATCTATTTGGCTGAGGTAAGTCTAAACTTAGATAAAACAGAGGGTCTTCAGAACTATCAAAGGAGAACTTGTGTGGAGATATATTGCTTGCTCCATATCTTCTTCAAGTTGTCCATCTGTGTCTGATTGAACTATGGCTGTGTTTTATCTTTTGATATGTGTTGCCAACTGGAGCCATACCCCATTGCATGCAGCCAGTTAAGCAGGACTAGACTGACAATCAAGACAGTCGTTTAAAAAATAAAGGACTTTATAAGGCGGAGTTTAGATGCACCATATCAGAAATCATGTGCATAGCAGTGGTGGGATTCAAAATTTTTTACTACCGGTTCTGTGGGCGTGGCTATATAGGCATGGCATGGCTTGGTGGGCATGGCAGAGGAAGGATACTGTAAAATCTCCATTCCCTCCCCACTCCTGGGGAAGGTTACTGCAAAATCCCATTCTCTCCCCACTAACCTGCTTTCCAGCTCCGTTCTCCTGTGCAGGGCAACAAAAGAAGATCCAGCCAATCAGTTGGGACTCGGGAGGCAGAGAATAGATGGGGCGGGGTCAGTCAAGAGGTGGTATTTGCTGGTTCTCCGAACTACTCAAAATTTCCGCTACAGGTTTTCCAAAACTGGTCAGAACCTGCTGAATACCACCTCTGGTACATACCCACACATACCTCCTAGTTTGGTTTAATAGTTAAAGTCCTGGACTAAGAGCAGGGAGACCTGAGTTTTATCCCTTCTTAGGCCCAAGCCAATTGGACAACTGTCAACTCTCTTTCTCGGTCCTAAGAAGAAGGCAAATGCTGTGCCAGGACCTGACTGGGTCAAGACTGCGTCAAAACTGGCCTGTTCCAAGGCTAAGTCAAAGGCAAAATACAAATACACTTTAGGGGTCCTTGGTGCTCTCAGAGCTGGATTGTTTTCTTGCAGACGTTTCATTACCCAAACTAGGTAACATCATCAGTGCAACCAGTACTAGCATTGAGATGTTATCTAGTTTGGGTAATGCAACATCTGCAAGACAACAGCCCAGCTCAGAGAGTACCAAGGACCCCTTCTGTCAACTCTGAGCTACAAATATTCTCCTTTATTAGTGCATATACACCTTGTAACGGGTCCCAACCCCCGCTGTATGGACCAGCAACCAGGCCATGCGAACAAGCAAAGCCCCATCCGCGAGATGCAGGCAGCATGCAAAACCACGCCCCTTCCGATCCATCAAAAAACCTCTCTCCTCAGAACCAGTCCTTGGTGCCCAAAGGTTGCGGGGGTGCTACATTAGTTCTCATTACAATTGGAAACTGCCACCATGCTGTCCAGACAGCATGGACAGCATGGGAATTGGGATAGTTAAGCAGGAATTGGGAGCTGTCCCCTTAAGGGAATGCCTCATAGGAAATGTAGTTAATGCATCATGGGAAATGTAGTTCATGTCATGTGGTCACATCTGTAATCCTGATTGGTCACTGAATTGATCCTTGGTTGGGTTGGGGGAGTTTTCTTTACTCTTACTTGGACCCCAGCCCCGTGCTGGTGTCTCAACCTTTGCTCCAGCGTTATGGGATGAAGATCACTATAATTTTACACAGATGTGACCACATGACATGAACTATGATGATGCATTAACTACATTTACCATGAGGCATTCCCTTAAGGAAATAGCTCCCAATTCCTGTTCAACTATCCCAATTCCAAATTAACCACATACGGTCTGGACAGCACAACCACTTTCACTAAATAATACAGTTAAGCAAGCTATCACATGACCCAGATGGACTTACGATCACACTTCCACCACTGTCATTAAGCAAATTGCTATGGTCGTTAAGTGAGATATCCCATGGCCACGATTTGCAATTTTACTGCTGGCTTCGTCATGAACTCTGCTGGTTAGCAGCCACTTGTAGTGTGGGCAAATGGCAATCATGTGACCATGAGACATTGCAAAGGTCATAAACACCCTCCAATGCCAAACACCCCAAAATTCAATCATGTGACTGTAGGGATGCTGTGATGGTGGTTATTTATAACTGGTGGTTATTTACAACCATTACAGCATCCCTATAGCGCCCGAATCTGAATCATGTGACCATAGGAATGTTGCATTGGGCTTAAGTACAAAGACCAGGAATAAAATTACTTTTTTAACAGTCACTAAACAGGGCAGTTGTTAAGTGAGGACTGCCCATACCGAATGTGTGCCTCAGGATGACGGAAAACAGCCTTGTTGTTGGCATGTGTCTTTGTTTTAAAGGTTGATATTTGTTTAAATATTAATTTCTCTGAAAATCCAATTAAAGGAGGCGGCTGCTTTTTCTATTACTTGCCATTGCAATAAATAATTTTCAAAAAAGTCATCCTCTTCAGAATATTCAGAAAGGAAGCCATTTGCACCTGTATCCAAACAATCAGAGTCATAAGACTGTGAGGGGAAAAGCTCCAATAAATAACTCAGCCAGAGCCTTTGCTGACCTTGATGGATAGGCCTTGAATTAAGTCACAACATTATTCACAAATCATTTCAAGATCAATATTAACCCTGGAAAGGCAGCGGACAGAGGCCACAGAGGTTGGGTGCGGGCGGGGGGCGGGGTGGCATTGCCTTTCCCCTTCTGGGCTATGGCTTCTCTACTTCAAAACAAATTCTCTGAGGTTTTTTTTTTCCCCTCACCCCCCTGTATGCTAAACCTGGAATGTGTGCATGTTTTGGCCACAGCAGGAGAAACATCCATCTCCTGATTCATATTTAACATTTCCCAGGCAAAGTTGAGAGAGAGAGAGAGAGGGAGGGAGGGAGGGGAGGGGAGGGGAGGAGAGGACTGTGGGCAAGATGATTATCTTAATGCCTCCCTCAGAAGGAGAGACTTTGAGAATAAGAGCAGAGTCCTTCCTTCCTTCCTTCCTTCCTTCCTTCCTTCCTTCCTTCCTTCCATTATATGAGGCCCTCCAGAGCATCCACTTGCCTCAACATGTTGCCTCAAAGCAGAAGGATCTAATCTGGGCTTCATGCATGTGACCACCAAATCTCAGAGCTGACCCATCAAAATTGGTACATTGACATCTTGCCATTTATTTTTTCTGCTTGGCTCCTACTTTTCTCACAGGCTGCCTTACTCGTGGATCTCTCCCACATCTCCTTCTCCTGCTGGACTTTTGAGCTCACACCACAGAGCTGCATCTACAACTTTTTTATAACCGTTCCTAATTCTTTCTTTCTTTCTTTCTTTCTTTCTTCTTTCTTTCTTTCTTTCTTTCTTCTTTCTTTCTTTCTTTCTTTCTTTCTTTCTTTCTTTCTTTCTTTCTTTCCTTCCTTCCTTCCTTCCTTTCTTTCTTTCTTTCTTTCTTTCTTTCTTTCTTTTTCTTTCTCTTTTATCTATCTATCATCTGTCATCTATCTATTTTTATTCTGTGTTTATTATATTTATAAGCAATTCAAGCTGGTGAAATATACAAGAGACTCCTTTCTTCTCCCATTTTCTCCACAACAACAACCCTGTGAGGTGTGCTGGGCTGAGAGATTGATTGTCCCAAAGTCACCAGCTGGCTTTCATGCCTAAGGTGAGACTAGAAAGCACCATCTCCTGATTTCTAGCCTAGGCACTAGACCAGGGCTGTTAAACTCCTGGCCCACGGGCTGGATGCATCACGTGCTGGCCACGCCCAGACCCGGTTTAGCAAAGCGGGGGAAAGTTCCGATATGTCACGTGACACAACAGTGACAACATGAGTTTGACATTCCTGCACTAGACCAAACTAACTCTTCTCATTGTGTTACCTTTATTTTCTCATTTGTCTCACCACTTGTGGTTGTTTATGTCTGAGTCTGATTTTTTTTAAAAAAATCTTTCCTCTGCAAGTTACAGGACACTTCCTCACATTGGTGGCTGTGAACTTGCCTCTTATCCAAGTTGAGTCAAGAGGAAAGTATGCTGATGTAGAAAACCCTGGACTAGATCCACCATTGCTCCAAGCTGGATAGTGTTACTGCCAGTTGAATCAAGATAGTTTCCAAGCAGCTATTTGTAGCTTCCTGACACCTCTCAATATCTACCAGCAGTAAAACCAAACACTGATTGCTTCCACTGTCATTCTATCATCAATTTTTTTCTCATGATCGCATGCTTATTGTTTGGTTAATTTTGCCCTACTTTGCCAGTAGAGTAATCTGCATCTAGTACTAAGTTGTTGGTTTTTGGGAAACATATGATTTCCAGCCAGGGGTGGGATTCAAATTTTTTTAACAACCGGTTCTGTGGGCGTGGCTTAGTTGGTGGACATGGCTTGGTGGTCATGTTATTGGCTGGGCGTGGCCAACTCAATATGACTCATATCGAGGCATGCATCTCCTCGTCTGGCCTCTCATGACTGTGGGGATGCTGCAACAATTGTAAATGTGAAAAACAGTCATAAGTCACTTTTTTCAGTGCCATTGTAACTTTGAATGGTCACTCCACACAAGCAAAGTACCAGCAAAGGAGGGGGAAAAAAACTCCAGAGATGTTCCTGAGACAGGAAGTCTAGTCCAGCCAAGAATGTAATAAGGGTTAACAGAGAGGCAGTTTCTGTAAGCAACACCAGAATGTTTCCTTCCTGCCTTCCTTACAGGATTAGGCCAGTAATTTCTTCTAACAACTGGTTTTCTGAACTGCTTAGAATGTTAACAACTAGTTCTAGCGAATAGGTGCAAACTGGTAGAATCCCACCCCCGTTTCCGCCCCTGGAAGAAGAGAAATGCTGAAGTAAGAGATAGGGACTCCCGTATGGGAACCTCCTAAGAGCTTCCCCAACTGTGAATGCTTCAGTGTTTGTCCTAGTTGTTGAGGAACTGGCCAGATGGTTGTGTTCCTCTTCCCCACTTTCCTCCTGCAAGTATGAATGATCATTTTCTCCCAAATGGCATGAGTTTCAAGATCTAGAAAGTTGAGATTCTCTTCTTCAGGCATTCCTCCATCCATCTGGGAGACGAGCACTCTTCTTCTTGTGAACAGGAAGTGAATTGCTGAGTCTTTCTGAACCATGTGGCACTCCATCTTTCCCAGTTGGAAAAAGTCTTCTCACTTATAAAACAGGTATTTTGTAAAATGGTTTCCATCTGACATTACCCCTCCCCACTTCCCACTCCATTTTTAAGCTTATATTGAATACACTGCAGAGGTGGTATTCAGCAGGTTCTGACTAGTTCTGGAGAACCAGTAGCAGAAATTTTGAGTAGTTCGGAGAACCAGCAAATACCATCTCTGTCTGGAGATTTTACAGTATCCTTCCCCTGTCACGCCCACCAAGCCATGCCTACAGAACCGGTAGTAAAAAAATTGAATTCCTCTACTGATACACTGGATTCACTTCAGAATAAATACACCCAGATTGTTTCTCCTTATATTGATGGGAAGGTAACTGATAGGAATGCAGTGGCTAGAAGATCTGCCTCGTGCTTATTGGACACAGGGATTGGAAAAATATTTTGTTTTGATTCATATTCCACCCCCACTCTCTCCCACTTTCCCTCAAACTCACAACATATACATTCTTATAATGTGCCCATACTCAGAATTGCTGCTCATCTTCACTTGCTTCCTTTCCTCATCCGCCAATGGGGGATAAAAAGGATGCTGAGTGAAGTTATCCTTTCTTCTTTTTCAATGGGAATATCAACCTGTTAAACTTGTGATTGGACTTCAATAAGATCAACATTCCCAGGGCCTGAACAACAAAACATTAGAAGAAACTTTAAGGGGCAAAAGGAATGACCTCAAAGAACATGAAAAAGAACTGCTACCAAGGCAATGGTCAGATAAGAGAAACCTCAGTGTAGAGCAGAAGTGTAACCGAGGTAAAAATCTCAGATAAAACCCTCCCCTCACAAAAAATTAAGGGAGAGGTAGAGAAGCACATTCAGACTTGCATGCTTTTGTTATTATAAACTTAACAATGAAAGTAGTGATGGCCTGCATGATTTTGTTTTCCTAGTCTGGTCAACTTTGGAGGGCTGACATAGACAGTTCTAGGGTCTAGCTGCCCCTCTGACAGCCACAGTGAAAATAGCCACGGAAGTGCAGACCCCAGTGATGGGACAGGTGGGGGGTCACTCTAACAGTGGTCCGATTGGAGACTAGCAGAGTGCTGACCTCTGAGGGGGGGTCTTTTCCCATGAGATACATGGGAAGTCTTCCCTTAGCTGGGGATGGAAATTAGAATAGAATAGAATGGAATGGAATGGAATGGAATGGAATGGAATAGAATAGAATAGAATAGAATAGAATAGAATAGACTAGAAATAGAATAGAATAGAATAGAACAGAATACTTTATTGGCCAAGTGTGATTGGACACACAAGGAATTTGTCTTGGTGTAAATACTGTCAGTATACATAAAGAAAAGATACATTCATTAAGAATCAAGAATCATAAGGACACCACTTAATGATAGTCATAGGGTACAATCAACAATCAAATCATACTAGGAAACAGTCAATATAAATCATAAGGATACAAGGGACAAAGTTACAGTCATACAGTCACAAGTGGGAGGGGATGGGTGATAAGGAGTGATGAGAAGATTAGCAGTAATAGTAGTGCAGACTTTGTAATAGTTGAACAGTGTTGAGGGAATTATTTGTTTAGAGAGTGATGGCTTTTGGGGAAAAAATGTTCTTGTGTCTAGTTGTTCTGGTGGCAGTGCTCTATAGCATCGTTTTGAGGGAAGGAGTTGAAACAGTTTATGTCCGGGATGTGGGGGGTGTCTGTAAATATTTTCACAGCCCTCTTTTTGACTGTGCAGTATACAGGTCCTCAATTGAGGCAGATGGGTAGTAATTGTTTTTTCTGCAGTCCTAATTATCCTCTGAAATCTGTGTCTGTCCTGTTGGGTTTCAGAACCAAACGACACAGTTAATAGAGGTGCAGATGATAGACTCTTGATAAAACAATAGCTTATGCTAAAATATTTTAGTCAGATTTTCAGTCTTCTTCAGCAGTGTGTTGGCAGTGAGATGGAAGTTTCATTGTGAGAAAATGTGCTAAGAGGGGCATTTTCACACCCCAGCAACCAGGAGATGTGGATGAGCTCACAATTACTTGTCCCTATTCTCTCTTCCAAATCCTTGAGGTCAGAATTTCTGACAGCAGTTGTTTCTGGGAACTGTTCATGTTAAGCAATCCTGTTAGTTTCTCAGCTGCCGAGGACAGTTGATTCACTGTGTGTCATAAGTCTCTCTGAGACTGGCATGGAGAAATATACGATTTTGATACCTATTTACCATGTTATGAATCTTCTAGTCCTCCGTAGTTATTCAAAAGCAACCTCATCTGAGTTCACTGGAACATATTCCTAGCTAAACTGCTACTAGGTCACAATCCATAAATCCTTTGGTCTAATAATCCTACGATTCCAACGTTATCCCAACAGTTATCCTTGTTCCAATCTGTACCCTTGAGATAAGTAGGTGAGGCTCATCTTTTTGCATGCGATGTGTAAATGTGCAGCAGGGAAGTGAGGAAGGGTCTTTGGCAGCAAGCCTGCCTGGCCTCAGATCCAGTGGTGGGATTCAACCAGTGTAACAACGGTTCGTTGAGGCACGCATGCCCAGTACATATGAAAACAGCTCTAAAACTTACTTTTCTACTGCAGCCCCTGGTGAGTAAAACAGCTGAGGTGCGGCAATCCGCTCTGCCGTGGCCTATCAGCTGGGCTTCAAACAAAGGAAATATAGGACAGACTAGCGCAGGGGTGGGTGGGTGGAGCCAACTGATCCCCCAGAATTACCAGTTCGCCCGAATCTGTCCGTACTGGCTGAATCCCACCCCTGCCCAGATCCCCAGCCCTAGTCACTGAAGAGTTCTTGTCTAATGGCAGTCCCTAAGATTGGCTTTGTTGGAATAAGGCAGTGACCAACTTCATGGAAATTGTGGCAAGCTGTGGGTGCTCCAACAATGGAGGTTTTTAAGAAGAGATTGGACAACCATTTTTCTGAAATATTATAGGGTGTCTTGCTTGAGCAGGGCGGGGTGGGGGTTGGACTAGAACAGGGGTTGCCAACCTTTTGGACCCCAGGGACTCCCAATCTCATGCTTTTAAATCCCAAGGACCACTAATATGAATGTTTTCAAAAAGCTAATATATTTAATATAATTATAATATATAATAATAAATTACTCCGAAAAGCACAAAGCCGAAGACACAAGCCTGAAGGTGATAAATGAGTCTTCATCGAAACGTCGCCTAGATACTTCCAATTCTACGCGGGAGAAAACCCGAATAACCAAAGATCCACATACAAATACCTGCGAAAACCTCAGAAAACATACATACACATACATATACACATACACACACACATACCCACATATACACACACATATGTACACACACACACACACACACACACTTATTTAATTATAACAAAAATGTAAATACTTAATGATAACAAAATAAAACATTCTGGGCTGGAAGCCTCCACCTGCACCTTCCAAAGAGACAGAAGAGCGGAGCTGAGGGGTCTCGGGGCAATTGCCGCTGGGAGAAGCAGAGGCAGAAAGAGGGCTTTGCTCTCCTTGGGGGGGGCAGAGTTCTCAGCCGCCACTCCAGGGGCTTCTCAGCAGGCATCTGCCTGCAGAAGGACTGCCGCTCTTGGTGATTAATTGGGGAGGGGAGGGGGGAGAAAGTGGGAGCTCCTTTCAGATCCCAGGTGGAGGATTGAGAGGCTCAGATCTGCAGCCGAGGAAAAGCTAGAGGGGGGGGCTCTTCCAGGCTCACCTGGAGACAGGCAAGGAAAGGTGTCCCTGGGAGCACTTCGCTCGCTTTAGTGCTGCTGCCAAACCCAGCCACAGCCGGTGATTATTTGGGGGTGGGGGAGGGGAGAGAGAGACAGCATCTCTCCTATTACCAGGGGAGGAAAGGAGGTGAAACAAAGCTCACTCTTTCACTGAGACCTACAAAACGCCAATCTAGGAGTTCTTTGAAATCACCAAATGGTCCCAACTCGCAGTTCTTGCACCTTCTGGCTCTTCGAGGGACCCCGAAGTCAGGTCCTGAGATACACGTGCCAACCAGTTCCCCACAGATGTGGGTAGCGGCAACAAGAGTCCCCTCCCCCAGCACCACTGTTAGCTTTCCCCATTAGTTCTCTACCTTTGAATTGCTCCCGCCTCTCTCTCTTTCCTTACCCCTCCCCTCCCCATGTCCACGTGAAGGCAGGCAAGGGAAAGGGAGATGGAGCCATGCGCAGCTCTCAGCTCCTCCAGCCCTCGCTGCCTCTTTCCAACATTGAAGCCTCGGAGATGCAGGCAAAGCCGCTGCCAGCAGTAGCGGCCTCAGTTGCTTGCTTCTCCTCCACTGCCTCCTCCTCCTCCTCCAGCACCTCCTTCTCTGAGTAGGGTGATTCTGATAACCAAGCATGTTAAGGCAACTCGGGTGCTACTGCTGTGGCGGCTTTGCTTGCATCTCTGAGGCTTTGATGTTGGGAGAGGCAGCGAGGGCTAGAGGAGCTGAGAGCTGCCCATGGCTCCATCTCCCTGTCTTTGTTGGCCTGCACAGGGGTGGGAGGGGAAGGAGTGGGCACAGGGGTGGGAGGGGGGAGGAGTGGGCACAGGGGTGGGAGGGGGAAGGAAAGAGAGGCGGAAGCAATTCTAAGCTAGCGAACTAACAGGAGAGCTAACAGTGGGCGCCAGGGGTGGGGACTGTTGTTCCCACCGCCCGCTGTGCGTGGGAGTGGTGGCATGTGATCTCAGGGACCTGACTCCAGGGTCCTCAAAGAGCTGAGAGGGTGCGAGAACTGCATGGCCCAGATTAATTGTGTTCGGGGGCCATTCTTCTGTGGACCACCCAAAATTTTTCCACGGCCCACCAGTGGGCGGCAGCCCACTGCTTGGCAACCGCTGGATTAGAAGGCCTCCAAGGTCCCTTCCAACTTTGTTATTCTGTTACTGTATTCTTTCCTTCCATTTGACAGAAATGAAAACATGACTCCTGCTGTTGGGGGAAAGCTATTGGGTGTGCTGACCAACATGGCATATGGTCTGGAACACCACAGGAGGTATTTTCATTCAGCTCATTCTTAAAGGAAGTCATTGACAACTGGAGCTCATAAATAATTCCCTAAAGTGTTTTTAGGTGAGGAGTGTTAACACTTAAATTATGGCTGGAATCCAAGTTGAGTAGCTGAATGACATGCTTCCTCGAGATGGAATATGTATTCCCTCTGCTTTTAACTCACCAGCAACTAATCAAATCATCAAGATCTTTGCTCAAGAGCTATGGCCATAATTAATAACTTCCAATCTATGAAAGTAATGAAAATTAAAGTTGGCATCTTGTGGGTAAGGTAACTTCAGGTTGCTTTCCTCTTTCAAAACAGGGAGAGGTTCTGAGCGTTTGAATAGCTGAGAAATATTCTTCCAACAACGTAAAGCTTCTCCTTTTCACTGGGATGGGTCTTCTTGACCTATTTTGTGAACATAGTTGTGGTGGACACTTGTGTGGTGTGTGGTAAGTGGGCATCAGAGAAATGCCTTCTCATAGTAGCAAAAATGACTTCTTCCCAGGGGTGGGATTCTACCAATTCTGTCTGGCTCCACAGAACCGGTAGCTCTGAAGAGCAACAGACACAGAACCAGGTTCTTACCTGTCTTTTATTTCCTGATTTTTTAACCGCAGCTGCTTTGCGCGGCACAGTTGTGGTTGAAAAAGCAGGAAAAAAGGGCTTTTCCAACCACTGCGCACCTGCACGCAGTGCTGCTCAGCTGTCCGGGCAGCTCAGCAAGTTGTAAATTGCACTCGCATGACTCTCGCGACTCGTGCATGCACATGTGACGCAGAGCAACAGAACCGGTAGTTATACCGGTCGGATCCCATCCCTGCTTCTTCCCTTAGTAGGGCTACAAAATATATATATATATTCCAATGTGCTTTTCCTCAAATAGTTCTCTTTTATCATCTGCTTTTCCCTCTGCGGGTCTTTTTAATATTCTAATGTTCACTTGTTAAGAACATGGCAAAATATTTTTTGCAGAAAAGCGGAGAATAAATTTCAGCAAGTAAATGCCATTAGTCACCATGGGCCTGGAAAACCCATGCAGAGCTGCTCTACCTGCCTGTTTGGTTTGGCTAAAAGAGAGATGGAAATAAATTAATATAGCTCTGCAATTGAGGGTTTAAATCAAGGGCATCTTACTTATCTTCCATATTTTATGCCAAGGATCCATCAAAGTTAGACTCAAGAATGGATCACTGGTAGAGGAGATGCTGACAAGTTTTTGTTCTGGGGCTGGTCCTTGTGTCATACAAAGATAATATTCACACCAGTCACAAAGTTTTGTGAAACAATTTAAAATGCATGGATTGGTTTCAGTAGGGAAGTTGAATGTCAAACTTCTCTCTTAGAACTTTGGTGGTGAAGTAGTTAGAACCGGGGTGGGCTTCAAAAATTTCAGCAATGGGTTCTTTGCCTGGTTGCTGAGTGGGCGTGGCCATGGTGGGCGTGGCCTAGTCGGCCTCCTGCACCATGGCAGAGGGGGCGTTTTTCCCCTCCCTGGGCTCTGTAGGCTTTCCTTGGGCCTCTGGGAAGGCAAAAATGTCCTCCCCAGGTTCCGGAGGCTCTCTGGAAGCTGGAAACAGGTCCATTTCTGGCCTTCCCAAACTTCTGAGGCCCATTTTTCGCCCTCCCCGAGCCTCCGTGTGTGCCCTGCGCTTACCTGCATCTAAAATGGGACGCTTGGGGAGTCCTGTGAGAGGTGAGGCGGGGCCAGCCAGGAGTGGGATTTGGGGGTTCTCCAAACTGTGCAGAATCTTAGTTAGTGGTTCTCCCGAACCCCTGTGAACCCCCAGCAGCCCACCCGATTAGAAAGCAGTATTGCAGGCAAATTCTGCCCACATTCTGGTGTTCGATCCTGATAGGCTCAAAGTTGACTCAGCCTTCCATCCTTCTGAGGTCGGCAAAATGAGGAGTCAGATTTTTTTTTTTGGGGGGGGGGGGGGGCAATCTGCTGACATTGTAAACTATCCAGAGACTGCTGTAAAATATTATGGGGTAGTATATTAAGGCTAAGTTCTATTGCTATTGCTGAAACCAGTGGGACTGAAAGTTACTTTACTTTGGCTGGGTTGTGTCCTCACTGTGGTCACTAACAGGAAGCAAGCTATGTTTAGTATGTGTTCAGCAAAGAAAGATCATTTTTAAATACATTAGTATGCAATGTAATGCCTTGTATTTTTATCAGTTCCTTCTTATGAGTCTCACCAGAGAAGTTAACCAGTTGAAAACTTTGAAAATGGAAGGCAAGTGGGACTGTCCAGCCCGCTTAAATAGTAGGGGAAGTTCTAAACTTGAACAAGTTCCTTTCATCCATAGAAATGATCCTCGAGCTTTGCCCATCCCAGGCACTGCCTCCCAAGGAGATAGGAATTTTGACTGTCTTGAAGCATCCAACAGGACTTTGAGGGTTAGTTCCCAGATCCATCCACCCAACACAGGTGATGCAAGACAGGAATTAAAGCAAAAGGGCCTAACAATTTTACATACATACTGTAATAATATTACAAATAGGGCACAGAAGTGAGTGAATCCTGGCTTGGCCAAGTCCTACTAGCAAGGGTGGGCTGCAACTGGTTTAACAACCAGTTGTATGAGTGCACACCTTGAGTGCATGCAGCATTCAAATTGAACCTCTTCAGCTCACCTTTTAGCCTTCCCTGGTACGTAGAACAGCTGAGGCGCAGTAATCCACTTTGCCACATGAATCAGCTGAGCTGCAAAAGAAGGAAATGTGACAGGATACTGTAGGGGTGGGTGGGCGGAGCCAACTGATTGTCATTCGTAAGGGTTTGTTAGAACCAGTCTGAACCTGCAGCAGCCCACCACTGCCTACTAGCAAGCTTGTAGTGGAAATGAAATGTGAACTAAGGATGTCACTATTACATATCCAGTAACTGTAGCCCAGTGGTCCTAAATATGTACCTTTATAGGCTAGGCCCTATCTGATTAGCAAAGAAAGGAAACCAAAGACATTACTTGGAAATGAGATTTTCCCTACACAAACCTTCACGTAGGACTAAGCTGACCTTTCAATGAGCGAGGGTGATGAGATTTTATCATTGTTTAAAAACCTTGATTGTCATTGGAAAACAGACACTTCTATAGGACGAGTTCCCTTCCCTTTGGTAGACAATATTCTCTCTGTCCAGGCCAAGGGAAACAAGCCTCCCTTGTAAAGAAAGGAAGGACTGCCTATTAGCCGCCTTCTTGGCATTGCCCAATGTCAAGTATCTGGGTCACCATGGACAAGTTATGAATGGCTTTAGACAAAGACTGAATCATGTCAAACGTTAATCAGGAGATGCCAGAAGCTGAAGCCAGCTAGCTCTGGCTTCCAGTCACATGCTGACAGCTGCAAAAACAGGTGAAGAGCATATCTGCTTTGCCAGCTAGCAGCTGATGGCCTTGGACAGGAGCCAAGAGATTACTCTGAATGTGTGCTGTCCACCCTCTTCCTGGGCTGGGTGTGCCATTTCTATTCTAAGACCAAGAGAGCTGACAGAGAGCTTTTCTTCTTGTCCCTGTGAGTACCCACACAGATTTCCAGCAATCAGATGAGTCCCAACAGCTGGAAAAGCTAACCTTAAAAAATTGGAAGTTTCCCCCTTTTTCTTGGCTGAGTATTTATCAGAGGGCTGACACCTGTCAGAGACAAATCCATTATTGCTAAATTCTTCCTTGGGGCATCTGACCGGAAGCACTGTGAAATCCACCACGTCTAGGTGTCATTGGGGTAGAACAAGAACTGGGGAACACAACCTGTGCTGTTGATTTTTTGGCCTCCAAATCAGATCGGTTCTCAAGGTCCTGCCCCATTCATCAATGTGGAAGCAGATGGTGTCCATGCTTATGAATTAAGCAGCCTTTTCAGCACAGCCAAATCACTGTCTTCCTGGACTATTAAGCTTGCTATAAAAGGGGTGGCTTTTTGGGGCGGGGGCTGTAAATACTAGCTAGCTTTGTTTTATGCTGAGATAGGTCTGTCTTGAGAGAAAGCATATTGCTACAAAGACAGATAATTAAGTCTGTCCCATTATGCTTTGGCACTGAAAGATAAGAAAACAACACAGGCAAAGCCTTTTTTTTTTTGCCCATTCCTAGTGTTCAAATCTCAAGTTTTTGCTCATTACAGGTGCAATTGATTGGTGCAATACCCTTGTAGTAATTATAAATGTGTAGCGCTAGCTGTCAGAGGACTGAAATTTGGTGTGGGAGGGGGTAAACGAGACAGCCAAAATAAACCGACGTAATTATTTGGTATGTGAACTCACTTGGAATGACAATTTATGAACAGTCAAAAAGGAGCAAGAGTCCAGGCGGAGAGGTGTGAAACTCACGGAGTCACATTATCGTCACGTGATGTACCGTGACTTTTTCCCCCTTCACTAAAATGGGGGTGAGCTTGGCCAGTGCATGATGCATCCGGGCCGCGGACCGCGAGTTTAACATCCCTGGTCTAGGCAAACACTGAAAGGTAGCTTAACTTGAGAAGGGCTCCTGCTTTGTGTGCTCCTGAAAGAATTTTAAGTTCTGCTTGAAGATGAGTCAGATAAACTCAGTGAGAAGAGCTTCAGTGATATCTATTCACCCTGATAAAAAATGTTGTGGCAGAGTTTCTCCCTAACTTCCCTTCAGGCACGAAGTCATCATACTCATTCTGCAAGCTACTCTAAGCCAGTGTGCCTCAATCATGGCAACTGAAAGATGCATGGACTTCCAACTTCCAGAATTCCTCCAACTGGCAAGATTGGCCAGGGAATTCTGAGTGTTGAAATCCACACACCTTCAAAGTGCCAAGTTTGAGAAACACTCTTCTAAGTTATTAGGAGTGAACAAAGGAATCTTCCTTCAAAAAATAGAAGCTGTTTTTGACCACTGCTCCAGGTCCAGGTATAAGTGTTCCCATTGGCTATGCTGACTGGGGATGATGGAGTTAGGGTTCATTCCTTACTTAGTTTTCTGAGCTCTAATCCACCATCTGCCCTGATGCTGATACAAAACAAAGGAGAAAGGTACCCTTATTTGTATAAGGGCAAAACACTAAATGATTTTGTCGAGATGGAATCCCAGCAGTAGGCCAGATGGTTTCTGTGAATTCCATGAAAGTAAAAATAAAATGTCTCCTTGCTTTCCTTTCCTAGGCTGTTTGTATTCCCACTGCACAGCCTGATTTCACTTCATAAAGGGCAGGGGAAGTTTACGGAGCATAGACCTTAGAGTCTACTATATCAAATGGTGAGGTGACCTGAAAGAGAAACATATTCCTCAGGGTGGGGGAAATAGGGGGAAGCAAATCCTCCCCACCCCTCCATACAGAAATATATGGTCTTTTTGCAAGCCTTGGATGTTTTACTCACCCAGGTCTGCTTTGGTGCTAACATGTGTTTCATATGAAGCTATATTAAGATGAATTTTACCCTACAAATAACTAGATACAGCTATGCAGTAGGAGGGAATTCCTCCAAGATGATGTCAAGTCTCTTAAGCAGTCAAATTAAAAATAGCACATAAAACCTGACCAGTCATTTTGGCTCTGAGTCCAACCAACACATTTGGGAAACATTATCAGGTTTATTGGGAGGAAACGTATCACAGTAAATCTGCTTCTGTTTATATATCATTTTATTATTCATTTTTGACATTTCCCTTTTTTCTTTAACCAGTTCTTCCTTTGCCCCCAGCAAATAAACATTACCCTGAGTTGAAATGCAAAACAACAGTGAGATTTTTCCCCTGTGCCACCCCAAAAATCACTTTGAAGCATATATAGTGGGAAAACATTGTTATTTTTTTTCTTTTAACATTTAGAAGTTCTGGACTGCTAAGAAAAACATGATAAATTCTGTGGTAGGTTAAACTGTTGAATAAAAGTAAAATAAATGAAATAAAGCAAAATGGAACAATATGTCAGAAAATTGGATAAAATGAAGTTTTACATGATACTTCGCGTATAGATTGTCAGTAAAGTTTGGGGATGACAATTTATTTACTCTTGTTTTACATCTAGTAACCAGAGTTCTCTGTGCTGTTTACAAAGTCTTTTAAAAGAATAAGATGGTGGAAAGGTGAAAAAGGACATAATTATATCAATAACACAGGAAGTACAATTCCACAAAAGCATATATTCCATTGTAATGCAGACATTTAAAATAAAACGATCAAAGCCTATGTTCCTAGATGACCATTCCTTTATAAACTTTCAAAGGGCTGATTCAATTCCAAAAATTCAAAATGATTTTCAAATCAAATCAGGTCCCTCTGAAGAGATTCAAAGGCAATCCAGAAAGTCAGCGAACATTCTGATGCTTTCCGATTTTACAAAATGTCTATCATTATAGCTTTCTTTCCGTATTTCAAAGTTTGACTGGCATAATAGGCTCTTTGAGTAGCTAGCTAATTAATTTTCTCATCTCCATTATGAATTTATCCATAAGAGCACCTGAGACAATGCTGCTTTGCTGCTTGTGTCTCTGTGTTCTGTTAGGTTTTGTTTAGGCAGGTTCACTTGGAGAAAGTAATGTCTGGATTTTACTTATTTTGATTTTTATATTACCTTTATTACTTTGTAAGCAATTGAAGGCAGCAAACATACCTAACCCTCCTTCCTCCTCCTATTTTCCCCACAACAAACTTGTGAGGAAGGTTGGGTTGAGAGACAGTGACTGGCCTGAAGTCACCCAGTTGGCTTTCACGATGAAGATGGGACTAGAACTCACAGTCGCCTGATTTCTAGACTGGTGCCTTAAGTACTACACCAAATTGGTTCTCAATATTTATGATTTTGCTTTTAAAAAATCTGGTTGGTTTTTTCTACATATCTCCAATTCAATACTCTTTTATCCTTCTTTTTCTCTAACCTTCTGTTTATCAGATCTGTAGTACAGATGCTATTAAGCTCTTTTCATCTGTCTACAATTAGCTTTCAGGACTGAGGTTTCAGAACTACATACCAACTAATCTTGAAACCTAGTAGCTCTGTTTTGGGCTTGCTGTTTTCTTAATCTTCTTCAAGGTTAAGTCTCACTTGTGCGACAAAGAGTTTACCACAGCTTGTCTTATGATGCAAGTGGCATATTTGCTTGAACTGATAAGGCTCTTCTTTTCGCTGATGCTATCAGTGCTTCCAGTGGAATGAGGAACCCTCTAAATCACAAGCCTGATTTTTTTTTTCCCATTGAAAGCTCAATACTCTCCCAAGAAGTGAAATGCAACTCATCTGGGCAACTGGACCATACATCCAGGGGTGGGATTCAAATTTTTTAACAACCAGTTCTGTGGGAGTGGCTTAGCTGGTGGGCATGGCTTGGTGGTCATGTGACTGGCTGGGCATGGCCAACTCAACATCATTCACATTGAGGCACACATCTCCTCCCGTGGCCTCTCATGATTGTGGGGATGCTGCAACAGTCGTAAGTGTGAAAAACAGTCATAAGTAACTTTTTTCAGTGCCATTGTAACTTTGAATGGTCACTCCACACAAGCAAAGTACCAGCAAAGGAGGGGGAAAAAACTCCAGAGATGTTCCTGAGACAGGAAGTCTAGTCCAGCCAAGAATGTAATAAGGGTTAACAGAGAGGCAGTTTCTGTAAGCAACAGAATGTTTCCTTCCTGCCTTCCTTACAGGATTAGGCCAGTAATTTCTTCTAACAACTGGTTTTCTGAACTGCTTAGAATGTTAACAACCGGTTCTAGAGAATAGGTGCAAACTGGTAGAGTCCCACCCCTGCATACATTACTTCCTTCTGGATTAAGCTCTACTGTAGCTTAAGTCTCTCGTGAACTTATCCTGCTCAGGGTCAATTCAGAATATCCATTGCATCACCTGGTTAAATGAAAAGATGAGGTAACCTTTGACATTATCTCCACACTGATGACAGCCAGTTATCTCTTCCACAACTGATTTCATAGAACTAGTTAATTATTCATGTATATGTATTGGCAGGGGATGCATCTGAAATAACTTGTTTCAGAAGGATACAATTCTTGGTAGTATTAAAACTAATTTCAGACTTAATAGTAAGAAACATCAGCTCTGAAAAACATCAGGGTTGTATTTAATAATGAAAGCAGTTTCCGGCCCAGAACTGGAGACAGAACTGATTTGAAATGAATCTAGAACAGGGATGTCAAACTCGTGTTCATCACAGCGTATCATGATTTTCCCTCCGCTAAACCAGGTGTGGGCATGGCCAGCGCATGATGCATCTGGCCTGCGGGCTGAGAGTTTGACAGTTCTGACCTAGAACAATATCATCTAAGGGCTGGAGTCAGTTTGCAACCACTTACTAGAACATCTAATCCAAGGAAGTGGTGTTGGCAACTGGCCTGAAGACTTACGTATTTTTTCTGTTAGTTTTCTTCAAAAGAAGAATTAATAGTCCAATCTGGAGAATGTCTAGAAAGCTGATATAGCACAAGAAAATTTATGCAGCAGACCTTATGCTTCTCCATTCCAGCATTGCCTGCTAAGCATATGCATATGCATTCAATCTGCAGGTTGCAAAATCTGCAAATGGAAGAAAAGATGCTTCTTTGTTGTGTAAGTGCACATATGGGATGGGATTATCATTTTCTGGAGCAAACATAACCTGATCATGATCCCATTGCATCTTTTCAGGCATGGCTATCTAAACTGTCCTTTATCCTTTGTAGCACAAGTGAGTGATTGTGACTGTGATTAGTTTCTTTTACTGTAGCCTGGATATCATACTAAAATGGTTATGTAACAATTTTATATATTTCTTTTGTCTTGTCTTAAATTTAATGCTTCAAAAGCCCCAGCTTTTTCTCTTGCCTGTTCAATCAAGGATGTAGGCACTGCCAAAAATAACATGTAATTTCCATTTGTCTCCTCCTTGATAGGAGAAGAGAACAGATCTTGGAGATATTCTTGGCTTCAGAACCTCTAGAGAAGGGATGCCCAACCTTGGCAACTGTAGGATTTGCGGACTTCAACTGCTGGTTGGGGAATTCTGATAGTGGAAAGTCCACACGCCTTAAAGTTGCCAAGGTTGGACACATCTGCTCTAGACCAGCGGTCACCAACTGGTGGGCTGAGGCCCACTGGCGGGCCTTGAGAAAATTTTGGTGGGCCGCAGAGAAATCTCACCCCCACAAAGCAATTAATCCAGGCTGCGCAGAAAACACAAGGCTGCGCCGCCCACATGGCCCACAGGAACGCTCCCTGCCCACTCACTCCTTACCTAGCAAATTTGCCTACTAAAATTGCTATTTTTCCTTTTTCTGACCATCATCTGTTCTGCTGTGCCGGGAGATTTAGATTAGCTAGGAAGCAGGAAATGGTTGGATTTCTTGCCTTCTAGCTAGTCTTTAGATCTTCGGCTCTACTTTTAAGCACAGCCAAACCTCCCTTAGGACTGAAGGTTTGCTTGCAAGCAAATTCAGTGCAGACTCATGGCAACCAAATTTGAGAGACTGAGCTAGCCGATGGCAGATAGATAGATCACTGAATGATTCTGTGAGCAACTCAATCTGCCTGCTTTGCCTGATTTTGGGTAAAAAATACTCTTTTTTTAATAAAAAATTCAATATTTACATACATGGTGCATTGTGAGTTAATTTTGTGAGTTTGCTTGCTAGGAAATTTTATGAGTTTGCTTGAAAGCAAATTTTATGTGACAGACTGAACTAGCCGATGGCAGATATAGATCTCTGAATGAATCTGTGATTCTGTGAGCAACTCAATTTGCCTGCCTGCTTTGCCTGATTTTGGGTAAAAATTGCTCCTTTTTTATAAAAAATCAATATTTATATAAATATTTATATTTACATACAAGCCATGCCCAGCCAGTCACATGACCAAGCCACACCCATAAATTAGGCCACACCCATAGAACCGGTTAGTGGTCCCTGGGATCTAAAATTATGAGTGTGGTGGTCCCTGAGGTCCAAAAGGTTGGCGTCCCCTCTCTAGACTATGAAGGCAAGCGCGCATACACCCAATCAAAGAGAACATTGCTCTATGAAGGAGGTGCTTGTCATTGCATTGCTCAAGTGTATATACAGACTATATATACAGGGGGTGGGATTCTACCAGTTCGGACTGGTTCTATAGAATCGGTTGTTACGATTCTGCGTAGTTCAGAGAACTGGCAAATCGTGCCCCTGGCTGTCCCCACCCCGCTCTGCCCGCCCTTCCCTGTGCATGTCCTTATTGCACATGCACAACATCACTGATTGCATTCTCCCCCACCCAATCACTCCTTAAGGTAATTTTTTTCCTCCCGACAATCAGCTGTTCCGATAATCAGCTGTGCTGATCCCCCTCGCTGTCTTACTTGCTTCACCCAGGCGGCTTCCCTGAGGCCCAGGAGGCAAAAAAATTGAAGCAGGGTGTGGGTGTGTGCTGCTGCAAAAAAAGCCATGCCCACCCAGTCACATGGCAGTGCCCACCTAGCCACGCCCACAGAACTGGTTGTTAAAAAATTTGAATCCCACCCTGTCTATATATGGTTAGACTTATTCCAGTGTAGCAGCTAATGTTTGCTGTGCACACCCAAAAGCACAACAAATGTTAACCTCATTCACTGGTTATAGAAAACTTCAGTTCACTAGGAAAGGGGGTAAGAAGGAACTATGGAACATTTACTTTGTGTATTCTGGAGTGGTAGATTGTTTTATCTGATGTTTTAACATTTTTACAAGTTTTTTATAACTAGAAAAAATATGTTCAACTATTAGCCTAAGATTTCCTTTAGGGTATCTAAGTAACTCTCAATTCATGTTTCTGCTGGAATATCAGAAAGCCACGCCCCCTCCCTTTTAGACAGAACAAGCAATTAAATAATTCATTGCGTCTGTAAACAATCTTTGTCCATTATATTCATTAATTAATGCCTACTGATAATGCTGGAATTTTCCCTCATCAAAACATTTTATTTTCATATTCTGCTTAAAGCACCAAACCATAAGGTCATGGCAAAAGTTCAACATGCATTTGGTTCATGTGTGAATATACCACATAGTAAAACATCAAGAGGTTAAATATCAACCTTATTTCTGCCCAAATTAGCCTTCATTTGAATTAAGAATTTTAGACAAAACATGATTTAATGTGAGTTACTGTTCAAAGAGTCAAGTCAAGGGCAACCAGATTCAACCTGAGACCCTTTAAGATTTGTTTGAAGGGAAATTTGATACATGATCTATAATGGGGAAACTTCAAAATTACTGCTGCATAATTTGGGGGCAGAATGTGATTAAAATAGAAGAGATGATCACCTCTTTTGGGACAAATGTAGCAAGGATGAGGGGACAGTAAATGAGTCTCCAAAATTTCCAGCAGAAAACCTAAACAGAAGTTAGCCGAACAAGCGAATAAAGAATCCTATTCCAAATTGAAAACACATTATTTCAAAAAGACATTTTTAAAAATAAATGTGCCTTTCCACTTACTTGGAGTAACACTAAAAAAACAATCACCGACTTCACTTTGTGGTATGCTTTGCTGTCTTTAATAAGAGGCTCCTCTGCGATGTCTGGAGAATTGATGTATCTATTCAATTCAGTGAAGGACCTTCTTCACTGTCAGTCTCAGTGCCAATTTCTAACAACTCTTCGCATTCGCAAGGCAAATTTCTATGGAAAACTCCAGTGAAGGATCACTGACTTGCCCTTGTGGGATGGTACCGTTTTGCTGCTTTTGCTAACTGGGATTTTTGGAGTAGAAGAAGAGTTGGCAGGGGTCATTTACTTTCCACATTACTACCTTGCTGCAATCCAGAAACCCTCAGTAGTTTATTTAGAGCTTAAAATCCCAGTGAATAGGCACCCATGTAACAACTATAAAACAAAGAGAATACTACCCAATCAAGTAGAAAACTACAAATGAAACTGAAAATGGCTCATTGGTCTCTTTATATAAAGATACCTTTAACATTAGCTTTAATGAAATGCCAGGTTGGGCACAGCATATGGCAAATTGGCAAGTCTAGGATGTCTGGTGCCAGGAAGGTTGGCATTACAAATGACCAGCTTGACTTCTGGAAAATCCCTCCTCTCCACTGGCAAAGCTCAACTGTATCAGGGCTATGGCTTACTTGCAATAATCTTTGTTAGCGCAAGCAGAATGGCCCAGCCTGACACTATATGAAGAAAAGCACTCCCTTAGAGCAATTCACTCTCTTAAAAACAACGGCCATTATGTTCTACTGTATTATATATGTCTACAATTGGGTCTTTTATTGCTTTCGGCTTTGCCGCAATGGTGAATCACTACAAAATTACTGTCCAAGTTTTTTTTTAATTGCATTCCCCCCCCCCCCCACGTAGATTTGCTGCAATGTCAACTCAAACAGGTCCATGTGTGGTCAAGTTGCAAGAGTAACACAACTGGTTTTCGGTTTGGTTTTGTTTTTATTATACAGAAGGCAAATAATCCTTCTTTGGTTTGTTTTTTTAAAACAGAACTCCATTGTTAAAACATTAATTCCAAGTGCAGTAAAATCTGAATATTCCATTATGAATAATAGTATTGAAGTGCATCACTCTATTGTAGAGAGATCTGTATGGACTGTTGCTTTTCCAATGGCAGGAAGCATTTTACTCTGAAGCTACGATAGGTGTTTCCTCACTTGAGCGGTGAATCTGCTACAAGTGGATCCTGGTTTTGTTTTGTTTTTTTATAGAGGTTACCATCTTCTCTTCTTGATCAAGCCCTGGGGTAACCAGTTCCATGTGAATACAACACAATCATTTAGATGGTGCAATCATGATCCTCCTTTACCCATACATACAATACAAGAAAAATAGAAAAAGAGGGATTGTCCACTTAAAAATGGGACAGTGGCAAGAAACGAAGAACTCGGTCTCTGATACATTATGAAGTAGATCAAGCCATTTTCCCTAAGAAGCAAGGGTCACTTCATGGAGAATCTTGTATTGCAACATTGCTCTTTTCTCAATATTATCTGGACTATGTCTATGTAAAAAAATAACCATCCAGAGGATACATTATCCTAAAACAGAGGTGGCTAAACTCTTGACTCTCTACATGTGGCTGAGAATTAGTCTCAGCACCTTTTACTGCCACAGAATAGAAATAGCTAGTGGGTTTTCATGAGCTGAAATCACCAGCTCTTCTGTTAATATTTCTTTAGAGGCAATTCTGCAGTGACTTGGCAAGATATTTTTTATTGCTATCCAATAAACAGCCAGGACAGCTGTATCCAGTTCATTTCCTAGTTGGTTCTAGTCTGGTTGAAAAAGGGATAAAAGTTCCTTGCACAGCACATATGTGCTATGCATATGTTTGTGTATATGAATAATTATCAGAAAGAAGGACAGTGAGAAGCAATAGTTTGGTTTAATGCAGGAGTTGAAAACCACAAGTCTTAAAGTCGCCAAGCTTGGGCACCTCTATATAATGCATCAGGATATAACTGAATTTATTTTAATCATACTGATTTGGTTTGATTCCTGTATGAATACTTCAATATATTAGCTCGATTGCACAATAGGAAAACATTTCATCAAGCTATGTTCTGTGATAAAATGTGCAATGTTTACTAGAATTTTGAAATCTAATAAAATTATTTTGTGATAAAATTGTCAAATCCAAACACCCACAAAGAGAGAGGGGAGAAAAACTATGTGTTCACTGAGAGACTCACTGCCACAATTGTCTATTTTCTTCCTAGCATTAAGCAGATGGAAAATGGGGTGCATTCAGAGCTAGCTTAGTGATGATGAGATAAAATCTCTGGACATTACTGTGGTCAAGGTAGATGAACCTATTGCAAGATGTAGTTTAACAATACCTGAAGTCAACACTTTTGAGATTCTTCATTCACGAATTGCCTGCCTAGATGTTGGAGAACAGCAAGTTGAGCTGAAAGGCGGAGTTAAATGTGTCATCAGTTTAGAGTCATTGTGTTGCCCCAAGAGATCTAATTCCAATCATCCTCCCACCATGAATTACACTGATTACATGGAATTACTCTAGTTCCAATTTAGCTTTGACCATTAGTTGACTAGATTCTTGTATATGGGTAGAAATAATAAACTCTTCTGTGCTTTGAACTCAACAAATGCTCCTGGGTATTTGCGCCTGACGTTAGCATCACAAAATGGCAGTGGTGAGGATTTCAAATCTACATAATAAACTTATAAATTCAACAAGAGATATAAAAATAGAGAGTTTCCACCTGTCTCTAAACAACTTTGCAACAAGGCTTAGAAGACTGGCACCCCAATAGCACAACCTTATGAGTTCAAATCAACATTGCCAGGACTGCTCTTAAGTCCTGGTTTCTAAATTTTAAGTTTCCAAGAAAGTGATATTTCCCAATTTAGGCCCTTTTATCTCCTAATTTTTTTGAGGGGATCCAAGTTCTATAAACATACAATATTTATTTTAGCTAATCTGCACAAACTTAATCAAAGTTAGACATACATTTAAATTAACTGAGTTGATTTAAGAATACCATCTTCCATATAAGAATACCATATTCCATTATACTGTACAAAGTGAGCATGTTTTCTGAGAAATCTTACAAGTTGAGCATTTCAAAGCTGCAGCTCATCATTTAGAAGAAACATTCAAAAGAGAAACAGACAAAAAATTCCTTGTCTAAGGACTGCAATATGAATTAAAACAAATGCAGCTCCGGAAGATTCTAGCACCCAATTAAAGCTACTAGCTAGTTCAAACTGATTAATATGCAAAAATCAACACAATGCTATGCCAAGTATTTTGAGTTATACATTAACCATATTTATGAACTTAAGGAGATCTGTGAGTACAAGAGCTGCGTTCCCAAATCAATAGTGTTGGGTAACATAAAACCATCTAAGGAAATTGGCAGAAACTGCAGTGTCATTAAAAACTATTGACTGCTGTTTAGATAGCATGACTTGGGGCCCACTGACAGGATAAAATCCACATTTGTTACCAGAAATATTTCTTTCTAGTATTACATAAATGGAATCTGTGAAGGAAACAATCAGAACAACTCCAGCAATATTAGCATAATAACAGATAAGATGTTGCTCAGAAAAGGCAAAAAAAAAATAAATGATTTTACAAGTTGTATTCCTAAGAATAGATATATTAAGAGTTAATCATGCCATGCAGTCACCAAACCAGGTTTGATGAGAGAATCTCTTTCTACCCAGTTCTCTTCCAATGCCACGAATAAAACTAATTTATTTTTTTATATTAAAAATCTTACTATGTGGCTCATAGTAAGTAGAGTGGAGTAGAGCCACTTTACTTTCAGCATTAGAATGCACAACACAATTAACAGAGATAGCTGAATTACAATTTCAAGTTGTATGAATTGTGAAACACCTATAAATACATCTTAAAAATGATGTCAAGAATAAAAGCTTCTTAGAGTCTGTCCCCCACCCCTATTTTCCTAGTGAATTTACTGGATGTTATACAAAGAAAGAATTAAACCTTAAGGAAGGTCTAAATCAAAATGGTACACATATTAATGCCAAGGTGCTGTGTCTGGTTAAAGAATCGGTGTGATAGATCAGTTTCAATCTTCCAAGATAGAAGTATAAAGAAGACAGCAAAAAAGGGCCTTATACAATAAAGCGACTCAGTGTTGCTGTTGGTATGGTCAACAAGCATACATAGACATAGGCAATACTATACACAACAGCATTGTCTCCCATTAGGTTTCTGCACAGTCCTGCATTCTGGTTTGGACTGAATGTACATTTATCTTGAATTACTGAGTCAGAGATGCATAGGCCTTTGTGCTGCGTATATGTCCTTGCACTGCTCCTTCTCTCCTCCAGTTGGAAGTCTGTTTTAAGATTGGGGCTTCTTCTGATACTAGGAAGGAAAATTTCCAGGTATGGACATAAGAAATTATGGCTAATTAATCCACGAAGCACTGCTTATGGTTCACAATGAAAAAAGAGAGATAATACAATGAGAGAATGCAAGGGTGCAAGTCTTACACATATTCTATCTTGGCTTAATAAGCTGAGAGTTCTACATCAAAGCTCGGCTGGCATTGGTTTATATCCATAATTCATAGCTCACTTATCTGCCTAAAGGCACAAGGCAAGCATTACGCATATAAATTTAAAAACTTAACAAAATTATTGTATATACATGTGCAGGCCTTGGTGAAAACCCTGCTGAATTTGTTAGAAAAGGAGTCTACCAGTCTCAGAAAGAACTGGCTAACTGGAACACACTCCTTGCTCCACACAACACACGCACTCGGTGTTGCAAAAGTTAAATGAACGTGGAGGACTGAGGGGGTAAGGTTGCACCAAGATCTTCACAGGCACACCATCAAGAGTTATGACTGTTTAGAGATTATCCCAAAGAGTTATTCTGCATACAGCCACCAAAAAAACAAAACAAACCCACCTCTCCCCAAAACACAACCTTCTTAACATAACAAAAAACAAAGGCACATAGACACTTCATTATTTATATATTCGAATTAAAAGGTACCTCTTAAACTTTTGAATGGTAATACAAGCACATAAACGGGATGTCGTGCATTACGAAGTCGTCATGTTATTGATACAGATCCACACACCACTGCAGCAACGGAAGAAATCATTGGTTATATCATGTAAATTATGCATCTTTACTAACACCACCACAAACTATTAAATTATGTAAACAAACACCTTCTCTAAATAATTTAAAAGTCCATTTTCTCAAAGGGGGGGGGGACATTACTGAAGCATTGCTCGAACTTGCTTCGAAGTGGATTTCATCATTCAGGTGTTTTGTGGTGAACCTAAAGTGACAAAGACAAAAATCAAAAGGCTGGTATTACTTCCATGGGGAAAGGCAATTCTACACATCCCTCCACTGAAGTGCTACTTTGTTCAATAGAGCTGACTCCCAGATTTAATCGTATGGCTTTCAGCCTTAATTATATATATGGTTTCCTTCAAAACCATTTTGCGAATAACTGATAACTGATACCAAACACATCGAAAGACATAGGATTAAAATTGGTCAATAATTGAAACAGCAACTATAAACTTACATAAAAGAAAGTAATAGCATCAGCCATCGTTATACTCACATTATACTATCGCATATGTAAGTTGAGCATGTAATGAGTAACCTTACGAAATTCATGGATTGAAATGTAGTTTATGCTGCTTTTGCTATAACTTATACTACAGATGAGCTTGGGATACTGCTTCTCTAATGCAGGTAATTGTATACTCCAAGCTCATTGACTTTTCCCATTTTTCTCCAGCCTTGTCCTCAGTTCCCTACTTCCATGTTTATCTCAGGAGACCTGTTTCCTTGCAATCTGCAATCTACTGAACTAGTCAACTATAGGCCTCCACAGCTGATGTTTTAAAACTTGGAGATCCTGTGTAATAAGTAACTGTTCATGAGCCACTGTGTAGCTCATGGCTGTCCTTTGAAAGTGGGGGAGAGAGAGACCTGAATGCATCTAGAGTAGGCTTCAGCATCAGCCAATTTACACCTTTCACAGTGTGCAACCTGGTTGAAGTAAGCTACAGCTATATGGGCAACTGCTGACATTATGATCCTTACGATTCTTTCTATGCATGGAAGTAAAAGTCAAATTCAAAGTGGAGATGAAAAGTGGCCTCACTGAATCCTGTCTAGTTCTTCTTCTCCTTTTCCTTCTCCTTCTTCCTCCTCCTCCTTTCCCCTCCCCATAAAAAAGAAAAGCAGCTCTTTTCTAGCAGCTTCCCCAAGTGAAGAAAATAATCTAGTGGCTGAACTCATTCCTTTGTGGGCTAAATTTTTGCAATAGTACATTGAGGGGAAGGGGAAAATCATGCATTACGGGTATAAAAATAATATATTTTTGGTCCAAGAGGTACCTGAGAGCATTCAAAAGCCCTTCAACTGTGTCTGGTGGCTGTTCTCTTAAAACCTTTATGCAACCCTTCATCTGTGAAAAAAGAAATGTGCAAGAAAAAAAGCCTGAATTTGGGTGCATGCAAAATACCCAAAGGTAAGGAATGAAAACAATGAATTCTGTCGAATGGTGTATTTCCCTTGAGTTTTCCCCCACGAAAAGAACACCTCCTCTGCCAGACTCATGGGACAGCAATAGACAGGAAATGATTTGCTCTGCCCATCATACCCAGACTTGATTTGCTGCCTTCAAATCAAGTCTTTGTAAAATAGGACTCTCAGCAAATTATGCTTCAATTATGCCAAGCATCTGAGTCATTTTCCAACAAGATGGTAACAATTTTTATAAGTACAATTACATGATCTCTCTGAATCCATGCCTCAAAGTCTTCACGTAGTTTTGAATGCTGTTTCGAGCCACCAGTATTAGGCAGAGCTGAAACTCCATAATTGATTTCAACCATACTTTTATCTAGGGAGCACTGCTGCCATTATCTTCCAGACCTCTTATCTTCAGCTTCTGCAATAGAGGGCTTACGTAGCACTTTATCTCTCAATATTGCTTTGAAAAGTTAGAATGGTGTGGGGACAGAGGCATGCGTGCACATTTGAAATGTTAGCAATATAGAAAGAAAAGTGTGACAAAGGGAACGTCGCACTGGGAAATGCTCCTCATTTTCCCCTTGTCCCCATGTCTCCTTTTCATCTTTTTCAAAATGCTGACGGTAAACTCTGAACCTACAGCCTTGGGCTCCAATAGTGGATAGCTCCTCTTATCAGCTGGCCTGGGGGATCTTCCACCATGAGGAGAGAAAAAGCAGAAGCTGCTGAGATAGCTAGTGACAAACTATATCTTTATTAGCTGCTGAAATTACTGAAAGAACTAAGAACTTCCTCCCGCTTCCAACAACATACAGAGGCAAAATGCTCTTCAAGGAAAAGCAGTGGAACTATATTTTCTGAAGGTATCAACTCCGTCTCCAATTCACCTTATAAGCAGCATAAAACATTTAACTAAGGCAGCTCATTTCCCTCTTTATCCCCATTTCTCTCTGAGGTGCATCATTTTAAGTTGTAAATCTGGGGGGTGGGTTTGGTCATAAATTTTTGATTTTTAATATAATCGTTCCATCTTCAGTTGAACAGTGTGTTGTCTGATTTAAATTGTAAATCCTTGAACAGAGATTGCCACTGAAGGGCCCTGCGCTAGCTCAGTGATCCTTTTAAACCCAAGGCATTTAAACATGTTTCTGGTATATAGCTTGGCTTGGCTGGGTTTTACAGCTGCTTTAAATTTTATTATTTGCTTTTATTGTAATTTTACTATTGCACAGAGTTTTGTACTCAGTGATTAATTATCTAAAATGCTAACATTTGGATAAGATGCAGGTTGTCTTCAGGAAATTATTGGAAATTATTTTCCCATGATATGGAATACCAGTGAGGTCCCAATTTTCTACTCTTTCTTTGCATGTCAATGCAACATTTCATTGCGTTTTATTCAGTACTGTAAACTACTTTGAAATTTTTTCAACCCTATATGTCAGTGTAAGAGATTTAATCAAGTATTTTAAAGAGCAAAATAAAGATTTTTCTCTTTGCCAGACAAATATGTATGTTTTAACCCAACGTAATCGTCTTTTTTCACAAGACCTGTGAATTTTTGGCTAGGAATGAAGAAAACCTTGCCGATCATTATTCTTACGTCTATTTTTGAAGCCTTTGAGAAAGCTCCCACTGGATAACGTGGTCGTAGAGAATAATTACGCCAACCATTACTCTCATGCAGAACATGAGGGTTTCTTCCGTGGTGAATCTACTTCTATATCTCTGAAACATAAGATTTTTTTTAAATGGTATAATGTCAGTATTTTTAAATAAATATTATTTCAATTCATTTTCATCCTTCAAAATTAAAAATGCTTTACTTCAATCATTGTAGAAAAAGAATTATTCAAGGGAAAATAACCAGAATAACAATATCACTGACTGCAAAGGTTAGCAACAGTAGTCAGTGCCAAAATAGACAGGCTTTGGTAACATACAAAAGATGTGAGGGAGAAGAGCAAAGAAGACAGAGGATGAACACAAAGGTTTTGTTTCCTTTGCAATGAACATTTATTTCACATTGTTGATCCCCATTCTACTGCTAAAGAGAAGTGGGAGTGTTTTGGTTCAGTCATAAAATGACTCTAAGACACAAATAAAAATACAAGTGTGTTGATACTCTACAGATGCACACATAGGCACAAACACAAATGTCACTGCCCTTGATTTGGCTAAAGTTATCTCACACAACATTGTCTTTTAGATCAGGGGTCTCCAACCTGGCAACTTCAAGCTTGGAGGACTTCAACTCCCAGAATTTCCCAGCCAGCTTTGCAATTCTGGGAATTGAAGTCCTCCAGGTTTAAAGTTGCCAAGGTTGGAGACCCCTGTTTTAGAGCATTGTGCTGTATCCTGAAATCGTGATACATTTAAAACAGAGAGCTGTGGAGGAGGATAGTCTCTCGTTGTCACTTTGGTGTTGCAGAATCATTATAATATAACATTAATATGCTTTGATAAGTTGGGAAGTTCTTCCAGCAGTGGGAAAGTAACACCTTCACAGAAAACTGATACCTTCAGCTGGTGGGAGGATGCAGAGGAACATAATGAACTAGATTTGTTGTTTGAAGTGAAGTAGGAAGAGATAACTAATGGGCCATTTGTTACAACATTTTGGGGGAAGAAACTATTCTTTCTTGGCATCCGATGCAGACTAAAAGGTATGTTACTGGCTTCCAAGATGGTTTACTTATATCTTTTAACATTACACAATCTTTTAAAGTTATTTTAGGTATTCAGAACTTTCTTATTAGATTAAATTAAATTAAAACCTGGCACAGGAAATTCATAATTCAGGAAAATGAAAGGAATATGTAACAATATGTAATTTTAAACTTGAATTCTTTAGGCTGCAAAATTATTCTTTTATCATGACTTTGAGAAAGCTATGCATCAGCAATTTTAAAATTACTGGATCGATAAAAATGTGTGAAAAAATATTTTAACACTACTATGTTTAAAAATATTTTGGCTTTAAACACTATTCTATTATGGTACTAAAACCTATTTGAAAAGAAGATGCAAAGGAAGGATGAATAAGTAGGTTGCTAGATGATGAAGAAAAGTAACTGCTGGCATTTTCTATACATAGTCATTTCAGCATGGATGATGGGAGCAAGGTTCACTGAGCTTTCCTGATAGAATGACCAATCTTCAAACATCAAAGCCTGTAAAAATACACAATTGGCTAAAAGGATAAGTCATGTGGAAAGTGACCTGTTTTAAAGAACTTTAACCTTTTCATCCTGCCATATCATTTTCCACTCTCCCCAACTACACATTGAAGTTTTTTAAAAATAAGAATAACAAGCCAGTATAATTCACTTAAGGATTAATTTATAACATAGAATTGCCTGTTTCAATATTGAACATATTTTTAAAACACCTTAGTTGTTCCTTTAAGAAAGAATATACTCAGAAAAGTGACTTATAAAAATACAAAATAAAAACATGTCTATTACAACCAGCACCAGTAGCAATCTCTTTGGAAATCATTTGATTGGAAGCAAACAGAAGAAAACATTCCACTTAATGGACTTCCCATATATACCTGTGTGAACAGAATGCAAGTTTCCACAACCCCTTTAATCTATATTCAGCAGGACTTCCTTTATGTTATGGTAGCTTTAGCAGCAGACAGTTCTTATCTGACCTTGTTGGGACCTAGAAACTAACAGGGGGGAGGCCTACTTACTACTTGTATGGGAGACTGCCAGGACTACCTCAGAGGAAGGCAAAAGCAAACCACTTCTAGAAGATGGCCAGGAAAACTACATTGTTGTGTTCATGAAATCACCAAAAAAATGAACTCATTTTGCAGGAGGATTGATTTCACCAACTTAAAGTAAAAAGTATATAGATAAGGGATGATAGGGTCAATGGACTAGGAATTCCCCAGAGAAGAACAAAAGAAACCTTGGCATAACTTGTACTTTAACTCCAGAAGAGATCAAACTAGAACTAGACATTAGAAATGTTCAAGTTACTGCCAAACATGTCTGACATATACAGATTATCTCTAGATACAGCCAATGAAGTCATATATTTTCTGTTTAGTTCTGCATTGAGGATTTCAAACACCGGCCATGTCTGCAAGAGGCAGCCTTATGAATAAACTGCATCTAAGTGACACAGCAAAAGGTGCTGGGGCAGTAATGAATGATCAGCATATTAGCCTACATTTTTACTTCAATGGCTCCTTCTGAATCTTCTGACAGAAAACCATGGACAGCTCCTACTGTGATGTTTTTAATGCAGAAAGGAGTAGGCAACCTGTGGCATCAGGGCTGCATGCATCCTCAAACTCCTTTTCTAAAGCCATCAGAGCCTCCTATATCACAACTGCTAAAGATCATCAGGTCCTTTCCTTTTCAGGCAGGAAATATTCATGCAAACCCTCCAGAAAATCACACATGTGCGTGATTCAGTCCTACGTACTTTGCCAAGCTGCTCAAACCACATTGACTTTTAGCCCCACAAAAATAATCACACCAGCCCCAACATCTCAAAAGTTTCTCACTCCTAGATATAGTGTGCTTGAACAAGGGCCTTTGTCTTATTTCATTGTGGTTCAGATGGCAGAATACATCACCTACAGCTAGTGTGTATTAGGGCTGTGGAATGATTCATATTTGACAGAAAAAAGATGATGGATGATAAGATGGACAGACAAAAGATGATTGATGAAAAGACAGAGCACCTGCTGGCAACTCATTAACAAGCTTATGCATTTTGCCAGCCACAGTACAGACTCAATAAAAGTTTTTACAAGTAGTCCTTGACTTATAACTGGTTGTTTAGGGACCAACTGAAAGTACTTATGACCCAATTCCAAAGTTTCCATGGTTTTGTGACCAGGTTTTGGGCACTCTGCAACCAACTCACATTTAAGGCCATTTTACAGCATCCCCTGTGGTGACTGGTCATGTGGCTACAATTTAGGATATTTTTGCTGATAACCAGTTTACTTTACTTCTGGTTTTTATGAAATGCCCCATAGCAAACAATGGATGACCTCAGATTCACTTAGCAACCATGGTGATTCTTTTAATGACTGCCACAAAAATGTCACAAAATTGGGTTTGTCACACATCTATGGAAATTCTCAGTCATCCAGGAAATGGTTGTTTCAAAGGTGCTTTCTTTCAAGAGGCAACTGGACTTTCTGGTTTTTCTTCGTGGGGAATGGAAGGATTTATACTCCTTGGAGACAGCTGGTCATTTGTATTCTTTTAGAGAGCTGTTGAGGCCACCTGGAGGTTTATCTGTGTAATCAGTGTGGCCACTATTCCATTCCCCACCATCCAGTCAGAACTGAAGAAGCTTCTTGGATGAGAAGTGAAACATCTTCAAAGAACAACCAGAAAGTCCAGTTGCCTCTTGAAAAAGCACCTTTAGGTTTATCACATGATGACCTGCTTTACATACCCTCATGATTTACAACCATAATAGGCAAGCTCCATTATGGTCATAAGTCAAGGACTACCTGCATCTGATTTAAGGTAGTGTCAAAAGGTGTTCCATCTGCTTCCAGTCACCTTTCCCTTTCAGATCTGGATTGTCGTGCAGCTTTCCTCCGTGCCTTGCTTAATTGCTGATGATGACGACAGAAGAGTCAGTGGAAGCTACTGGAACACTACCCACTAGCAAGCTGCTCATACACTGCTAAGCCAGAATCTTGGCAAAAGATAACTTGATTTTCTTTTTAAAAAATCATTTCCTTATTATACAGCAACATTGATACATGTCATTTGCTCATAACTTACGGTGTTTCCAGCATGACTTTACATACACTGGCCATCGTGCTTAGACAATCTGTTGTATTCTCAATTGGCAACGTTTTATTCTACAAAAGTTAAAACAAGCCAACAAAAGAGGTCAGTTAGGATCAGTCTAGACTTCTGATCTGATTTTAAGCTTTCTGAAAGAATTAAAACTTTTGCTCACTTCTACAACAAAATGGGTGGTAGCATTACTCAGCGTTTTCAGAACTGGTGTAGCTTCTGCGTAGAACAGTGACATTCTGTTAGCCATCTCATTGTTCACTTCACTTTCAATGTCAAGCTGTTTAAAACATGAGAGAAGATTAATGTTATTTGTTTTTTTAGAAAAGCGATTTTCTCCTATTGCTATATATAAATATATAAGAAGTTCCAACTCATATTCAAAGCATAACATGTTCTAAGCCTTGTAACCAAGATTGCAAAATTATGCAATTTTTGTGTTCTAAGGAAACCTGGAATTTTGTTTTTTTTAAACACTATTCCTCTTTTATGGAAACAGCTTTTTGAAGTAGATTTTCAAACATATTGTATAGTACTAGGAAAGTTGTTGTGTTTAAAGAAAAACTTAAAATACCACTACTATTTTTCATCATTATGAACAGATATGGTATCTGTTAATACTTTTTAATACGATTTTTCTTACCATTAACATATGCCTTGTCCCTGCTAATCATATTACCTAGTTTAGCAATCAGACGAAAACACTCATCCCCACTGCATCAATACACAGAGGGATTCTGGATGTGTTTTGATCCTTGTCAACAAAGGAGTTGTAGCACAATAGAAGTCTAAAGGCAGAATCTCAAAATTTAAAAAATGACTGACACCATGCAAAGAAAACATTTCATGATTTTCAAAAAAAATACGATATATTTATAAAGTTATAAGCATGTCATTCAAAAACATTTCCTGCATCTACAGCAGTGATTTTTTTTTTCAGGTGTCCCCTGCTACAACACTTTTAAGCAAAAAAGGCAAAAACAAAACTCTTCAATTTAACCCACATAAATGTAAATGAAATCTGTCTTCAGCATAACTACAAAAATTACACTGGAATGAATGTGGCAGGGAGGAAAGGTAATAGAGTCTGGATGGTTTAGCTAATATTCACAGAATAGGCCTGGTTGATTCTCTAACTTAGTATGAGGTAGTTTTCTATTGTTTCTCCTAAATGTCTCATAAATGAAATCCCCAATTCTGAAATGAAATATTTTACTCACATGCATGTTGTTTATTCTGTTGCGACTTAATGTCCTTCTATAATAGCTAAAGTCATTCTGAATTGCTGGGTTTCTCATCTGAAAGAACAAAAGGAAGATCAACTTCTGTGTTCTTACTGAGAACCAACATCTACATTGCCTGAGTATTGCTTTCTCCTTACTAACCTTAAGTTCATCAAAACGGAGAGTAAAATGCAAGATCTCTGCAAACTGCTTTGCTAGGGCTTGCTCTCGCTCTAAGTGTTGAGTTGGTGTGTAGGGTGGACAAGTCAAGGATTCTAATAAGCTCTGCAAAGCTTTTTCTGGAAAAAAAATCCAAATTATTCAGTTTTGTTTCATTTTTTTTAAAAAGGAATCTTCCTACTGCTTTAGAAAAGCGATCACTTAAACATTCTGAAAATGTTCGGTTGCATAATTGAAGACTACTTGGAGGAAAACAGCAACATACTTTAAATGTGAAATAATTTGCAATTTACAGAATCAAGTGACAAAACTGTTTGAGGAAAGAATAAGCTTTAATCTTTATTTTTCACTATTCATCATTTACTGTTCCCTAAGTAGTAGCACAGTGCAAGATTTCAACACAACTCTTAAGAGAGATCAAATCTGGAAGCCAATGCTTGTTGTGGACTCAACCAGTATCAGGGACTGGGAGAGGGGAAGGGAAGTGGGGTGGGAAAGTCCTTTGGTAGAATTACATGGGACTGCAATTCAAACAGGTGGAAAAAGTATATATTAGCATTCTTCTTGTCTGACTTTGATACAGGAAGCCTTCGACTTAATAACCGCAATTGGAACTGGAATTTTTGTCGTAAGTCAGCACAGTCATAATGCAAGTCACCACATGACCAGACTCATTTTTATGAACTGCAGTTATTAAACGAATCACCATGGCTGTTAAATGAATAATGTGGTCATTAAGCGAATCCAGCTTCCACAACTGAATTCTTTGTCAAAACCTGGCTGTTGCAAATTGCAATCATGTGACTGCAAAATGTTGCAATTAGTCACAAATGTGAGCTGGATGCCATACGCCCAAATTGCAATCACATGACCACAGGGATAGGGCACAGTCATACGTGCAACAGGGCAGATCATAAATCACTTTTTCCAAGGCTGATGTAACTTTGAATCATTGTTAAATGAATGGCTGTTAAGTCCATGACTGCTTACAGAATTGATAACTATGGCCAGTCCGCAACTAATTAATCTGATGGAGTAGAATTTAGAAAGTTAATGCTATACTATTTATTAATATTCAAATACCACAAATTTACCTCTTAGTTTTTGTTGCAGCAAATCAACATGGCTCTTCTTTTGCATGCTTTATCTTTCTGGACTTTTTAATAGGTATGAGTAATTGGCAGCCAGCAATTGAGAAGCTTTTTTTTTAAAAAAAAAACTCTTTAAAGCTTTCACAGCCCTTAGAAGTTCTACTTCTAAAGTCTGGTAACAAACTGACAAGTAATAAATTTATGCCAGTTTTTGACAGCAAACAAAACCAAGCAAATTGTAAATCCTGGGGAAAGTGCTGAATTTTCCCTTTTCTAAAACCCAATAAGAACCACATTTCAAACTTGATAAATTCAGATCACCTTGTGTGATATCATTCTACCCTTACAATTCTAGTAGTTAAAAAAAAATAACAAGCAGCTTAGCTTTTGTCAGCCTCCAAGTTATGTATCGCTGCTCAAATTACATTATTCTAAGAATTCATGCACATGATATTCAGAGGTGCCTATATCCAAGGGGAAAAAATGTAACAAGACAGTAGAAAATGTCCAATAATATTCACAAAAGTTCATGAGCTAGCCAGGTCTTGAGAGCACAAAAGACAGTAACTCACCTAGTCTGAGAGAAAATTCATAGAACCGCTTTAATCTCACAACCAGAGGGCATACTGAATTCCATGCTCTTTCCTGCAGCTGAATATCATTTGGGTTTTGTATTGCCTGGAAAACAGTAATAACTTGAAAACAATTTCATTTATTTAATATCACAATGCCCATCCGGTCCTTCCCATGCACATAAATGAATGGACAGTCAGAATGAAAGCTAATTCTAATACAGTATGGTATTTGTCTTTCTCTCAAAGAATTTGGGTGCCCCCCCTCTTTTTTTAAAAAAAATCCCAGCAGCTTTTGATAAGAAATCTCTTCCAACTTTTGGCAAGAGCAGTTTGCTCCTATTTTAGGAATTAATTGGATGGATGAGAAGAAATCTGTTGGGATGGGGAGAGAGTGGGGGGTATCCTTCAACAGAATATGTATATTTGCATACGTACATATGTACAAATTTATTAGGGTGTATTTTACTGAAAGATCTTAATTATTCTGGCAGATTTCTTACTTTTTAAAATATCTTTTCTCATCCAAGAAACACAGATCAATTGCTGGCCTGGCAAGTATGCTAGAAACTTTTCGGCCACTATTCACTGCTCGGGTCCCATTATTATTGAGATTAATAACAAATATTAACCTTAGGAACAAAATCTTATCTGATGCAAATGTATACCTCTGTACATACCACAGGCTGAACTACTAGTTTTTAATTAAAAATAGCAAAGTGTAACACTCAAAGTTTAGATTATCATTTTGATAATTTCACACAATAATTGGCTTTTGCAATAGGGTTTTTTTTTTTAACTTCCCAAAAGGAGATCTCTGTAAATGGCTCTTAAAATGTGAATAACTCTTAGTTTTGAATGTTCAGTTTTGCATATTATAATTTCAAGAAATTCTGGCTGTTTTGTTTCAATACAATTATTATACATATACATATACACATACATACATACATACATACATATATATATATATAAATCACACTTGTGTTTAATTTCCTTCTGAAGAATATATTGTTTTCCTATAATATAATTGAACGCACATCTCTAATTTCTTGTCCAGCTCCTTTGTAAGACTGCAGGTCTGAAAGCATACTTTCTGAGTCCTGTAAAACAGCATTGACTTGGTTCCATATTTCCCTTTCTCCATCAGTAGGCTGAGCATCTAGATAAAAGATAAAAAGCAAGTATTGCAAAAAAAGCAGTTGACTGTTATCGGGACAATCACACAAAGTATAATTACTGTAAAATAAAATTCATTGGTTATTTGATCCATATTTTACTACTTTCATATAGTTCTCATGACACTTTATCTATTTTCAGATTCATTTTATTAAATCATAACTAAGATTAAAATTAGGGTTTCTTGCCACTCATACATACAAATAGGAAGAACTATTTGCAATTTTTAAAATTGTAATTGATTAACCAAACTTGACATCAAAGATACCCCTGGACTAAATTCAGCCTAGGTAAAGAAGATGAACTTTTAATTTTTTTAATGCAGCTTTATATGCATCTCCAGGAATGTGACAGATATTTAATAAGTAAGAGTTCTCCCTGTTTCCAGTCTAAATAATAGTCCAGTGTTGTGTCTTGCCCATTACTTTTCATTTCTACTTCAGTAGCAAAATTGTTGCCCTATACCATCAGATTTGGAAGAAAATTATTAAATTAAGAATACCTGTTAGAATAATCACTTAAAAAAATAAGAATTAAAAATTAGTGAATCCTTTTCGGCTCCAAAAGTCCACCCACAAGTGACATTTTCAAGAGATTGGCAATACCTAGAAGCCTCCTTGTCTCCCTCAATATTTAATTTAAACCAGGCATTTGCTTGATATGTGACATGCTGTATATCCTTTCTTTTCTTTTCTGAAAATACTGTATGAATGACTGTAGTGCTGGGAACATATCTTGATCAAGAATCCAGGTGCTAACCCCAGTACACTATGAATAAAAAACATTTCACTAGGCACAAATCTTTATAATGAGCCTGTTGGGTTATTTGTTCATGCTATACTGAGACTAAATGAATGAAGGTTTTATCTTGGTCTTAGACCAAAGTACTACTAAAATGCAATTGCTATAAAGCACAGATTAATTGATAATAAGATGATAACCAACTGAAAGAGAGAAAGAAAGTCACCTCAATGAGCAGAACTGGGGAGGGAGCAGCTCTAATCCCTAGATTCAGAGAGAAATATGACTCTGTCCACCTTTCTTGTGGTGAATGACGGTAGCAGAAGAAAGCTTTCTCTATCCATAGAATGTTCTAAATCAGGGGTCTCCAACCTTGGCAACTTTAAGACTTGTGGACTTCAACTCCCAGAATTCTTCAGCCAGCAAAGCAAAACTGCCTGAGGAGTTCTGGGAGCAGAAGTCCACAAGTCTTAAAGTTGCCAAGGTTGGAGACCCCTTAAATCATGGGATGGAAGGAGAACTTGTCTGGATAAAGACTCCACAGTGCACACTGAGGTTCTCCAGAAGTCCATCCCTCATAACTATGCTCCCTGAAGGATTAGTTCATCATTAGCTACATAAAATTGGATATGTGGGTCACTATTTTTAAAAACTAAATATAATCACCAGATGAAGGTGTAGATAAGCACATAATCAATTCATCCAGACCAGGAAAGCCAATCCACTATTAAAAAAAAATCCTGACCTCTGCATAGATCATCTGGAAAGAAAAACTCTCCTCCCATCCTTCATCTTCTCTAACAGAAGAGACCACACTGTCTGCATGTGCCTGTTGACTGAGCCTAATAACTACTTTTCTGTTCACTCAATGTTGCCTTATCCAGCAATAACATGTATTATAACAAGTCTTAGAAATCAACTCTGATAATTGGAAGCATTTCCAAAGAATCAATTTCCTCCTGCTTCGTGAGCGTTAAATTAAAGTGCAGTTGTGAAATCTAACACTACACATCTTATGAGAGAAATGCGTGCTGCAAATGTGCAAAATGCACTGGGCAAGTTATTAATTAGGTAGGAACAGTATCTAAAAAGCTTTACTTTTAACAATGTGGCAGTTAAATACTTTCAAGGTGCAAAGGAAAAAAAACTTTATGAGGAAAAAAAAAAAGAAGCCAAATCTTGTACTTCTTGATCACCCACAGTTCCTTTGGGTAGATGAATGATTATATGTGTTGTAAATAAATCTGGAGAATCTAACCTGAATTAAGATTTTGCATTTATCACTTTAACATCTTACACTCATTCCGATATGACAAGTCAAGTGAGGCACTGGGGATAATGGCTAGATAACGGGTGTAACACCTTTCCATTGTCTCTGGAAAGGTTTGATTCAGCCGTTCAACTACTTGTTCTATCCAACTAATAGGTTCTCCTGCTTTGAGCAGGGGGCTGGACTAGAAGACCTCCGAGGTCCCTTCCAGTTCAGTTGAGTTCTACTCTCTATTCTATTCTATTCATTGTATTTTTATTAGCAATCCTCTTCTATCCATGAAACCTGATAAGTCTTTAATATAAGCTCAATATATATTGATGCAAAATTCAAATCCTTTTCATTGTAAAATTCACATGCCTCATATCTGAAATATCATGGATATATATTCAGTATTTTTCATATAGTTTTTTATGGTCTGGGGAATTCTGATGTAGGGAAGGCACTTTTGTAACTAATCAATTCAAAGTGATATGTATCTCTTAATATTATATTACAATGGTATAATATTATACTATTTGGAGAACTGTACTATATTCTTGCATATTGAGTTGTGCTATTTTGGATGTCAACTTCTGTCATAAAACATATACACATAGTCCTCAACTTACATCAGTTGGTTTAGTGACTGTTCAAGTTACAACGATACTGGAAAAAGTGACCTATGACCGTTTTTCAGACTTTGCAGCGTCCCCATGATCAAAATTCAGAAGCTTGGCAACTGGCTCGAACTTATGACAGTTGCAGTGTCCCGGGGTCATGGGATCCCCTTTGGCGTCCTTCTGACAAGCAAAGTCAACGGGGAAGCCAGATTTAACAACTGCAGTGATTCACTTAACAACTGTGGCAAGAAAGGTTGCAATATGGATCGAAAATCCACTTAACGAATGTTTCATTTGACAACAGAGATCTGAGGCTAAATTGTGGTCGTAAGTCAAGCACTACCTGTATACAGCTCTTTTTCTTCCTAATTTCATAGTGAAGGCTCTGTAAAAGTTTCCCTGTCCAGTCATGTCTGACTTTAGGGCGCAGTTGCTCATTTCCATTTCTTGGCTAAGGGAGCCAGCATTGTCCAAAGATATTTTCCTTGGCCATGTGGCCGAGATGTTATAGGTGTATGGAACACTGTTACGTTCCCACAGAAGAGAGAAGCATTGGCATGCTTTCGAACTGCTAGGTGGGTAGGAACTGGAGCAAGGAATGGGAGCTTACCCCATTGCACGGTGCCTGGGTCTCAAACCCGGATTTTCAGCTCTCCAGCTGACAGACTCAGCATCTTTAACTGCTGAGTCATAGGGTCCAGATAAACACACAATGCACTGTTTTGTAATTTGTTAACTTCAAATGGAAAGAGTAACATACAATAGTTCCTGTCTGGCATTTCAGTTGTAATATCACATTTGAAATGTTTTATAGCAGAAGAAGGTACAATGTGACGCCAGTCATACATTGGTAGATAGCTTCTGTCTTTTCCTGATTGCTCGGCTGATGGAATTAGAAATCCAACGTCATCTGACAGTCACAATTTCTCATTTCTGAGCTGCACTAGTATATAAACATTGTAGGCAAAGTGTCATGGTTTAGGGAAGGGCTGTCAAACATGCAGCCCATGGGGCAGATGTGACATGCGCTGGCCATGCCCATCCCAGTTTAGCAAAGGGGAAAAAAGTCACAATACGTCACATGATGATGCAAGTTTGACACCCCTGCTTTAGGGAAATGTATCAGTGTAATCTCTTTTAAAACCATGGTAACAAGATAATATAATAGCCTTTATATTAATTGCACATAAATAGATTTTTTATGAATCCATATTAAATATAATACCAGTGTTTCATGAAAAAATGTTAATTTTAGCTTTCCTTCTACATTTTTTAAAAAAGATGGCTGCATATCATCTACTATTCTGTGATTCTGGCATGATTTGCTTCTTTAATTTTGTAACATTATCTTGTAATAGAAATATATTATATGAAGCAGCAGATTTTAAAGTTTAATGTAGCACCGATATTAATTTTGAACTGGAATCTAACCACCTAGAATCTCTGCATTCTATACAAGTACTCGTGTAAATAATTTTCAGGACTCTTGAGAAAATTCAAGTCTATATAAATTATTGAATACCTTGAAAACAAAGTTCCTTATGAGGCCTGAATGTGATAAAATACCCCTTAGCACAGCGGTGTCAAACTGGATTTCTTCGAGAGCCGGATCAGCAGTGTAGTTCTCCTCTGTGGGCCACTGGGGTGGTGGGGGGTGGCGAGGGGGCAGAGGCGGCAGGGAGGGGAGGGGGAGCGGGATGGATGCCTCCTGCAGCACCCTGCTGGCCAAAAATGGGGAGTGGGGGGTTCGTATGCGGCCCCCTGCACCTCGATTTAGTCCTCCATGGGCTCCTGCAGCACTTTACTGACTGAAACGGGTCACATCGCTCATTTTCAGTCCTTTTTTTTACCGTTTTCCAGCCTATTTTGGGGCCCATTTTTCAGCCTGTTTTTGTCCTGGATTTCATCCCAGTTTCGGCAGTCAGAATACTGCAGGCCAAAACGAGGTGCAGCCCCCCCCTGCATTCGGCCCGTTTTAGCCACTAGAGGCAACACGGGCCGATCCCTTGATATTTCCAGGCTGGCCCCACAGGCTGGATTTAAGCACCCCAACGGATCTGGCTCACAGGCCTTGAGTTTGACACCCCCGCCTTAGCAGAATTTCCAATCAAATTCTTATTATATAATTAACTCCTTGTACTGAGTTGCAACATTCACTTACCTTATTGTTTTAAAAATAAGGTATTAAACAGCACATAGGGATAGGTCACAACTGAGTGGATAAAGGGGATTTATTTAATGTAGTAGTTGACACTTTATGAGAAAACTCAAGCCACATGCACACTGCAAGCTGTAGTACACTGCAAAATGTAGCAAAAATTAATGTGTAAAAGTATATTATTTCACCTGCTTTAATACAAAAAGCTACAGGAAATGTGGTCAAGGATTCATTCAGTTGCTATATTTTGTTTATATTGATAATAGAGATTAATTTTCATATGAGCTGCCCTTAACCTACATCTGGTCCTTAACAGATTTGCATGCAAACAGTGGACCTTCCTCCTAATAGTAATCAACTAGGCATTAAGAATTTTTCATCGAGAATTTTTATATTTTATCAGAAAGGAAGATTCTTCCCCCTCCACATAATTTAGAGTTGCCGAGAGTCAGGCAGCATACAGGTAATCCTTGGTGAACAACCACAATTTGGACCAGAATTTTTCATTGCTATGCAAGATGGCTGTTAAGTGAGTCATGCTTGATTTTGCATCTTTTTTTGTCACAAGTCATGGCAGTTCTTAAATGAATCCAGCTTTCCCTATTGACTTTGCTTGGGAAGTTTGCAAGTCTTGCAATTTTGTAAGCTTGCAATTATCACAGGACCCTGGGACGCTCTAGCCATCAGAAAGACATGCTGGTTGCCAACTGTCCAAATTTTGATCATGTGACCATGGGGGTGTTGCAACGACCATAAGTGTAAGGACCAATTGTACGTCATTTTTTTCAGCGCTGTTCTAACTTTGAATAGTCACTAAAGTAATGGTTGTAAGTCAAGGACTACCTGTACAGCTTTAATAAATCTTTTTTTGTCACAAGTCATGGCAGTTCTTAAATGAATCCAGCTTTCCCTATTGACTTTGCTTGGGAAGTTTGCAAGTCTTGCAATTTTGTAAGCTTGCAATTATCACAGGACCCTGGGACGCTCTAGCCATCAGAAAGACATGCTGGTTGCCAACTGTCCAAATTTTGATCATGTGACCATGGGGGTATTGCAACGACCATAAGTGTAAGGACCAATTGTACGTCATTTTTTTCAGCGCTGTTCTAACTTTGAATAGTCACTAAAGTAATGGTTGTAAGTCAAGGACTACCTGTACAGGTTTAATAAAGTAATAAATTTAAATAATTAATAAATTATTATCACAAGTGAATGGGAAATGATTGACTTATATTCACTGAGAAGAACAGAAGAGACCTACTGGAAACAGAAGAACAAGCAAAAAACATGATACTCATGAACATTTGCCTGCAGTTAAGCTGTTGCGTAGCATAGACAACTTATAATACAGATAGTCCTCGGCCTACAACAATTCATTTAGTGACTGTTCAAAGTTACAATGGCACTGAAAAAGGTGATTTATGACCGTTTTTCACATAACCATTTTTCACATGACCATTGCAGCATTCTTATGGTCACATGATCAAAAATCAAATGCTTGGCAACTTGTTCACATTTATGACGCTTGCAGTATCCCCGGGTCATGTAATCCGCTTTTGCGACCTTCTGACAAGCAAAGTCAATGGGGAATCCAGATTTACTTAACACCATGTTACTAACAAGTGCAATGATTTACTTAACAACTGTGACAAGAAAGGTTGTAAAAGAGGGCAAACTCACTTAACAAATGTTTCATTTAGCAATATAAATTTTGGGCTCAATTGTGGTCATAACTCAAGAACTACCTGTACTTAATAGGGGTCTCTTTTGCTTCTATATACAGTTACCTCTTTTATCTCTCTCTTTAGTCATTTAGTTTTCCTCCCCTTCTCTTTTCTTCCCAGTGCAACTGGAATCCCATCTTCCCCTGCTTTTTTTCATTGCTGTTTCTGCTGAAAGGGGAAAGAGGGTGTAGATGCGTGCATGTATATGCACATGCGTGTATACTGGGATAAGCAAGACTTATGTATACGTGAGAGAAAAATTCTACACGCAGATGGGTATTCATTAATTGTGTAAATGAGTAGCTTATTTTATAGACAATTAATTTAATTAGCTCTATTCTATTCTATTCTATTCTATTCTATTCTATTCTATTCTGGCCTATGCCAACTCCCTGGATCGGCAACATTAAGTTGACAAAACAGAGAAGCATTAAACAGGATTTCGGTTGCTTACATTTAGTTATATCAAACCCTTTGAATTTGCCTTTCCTTTCATATATTATTCAAGTTTTGAAATAATATACCATAGAAGTTTAGTAATGTGCTTTTAGACACACCAATAACGCAAGAAACAAAATAATTTACTTGCAAGTTTATTTTGAATATAGCACAAGCCACTTATAAGGATCAGTTTATAACAAGTTGTGATGATTTTGAGACCCACTGGCAACATGGTGCAATACAACACAGGGTCAAAATTTGGATCTGTGAACCAAGAAGCACTTAATCTTCTCTCCACAGGCTGTGGTCTTCATCCATGTTCTGAACCCTTTTCAACATGGAGGCTGCTGAACTAATCAGAATTTGTCCCAAAATAAGCCCATGAGCCAAGTTCTTTGAGCTAATGCTCATGATCACAAGCAATTATTATTGGGATTTTGGCTGAACTGAACAATGACTTTTCAGAATGAAAGAGGAGAACTCCAAGTGGCATGAGCTAGAGTACTTGCATGGTAGATTAATCTATGGTATTTATTAGACTTTTTAATGTTAAAAAAAAAACTTCCTCCAAAAAATGCAGGCCAAATTCTGCTCACTTTCAAAGTCTAGGAAAAAAAGGGGGCCTTGATCAAAGTCTGTACAAGTGAGAACTTTTAAAGATTTCCCATTTGGTTTCTGAAAAATAGAAAAGGAAGAGAATAAAGATACTCAGGAACAAATCTTGAAAACACTGTTATGTCTATTGTACTGCTTGAACAAGTTTTATCTGTCAAGGCAAATCAAGCTTAAACATTCCTTCTCAGCTAGTCCCCTAAGTCAGGGAAAACAAACTTCGGAGCTTTGAACTTACTTTCAAAATCCAGGAAAAAATGTGGGTAGTTTTCAATTTCTCTGGTAAGGACTTTAAGAAGATTACCCATACCAGCAAAACCTGGTGAATGCAATAAAATCATAAAGAGTTATATATGCAAAAGCAGAAGGTGAAAAAAATAATAAGGGCTTGGCATGCACTGCTAATTCAAATTGAAACAGGAACATTGGGAGGGAGGGAGGGAGGGAGGGAGGGAAGGAAGGAAGGAAGGAAGGAAGGAAGGAAGGAAGGAAGGAAGGAAGGAAGGAAGGAAGGAAGGAAGGAAGGAAGGAAGGAAGGAAGGAAGGAAGGAAGGAAGGAAGGAAGGAAGGAAGGAAGGAAGGAAGGAAGGAAGACTATTTTTATGTCAGTTAGCAACATGGTGCAATACAGTTTTAAATATAACTATATGATTATATAAACTTAACTCTGAATCCAGCATCACTTTTATATCATGCACAGTACAAAACATAAGAATCATGCTTAAAATGGATTTCAAATATAGTACAATTAAGAACTACACATTTCCAACTTGAATTTAAAAGTACAACTTACCTCATTGAAAAAATGAAGTCACTGTATAATCCTAGTGTATTTTTGTCCCAAACCATTAGTGTCATTCTCCAGAAACTCTACATCTCAAAGCTTTATTAAAGACAAGCTATCCAAGATTACTAGTCATACTGACTATATTACCTCTAATATCAGAGATACTATGTCTTTGAATGCCAGTTGCTGAGGAACATGAGCAAACGTGGGCTCTCAAATGCTGGCTGGCTAATCGTTGAAAGAGAATACCATGCTAAGTAAACAATTGTTGTCGTAAATCGAGGATTACCTGTGTGCATTTTGTTCTTACTGAATTATCACTGTATTAATAATAATGTGGGTATTTTTTACTTCACTGTTAAAAAATTGAATATTCCATGTTCTTTCTTTCACTACTATTAAGCCTGAGTTTTCTCTGAATATAAGTCCTGGATTCTTTTTGCAAAACCAGGGATGGATTGAGGAAAATCCCAGTTATCCTCAACTATTATTAACAGACAAAAAATTATTCACAAGAATGTAACTCCAAAAATCCACCCTACCTCTTAAATGGTTAGTCATGATCCTCAGGAAAGCTCGTAAGTAGAAGAGGAAAAAAATGTTCTACAATAACTGGTATTCAGAACTACATGCTTTGTAATTTAAGCTGCCTTCTATACAAGCACAGTAACAAGAAACACAGGGATGGAAATTAAAACATGACTATTGACTCAGGGACGCTTTGAAACATTTAAATTATTAATTAAGTAATTGAAAAGGGTAAATTATTTTAAATTAAATTTTCCAGGCCTGCCACCTGGAGTTTCATTTCTACTGTAAGTAAAATTTGCATACTTAATTTTTCACAGGTGATACACTGAATAACAGGTATTATATTAAGCATTGAATAAGTCTATGCTAATTTTTGTAAGTTGAACTCTCACGCTATGGTGGTTCCAAGAAAAATATTCTCCATCTCATTAAATATAAACAATTCCTTGTGGAGATCATTGAGAGTTTTCAAATGACTCAGTTCCATGAAAAAGTTAAAATTGAGAATTAAATACCAAGAGGGAAAATGAATGAAATAAGTTTTAAATATTTTACAATGGGAGTAAGAAATATCATAAGACTAACCTCATGATAGGAACCTTACTATATAAAAGGAAAAAAGGAACTGGGCTGTACAAATATAGAACTCTATGATGAACCTCCATCCCAAAATTATTGTTTTTAAAGTAGCAAAAAGAAAAAAATAAATGTTTAACCTTACACTGATTAAATTATGTTCATGTAATCTTATATTTAGATTGAATTTAATATTTGTACTTGCCCTAACCCCAGTTTTTGTCTGCACTGCCTGCCTAACTACTAGAGAAAATTTGCCTGCCAACTAAAGTCTGTGTGGCTCCTACACTGAAAGTTGTATATGCCATTGAAAAAAATAGTTGTTCCTTAACATGTTAGTGGGGAAAAATGACATCATTCTTTACTTATTAAGAAAAAACAGAATACAAATTTACTACAGGTAGTCCTCGACTTATGACTGCAATGGAGCTTAAAGTTTATGCTGTTTAAGCGGGACATTTTTTTAAAATGAGTTTTGCCCCATTTTATGACTTTTCTTGCCATAGTTATTAAGTGAATCATTGTAGTTGTTAAATTTGTAACCTGGTTGTTGAGTGAATCTGGCTTCCCCATTGACTTTGCTTGTCAGAAGGTTGCAAAAAGCGATCACATAACTCTGGGACACGGCAACCATCTTAAATATGAACCAGTTGCCAAGCATACAAATTTTGATTATGTGGCCATGGAAATACTGCAACAATTGTAAGTGTGAAAAACAGTCATAAGTCATTTTTTCCCAGTGCCATTGTAACTTTGAATGGTCAATATACCAACTATAGTAAGTCGAGGACTACCTGTATGTGTATCTGAAAATAAATGACTTCTAAAACAACTTTGCCTTTCCTTTACAAATCGATTATTACTCCCATCCCATGCACAATTCCTCATCCTATCTAATGAAACTAATTCTCAGTTCCTAAAACATAATTTACGGAACAAATTTTGAAAAACCTTTGGAGATAAAGAACATATTCATACATTCATTTAATATATGGTATCATATCCGTAATGCCCAAAGAGACAGAAGTCAATGTTTCTATTCCATGTTATGGCCTAAAGCAGGGGTCTTCAAACTTGACTGCTTTAAGACTTGTGGGCTTCAACTCCCAGAATTCCCCCTCCAATCATGTTAGCTCAGGAATTCTGGGAGTTGAAGTCTACAAGTCTCAAACTTGCCAAGTTTGAAGACCCTTGGCCTAAAGCTTTTAAGGGGGCTCTTTAAACAGGGGAAGAGGGGAATCTCATTTTGACAATCTTAGACTGACTATTGTATGTGAGATAGCACTGCTTGGGCTGACACCATGTTTACTGTAAGATGTAAATTTCAGACACATCCTAGGCCCAGACCTCTGCTTTTTTTTGTTCGTAGGAAAATTTTTCCAGAAAAGGTGTAACATTTTTCTTCCCTCTAAGAGCCCTCTGCTACAGTATTTCTTTGACCTGCTGAGATCTTTGAAAACTTGATGAAGAATGTGTAGTTACAAGGCCAGATGAACTTTAGGCAAATGCAAGGTTAAAAGGAACAAAAAAGCAAGAATTCTATCCATTGTATGCAAACATAGTGCTTGTTGCATAGACGAATGAAAAACATTATTATCTGTGAACTCTGGAAGAGCTAAGAATCTAATCCAATTGCCCTGCAAATATGACACATTATGCAGATATTATTTCAGAATGACACTGTCACGCTCCATCTGGATATCTTCCTGTGAGTGACAACAGAACAACTAACGGCCCTGGTGTCTGACTACTATTTACTAGGAACAGGTAGTGAAGTTTGGAATTCACCTTAGATAAAGTGGTCTGTGAGCAAATGGAATGCAGAATTAAATAAGACAAACAAGGGGGAATCCTGAGCAAGGGATTAATTTACCTTAGTTGATCTTCTTTGTACTTTTTCCAAAGTCTCAACATCTTTTTTTTTTTGTAATGTGGTGGCCAAAACTGGATGTGATATTCCAGGATGGCCTTATTAAGGCTTTTGTAAAGCAGTAATAATGCTTCACATGATTTGAAGGAAGTATTTATTTATTTATTTATTGTCAATTGCTTACAAGATAATAGGTATAAGTAAAAACATAGTTATGAATACATATAAGAAAAATAAAAAGAAAAGAAATAGGACAGGGACGGTAGGCACGTTGGTGCGCTTATGATTCTGTGCCTCTAGTTATACAACCAAGGACTGTGTTAGGTTTTTTTTTGGCTGCTGCTGCACACTACTGGCTCATATTTAAGTGGCCATCTACTAGAATTCCAAGGTCCTCTCACACTTATTGCTTTTGAGCCAGCTTTTGCCTAATCTGTACTTGTACCTTTTGGTATAAGTTTCCAAACACATCTTGAAACTACTTAAATTTCTTTTAGCAAACCTCATCATTTTGATTCCCGTGTCCAGGAAGCGAACATTTCCCTCTTGGGGCAGAAGTGATCCTGACAACAGGAAGACTTGCAGAGAACCTGACTGGTGGACCAAATAATTTCAGGGATCATGGAGTTTTATAGCCAGATCATTCCTAGACTCAGTAAGTAAGGTGCCATTGTCATATATCTCCTCCTGGTAGAAAAACAGTATATTTTGCAAAATTCGAGTAGCCGAAGACTGATTTTCTGAACCAGAGAATTTAGTCGACAAATACATTTTAATCTAAAGTTACTAATAGCCTCCTGTTAATCAATACTCTTGTTTATACAGATCTTCCAAATATTTAATGGTAACTGAGAATATTAGGAGATACATTTTGCACTATCCTGTAATTCTGCTAGTATAGCCATATTCATCAGTTATAGGAAAAAGGCTTGCAAAGCATACACAGCATTTCTTCTGAGTCTTTTTAATGGAAATTACATTATACTGCAAAGCAATTTGATCATGAACACCAAAAGCACACTGTGATCTAAGCTATTCAGGATGTATTTATAGACCCATACATTTGTTAGTATGAGAGCAAATGCACATTTGAATATATTTGCAAATAGTTTAGAAAGAAATATGGTTTACAAAGTAATAGTTATTATTGCCTGAAGATTCAAGGATAACCATTTTAACTTACTTTCTTTCATGAGCAAAAAGCATTCAACCTTTTATAATCTAACTGCTATTTAAAATATTTCAGTCAGTTTATGAGACTGCTTTATTTGGGAAGAAATGTCTCATTTTTCTGGAGTGATCAGACATGCATTCAAAACCACTCTGCAAAAAAATAATAATAACACTGAAGTATATATGGGTAGTAACTAAAGCTGGCATGTTTAAAATTGGGGGGGGGGGGGTGTTACTTGAATAAAGGCTTGGGCCTCCCAGAATCTGTATTCCACAAGAGTTTGAGATTAGTTTCCTAACCTTGAATTAGAAAACTTTGCCACAGTATAACAGAATAACAGAGTTGGAAGGGACCTTGGAAGTCTTCTAGTCCAATCCCCTGCTCAGTCAGGAAACCCTATACCAGGGGTGTCAAACTTATTTCATTGAGGGCCACATCAGGGTTGAGTTTGACCTCAGGGGGCAGGGATGGGCGTGGCCAGCTTGACGTCACTCATGTTGGGGTGGCCCAAGTGCTCTGCCAGCAAAAATGGGATCCCGAGCTCCGTTTTCAGCTGCGACAGCCTCCTGCAACCCTCTGTCAGTTAAAACAGCCCTCCCGAGCTCCGTTTTCACTGGTAGAGGCACTGTGGGCTGGTCCTTCGTTGTTTACAGGCATCTTGCAGGCTGGATCCAGCCCCTGGGCCTTGAGTTTTACACCCCTGCCCTATAACATTTCAGACAAATGGTTGTCCAGTTTCTTCTTAAAAACTTCTAGTGTTGGAGCACCCATAACTTCTAGAAGCAAGTTGTTCTAAATGGAGGCAGTTCCTATGCTAATGATCTCTTTCCCTTAGGACAAAGCTGGCCCTTGAAATTGCTTTGGTTCTTCTCATTCAAGTAAATACAGAGTGGGCTATTTCCTTAGGGTAATGATGGCCCTCAGAAATCCCTTGCCTTGACATCTGACAGGATGTCCTTCTTTTTCATCCTTCCACCTATCCAGACTCCTATGAAATAAATTTTGCAAGATGAGAATGAGAGGACATTTTATTCCTACCCATTCATTCCTCAATATAAGCATTCCCCCGTTGAACCCACTAGATACTGGGGAGGGGGTTTGTTTTATTTTTGCTGGCAGGACCTTCAAAGACTTCTGTAAATCAAGTGCAATTGAGCACTGAAGTCTACAAACTCATTCAGGTTCCTTATCTGGCAAAGTGGATAAGGAAATGGCCCATTTAGAGGGCAACAAGATGATAAAAACTCCACTTTAATTTGGTCGTCTAGGAAAAAACCTTACAGAGATACTTGCATTGTGCATTCCACTAAAAATAAAAGGTAGCAACTAGGAGTGACCTTTGGTTTCTGAAGCCATCGTTTGGGTGAGCCATGGTAAAGGCCATGGACTGTGCTGCACAGATGTGAAGCGTCTATAGCAACAGATAATTGAGCCAGCTACATTTGATGAAGTTTATTCTGTTATTTGAAAAACTCCTTCTAGCTAGTTGAGGTGTTTTATGGCTTCAATCTGTCCTCTTTTATGGCCTGAAGTCAGCAATAAAACACTTTCAAGGAGATGTTCAACTAAGAAGTAATAAGAATAGGAAGAAGGCTGTTTTCAAAGTCAGAGAAACCAGGAAAGCAAAATAAATATAGTTCACAAACTAAAATAGACTACATGAACAGATCTTTACAACACAGGCAGGAAAGTTCAGAAAACCCAGAAACCCAGCTTCATGACAAGGCAGGGGGACTGAACAATAGAACCAAGGTGTTTATTGGGTATAGCATTATCACCAATGGTGGGATTCAAAAAATGTTATTACCGGTTCTGTGGACGTGGTTTGGTGGATGTGGCATGGCTTAGTGGGCATGGCTTGGTGGGCATGGCAGGGGAAGGTTACCGCAAAATCCCATTCCCTCACCACCCCACTAACCTGCTTTCCAGCTCTGTTCTCCTGTCCAGCCAATCATCTGGGACTTGGGAGGCAGAGAATAGATGGGGGTGGGGCCAGTCAGAGGTGGTATTTGTCAGTTCTTTGAACTACTCAAAATTTCCGCTTCTGGTTCTCCAGAACCGGTCAGAACCTGCTGAATATCACGTCTGGAATGCATTGTCTGCCTGATTTCTTTCTAGGACTGAGATAGCGTGACTGGCCCAACCCAGCTGGCTTCTCTAGACTTGACTAAAAGCTATAGTCTCTATGGTTTATAGCCTGAAACCTTTAGCCACTATACAAAACTGGCTCTCAATCCCTACATATACAAAACCTTAAAGCAGTTCTTGGTAGTAAATGAACCTTTAGGAGAACATATGGTCTTGAGCAGCCTCATGATCATTTCAAGAACGTTCTTTCTTTCAGGCGTGGGAGGGAGAAGAGTATATTCTCTTCATCAAGATGAACTGTTATATTATCTATAGTTGTGCTTGAGTCAGCACCTTGTTCCAACAGAAGGTATCTGTGATGCCTCCTGGGTCTCTATTTCTTTTCCCCCCTTTATGGGAGGAATCCATCAGGGGAACCATAACAGAAAAGTATATTCTAGCAAGCTCATTAAGAAATTATTTAGAAGGCCGACACAGCATGTTCTCTATCTCAGATAAGGTTTTTAATGAATTAACATAGCACAAGAGAAAATGGAAGCACAGTCCCTACACTAAGCAAAATATTTAAAGAAAAACTGAGCGAACAAAATGAAATAGATGGAAATAAGTAGCTTTAACTGCTACTTCATGCAGTTTGTGTCAGCCCCGCGAGCTGAACCAGACAAAAAAAATCAATTCAACAAAAAAATCTAAAACTTTTTTTTTTTTTTTTGGGGGGGGGGGGGGGAGATTGGCTATAATAGCAGACTCTTGCAAATCTGATTGTCCAGTAACTCTATCTGCCTGAGTTATTGCTAAATGTTATCTCATTTCTCTGGATTTAAAATATGTTTCAGTCACTTTTGCCTAGATAATGCCTCTTGAATATTTCAACCAAGGTAATCTTCCTTACTCTCTATAGTTCGTACCTTATCACATTTGCTTATCACTCCGAGTTTAATGGGGCCTTTTCCCAAGTAAAGGTTTACAGAATTGCAGCTTTAAATATACATCTTGATTCCAAAATGGTACTTGGAAACCAACATCAACTACATAGAAATTTAGCTGATTTAGCATGTTTGTGGGTATATTTGTCTGTGTCAGCTTCTTTTTTAAATTAGAGAAAACACTGACTTGTTTCTGACAGACAGCTAGAGGAAAGCAATAGAAATCTACAGGAAAATATAGTATTGTCCAATGCATGATTCTTTTTGTAATTAATAGCAAACAGATGATGGAATTAATCAGCAAAAACTTATTCTGGCTAAACCAATAGAAATTCCTGGGTAAGTCATCTAAACAAAGACTTAAAATTAACTAGTCCTGTTAAACAATTTGGGACAAAATTTCTTATTGTAACTTGAAACAGGAATCAATCCCCTAAAAAGCAAGTAATTGCTACCTCAGCAATTAGAAAAGCAAAATCAAATTCCAGCAGCTGATTAAAAATACCGTCAAATATGATCAAGGAAAGATTCCAACTTATATAGTATGCAGAACAGTATTTTTAAAGATGGCTTATTTAATAGGAAGCAACTAGAAACTAAAGTTAGTCCAGTTTAATGTAAAAGCTTTACATTAAGATCTTATTAAGACAATTATGTTGTACAAAGTTTGTTCTAAAGTGGTTAGTTTTAAGCCATAACAAATCTGCATGGTGATTAATCACACAGACAACCTTCATAGTAAATATCACTTGCTCCTTTCATAATATTAAAGTAGCATGTGATTAAAGTGATCTATTATTCAAAGAAAACAGACATTGGTCAATGATATGAACAAAGTTAAACATATGCACAGAAGTGGACATTGTGCTGATGTTTGGACAACCCTGCAGTGCTACACAGTGGATTTCCTGTGAAGGAGACATTTAAAACTCACAGACCAGTCTATAGACATTTGCTCATTCAACATGGCTTCACAGGAAGGAAGAATTTTTAAAAAGGGACTAACAGAAAATCAGAATGGATTTTGTTAGTGACAGAGTGCCCTCTGCTGTTGGACTTTAGGAATAAAAGGAAAATTTCTTTCTCCCTTAGTCTGTTTTTCTATGGCTGTTACTCTGATTTGGTCCAATTAAACATTTAATTCCTCTGTACATTCACCAGGTAGATAATACAAGTTAAAATTTAAAAATTGGTGAGTAACATCAGTTTCAAACATCAGAGTACATTTTTAAACATCAGATTATGCTCACATGATAGTGATTAATGGCAGGGGTGGGATTCTACCAGTTCACACCTATTCGCTAGAACCGGTTGTTAACATTCTAAGCAGTTCAGAGAACCGGTTGTTAGAAGAAATTACTGGCCTAATCCTGTCAGGAAGGCAGGAAGGAAACATTCTGGTATTGCTTACAGACACTGCCTCTCCGTTAACCCTAATTACATTTTTGGCAGGACTAGACTTCCTGTTTCAGGAACGTCTCTGGAGCTTTTTTCCCCTTCTTTGCTGGTATTTTGCTTGTGTGGAGTGACCATTCAAAGTTACAATGGCTCTGAAAAAAGTGACTTATGACCATTTTTCACACTTACAACTGTTGCAACATTGCCACAGTCATGAGAGGCCAGGGGAGGAGATGCATGCCACAATGTGAGTGATATTGAGTTGGCCACACCCAGCCAATAACATGACCAAGCCACGCCCACCAACTAAGCCATGCCCACAAAACTGGTTGTTAAATAATTTGAATCCCACCCCTGATTATAGGGTAGTTATCTATCATATAGTTCTATATGAATTTTATTCTAAAGTAAATCCAAGGATTTATTATTATTTGTAGGAACTATGGGCTGCCTAAACAATTCCTTTGGTCCTCATGTATTTCTCACTCACACATCATACTAAGTCATAGATTTTTAACTGCACCTTATGAAAAGCATTTGTAAGCCAAAGTTCACCCAACAGACCAGGGCTGTCAAATTCCCAGCTCGCGGGCCAGATGCGTCACGTGCTGGCCACTTCCTCGCCTGGTTTAGCAGGGAGGAAAGGGGAAAAAGGGGGGGAAGTCCCAATACATCACATGATGCTACTGTGATGATGTGAATTTGATACCCCTGAAACAGACTAAACCAAAATCAGATAGCTTAATCACCTACTTTGTTTCCTCTGCCTTGACTTTTTGTAAGTTTCAATATATGAAGTATTTTACAGGGTTTCTATATGACAAAATCTTCCCAAAAACTGGATGAGATTTAAAAAATGGCAGATCATCAAAATAATGAAAGTTAAGCTCCATACATAGTGAAGGAATTTGAAGGGATATTGTTACAGATTATTATCTTCCCATTTTCAATGTAGAATGGAATAGATTTAAGTGACATAAGGCATGTCCAGATCCTACTCCAGGTCCACAATGGAGCTAACTAGTTAACTATGAATGCATTTTTGATAAGTGCCACTTGTGAACCAAGCCACTGTGATTTACAACTATGTCTTAATCTTGTATGTATATCAGGCTGCTGTATCTTACTCAACATTCCATGGTTAAAACGTTGTATAGTACACTGGATGAACAAGTCATCAAGTACGATACAACTTATTTTGGGTAAAGCTTATAAATACAATGATATAATGTCCTTGTTAATTTGTGTAATTTAAGATGGAAAGCTGAGTGAGGGGTTACATGTAATATAATCAATTGTGTTTCTTAATAAGCTTGTAAGAGTAAGTAATTCTTCAAATTCTCCTTAATCCCAGACAATTTTTTGATATGGTTAGGAAGAGAAACAGGTAAAAGACTGATCAATACATCTCCACATGTACTTTTTTTTAAAGAGAATATTCTAGATTTGGATTACCATAGGTGACAAGGGTTCGGGAACCCACTTGCCTATGTAGTTGATTTTGGGCTAGTTAGCGTCTTTCGGTGTAACACTTCTCAGAGGATAGGTGTGGTAAGAATAAAATAAGAAAATGCCCTCAAGTGTGCTACATTCAACTTGCAAAAAAAGTGATAATTAAGAAACAATGTAAACATAAGAATTATCCATTCATTACTGAATCTGTTCAGCTCACACAAAAAAATCTAATTAAATTAACAACTGTGTTTAAATTAAAATTTCATAATGATGACCAATAATTTATTAAAATTTAAAAGGCCAATTTCCTCGACATAAAAGTAAGCCAAAATCCCAAATCAATTTCAAAGCCTTATTGTTGCTGGGAAAAGCTGTCATTAAAAGATTTGACCACTAAGTGGCAATCTTAGCTTGTGCCAAAGTAAAAACAAATATGAAATCTTCCCCACCCACTCCAGCGCATTGCAGATACCTGATCTTAGAACAAAAATGTAGGTGGCAACTCAGACCACCAATATCATCATAGACAATGATAAAGGATGGAAATTATGATATGCTATAATTAAAATGAAAGATCAGCAGGAATAGATTTTTTTTTAAAGAAATCTTGTCAATAGGAATAAAGGATGAAAAAAACAAGGCAAGGAAATCCTGGTGAGACTGGCTTTCAGGAATACTTCCCAACCCTTTTACCAGCAGCAGCCATAGGAAACCTCTGTATTTTCTTTTACGGTGTAATATGGGATGGGGGGAAGGTTATGCACCGTGTGCTTTCACATCTTCTCCTAGGGACTAATCAGTGTCTAATCATCTGTATATACTGTTGTATATGTTTGTCTGGAACAGTATAATCAATGTAGGTTCCTTTCTAGTTTGTGTGCATGTGGGGATGTGTGTTTATATATTTGCTGTGCCCCATTTTGTGTTGTCTTTGTCAATATGTGCCCTGAAGGCACAGGATCAGCTGTTTAGGAATGTGGTTCTTATTCTTTCTAAAACTTATCCTGAGTTAATTCATAATCAGTATTTTGTTATAAATATCTTAGAACAGGAGTGTCAAACTCAATTTCATTGAGGGCTGCATCATTGTGTTTGACCTTGGGGAGCCAGGGTGGGGTCACTCGTGTTGGAGGTGCCTGTGGCAGCCCAAGCACTCTGCCAGTGAAAATGAGCTCCCGAGCTCCATTTTTGGCTGCAACGGCCTCTTGCAACTCTCTGCCAGCGAAAACAGAGCTCGGGAGGGCTGCCTACAGCCCTCCTGTGCTTCGTTTCCAGCTGTGATGGCCTCCTGTAATCTTCTGCCAGTGCAAATGGAGCTCAGGAGGGCCACTCGCGACCCTCCCAAACTCTGTTTTCACTGGCAGAGGCACCATGGACCAGTCCTTCGCTGTTTCCAGGGCAGTCCTGCGGGTCAGATCTAAGCTCCCTGTGGGCCAGATCCGGCCCCAGGCCTATCTTAGAAGAACCATGTTGATTCAGCCAAATGCATATTTATTCCAGCATGTTGTTTCAGAAATCGTCAAGATTTAGCTGAATTGGGTAAATCTACACAAAAAAGATATGGATATAATAGCACCCTTTTGCCTGGTTTCCCTAGTAATGTATTAACTGTGCCTTATGGGCAAAATACGAGATGTAAAATAATAACAATAAGACATATTTCTTCTGATACTGGAAAAAATACACAGTCATCATTTGTAGTAGCCACATTAATTTATGAAAATCAAACCTTGATTAAAGCCACCCAACTTGATAACTATTATATTTTAGAGTAAATTATAAAGTCTCGTCTTCTTTTATTGGTTATGGAGCTTCAATCGTTCATCTTTAATCAGTGACTCAGACTCCAGTTATTATGTAAGAGAGATTCCCTTTCTCCACATTTTCTGCACCATGCGTGAATTTAAATATTCCGTAAAAAGTATTTATTGCAGTGCAGACTATTATAAAAACAAGAGAGCATGCATAAATACATCTTTCTATGATTAAGAGTAGTATTATTCTACGATTAAGGAAAAAAGAGTACATCAAAACATATACGCTTCACATGACTTTATGGTCATGATTGTTTCATATATACTGAGCATTATTTTAGCAACATATTTCCCTAAGTATTTTATTGTGCTTTACTATGCCCTGCCAATTTTGCAAGTGGGTAGTATAAAACATTGGAAATAAATAAATAAAATACATGATCCAATGGCGTCTGTTACGTATAAGTTGGGTTGACAAAATTAGAAATGAGGAGATCATAAGCCACCTGGAAAAGGCAAGGGAAATCATCAAAACCATAAAAAAGCAAAAGTTAGAATATTTCGGACATGTGATGCAACGCCCAAAAAAATACGTCAGACTTCACTTAATCCTCCAAGGAAAGATTTAAGGCAAATAAGATCCAGGCAGACAAACAGCATCATGGCTCCAAAATCTAAGGGACTGGTTTGGACAAAACTCAACAGCACTTTTTCGTGCGGCTGTTAATAAAAATAGGATCGCCAACATGATCACCAACGTCCGATTACGGATATGGCACAAGAAGAAGATAATCCAATGATTCAAAAAATGTATCAGTCCTCCCTAAAATCTCAAATTCTGAACTTTCTTTTCCCAGCCTGCAATCTCAAAACAATAAAACAATCCCTTAATAAATCAAGTTTGTAGAATTTAGAACCTTTATTACATACTTCAATAATAATGGTAGGATAACCACTTCCTTAAATTCACAGAATAGCTGATAACTGTTTCCACTTTTCTCTCTAACCAAATTGACAGGGACACACATTCTTGCTTTTCATTTTGTATTATACTTCCAAAAGGAATATGTTGCACTAAACTAGATTAAAAACTTTCTTATAATTAAGGACTATTAAGCAATCAAATCTAAGTAATGCAAATCACTCTACACCCCCAACTCACTTGAGTCTTGACCAAGCAGAAAAGTTACCATATTTCTTTAAAGGGAAAGTAGTTTAACCCCTGGATCATTTGCCTTGCACTTATTTATAATATCCTTGTAATACCCTGTAGTATTAGTTCAAATCTGGTCACACCACTGATTTATGCAGAATAATTAGGATACTGTTAATTTCTGATTTCTTCCCTAATCTTCAATATGAATGTGTTAATTGCTTTTTTTCTTGACATAAATAGACATTTATTGGGGGATGAGCATTAAAGCCTTAAGATGGTTTTCCTGATTGATAATAACACAGTATCTAAGATGCCTTGCTTCAATATTTATGTTTTAATGTGTATACTGACCTGCATTTGAGTGTCTATTTCCTATCAAATCATTGTAAGTATAATTTATGTAAATGAACTCTGAAACCTTATGTCTGCATTGTGAAAACAGAATATTGACATAAGAAAGAATAATACAGGATTGGGAAAGTACTAATGCAACCCATTTTTCTGCTTCTTTTATGTTCATGTGATTTATTTTTCCCATCAGGAAAACCGCAGTTTTATTATCTTTATCAATAGGTTTATTTCTTTCATAGCATGCTAACTATACAGGACTTCAATAATGTCAGGTACAGACTTTTGTTAATAACACAATCCAGCTATCCAATAAGATATTTATGATCAAATAATTTGAGATAAAACCTATCAAACACAACATATAAATTATTAAGTAAATATTGGATTAGGGTAAGTATAAAATATAAAGTCATGTTGAAGTCAATTCAATTACCTGAAATGGATAATTCAGTCAGTTCCTTTTTAGGCATCTGGTTCACATGGGTATGTCAATAATTTACTTTAGAAATCTTGATTTAGAAATGCTTTATTGTGTGAAGGTTGTACCATGTTAAACTATTGTTTTTGATACATTTCAGCCTATTTTGGAAAAATCAATGCAGGTAATCCTCGTTTAGCAACCACAATTGGGACCTGCAACTCAGTTGTTAAGTGAAGTCATCACTAACTGAAACCACAACTGTGCTTATGATCTTTACTTCCATCTTTCCTTTGCTTTATGAAGGTTGTAAGTTTGGGGATTGATCATAAGGTTATTTTTTTCATCACTGTAGTAACTGCAAATGGTTGCTAAATGAGGCTGTCACTAACTGAGAACTATCAATAATTCAAGAAATGTATATATTTCAGATAGCACAATTCAGGAATTCATTTTGAAAATGTATCTTGTACAAAAACGTCAGGTATAAACAATTAATACTAGAAACCAACATGTTTCACATTAGCTGTGGAAGTTTTGAATGTGTCAGCAGTATTAATAACATAAACACTTTACTAATTTAAGAACACTGAAATTGCATATTTTGTTAAAATATACTCTTTCCATTATTTAATTAGCTAATGATCCAAAATAAGCAGTTTTGACATTATATGTTTCAGCAGATGTATATAACTAAAGTGCTAATAAATTAAGAAAATTTGAAGAGATCGGGGATCACAGCTAAAGACATGTTCATTAATATGTATATATGAAGTTTCCATTAATTTCAGAGAGAACCACATAGGAACAGGATCTAAACTTTTTGAATTGGGGTGTACATAAATAAAACAAGACTAGATTAAAAAAAATAAAAACAATATGTAGTTTACACTGATGCACTCAATACAATGACTATTTGCTTACCTGATAATGTATTTCTTTTGAATCAAGTTCTCCAATCTGTAAAAACAGGTTTGTATAATCAATTAAACCTCATAAGTAATGGTAATGTGTACACAGACATAAACAAACATTTTCTTTGCCTTCACATTTTGTATGTGTTTTTATTGGGCTATCAAAAGTCTTGTTTACTATCAATATAGTTCAACATTCATAATCTTTTTTTAGATTGCATGAAGATATGCATAATAGAGAAAGAAGCATTTACCAACAGACCCAAAATATTACATGGATGTGTCTACATTTAGAAGAAACTAGACAATAAAGGATTTACTGCAGCCAAGCCATGAGTGCAAATGCATCAATGATGTTAGGAATGGTTCGTGGATCAAGAAGAAGGGGCCAAGCAAGAAATTTGCTGACTTGATACCTTCAAAGTGGATACTAAGATGAACATCCAACAACTGAAAGAAGCTGGGCTTCACACAGTAGCATGGAGAACACTTGCCTATAAAGTCGCCAAGAGTCGGACACCACTGAACGGTTAAAACTAACTAAGACAATAAAGGGTCATCATTTCAGAGATATTTCTTTATTTAAACAGAGAAACAGAATGACCAACAGAATGATAAAGAAGCAGTGAGAGTGGGATCAACTTCCAATTTCTTGCGGGCTTGACCATGGCTGATCATCTTGCATCAGCCAATGGAAGAGGTCTACCTCTTCCTCTAGAGGTCCAGAGCAGGACTGATCTACTGGTTCTCCAGGTGACAGAACAGCAGCATTGAAGTGACCACAAATTTGCCACATTTCAATCCCACAGGAGCCATGTGTCTTGGATTTTGAACCATTCCATAAGTTAGCCCATTTGAGGTATCTTGGTTCAAAAAAAATGTTGCCTTATGATGCACTGTTTCACTCAGTTAAAAATTACAAGCACAAGTCATAATTGAGCTACTGAATAAGCCACAACTGGTTGGATACAAATACCACAGTAAATCAGACAACAATAAACCACAGTCACTAGAAAGCTCAAGTCAACCAAACCAATTAGGGCTCAGTGCAAGGCATGAGCCAGATCACAGTATGTCACTTTAAAAATCCATTGCTACAACAAAAATTAAAAGAAATAATCAGAAGACAGAATGGCACATTACTCTTAAGAAATAAGCCCACTGGGTTTAATAGGATGGATTGTAAAACTAACAAATTCAAACCCCGGCACTTCTGAAATCTGACTTACAAATGATTTTTATTTTTTATTTTTAATAATATTTAAATGTTTGAAATGATAATGATATTTCACTTGATTTTACAGTTAAAAGCTGTAAGACCATGAGTTGAAAAGCTCTGTTTGTGTGTGTGTGTGTGTGTGTGTGTGTTGTGTGTACGTATGAAAGTCAAGCTTGAGGTAGTCTGATAATATGACCCTATGTTTTTTCCCACTTTCATTTCACAACTTTATTGTCAGCACAAAATAGACTACTAGAATGGTAGAGATATTATAAAACCACCTAGTTGTGACACTCTTTTTCCCATTTATTCCTAATACTTATAACATTTAAAAGCCATAAAATTAAAGGTACATACTTTGTTTCAATCTTAATATGATGCAATCCAAACCTTTTGCAGGATATTACGATATTAAAGCAACAAAACATATAATGGACATGCTGTGTATCCTTCTACAATCTCAGAATTCTTCATCTTTAAGTCAGTAAGTGTCATGATGTTTTTATACCAGCATCACTATCACTTCCCAGAATATAAATAGTTCCAAAAGAGGAAGGGCAAATTTCTGTTTTGATACTACCCTAATTATATCCTGTAGGTCAGCATTTACTACAGAGGAAGTATACACATTCAGTAAGACTAGTTAGAAAATAGGGGAACTCTAGAAGTACACCAATGAGGAAATTGATGTAGGATTAAAAACTCCATGTTTTCAAATCACTATATGAATTTTTAAAAACATTTTAACTACTAACATTTAAATTTAAATACGAGGAACCAGCAATAAATCTGTTGATCCTGAATCAAAGATACATTATATTAAATAAAGTATGTCACACTAAAGATGTGGTGTAAATCATACAAATTAATTAAAAATAAAATGTATAATGCATCCAGATTGTTAATGATGGGTAGTGTTAGGTTTTCATATTTGGTTTCCTACATCCATTTTAAAAGAGACCATCTGTCACAAACATTTATAACATATTCTCTAACAATAAAAAAGGAATGCAAAAAAAGTGTCTTCAGTATATCTAATGGGCCTGACTGCAGAATGAATAACTGAATGAATGATCAGGTTTCAGCAATTATTTAGGACTATATGAATGAATGATCAAATCAAAAAGGAATTTAAAGATCAGTTACCTTAATAACCTTTCCTTAATGATTCAAATGATGATAAAATTAGGAAGATTTAATAATACATCAGTTAAACTGGGGCAGGAAGGAACCCTATGGCCTCCAGATTTTTAGACTTCTATATCTCCAGATACCGAAGTCTCACTATCTCAGGTATTTTATCTGGAGCTGATGAGAAACTGAAAATTACAGACATCTAGGTGGTTGCTGATCTCCAATTATTTCACCCTCTATCCTAGTGGAGATCTGTTCACTGATATGTTAGTACCTACTAGGTTTCTTACACTTGATAGCTATCTAGCAGGAACTTTTCCAGGCAATTTCTGAGAATGGGACATAATTAAAGAAGAAGAAAAAACCTCTATAATCAATCTACCTACCTACCTACCTACCTACCTACCATATCTATCTATCTATCTATCTATCTATCTATCTATCTATCTATCTATCTATCTATCTATCTATCTATCTATCTATCTATCTATATCCATCCATCCATCCATCCATCCATCCATCTATATATCTCTATCTCAAAAAAGAAAAAGAAAACTACAACATTGTCTCTTACGTGGATGGAAACAACCCAGACCTTTGTATGGAAATACAAGAAAGAGAGAGAGAGGAAGAGGGAGAGAGGGAGAGAAAACACGTCTCGAAAAAATTTTAAAAAGTAAAATGAATGAATACTTGGAAGTGGGTAAATCTGAGAAGCATTTTTACCAATTTGCTTTTTGATAAAGGAGTATTTAATGTTTGGATAAATTTATCAAAGCAGCTATTTGTGTGAGTGCTCGTATTATTTTTAATAGCTTCTATTTAAACCGAAAGAGTTATATCTACACCACTGGTATTTTTTCAGGAAAAATAGTTTAATAAAAAAGTACCTCCCTCCCAAAGAATATATTCAACTTTGTAAACTCACCTGTTTAAAAATTCTCCAATTTCTCCTGGAGGTCTAAGAAGAAAATGAAACCTGCAAATTTAAATTCAGAATGTTAATTTATTGTAATTAATTGGTTTAAGGAAATGCACTAGAAAAAAGGTAGACTACATAATATACATGCTGATAAATATCAGCAAGTATTTAATATTTAGAAGTCTTCCATCGATGTATAGCTGATTAAGACACTGGGAATATTCCCTTCTATACAAATTTTATCTCATTTAGTGTTCTTGCAGTTTGGCATTACATTTAAAACATTCTTCCTGTGTCATTCTTAAGACTTTCTAGCGAACTTCCTTCTCTTTTCCCATATTAAATATACACTAAGAAAGTATTTTTTGAAATACAGAACAAGGATTATAGATGGGTCATTTCCAGTCAAAGCCTCAACCACTAAGCTCAAACATGTTCCGATAACTTGGTCATTTCTTGCTCATCACCCGTGATTCAGCTACAGTATTGCTGGCTGTTCTCAGAATCATACAGACAAGGTAGAAAGGCCAGATTTATTTTATGTCTTGTTGAGTAAAGCTTAACACAAATCAAGAAAAACAAGGGTCCTCCAGACCAGGGGTCTCCAACCTTAGCAACTTTAAGACTTGTGGACTTCAACTCCCAGAATTCTTCAGTCTGCAAAGCTGGCTGAGGAATTCTGGAAGTTGAAGTCCACAAGTCTTAAAGTTGCTAAGGTTGGAGACCTCTACTCCAGACCATTATAACTATCAGTACAACAAACCAGGGCACTTTCCAGGTAAAACTGATCTCCAACGTTTAAAACGTCCCAGCAGGGGTACATTAGCATCATATTGCCTTCCTCCTCTTCCTCCTCCTCCTCCTCCTGCCCCTCTTTATTCCACCCAACTACAAATGACTCAGGGTGCTTCACAGATAGACAACAGTAAAAGGAATAAACCATATAATAATAAACAAGATGACAAACCAGACAGGAACAAAAACAAAACCACACAACTTTTAAAGGGGCTTTTAGTTACCCTCACCAAAGGCCCAGGCAAAAACTGATTCTTCAATGCTCTTCAAAAAACCAGCAGGATGGGAGACGATTAGGCTCTCATGGGAAGCCTCATTCAGAGAAGGCAGGCATTGTGACAGAGGAGTGCTTCCACGGCCTCAATAAATGGCGTTGTTTAAGCGAAGGCATCTAGAATGGGTCAAACCCACCCCTGATTGAACCAGCGCAGCTGATAGGCAGGAGTCTTACATGGCTATGAGGCATGCTCATCACTGCCTGCCCTGCTGCATTCTGTACCAGAATAGTCTTCCAGGGCAGTTTCTTTGCAGTGCATTGCAGCAGTCAAGCCATGACTTACTTATCTAGGAATAGAAGTATTTTTGCCTCTTATCCAATAAGTAGTTTTAAAATGCAAAGTTGTTTTACATACACTGAGAATAAGACAGGTCCAAAACCAAGAATAACATGTGATTCTTTCAGGATTAGCTTCTCTATTGTTTTCATACTTGTGAACAAACATTTGCCAGACTAAGGACTCTACTCCACTATCTGCATATACTCTGTAAATATTAGGGAGGGCGGGGTCATGTTCACCCTTCCTCTCACTGGTAAGATACAGACTGAGTTGCTTCTCACTCTTCTGGAATACATCTTTCCCAGAGGTGGTATTCAGCTGGTTTGCACCGATTCTGGCGACCCGGAATTTGGAGTGGGTCACGGAACTGGTAGCGACTTCTGGCTGGCCACACCCCCGAACTGGTTCCAGGTTGCCTGAGCGGTCACCGCTCGCTTGCTCCACCCGTCCTCTCGCTACTTGCTTGCCCAGCCCGCACAACGCTCAGCCCGCCCATCACAATCCCACCCTATAAAAACGCATCACCACATGGTCTTATTGCTTACGCATGCTAGTCTGCTCTGTGGCTGCTTACCTAAGCTGATTTGAGACTACTCTAATCTACTCTTCCCCAACGGACCTCCTACAGGACCTGCCTACAGGATCAGAAAAGCACTGAGACCCCAGTGTCTGGCCCCAGGCTGAACCCCCGGCATTCCTTCCTGCCGCCCAGCCTTGCCCCGAGCTTCTGCCAGACATGCCCTCAATCTGTGGCCTTGCATAGCTCCCCAAGCTACCGTGGGTCCCTTGTGGCTGGCCACTACCCTTGCGGCCGGCCGCCACTACCGCCGGGCTTCCAAAAACCCATGGAGCTCCTTGCCAGCCGCGGCCTCAATCTGCAGCCTGGAGTAACTCCCCAAGCCACCGTGGGTATCTTGTGGACCGGCCACTACCCTTACGGCCACCCGCCACCACCATCGGGCTTCCAAAAGCCCGTGGCACTCCTTGCCGGCTGTGGCCTCAATCCGGAGTCTGGCGTAGCTCCCCAAGCCACCACGGGTACCTTGTGGGCTGACCGCTACCCATGCAGCTGCCTACCTCCCGCCGCCAGACTTCCAAAAGCCCGTGGACCTCCTTGCCACCGCCTGGCCTCGCCCTAGGCCTCCGGAGGCCATGGCCTTAAGCCCGGGGCCTCGTGTAGCCGGCCAAGGCATTGTGATGGCTTGTGCTATGTTGCCGAAGTCACCTGTAGCTCCTTCCCTCAGCTGAGCCTCGTCCCGAGCTTCCCAGCTGCCGCGATCGCCCTCCCCCCTCATGGGCTTCTAAAAGCCCTTGGAGGTCCTTGCTGGCCAGGCTGATGCCCATAGGCTCCAGCCTTGTTAAACTAATCCACCTCCCTCCCCCTCCAGCCTCCAGCAAACAGCATTTACCTCCTTCAGATGCCTTCCGCCTTGCTTGTGCTGCATCCAGCTCATGATGCCTGTCTGCTTTTTTCAATTGGGTAAGTGGCTTTTTTTCCCTTATTTAAATCTTCAAACTCAGCAAGTTTTAAGACTTTTTACTTAATCCCCAGACAAAGCCATTGCAATAAAACCCCTGGATTGTTCCCCCAAGGACCCAAAACCTCACACCAGAAATCTCAGCCTTTCTGCCTTTAAGTTAAGAAACCCCCAAGCAAACAAGCAAGATAACAAAAAGCACCACTAAAGTACAGCCATTATTAAGGTAAATCACCTGGAGGTCCCCTTTTCCTGATAACTGGCAGAATTAGCCACCGTGATAGGAAAGACAAAAGACCCAGGCAAGAACAAAAGTAGGGCAATTATGAGCACTTGAAATCCATCAAGTAGGCTCAGCTCCAGAAATCTCAACATGTTAAAACCAGCTTTAATAATGATGAAGTGTTATATACCCAAAACAAGTTACTAATTTTCTCAGAAATCATAAAAGCAGCTGGACTTCACGTAAAATGTCACCTGGCCTGCATGCTGCAAGCATCAACATCAAAAAATGCTAGGACATGTCACGGCAAGCAAATTTTATGTGACAGACTGACCTAGCCGATGGCAGATAGATAGATCACTGAATGATTCTGTGAGCAACTCAATCCGCCTGTCTGCTTTGCCTGATTTTGGGTAAAAGTTGCTCTTTTTTTATAAACAATTCAATATTTACATACATAGTGTGTTGCAAGTTAATTTTGTGAGTTTGCTTGCTAGCAAATTTTATGAGTTTGCTTGCAAGCAAATTTTATGTGACAGACTGAGCTAGCCAATCACAGATAGATCTCTGAATGAATCTGTGATTCTGTGAGCAACTCTATCTGCCTCCCTGCTTTGCCTGATTTTTTGTAAAAAAAATATTTATATAAATATTTATAATATTTACATACAAGCCATGCCCAGCAAGTCACATGACCACCAAGCCACACCCAAAAATTAGGCCACACCCATAGAACCGGTTAGTGGTCCCTGGGATTTAAAATTACGAGTTTGGTGGTCCCTGAGGTCCAAAATGGATTGGCAACCCGTTCTAGATGATCCAAATCTGCATCTTATGTGATTTAATTTCCGACAGCATGCAAAGTTGTTCATAATAGTGAGTATCAATTAGACTAGTGGTTCCCAAAGTGGGTGATACTGTCCCCTGGGGGGGGATGCTTTAGGGGGTGCTAAGAGGCAAGGGGGCCGGCAGAGGGGCGCTAAGAGGTGGCAGGGGGGCGTTCAAGGCGCCGGCCCTCAGGCTCACCCATTGACTGTTGCACCGCTCCAGATACGGAGCCTCAAATGCCCCCCTGCCACTTCTTAGAGCCGTTCTGCTGGCCCCCTTGGGAATGCTAAGAAGTGGCAGGGAGGAGGCGTGTCGAATGCGGCGGCACATAATGTGCCACCACTGCCGCATTCAAGGCACCAGCTCCGGAGCAGTGCAACAGCCGGTGCCTTGAACTCCCCCCTGCTGCCTCTTAGCGCCCTTCTGCTGGCCCCCTTGGGGACACTAAGAGGCGGCAGGGGGGCGTTCGAAGCACTGACCCCAGAGCGGTGCAACAGTCAACAAACGCTGCCCTGCTGCCTCTTGATGTCTCCAAGGGGGATGGCAGAGGGGTGCTAAGAGGTGGCAGGGGGGCGTTGAGGTGCTGGCTCCGGAGCAGTGCAACCGTCAATGGGTGAGCCTGCGGGGCTGGCGCCTCAAACGCCCCCCTGCCCCTCTTAATGTCCCCAAGGGGCCCAGCAGAGGGGCGCTAAGAGGCGGCAGGGGGACACTTGAGATGTCAGGCCCATTGACTGTTGTACCGCACGGAAACTGGTGCCTCGAATGTGGCAGCACGTTAGGAAAAGCTGCCACCACCACTTTCCCAAAGTGCCGCCGCTATAGCATTCTTGTCTGTCCATCCGTCCGTCCATCCATACATCCAAAAGATCTGTCTGCCTTCCTGCCTACCTACCTGCCTGCCTGTCTTTCTGTCTACCTACCTATCCATACATCCGTCCAAAAGGTCTATTTTCCTGCCTGCTTGCCTGCCTGCCTGCCTGCCTACCTACCTACCTACCTATTTATCTACCAATCTCTCTCTCTCTCTCTCTCTTTATCTACCATCCTGTGTCTCTATCTGTCCATCCATCCACCCATCCATCCACCCATGTTTGAAACACTGGCCCCGCAGGCACATTGGGAAAATACAGCAAAGCCAGTCTGGGAGGGAGGGAGGGAGAGAAACAGACAGACAGACCTGATGCATCAGATTGAAATGAGGCCTAGTTTAGACTGAGGCCCTTTTCCACATTTGAAACCTTTTTGGCTTCTATTAAAGGTTTTGTGGACGAAACATGGTCAAGACTATCAGGAAGCTCTCACATTTTGTTGAGGTTTTAAACAGGATCCATTGGACCAGATCTCCACACTAAAAAATTACTTTTCCTCAATATATTAGTGCCAATTCTGAAGAAGGCAAAACCAAAATGTATTGATAAATTACAAGGAGAACACATACACACACACACACATACCCTTCTAACCCTGCTGGAGCAGGTGATTGGACTAGAATAGCTACCTCATTATCTTTCTCCTCCCTCCTTCTTTATTTCTTTTTCTTTCTGTCCCTTCCTTCCATCCCCCTTTCTTTGTCTATCCCTTTTTCTTTCTTTCCCTTTTGTCTTTCTTTTCTTCCTTCTCTCTTTCTCTCCCTCTTTCTTTTTCTCTGTCTCTCTTTCCATTTCTCAGGCTCACCCCATTGACTTGGTGCACTGCTCCGCTCGGACTTGCTTGGGCAGGTCCCTCCTTTGCAGCAGGCTCAATGGGGTGGACCTGTGGGGCCGGCACCTAGAACGTGGCAGTGGCAGCACATTTGAAAAGTAGAGCAAAGCCAGAGGTCGGTAATTTTTGCTGCAAAGAATCACAAAAGCTTCTGGGTTGTGCATCAGAAGGGACACACATGTTAACGCAATTCAGCAACATAAAATAAAGAAATACAAATAAAAATCAACAACAATCGGCAAAGCATCTCTGATTAGACTCTATTCACTACTAGAATCTAATCAGAGATGCTTTGCCGATTCTAGTCCAATGACCTGCTCCAGCAGGGTTGGAAGGGTGTGTGTGTGCATGGATGTCAAAACTCCAAAAACTGGTCCAGTAGCTCTGGGGAGGCCAGTCATAAATTAGAACACTTGCTAAACAACCGGCCATTTAGTGAAGACCACTCGTATTTGGTTTGCCAGTCACCTGGCCACGCCCACCTAGTCACATGACCAGCAAGCCACAGCCACGCAGTCACATGACCAGCAAGTCACACCCTCAAATTAGGCCACGCCCACAGAAATTTGAATCCCAACCTTGGGTGGGGGGGCACTGAGGATGAGTTTGTAGCACCAAGGGGGCGGTGGATGAAAAAGTTTGGAAACCACTGAATTAGACAAAAGGTATGTTGAGTCTCCACCTTGTGGAGAAGTAATATTTTGCTTGGCATTCCTAGAACGCTCCAGATCTAGACAGGTTAATTCCACGACTCTTCTTTGAGCTTAGAACAAACATGGAGCTACTTCGCAACTGCCTTCTATTAGGTACCTGTGAGGAGATATAACCCTGATGAATAAACTTCATGCACCTAATGTTTTGCATTATATAATTTGGCAGAATTATTACACTGACCTATCCCAGTTAGTATCTATATTCACTGTAATTCCTAATACTTTTCTTAAACTGACATTCTTTTTATTAAATGCCCACTTTCAACCAGCAAAAGTCTTCCAACAGGTTTTTTCCCCAAGTCAAATATAAACTATTGAGATTGTTGTCCAAGAATTACTTGAGCTACTTTTAAAAACTGTTTTTATATAAACAGCAATTTCTTATGCTATAACGAAATTCAAAGTCGTTGTTTCAGAATTACTTGAGCTACTTTTAAAAACTGTTTTTATATAAACAGCAATTTCTTATGCTATAACGAAATTCAAAGTCGTTGTTTCAGAGGCAATTGACAAGAGTATAGTATTAAGGTCAATCACAAAAGAAAGAAGATGCAAATTTCAAATTTGTTCAGGTACTTCAAAATTCAAGATGCATATGATAAGTTTTTAGTTCTTGGCCTACAAAATGATAAATCGCAACAATGTAATACTTAAGTGACAGTGAGGTAGTGAATAAATCTACTTAACGGTATTTTCTAAATTCAGAACCTGTAACACAGCAGTCAACTATGTTTTCTGAGGAAAAAGCTTAATGTACATGCCAAGTTTAAGCAATCACACTTTACAATTTAACTCAGGGCAATACAAAACTGCTGCTCTGGAAGTTTCCTGCTGTGAAAGAAAATGAAGTCATTACTGCCCCCCCCCCCACCGCCAACCAAAATGGAGGGAGAGAAGTCTTAACAGCACAGTCAAAAACAATTTACAATATGAGTAAGATGAAATATTCCAAAATAAAATGACTAGGCCCCAAACAAATTTCCAATAATATGTTGTTGGTCCTCAATTGTTATTCTCTCTCTTCCTTTCAAAATGGCACATTAAACAGAAACAAATGATGTCCATCAGGAAATATGGGTCAGCCAGCCTTTCTGCCCTTCTCTTACTGATCTTAACTTGCTGTAGGAATATTAGAACATTAACTCCAATATTGCAAATTGATGTTTTCAAGATGGAGCCTGGATACTCTAGCACCGTGATGGTGAACCTATGGCACACATGCCGGAAGTGGCACACAGAGCCACTTCCGCCGGCACGCAAGAGGTCGCCTGGAAGAACCCCACTGTGCATCCGTATGTGCCCCCCGCCAGCCGATTGTTGGGTATCTGCTGCGCATGCACGGGGGGAGATGTGTGCGTGGGAGACATGCGTGTATGCACAGAGGCATGTGATGTGTGGGGGGTTGCGCATGCATGCAGAGAGACATGTGGTGTAGGGGGGTTGCGTGCGCATTTGCAGAGGTGCACAGTGCACGTTCAGGTGGTCGCACGTGCATACACAGAGGCGTGCAGTGCAGGGGGGTTGCGTGCGCATGCACAGGGGGCAGGGGATTCATGCACGCATTGCATCATGGGTGCAGGCACACGAGCGCGCACACGCGAGCACATTTTTGGCACGCAACGTGGAAAAGGTTAGCCATCATTGCTCTAACAATCCTAGTTCATTCAACATCTGATGATGAGTGAGACATAGAATTTTAATTTAATAAAGTTTATTTAAGTTTCATATATTTAAAACATTTAAAAAGAAACAAACAAACATATAAACAAATACATTTTGCAGCAGGTATTGAGCATTGGTTACACTTTCCTTTTCTTTTTTTCTTTTACTCCATAACATTGATGTGATCTATCTTGTTACAATACCTTCCTCATTCTTTTAATGTTTTAATTTCACAGAATACTTTATGATTAAACGCATGTCCTTCATAGTTTCATAACTTATTCAGTTGTCAAATGTTGCTTTTTCTTTAACCATTTATACCAACAATTCCAAACTTTATAGTACAGTGACATAGAATTTTAAGCTTGTCTTAACATTCTCTTACTCTGCAAATGAATAAACACTTCTTATATATAGAAGCTAGGCTAAGATATAATGTACTTAAGCGTTCTCCCTTAACCTTTCTGAATATCTCCAGATGCAAATGGGATCACCTAAGAATGCACAATAAATACCTATCTTAATGCTTTTTTTTATATTAAAAGTTGTTTTTTTTAACACCTGCTGATTTTTTATGGCTCAGAAGCCAAAGATGGGCCTGCTTAGTATTTGAATGGCAGTCTTCCAAAAATATTTGGCTTGTAGACTACACAGAGAAGTTTAAGACACCATCTTGGAAGAAAGCAATGACAAACCATACCAAAGAATCACCATGTTTGACCTAAGGGAGACTGAAAATTTAAGTTTGGCTTCAATTTGTTTATTGTGATGAAGGTTTTTCTCTGGCCAAACAGTAACTCCTATAGGATGGATTACAGATATGTTAACGTAAAAATTAGCAACTTGTCTGCCTCTCAATTTTAAATGACAATTTTTTGGAATTCACATGGGATCACAGGATGTAGGTATCTTGGCAGCTGCATAGAAATGTGTTAAAAACAACAAAGTGTTTCTTTGACTCTGTGTTAATGTGAACTGCAGAATGGATTCCATTCAAGCCCTCTGGCTGTGTACTCACCACCAGATGCAATCAAACATAACAGCAACACAATAAAAACATATTAGTGGTCAATACTATTTTGCTGCTGGGCTAAACAACCTTGGCAGTCATCTTATTTCTCAATTTAGTTAAAATTTCAGGATAAAACTTTTCCAGGTTTTTTTTTTTTAAGGAAGGACCCTAGTTTTTATATATTCTTATATTTTTCATCCCTTCTTCTACTTTCATTATAGAATAACTCAAATAGCATAGCTAGTAGAAAATTACATTTCAGATATACCTGATGTATGACTAGAACTGACAGCCATGCAGTTAATCTCTTGTCAGGATAATTAATAACATTTCCTGGAAATTAGCGCTGTACTCTTGAGAGAATCGGGACAGGTTGCCCCTATGACTAAGATGTACAAGCTGGCAGGCAACATAATCTTTGTAAGCCTTAACATAATTTCATATAAGAATGAAATTGGAGAACTACTAAATTATGATACTTCATCATAAGGTTAGAAATAGAAACATAATCATGGGGCTAGAAGAGGCCTTGGGGGTCTTATAGACCAACCTCCTGCCCAAAATAGTAGTTTCTTATTCCATCATAGATAATGATTGTCCAATCTTTTTTAAAAAAATCTGCAACGATGGAGCATCTACAACTCTATGTTCTTCCAAGAACTAAAGGCAAGTCAGAATTATTAACCACTGTTGATTGATCATCAAATACCCAGCAGAAAAAGTATTTTGAAGTTCAGGAAAATACCTAGACAAGCAAACTGAATGTTTATTGTTGTAAATAGCAGCTTTTAAAAAATCAAGACACCTAAGATTGAAGAAATGGTGAAATAATTGCATTTTTCCTGACCTACCACAGTAATAAAATCTGAATCTAGCACAGTATGCATGGTTCTCATATAAGCAGCATTAAGTGAAAACAGTCAAAGCTAATGATTTCATTATGAAATAAAAACTGTAAAAGATATGTTTAAAACTCTATAGATTACAATTTAAAAAAACTGAAGAGAAACCTCAGTGAAACAGTTCCTGTATTTTAGGAACTCCTAAAATTAAATGTGCAGACTTTAATTCTAACATCTCTGGTCAAAACCTCAGCACCTCATCTTCTTAAGATAAACAGTGTTTTGATCTTATGTGTGTGTGGGGGGATCACAAATCACACTGCAGTGTTGTTTTCCTTTTATGGACAAAAAGCAGAAGAAAAGCAATTCAGTTCAGTAAAATGTTCATCTCAGGCATTCACTTAAAAAAATGTGCAAGCTGTAATGCAAGTCTCCCTTTCTCCCTTGATGAAAATGGACACACCCTAAATAAATAAATAAATAAATAAGCAAGCAAACAAACAAACAAACAAACACCACTTTTGTCTTAAACATTTGGTGAGTTAGACGTTATTCCTGAGGGCATAAATGCATTCGATACATTAGTTTTCATAATGGTTTAAGGGTGCTCATGGTTTTATCAGTAGCATTTGACTCATTTTTAGAACAGATTAAACTGAACAGAAGAGTAGCAAAAATGCACATATGCATTAGTTGCTAGTTACAATTTTTACAGATGTCCTACATACAATGTCTCCCTCTGTCAGCATGCCAAATGCTGCCTTTGATTTTTAAAAAGTATCTTTAACACAACTGGGGGGGAAAAGCTGAAAAGCTAATTAAAAACCCATTATTAGTCAGCTTATGCAAGTATCAGGAATTTTATACAGGCAATTTCCTCAGTGGCTTGAAGGATCTTGTTATGTTCTGGTTAGATGACCTAATTTAGATCATATGAAATTGAATGTGACAGTATTCATATGGCACCAGAGAGGGTTTTTTCCTCTGGAGAAGAAAATGTTTTTCTAATTATTTTACTTGATTTAAAAAAAAACAAAACCTACATCCATTTAATACTGCTGACCGCCAGCTGCCAGCAGTTCGGCAGTTTGAGTCTCATCACCTCAAGATTGACTCAACCTTCCATCCTTCCAAGGTCAGGTCGGTAAAATGAGGACCCAGATTGTTGGGGTCAATTGGCTGACTCTGTAAAACCGCTTAGAGAGGGCTGTAAAGCACTGTCAAGCGATATATAAGTCTATTGCTATCAAGAGTTAAAAAGTCAGGGTGGAACAACAGGCCATCATCTAAGCACTTGAAGAAGAAACAAGCCCCATAAAACTTGTTAACAAATAAAGAAGGGAAAATTGTACACTGCAACTAACCCGTATCTTTAGTCTCTGTATCAAACCAGCACTATTGTGGCTGGGCGAATTAGTCCTACATAAAATAGATGATGGAGAAGAAATTCAAAATTTTATAGAAATGTCAGATATATCAAAATATAAGAGAATTCAAACATCCATCACCTTGGATGTCTTGGCGGTAATAAATAATATAGTCCAACACAATAGATAATATTAGAGCAATAGAGGGCAATAGATTGGAAATGATTTCTATATGAAGTTTAGATTTTAAAAAATGCAATGTTTTCATACAATGTTCAAAAATGTACATATTATTATTGAACTGTATTCTTTACTTCTAGCAGATCAAAGAAGAAATAATTGTGTTCTCACTGCTTATGAGAGACACAATTAAAGTTCTTTGGTTCATGGCTGGCTACTTCTGAGGAATCATAACTTTCTAAATGACTGCGGAAAGCAATTTGGTGATACTGTAGCCAAAAACTGTCCCCTTTGGTCACATTTTAATTGTGTACATGGGAATGGTGGTTTCTCAGGGATGAAGTGCTTCTTTCTCACTCTTAAATCCCAAATTTCCCACTACTAAATGTCAACCATCTTGTCACTGAATTTTGCCACAATTTTAGAGTGTCTGTGGTTGACAAACAGGGTAGTTTTAAAACGGTAAAAACACTAAAAACATCCAAACATTCATAGGAGCAAGATATTGGCCAGTTAGCAATATAGCCAGGAAATGGGGCCTTGATATATTCAGCACCCCAGTTGCTGAAGGCCTTATGAAAAGCAAACAGGCTGGGGCCATTCTAATCTCCAAAGATAAATTACATATCCAATACTGAATACGTACATAAAACAGATATATATGTACACAGGAAAAGGAATTGAAATATCCAAGTTTGAAACATCAAGAGACCAAATTTTTAAGAAAAAAAATGTACTTATGATTGAAGACTAAAGTTAATTCATCAGACAATTTTGTTCTATATATTATGGACTCCTCAACAATGATTTTAAAAAGATGGATATCAATTTTTTTGCGTTGGCATTGTAATTTGAGATTTCTCTGACTCATACTATTAGGTCAGGTTTCTTTATGGCTCTTTTTTGTTTTCAAGTGATTACATCTGTTAACATAACCCTGAGAAAACCCACAGCAGTTTGTAAATGAGATGCTCAATTATACTCCAAAATATGCAATTTTATGAAGAACTGGCTGTATTGAGTCTGAAAGTTGGCAAAGAGAATTATCCTCCGTAAGTCAGAATGAATCAACACTTCACATATTAAAAAACGGATTCAAAATATGTGTTCCCTCTTGAACTTTAACATTTCTTAATATTATAAAAATGAGAAGATGAAACAGGATGTTTCTATGTGTCTTAGATTTAATAAAATGATAACAGAATCAAGCTAATTCTATATTAATATTATAAGAACCAGTTGGATATTAAGGCACCAGAACAGAGATGTTGAATTTTAGTCCTGTCTTAAGCACAAGGCCAACTGGGTGACTTTGAACCAATCATTCTCTCTTAGCCTTGGGGAAAAGGCAATAGCAATCCACATCCAAAATGTTACCAAAAAACTGCAGGGACTCATTATCAGGTATAATTTTCCCTCTGATTGTATTACTACTATTGTTTTTATCTTTATGGACTTTTACAATAATTATGTATTTCTGTGCATAAAAGGAATAACTATAGGTAGGCGTATAACAGAGTAAGTTCTATTTGATTCAGTTAGTTGTGAGATAGTTTTCAAACACCCATCATTGTCATTCCCCAACTACTCAAAGCAATTTGTTGGTGATCTATGGTTGTCTTCACTTTTGTTACCTTGAAACTTTAAGAACAAAGAGCAAAGGTGGTAGAAGCTGAGGAAATAGCAGGAGGGGTAAAGCAAGACTCCTTGTATGAAGAAACATCTCAAAAATAATACAAACAAATAAACCAAAACATCACCCCTCAGCAAAAATAAGCTGATCTAGAAATAAACCAGCCCAATTTTTTTTTAAAAAAACCCTTTCATCTTGGGAATATAGAAGTTTGGAGTTGCTTTTGAAATAGTATAGAATCTCTCTGTAGAAGTGGCTTTAGTACTGGATAAAGATGCAGATGAAGAACTTATAGTTACCCAAAGCAAATCTTAAACTACCTAAACTTGCTAATGTATGAAAAAAAATAAGAAACTGTTCATTTAACTACTATTTTGTATTTGTTTGAATTATGCTATATAATTTAGAAATCTTATTTTATCTAATTTTCCAAGTCTACTATAAGTTTTCACCCCATCTGGAATTGTCTACTAACTTTAATGAAACTGTACTTCCCATGACTGGCATAATGCCATAACAACATTTTTCAGTTTTTCTTCTTGTTATTACTTGCAGTTTCGGACAGAATACAGCAAACTTAAGATATCTTTAACGAACACGTCCAGTAGTTTGTGTATTCACTTGTGCCACCTTTCCCCTTATATAAAAGAATACAACAAAATTCTTCCAACTGCCAAGCATAGATTTATAGTAATTCTTTTTCATTCTGATTTCTTTCATTCTGATTTCTTTTCTTCCACCTCCAGTTTTTTTCCAAATTTTATTATTGAGATCATCCACAAAATGGCCATTCCCCCATTCAAAATCTCTGATCTCTCTTGCACCCTTCTCAAATTCTCTCAATCAGTCATAAAAATCAAATCAATCAAGTTTATATTCTTTGCCACCTGTGAATGGGTTTACACTTAAACCATGTTCAAAGTAGATCTTTTTCAATGCAGTTACTAATTACCATTTTCAACACAATCACTTTTTCTGTACTCTTTTGTCTCAGTCCTAGTCATCTATTCATGTCATTTAGCAGAATAATTTTCCCAGATATTATTAAGTCAAACCCTTGTAAAATATATCCCCAAAGTCATATTTAGTTATTCCATAATCAGCCTTCATCAAAATGAGGTGCAGTGGTTAGAGTGCAGTATTGCAGGCTAACTCTATCCACAACTTAGAGTTCGATTCTGATTCTTGACTCAGCCTTCCATCCTCTTGGGGTAGGTAAATTGAGGACCCAAGATTGTTGGGGGCAATAAGCTGACTTTGTAAAAATGCCGCTTGGGGGGGCCAAAAAGCCCTAGTAATAAGCAGGCATATACAATGGAATGAAGGCTATTGCTGAGCACTTAGCATGGTGCTCCATAGATTGTAAGCCGCCCTGAGTTTCCGGAGAAGGGCGGCATATAAATGCAAATATAAAATAAAATAAAAAAATATAAAATCAGCTTAAGATTGACTCAGGCTTCCATCTTTCCGAGGTCAGTAAAATGAGGAGCCAGATTGTTGGGGGCATTATGCAGATGTTGTAAACTGTTTAGAGAGGCCTGTAAAACACTATGAAGCACTATATAAGTCTAATTGCTATTGATTCCTGCTTTCAGACACACCATTACAGCCTAGGCTATTCCAGTTCATTTGCTGATGTATATTTCAGATCTATCATTCATAATTAAAATTACATTTCCACTTCTAGGCACGCATTCATCAATTCTATCCCACAAAATCAGACCATCTTTCTTCAATTTCATTATGCATTTCCCCTTTTTCTTAGTTTCACAGACACCAAGAAATCAATTTTTATTTCGTTTCATATCATATAGTAATTCATAATCATTAAATTGTTCTTACATTCTGAACTGTAAACATCTATAGCTGCAGTCAACGTGAGATAGGCCATAAAGATTGAAATTCACCCACCACACAACATGGTTTTAATCAACTGCAAATTTCACCTAATGTTTTTTAATAAGATATATAAAATAGAGACTAGATGCAAGAATCATATACACTATGATAAAACCATTTTTAAATAAAAAAAGTAACAAAAATAATACAAAGGTTAATGCAGTTTTATTATTTTAGCAATTCTTATAAAATGTAGAAAACAGAGTCACTAGCAGCAGAGAACAAAATTACAGAACTAATGCATTAAGTAAAAGCATTCCAAAATAAAAGCATAAAGCAGTGAGACAGAGGATTATACATTCCTCAAGACAGAATGTTTCAACAGAATCACCCAAAGAACATTCATCTGTTAGTGTACTGAAGTTTTTTCTGGAAACTGGACAATAAAGAGGAAGTTAATCCAATCTACACACTAGATAAATAGGTAAGAGAGATAACATGGAAGCCTCAAACTGTTACCATGTTTCTCCAACAATACCCCCCCCCCCAAATAGGAAGTCCCAGCATGTTTTCTAGGCATAAGGTTAAATTAAGCCCCTCCCCCCAAATTTAGGCCTATTTTAAAACATGGAAAAAGGGGGGGAAGGGCAGGGGGGAACTTGCCATTAGGAGCGCCCCGCGGGCAGCCATGCCTCCCCACCAGCTGCTCCTAACAGCCGATCATGGCGGAGCATGGAGAGCTCCCTACTCCCGTCAAATACCTTTGATGCTAGGGGCTCTTGCACAGGAAAGACAGGCACCACCAAGAGGCGGATGCTTCCGCTTTCCCATCTGCGCAAAGGGCACCAGCTCCCCCCTCCCCTGCCACAGCCCTGGCAAGGGCGCGGGAGCTGACTTTAAAATGGACTCCATCCACGTCCCCTCGGGCAGTCAGAACAGGGCTCGGCAGAGATGCCTCTGGCAGGACCGCAGAAGAGCGAGCCGCCCAGCCTGCTGCTGGTGTGCCACCCTTTGACCAATGCTCTGCTCTGGGCATCAGTGGGCACAGCAGAAGCCACATGGCCCGCTCCTCTCGCGGACCACAAGCTCACTTGCCCTGCTCGGCCTGGCTTCCAGCACTACCGCTAGCCATTCTTACCTTACACGGCAGCAGCGCCTCCTCCTGCTGGCCGTGCCTTGCAGGCTGAAAGCGCAGCCCGGTGGCACCCAAGCGGGGGCTGTGTGCTTTCGCCCCAGCACCCAGCAGAGCCAGAATCTGCCACCTGTTACGCAAACCCCAATGAGCAGCCTCACCTGCGCTCGGGGAAGAGAAGCTGCACTCCGCCAACTCCTTTCCCCACAAGCACGGGCGAGGCTGCTTATTGGAGTTTGCGTGGCAGGCAGCAGATTCCAGCTTTGCTGGGCCCCAGGGCGAAAGCGTGCAGCCCCCACTTGGGCTATGCTTTTGGCCTTCCAGTCATCTGCAGGCATCATTGTGAATACTTCAGCGGCGGCTCTGTAAGCAGAGTCTGTATCCTGTGCATCTCTGGGAGTGCCTGAAGCTTGATGGGGCTGCCTGGGCCATTGGTGGTCCCATGTTGTAAGCTCGGAGTCAGTGGGTTGGAAAACAATCCCTGGACTCCTGAAGAGAACTTGTTGAGGAAAGAAGTCGGGGCAGGTTGGTCATGGCCACCGCACCTGAACGGCGCAACTACATTCTTTTGGAAAGGTCTGGCTGAGAGACTTGGGAAAATCCCAGGAAGCAGAGCAAGGAGGTTAGGGAGGGTAGAACAAAATCGGCATGTGACCGGCTGGCTGGTGTTCGTGCTCGGGGGAAGAGGAGCTGGTGAAGCGCTAGCCACGGCGGGAACGATAGAAAGGCAGCCCGCATGCCTTTATCTCTCATGCAGTGGCAGGAGAGATAGGGTATTGCCAGGGCTGGGGGCCTCTAAGCGACCCAGCAGTCTTCCCCCTCACTCTTCTCAAGCAAGGCAGGTTAAGAAAGCAGCCTTCTGAGTAATGGTTCTGAGCACTGCAGCTTGATCGGAGCTTGAGCACGTCCACATTGCATGCAGAATTTGGCGCTTAATGGAGCTCTGCAGGTTTGCCAACGCATTGGATCAAGAACTACCCACACAGGCTGAGCTGGCACAATGCACAGGGTGGAAAGTGGGTGGCTGCGTGGGTGTTGCAGAAACACGGCCATTCACTGATCAGGGTGCAAATACACAAGCACGCACATACATCACCACCAGGCTGTGCATGGGGGGGAAATTAAGACATCCTCGAAAAGATGGCCTAGCCATTTTTGGGGGGGTCAAAAAAAAAAGTCTCGGCCTTATTTTCTGAGAAACACAGTAGAAGGCTTTTTCTAGCAGGACTAGCAGCTAGTTATCACAGATTCCTAATCAACATGCTTAAAACTAAATTAAGGTAAAGGTAAATATTTCCTCTTTCCAGTTGGGTCTGGTTCTAGGGGGTGGTGTTCATCTCTGTTTCTCAGCGGAAGGAGCCAGAATTGACAAAAGATATTTCCATGGTCATATGGCCAGCATGTCTATACACCAAGGAGCAAGGTACACTGTTACCTTCTCACTGAAGCAATACCTATTTATCTACTTGCATTTGCATGCTTTCGAACTGCTGGGTGGGCAGGAGCTGGGATTAGTAACATGAGCTCACCCGTTGCATGATGCCAAACCTGGGCTGCCAGCTTTTCAGCTGACAATGTCTTTAACCACCAAGCCAATAACAGAGTTGAAAGGGACCTTGGAGGTCTTCTAGTCCAACCTCCTGTTCAGGCAGGAAACCCTATACCATTTCAAACAAATGGTCATCCAATCTCTTCTTAAAAACCTCCAGAACTGGAGCAACCACAACTTCTGGCGGCAAGTTGTTCCACTGATTAATTGTTCAAATTGTCAGGAAATTTCTCCTTAGTACTAGTTTGCTTCTCTCCTTGATTAGTTTCCATCCACTGCTTCTTGTCCTGCCTTCAGGGGCTTTGGATAATAGGTTGACTGCCCCCTCTTCTTTGTGGCACACTCCCTTAGATATTGGAACACTGGTATCATGTCACCCCTACTCCTTCTTTTCATTAAACTAGACATACCCAATTTCTGTAACTGTTCTTCATATGTTTTTAGTCTCTAAGTTCTCATCTTTGTTGCTCTTTTTTTTTTTTGCAATCTTTTCAGAGTCTACATTTTTTTTATATCAGACTAAAACTGGATTCAATATTCCCATTTTAGTCTTATCAAGGCATTATAAAGTGGTACTAACACTTCATGTGATCTTGATTCTACCCTTCTGTTAATGCAGCTTAGGACTACACTGGCTTTTTTGGCAGCTGCAGCACATTGCTGGCTCATATTTAAGCAATTGTCCTCTAGGACTTCTAGATCTCTCTCTCAGTCACTGCTATTGAGCCAGATATCACCTATTCTTTACCTGTCCATTTGGTTTTTCTTGCCTAAATGTAGAACCAGTGGTTGGATTCAAAATTTTTTACTAGCAGTTCTGTGGACGTGGCTTGGTGGACGTGGCAGGGGAAGGATACTGTAAAATCTCCAGTCAGGGGTGGTATTTGCTGGTTCTCCAAACTATTCAAAATTTCCACTACCGGTTCTCCAGAACTGGTCAGAACCTGCTGAATACCACCTCTGTGTAGAACCATATTTTTCTCATCATTGAATTTCATTTTGTTAGTTAAAGCCCAGTGCTCAAATCTGTCGAGATCCTTCTGCATCTTGAGCCTATATTCTGGAATATTGGCTATTCCTGCTGGTATGGTCTGCAAATTTGATAAGTTCTCCTTTTATCTCCTCGTCTAAATCACTTAACTCTATCTTTTAATGACTTGCTATACAGGGAAGTCCACTATGCCTATTTCACTCCTGAACTATGGTCCTTGAACATGAAAAGTAAAATATAGTAACTTTTGCATAGGTTTACCAATTGATTCATGTAAGATCACTTACATGAGCAAAAAACTGTACTTTAAGCCTGTCAGTACAAGTGATCTATTACTAGAGAGCTAGTCTGGTGTTCTTGTTAAGGCATCAGACTAGAAACAAGCAGACTGTGAGTTCTAGTCCCAACTTGGGCACAAAGCGAGCTGAGAGATCTTGGGCCAGTGTCTCAGCCCTAAGAAGGATGCAATGGCAAACCACTTCTGAAAAACTTTGCAGGGACTTGTTCAGGCAATCTCTAAGAATCAGACACAATTGAATGGAAGAGAAAATAAATTCCTAAGCCTAAATTAGCTCCATCTCTGCTTGTGGCCTGCCCAAACGGCCAAATCTTAGCTCTCACAGTCAGCCTCCCCAACAGGTTTCACTTCTTCAATTCCTTTCATACATGCATGAATGCTGGCAAGTATTCTTTCTTGCAACAAAAACCACAACTGTAAGGCCAAAAGCAACATACTCTACAGAATTTCAGAAAAAATGAACGTCCACAGAAATTAAGACAATACTAATCCAATACAGGTAATCCTTGATTTACACCATTTAGTGACCATTTGAAGTTGCAATGGTACTGAAAAAAGCGGTTTATGACCATTTTTCATACGTACAACCATCCCCATGGTCATGGGATTAAAATTCGGATGCTCGGCAATTGATTCGTATTTATGATGGTTGCAGTATCCTGGGGTCATGGCAGTGGTGGGATGCAAATTTTTTTACTACTGGTTCTGTGGGCCTGGCAGGGGAAGAATACTGTAAAATCTCCAGTCAGAGGTGGTATTTGCCGGTTCTCCAAACTACTCAACATTTCCGCTATCGGTTCTCCAGAACTGGTCAGAACCTGCTGAATACCACCTCTAGGTCGTGGGATCACTTTTTGTGACCTTCTGACAATCAAAATCAACGGGGAAGCCAGATTCACTTAACAACCATGTTATTAAGTTAACAACTACAGTGATTAACTTAACTGCAGTAAGAAAGGTCATAAAATAAGGCAAAATTCACTTAACAAATGTCTTGCTTTGCAACAGAAATTTTGGGCTCAGTTGAGGTCATAGGTGGAGGACAGCCTGTATTGTTATTGGGGATTATGGGTAGCAAAGAATTTGAGAGAGAGTCAAACAGGGCTCAAGAATGAAACAAAATCTAAGTGCTCAGAAAAGAACTTTCAAAATAAGAAACAAAATGTTATTATGTCAAGAGAGGAAGCAGCTCTCTGGCTCTTCAGCAGGAACACAATGATCTACGAAAGATTTACACTACAAAATGAAGCACTATTAGAATTTACAATGTAGGATGAAGACAGTTTTAGAGGTTGCTAAAAATAGCTAGGAGTTTGAACAAAAGAAGTTAGAAAACAAAATCAGGAAGTCATTCAACAGATCTATGCTGATAAAGATTCCTATTATCTATGTTTAAATTCTAACTAAATTCTGGTTTTGAGATTAAATAAGATTTAAAAGCATCAGTGTCCTTGCTTAATGTATGTCACTGATGCTGCATTCTGCAGTATTCCACTACATGCTCTTTCTCTACTGCGGCAGTGAAAAGCATAATGGTTGATTCTTCTGCCTTGTTTTCAAGAATCATCTATATCTATAACTGATAACAGTTGTAAAACACATTTTTAAGGTATACAAAACTGAAATAAGTCCTTTGTAGTAAGCTATAAAATGACTGTTGAAAATACAAAGATTCCTCTTGCTCTGTCAGAGTGATTCCAACTGCCTCTGTTCAAAAATAATCGCTAATTCCTTATAGGTAGTTCTCACTTAACCAACATTCATTCAATGACTATTTAAAGCTACAACAGTGTTGAGCAAATAGTACTGTCAGAAGAATAATTTGGGGTTCCAACTTGAGCCGGGACTGTGCAAGAATAAATGAAAATGAGATCCAGACAGCTGTGAGGAAAGAATACATATTTATTTCTAAAAGCAAAACAGTTTACATTTAGAGGCAGGCTGCACAGAAAAGGGGTATAGCAGTATAAGGGGAGATTGTCCGGGGTGTTATCTGCTGATTCTAGGGTGACACTTGAGGGGCGTGTGTGTGTGTGTGTTTGTGTGTTTGTGTGTGTAAGTATGTTTTTGCAGTTCTTCTGGGCCAGGGGTCCCCAACCTCTGGTCCATGGACTGGCACCAGGCCACGATATGCTAGAAACTGGACCATACAAACAAGTGAGGCCCCATCCACAGGATGCAGGCAGCACACAAAACCACGCCCCCTCCGTTCCTCAGAAAAGTCTCTCTCTAAGGAACTAGTCCATGATGTCCAAAAAGTTGGGGGTGCAGCTCTAGGACAGGGGGTGCCAATCTTTTGGACTTCAGGGACCACCAAACTCATAATTTTAAATCCCGTGGACCACTAATATGAATTTTGATTGACGGTGGCTTTCGGACATTGGTGGGAAAGTCGTTCCATATTCCAGAGCTGCAGTGGTCACAGGACTGGCCCTTTGGTCATCCCGGAGCAGCTGCTCCTCCACCTGGGTGCACCGGCCTGCCATGGACTGGAGGAGCTGCTCCGGGATGACCAAAGGGCCAGTCTTGAAGCTCTGGAATATAAGACTGACTTTCCCACCAACGTTAGCAAGCCAGACCGGGGCAGATTTCCCTCCTGTTGATCTTACCTTCCAGTTACAGCTCACGTGCCTCTACTCAAGGTAAGGTTTGCTCTTGGCTGAAGGATAGGGGCCAGCAGGTGGGCAGGCCATGTGGGCGCCACAGCCTTGTGTTCCCACGCAGCCTGGATTAATTGCTTTGGGGGGAATGCTTTTGGGGGGGACATTTCTCTGTGAACCACCAAAGTTTTCTCACAGACCACCAGTGGTCCCTGGCCCACCGGTTGGCGACCACTGCTCTAGGAGACCTAATTTAATTAACTCTGTGTAATCTTATCCATTGATATGTGGATTAGGTCTGGGCTAATTATTTAAGAAAGTTTGCTAATTTTAGTTGATTAACTTAGTTTCAGCTGGACTGTTAATTATCTAGTGGGGACACACTAATTCTCAGACTGTTGTGAATTCTGTTAATATTTTAGGGGGAAGATGGAAACAATATAAAGAATAAAATATACATGATATAAAACTTCTCACAGTACTTACTACCAGCCTTCAAAATTACAGCTGTTTCAGCAGCAGCAGTTCCATTGTCAAGTGATGAAAATTTGGGTGCTTAGCAGACCACTTGCTTTTATGACCACAGCATGTGCTTCAATTTCCCAACTAACTGTCACCTTCCTATCTCTACCCATTTGGATACCCTGCACTCTGCCATCTACCCCTGCTTTCCCAGATGAACTTCACTCAAAGGCCTTGCAAAAAGCCAGCAGCTGCCTTGGCCAGGTACACTTTGTCAGCAGTGGGGAGTTGGTGTGTGTGTGTGTGTGTGTGTGTAGATGTTTAACTGGGGGCAACAAAGGCAGATTGTGGAATGGGGGGGGGGGAGAGGATAGATGGATACGGCAAAGGCCTCACAAAGAGCCAGCAGCTGCCTCAGCCAGGCCTTCCTCCTCAACTGTGGAAGATGGTGAAGATCAACTGGGATAGCAGGGGGCAGCAAAGATAGATGGTGGAAATTAGAAATTGTAGGGGGAAGGATAATAAGTGAAGTTGAAGCAGAGATGAGAGTATGCAGGACAGAATCATGAAGTCTTTGCCTAACAATGGAGCAACTTTACCTAATGACTGCAACCAGAACTAGCAGAACTGACTTCATTAAGTAGGGTGGTCGTGTGATGCTTTGCCTAAAGTCTGTTTCGCTTCATAGCAGAAATCTAGGTCCCAATGAGAGTCATTAAACAAGTATAATAACTACCTGTATTTGAAAATGATTTGAAGCCACAGTACTGGATCAACAGCTTTATTGCACAGCATATAGTACAATTATGACAATTTCCATTAATTACAGCAGTAATACAAGCTTAATGTTTACATGTATTAAATAGTATAATGAAATTGTACCCTTATCTGAGGACACGCTAGATGAGTGGACTTCAGCTCCCAGAATTTTCAAGGACGACCATTCTGACAGGAAATTAAGGTCACACACCTAAAGGCAGAAAATATTAAATCCACATTATTGCTGTAATCATTTACTATTTTAATCATAGTACATAATTTTCTAAACTAAACTAATAAACTCATGAATAAAATATCTCAAAATCTTTTCTACAGTGGAAATATTATTTCTGCTTACCTCAAAAGTAGAAAAGCTGATGTTTACCAAATATTTTGGATATTAAATCTGATCAAGCCCAACCAGCCAGTCCCACACAAAGAGTTATGGAAACAGCGGTCTAAAACATCTAAAAGTCGCATATCCTTGGTTACTGCTAATTTACAACAGGGCAGTACAAATCCTTCCAAAGAAACTGTGTACAAAGCAGCTTTCTTTGAATCAATAAAAGACCTATATGTTTTTCCAGGCTTCGCGGTGATGTCAAACACTCTTTCTAGCTGTATTTGCATGAATGTGCACGCACAGCCACTTTGCTTCGCATGCAGGTGCATGGAGAGTCAGCTGGGAGCAGCTTACAAAAATAACTGCACTGGCGTGGAAAAAGACATGACTGTTTCATTTGTTCAAAGAGGGTAGCTTCAAACATGTTCCTGCATGTTGCAGGGCTTCTATTTCAAAGGAGCTGCAGTCCTATTTTATAAAATGGCTTTAAAAAACACCCAACAAAAACAAACAAAGGCAACTTGTCTTTTCTTATGGGTATTCCAAGCACTTGATGATGTTTAAAGCTATCTGCTGCTTGATTTCCAGTTTGTCAATATAATTTTCGCATTGTATCACAAATGTGATTGCATAATATATCACATAGAATCGGGGATGGTGTTCATAGAACATTCATTCCTATACATCTATTGGAGATTTACCATTTTTATCATTAAAAGACATTTAATATTTTTCTTTATTAAGCTCGCTCCACAACCCCAAACAGTGAATGCTACTAATAGACCTCATAGAGGTTCCTACCCTGTTTCTTCAACAATACGGCGTCCACCAATAGGAAGGCCTAGCATGATTTCTAGGCATGAGGTGAAATTAAGCCCCACTCCCAAAATTTAGGCCTATTTAAACCTATTTCCCAAGTGATTTGTTCTGGGCTTACACAATATGTCAACTCACTACTACAGTTTAAATAATATATACAGACCAGTTCACTAAGGCTTGTTTAGCAAACCATGTAAAAAACTGGTTCTCCATTGTGCAATCCAAACACAAGTGAAGTGAAACAGGTACTTCTCAAAATCTGAGGCAGCTATTATAAAGACACATACCTAGAAATAAACAAGATTGTACTCAAGATTTGTTTTTGAGTTGATGTGCAATTAGTTTCTTAGTTATTACACTGCATCAGATTAAGTATTATATATTCGTTTGTTTTTCATCCCCTCTTTATTATTGTTTATAAATAACTGAAGGCAGCGAACATACCTAGAACTCCTTCCTCCCCCTCCTTCTCCTCCTATTTTTCCCACAAGAACAACTTGTGAGGTGTTCTGGAAAATATGATTTTTTTTATAATGGAATGTGGAAATTATATTGGGGAAAGAGGGGAAGAGGTGCTGCCAAGGAAACAGTCAGACAAGAGAGCCACCAGTGGTTTAACAATCGGAGAAAAGAAACTTAAGAAGGACCCACCCTCCTAATGGATCGAGGAGATAAAGGTGGCAATGGAAAATGTTGTACTTTCAGACTTGCAAGATTCTGTTAAAGTAGCCTTACAATAAAGTAGATTTAGTTCATCTAGTCATATTTTTGTCTGGTTTATCTGGGAGGGCTGATATCAGTCGTATCAGTTTCTTACTCTTTTCCAATGAGAAGAATTTCTAGAATGGCCTCTGATCCTCAAGGAATCCTGTTAAGCATTGGGCATCTGGCAGCTGTGTTGTTACAATACCAACAGCAAATAGATGCCCAGATGACAACTTACAGAATGCCACAATACAACAAATGCAGCGACTGGGGCAAAATGTGTCTCAATCTGCAACACCGCAACAGATAGCAGTTTAACCAATGCTTCTGTGTTTCCATGACAGCTCGCCAGAGATATTTGGGCAGGAGGACCAAGATCAATTCCAGACATTCATCTCTCAGAATGAAATATTTATGGTCAACAGACTGGATGAGTGACTTTTCTGCTGAGCCTACTGAAAGTAGTAACAGTTAAGTGGCAATACTGTTCACTAAGGGGAATGATCCAGTGCTGGACAGTTTAATGCATAAACTCAAAAGGATGCTTTGGAGATCCCAGAGCTAGTCATGATTTTGGAATCGTAGTTAGTCAAGATTTTGGAAGCTCAAGAAGGGACAAAGGAGATTAAGGGAATATCTTTCAGTAGGATGGAATGACCTAATTGCTCTAATTGACCAGTTCATGGAAAGCCTAGCTGATGACCTAATAGATGAGCTGTGAGGAGAGGTACCCCAAATACCACGGAAGAGCTCTATCAATGTAGTACAGATGGTCCTCGACTTACAACTACAATTGAGTCCAAAATTTGTACTGCTAAGTTAGAACAGTTGTTAAGTGAATTTTGCCCCATTTCCCTGACTTAAGTACCAACAACATTGTTTATTAGCAGTGAAAACTGACCTTCCCCCACACACAAACACTTGCAGGACAAGGAAGGAATCAGTGCTGCCAGAAAAGAATGCAGACCTCGTAGATGTGTTTGGGGAGAAAGTGGGAGCTTTCTTACCCCATCCTCATTAACCCTCCCCCTGTCCCCATTACCACCCCAGGTGATTGTGCTATCAATTTGAAGCCTGGAGTCCAAACCCCAGCGAAGAAACAGTACCCTGTGTCTGCTCCGGAGTTAATTATCTGGATGCCCACCTCAAAATGGAATTCCACCACATTTCTAATTCACCAGCAATGGCGCTCACATTTTTTGTCTCCCCCAAAAGAAGAGCAGCCAGTCTGAAGGGAAAGGAAGGACCCCAAATGCATCACTACAAAAAACTGAACAAAGTAACAATTAGAAACTTTTACCTACTCCTGCTTATGTCAGACCTATTAGACCAGCTACATCTTGGAGATGATCACAGTTCTACTCCAAGCAGAGAAGGAGGGAGGGGGGATTTTACTTGTGCATTTTACTTGAGAGCAATCAACCCAACAGAAAAGAATTATTACATTTTCAATAAAGAGCTGCTGTTAGTAAAAAAAAACAAAAATCCCTTTGAACAATGGAGACACCTGCTGGGAAGGAGCAGCCCACTTGTCCACTTACTCCTAAAAATTTAGAGGTGCTGCAAAACACCAAAACTTTCATGCTCCAACAGATCAGGTGGACACTATTTTTCTCTCAGTTTGGCTTTTATGTCTCATATATCCCAGGCTCTCAGAAGAACCTTCCAGACATCCTCACATACAAGCTAAAGTATCAGGTTCCTCAGTCATCACCTCCCCCAGCTGCAACCAAATAACTTTGAGTTCCACCCACAAGGTAGATCAACACAAAAGGCTGGAAGAAGGCAAGTTGTTCATCTCAGATTGGATTAAAGCAAAGCAGCAGCAGGATCCATACACCAGGACCTGGAAGGATGAACTTAAGAAAGATCAACAAAATACTCTTTCGCCTTTCACAATGGCGGAAGGGCAGCTACTGCACAATGGATGTTTATATGTGCCTCTTCCCCTGCGGGAGGAAGTACTACAGCTGTGCCACGACAACAAGACAGCTGGACACAGGGAGATATTCAGAACCCAACAAAGAGCCCTCAGAGAATTTTGGTGGCCCTGCATCCAAGGAGGAATTAGGAATTATGTATTCTCTTGCTTTGTCCAACAAGCCAACTGGATTGGAGCCATTAAACATTCCCACCCATCAAATCCTGTGACATAATTTATCTAGATTTCATTACCAATCTTCCTCCAGTGGAGGGATACACTATCATACTGGTAGTACTGGATTTATTTGCCCAATTGGTCCATTTCATTCCCTGCAAGGGTCTTCCAAAAGCCCAAGAAACAGCTCAATATCTTTAAATATTGGGGATTAGTCAATCATTTCCTAATAAATAAAGCAGGTCACTTTACTCCCAAATTTTGGAAGGCCTTCTTGCAATTATTAAATATTAACATTCATATGTTGTCTGGCCATCACCTCGTTTCCAACTGAGAAACTGAGAAGGTTAACCAGATACTAGAGCAGTATTTAAGATGCTATATTTTTTTTCAGTAACTCAACTGAATGCATCTCATACCTCTTCTTGAAATTGCTAACAACAATGCTGTACACCCCTTTATTGGCATGTCTCCATTTCAGGTAATGTATAGATTCTACCCATGAGTCTTACCAACAACCAGACACCTGTATATCTGTATAAAAATGCAGTACCCAAAGAAAAAGAGGGAAATTGTACTATAGTACTAGAAACATTGTCAGCAATATCACCATCTATCTTCCACAGTATAAACATTAATATTTGAAGTATAATTAAATTATATATTTCTAAAGCAAACTGGAAATGCCAATATTGTAATAAACAATGAAGATGTCACTGTTGCTGTTCTATTTACATCATAATCAATAATTTTTTAGTGGAAACACTGTCTCCATTTGCCTTAAGTGATGTATTTACTAAATTAGTTTGTCACAGCTTGATGGTTTATAGATCTACATAATTATTATAGAAATACATGAAAATGAAAGGGATAACTACTAGGAATACTTTCATTCATTATGTATATCTATCAGGAAAATTAGCAATATATAGGTGAATTTAAGCATACAGTACTGCACATATAGGCCATTGCTACATAAAAACATTCACAACAGTTGAAGCATTTCTACTACTGCGTGAATTTCTAAGCTTCTCATGCTTCATATATTTTGTCTGATGTTAGCTGCCACTTTAATTCTTTCTCCCTAACTCTCATGTCATCATGATAATTCTATAAATGTAAGATTATGCAAGAATAAAAACTGCAGTTCAAAGTTATAAGAAGAATCTTTAAGACTCATCCAAAATTTACCTGGAATTTAGGTCACTAAGTGATGAGGTCGTTAAATGAGTCATTACACCAATTTCACAGTCATTTTGCAAATCATGTGGTTGCTAAGTGTCATTAAATGACTGATTTTTTCCACTGAACTGTGCTTGTCAGAAGACGATTGCAAATTGTTGGGGGACAACCCGCCTGGGGCTGGGACCGGGTCGTGGGTTAAGCGTTGCCGGGAGGGTTTGGGATCGGATGGGGCTGTATTGAGGATGGGGGATGTCCCAGGGAGGGTGATTTTAAAGCGATTAGTACGGTGAGCGGGAGAGGCAGATTTGGCGGTTATAGGGGGCCACATTCTGTTTTGGGAGCGCGCCCCCGCTATTTGTCGGCGGTGGCGCGCTCCGACCCCCTTGTTATGTCCCGTTCCCCGGGGGGTGTGAGCGATTGGGCCCGGGGCCTTTGGCTGATGTTGTGTAACGCCAGGTCCATTATTAATAAGGCCCCCCTCATTTATGCTTTGATCTGTGAGGGGGGAGCGGACCTGGTGGGTATTACCGAGACCTGGCTGGGCCCAGAGGGGGGAGTTCCCCTTGTGGAGGTGTGCCCAGCCGGGTTTCGGGTTTTTCATCGGCCGAGGGCCCAGGGGAGGGGCGGGGGTGTTGCGGTGGTTATTAAGGAGGATCTGTGTCCGAGGGAATCCACTGTTTCTCAGACGACCGGGTGTGAGTCTCTTTTCGTGAAGTTCGGTCCCAGGGTGCAGGTGGGCTTGCTGATCGCATACCTGGCTCCCTGCTATGCGGCATCGGCCCTGCTTGAGCTCCTCGAGGTTATAGCAGGCGTGGCGGTTGAGACCCCCAGGCTTATGGTCATGGGGGATTTCAACCTCCCTTCTGCCGGCGGTACCTCGGGGATTGCTCAGGAGTTCATGGCTTCCATGACAGCCATGGGCCTGACCCAGTTAATTCAGGACCCTACTCACGTGGGAGGTCACACCCTGGATTTAGTTTTTGTCTCTGATCAGTGGCAGAGTGGTCTGGGTGTAGAGGACATAGTTATAGAACCCCTGTCATGGACAGACCATTCGCTCCTGAAGCTCGACTTCCGTTCCGCACCCCCCGACCGCAGGGAGGCGGGGCCGCTTAAATGGTACCGCCCCAGGCGCCTGATGGACCCGGATAGGTTCCTGATGGAGTTTGGGCCATTTCCCGAAGCTCACACACACGACTCGGTTGAGGGCCTAGTTGCCACCTGGGATAGAGTGGCTGCTGGGGCCCTTGACCGGGTCGTGCCCTTGCGGCCTCTGACCCGGTGCCGATCCCAAATGGCTCCTTGGTTTTCTGAGGAGCTAAGGGAGATGAAGCGCCGGAAAAGACGCCTAGAGAGTAGTTGGAGAGCTAGCTGTTCTGAGTCTGACCGAACACTTCTACGATCTTATATTAAGACGTACTTAATGGCGATAAGGGTGGCGAGGAGGACTTACCTCTCCACCCTTATTGCGTCCGCGGAAAACCGCCCAGCCGCCCTGTTTAGGGTGACCCGCTCCCTTTTAGAGATGGAAGCGCGGGAGGATCCCTTACAGGGACGGGCTGAGGAGTTTTCTAGGTTTCTGCAGGACAAAATCGCTCAGATTCGGGACGAGCTGGACTCCGACTGGGCATCTCCGGGCGGGGGGGCGGGGGTAGATATCGGTGAGGCCATTTGGGTTGAGTTCGACCCTGTTACTGTAGAAGACGTGGACAGGGTGCTGGGGGGACTGAATGCCACCACCTGTTTGTTGGACCCGTGCCCCTCCTGGCTGGTCTTGGCCACTCGGGAGGTGACACGAGGCTGGTTCCAGGGTATTATAAACGCTTCCTTGAGAGAGGGGCTTTTACCCGCCGCCTTGAAGGAGGCAGTGGTGCGGCCCCTCCTCAAGAAACCGTCCCTGGACCCAGCATTGTTATCAAATTACTGTCCTGTCTCCAACCTTCGCTTTGTTGCGAAGGTTGTTGAGAGTGTGGTGGCCCGTCAGCTCCCCCGGTTCCTGGATGAAGCGAGTTATCTTGACCCCCTCCAATCGGGCTTCAGGCCCGGGCACAGCACGGAGACGGCGTTGGTCGCGTTGGTTGATGATCTCTGGAGGGCTCGGGACAGAGGTTGTTCCTCTGTCCTGGTCCTGTTAGATCTCTCGGCGGCTTTTGATACTGTTGACCACAGTATCTTATTGCAGTGGTTGGAGGGGTTGGGGGTTGGAGGCACCGTGTTGCGGTGGTTCTCCTCCTTCCTCTCCGACCGCTCGCAATTTGTGTTGACGGGGGGGCAGAGATCGTCCCCAAGGCCCCTGCTTTGTGGGGTGCCTCAGGGGTCAGTGCTCTCGCCCCTGCTGTTCAACATTTATGTAAAGCCGCTGGGTGAGATCATCCGTGGCTTTGGGGTGGAGTTCCATCAGTACGCTGATGATACTCAGCTGTACATCTCCACCCCAGGCCACCCCAACGAAGCCGTCGAAGTGATGACCCAGTGCCTGGAGGCCGTGCGGGGTTGGATGGGTCGTAACAGGCTTCGTCTCAACCCGGCCAAAACCGAGTGGCTGTGGTTTCCTGCGCCCAGATACAGCCAGCTTATTCCTTCGCTGGCCGTGGGGGGAGAGGTTTTGACCCCCGTGGAAAGGGCACGCAACTTGGGTGTCCTCCTGGATGTGCGGCTGTCTTTGGAAGAACATATTGCAGCCGTCACCAGGGGGGCTTTTTATCAGATTCGTCTGATTTACCAGTTGCGGCCCTTTCTGGATCTGGGCGCACTTCGCACAGTCACTTCTGCCCTCGTTATCTCCCGCTTGGATTATTGCAATGCTCTCTACATGGGGCTCCCCTTGAAGAGTCTCCGGAGGCTGCAGTTAGTTCAGAATGCAGCCGCGCGGGTGATCGTGGGCGCCCCTCGGGGCGCACACGTAACACCACTTCTCCGCAGGCTGCACTGGCTTCCTGTGGCCTTCCGGATTCGATTCAAGGTGGTACTGATGGTATTTAAAGTGCTCCATGGCTCGGGACCTGGGTACTTACGGGACCGCCTGCTGCCATCAACAACCTCCCGCCGCCCAGTACGCTCCCACAGGGTCGCCCTACTTGGGGTACCGCCACCTGATCGTTGTCGGCTGGCGGCCCCAAGGGTGCGTGCTTTCTCTGTGGGAGCGCCCTCCCTGTGGAATGATCTCCCCCCGGAGATACGAGCCATGACAGATATCCTCTCCTTCCGGCGCGCAGTTAAGACCCTATTTTTTAAACAGGCTGGCCTGGCCCAGTAAGGGTTTAAGGGGTTTTAAGTTAATAGGGTTTTTAAAATTTTAAACTTCATTTTTAAACTTTCGGGATGCAGCTATATTTATGTTTAATTCGGTTTTAAACTCTATTTAATTTTATATTCTTGTATTTTATGTATTTATTAGGCTGTACACCGCCCCGAGTCCCTTTTCGGAGAGGGAGCGGTATAGAAATACGATCAATAAATAAATAATAAATAAATTGTGATCATGCTGCAATCATCATATGTGCATTGGTTGCCAAGCACCTGAATTACAATCACATGACCATAGGTGTGATATAATGGTTGTAACTTTCAAGATAGGTTGTAGATAACTTTTTCCAGCAACACCATAATTTTGAATTATTGTTAAATGGTCATAAGACTACCTGTAATTGTATAATTTGGACTAAATAGATAAACTGATTGATGGTCACATTGATATGAAAGATAGTGAATGAATTTGAACTGTGTAACAAAGGTGAATGGCCTGTCTCATATTGATAAGGCTTTAAAGCAGGGATGTCAAACTCAAGACCCGGGGGGCAGATATGGCTTGCGGGGTACTTAGATCTGGCCTGCGAGGCTGCCATAGAAACAGCAAAGGACCGGCCTGCAATGCTTCTGCCAGTGAAAACAGGCTCTCAAGCTCTGTTTTCGGCTGCCATGGCCTCCTGAAACCCTCTGCCAGTGAAAACAGAGCTTGGGAGGGCTGCCAAGCTCCATTTTCACTGGCAGAAGGTTGCAGGAGGCTGTAGCAGCCGAAAATGAAGCTTAGGAGCCCATTTTCATTGGCAGAAGCACCGCGGGCCACCACAGGCATTCCTGACACAAGTGATATAAAGCTGGCCACACCCACACTGGCTCACCAAGGTCAAATACAACCCTGATGCGACCCTCAATGAAATTGAGTTTGACACCCCTGCTTTAAAACATCATTTCCATCAGTGATTTCAAAATACTGATGGAATGCACCCATGCTAGTTCAGAGAAAGGTTTTTATGCTGAACAAAAAATTATCACATGCACACACATATGAAGTATGAAACAGTTAAAGCTTTGTATCAGTAGATATTAATACAGTACTTAAATAGTCTTACAAATACTTCATTTTGCAACAGTTACTTTATGTTTGTGTGTAATAGAAATGTATGGCTGGTTGAGGATTTCTGAGAGTTGAAGTCTACAAGTCTTAAAAGTTGCCAAGTTTGGAGAACCCTGTTGTAGAAAAGCAGGCAGGGAGCAGGGATGGAGTTAAATGTGTCATAAGTTTAGAGTCCTTACACTGCCAGAAATGATCCAAGTCCAATCCTCCCTGAATACCTTTCGTACCTCTAGTACCAATTTAGTGCTGAGCATTATTAGTTGACTAGATTCTTTTGTATACCGTTGAATACATCTTCTGTGCTACAATTAACATATGGTCCTGATCCTTTGCACCTGACCATATCATGTCATGGAAGAGAAAGAAGTTCTACTAGATAAGATGGAAATAGATTTGAATACAGATTTAAAAATGACTGGCTACAAGAATGGTGTAAAAAATGATATACAAATAAAACAGGTTGGTGTTTTAATAATTGAAAGGATAAACAAATAATAAACCAGGAGAGTAACTTGGATGATTTTCCTATATTGGATTTACAAAGTAGACCTCTTAAAGTTTTGAAAGACTTGGTGGGAAGTGACAAAGAAAAAAAGAAAAGAAAAGGAATCAAGTTCTCAGACATTATTGAAGGGATTACATTACAAGATTGTTAAAAAGAAAGGAATATAATGTTGGTTTATTTGATATAAGTTAAAGTTATTTCTGGTAACAATCAATTTTTGCTAATATGGATTAAGCAATAAAGTGTTAAGGCTTGGTCTATATATAAGAGATGTGATTTTAGACAAAAAGATTGTTGTATTTTAAAAGAAAATGACAAGTTGTTAACCATGTTTATATTTGTTGTGATTTTGTATTTTTCCTTTTAGTATTTTCTTTTGTGCACCTTTTCGTTTTTTGTAGTTTGCACTAGTTTTTATTGATATAACTGTAATTCTTATTTTTTTTTTTGAAAAAAGATATAAAAACAGTTTTAAACCACCAACATTTCATATGTTTAAAACAATTGAGAAAAATCCAAAGAAATGCTATTTCATTCAAAATATTTAATTGCTCATAATAATCTAAGTCTCTAAGATTTGGAAATCAGAATTGCGATAAAGAACAAGTTCAAATACACCAATTACCCCCATATTTATATGTGCCATCAAGTCATTTTCAGTTTCTAGAGAGTACATGGATTTTTTCCATGAATTTGAAAATAAGGTATTACATTATTTAATAGTATACCCAACATGAGTAATACAATCTAATTTACTACAGGGTAGAAAATGCATGGATGCTGTTGGGTCAAATTAAAAGAAACTACCCTTTTTAAACTGGGTCAACAGGAAGTTAAGAAAACAAGTGTCTGGAAGACAGAAACCAAAGAAATGTGTAAAACGCTGAAATAGAAAAATATAACCGCAAACATATAACCAAAATTCTGTATTACTTTCTCTATAACAAACCAATATTTCCTGTATATAGTACAGTAATTCTGCTAATTGAATATTTTGCAATGAATTGAAGTTGAAAATGATAGGCATCATTATTTTTAAGGTTATCTCATTCTATATTAAAAGGCATTAGTGAAGTCACTTGATATGTTTTGTAACAATCTTTGGCTAATAAAAATGTGATTCTGGAAGCATGCCTATTTGCAAAGAATTTATATATTCTCTACATTTGGGAGTAAAAATTATATATAAACTCTGCTTAACTTTGGAGCAAGTATTGCCATTATACTAGAAATAACAAGTTATGGTCCACCAATATTGTTCAGCACCAATTCCCATTGAGTCCAAGAAAAAATTATACTTTAGTATCGTGTTTTCCTGAAAATAAGATCTTGAAAATAAGCCCTAGCATGACTTTTACACGTGTGCCCAATGTAAGCCCTAACCCTCAAAATAAGCCCTACTTAAGACCCCGCCCATTCTGTTTCACCTGTTTGCAAAACATGGGGTGAAGCACATGGGTAAAAATCTAGCTAGGGTGGGCATGGGGGGTGCAACTGCACATGTGCCCTGCACCCACTTACTTTAGGACAGTTGCAGCCTGGCCTACCACACCCTGATATCTGCCTCGCCTTGCCAGCCCACTTCTTCTGTGGCCATTTGCCGCCGTTTGTGCACGTCACCCCTGGCCTCCATTTCACTTAGAGGCCTCCAGAAGGCCCTTCAGGAAAAGCCTCTGCAGCCGAGAAACGAGTTCTGGATTGATGGCAAAAGGCCTCTGGTGCAAGTCAATCCGGAGCTTGTTTCTCAGCTGCAGAGGCCTTTCCTGAAAGCCTCTGAAAGCGAAACAGAGGCCAGAGGGTGCTGTGCATGTCAATTCAGAGAAGAAGTGGGCCGGCTGTGGCGGGACTGTCAGTGCCACCACCGTGAGGTGAGACAGTGAAAGACATCCCCCGAAAATAAGACCTAATGCCTCTTTTGGAGGCCAAAAAACAACAACTAAGACCGGGTCTTATTTTCAGAGAAACACAGGTAATAGAAGTATGCTGTATGTAGTGGAGCTTATAGTAGAATGTTTTTCATGTTCATGCAGATTGGATAAGCAGTACCTATTGAACAAGTATAAATTACTACTATCCAAACCAAAATGCAATCCCAAACATAAAAGATGTCATATTAAAATATAAACACTAGACCAGTAAAACACCAGCAGTGTTCCCTGATAGTTACTTGCTTATACATGCATTTGTGTATTTCAGGACCCTCATTTTCTTACATGCAACAAATATGCCCTTAGGCAATCTGTTATTCTCTGAATTAAAAATAATAAACAGGATATTTCCTGTGTTGTGTCACATTGGTACAGTTACCATGTGGAGCAGTACTATAGGAAATGAAATAATATAATCCTGAGATGTATTGATAAAGCAATGAACTCAGGAAATTCATCAATTTTGTAATTTAGCTTTGAAATATACAAATATAATAAACCAGAACATATTGGAACTACTTTCTCATTCCATCACTTGATACCACATATTCTTGGAAGCAATAACTAACATTCCATTCCTTCTTCAAGATTCTTCAATGAATGGGCATGCAAAATAGGTAGTCCCTAAGGCAGCCACACCTTAAACTGCAGAGAGCTTTATAGACAATAACCATGAATTGCATCAATAAGCCTATTGGTAACCAGACCAGCTGGCACAGTAGAGATACAGTAGTCCTCCACTCATGACCACAATTGAGCCCAAAATTTATGTTGCTAAGTAAGACATTTGTTAAGTGAGCTTTGCCCCATTTTACAACCTTTGTCACAGTTGTTAAGTGAATCACTGTACTTGTTAAATCGGTAACATGGTTGTTAAGGGAATCTGGCTTCCCCATGGACTTTGATTGTTAAAAGGTCGCTAAAGGGGATCACATGATCCTGGGACACTGTAACCATCATAAATATGAATCAGTTGCCAATTGTTTGAATTTTGATCCCATAACCATTGGGATGCTGTAACTATTGTAAACGTGGAAATCAGTCATAAGTCACTTTTTCAGTGATGTTGTAACTTTGAATGGTCACTAAACAAATGGTTGTAAGTTGAGGACTACTTGTATTACATGGCCAGACTAGCTGAACCCATTACTACACAGGCTACTACTTTCTGTATCGGCTTTCAAATGATCTTCAAGGATATAGGATATAAGATTATACAAGGATATAGGATATTAGATTATACAAGGATATAAGATTAGGGGGCGTGTATAAGTGCACCAACATGCCTACCGTCCCTGTCCTATTGTTTCTTTTATTTTTAACTTTTTTATATGTATCCATGTATTCATAACTATGTTTTTACTTATACCTATTATCTTGTAAGCAATTGACAAAAATAAATAAATAAAAATATAAACAACTACAGTGATATGCAGTGATGTTGATGTGAGTCAAAAACATGAGTGAAAATCCCTATAACCTCCCATTTCAGAAACACCCACAACTGAATCTCTTCCGGCCACCTATATCCTCTACCTATTTTTGAGCACAAGCTGAAAATTCAAGAGGAGCTTCATCCTGCCCATTTACGGCAGCAAAAGTCCATGCAGAATATTATTCAGAATGCCAAATATTTGGTTTAATTCCAAGCAACTGTAACAGAGACTATACCCTACAGTACTGATACTGAACATTCATTCATTCAATATTCTGCTTTACTATTTTTATACATAATTCAAGGCAGCGAACATACCTAATATTCCTTTCTCTTCCTATTTAGATCATGTTCAAATTTAAAATTGCTTAAATGCAAAAAAAAAAAGTACCAAATTATAGAATAGTAATATTCTGCTTCATAGTGTTTTACAGGCCCCTCTAAGCAGTTTACAGAATCAGCATATTGCCCTCAACAATCTGGGTCCTCATTTTACAGACCCTGGAAGGATAGAGGGCTGAGTCAATCTTGAGCTGGTCAGGATCGAACTCCTGGCAATGGAAGGCAGAGTCAGCCTGCAATACTGCATTCTAACCACTGTGCTACCCCGCAAATACAATACATCCTCATGAATAAGCCAAGGATTTTAACTTCCAAAATACACCCCCAAAATGGGGTTCAGCTTGTCCACAGAGGGATTTCTTTGTGAGTATATACAGTAGTTTTAAAATACCCATATATAATTGTGTTAAAATACCCATATATAATTGTGTATAAGCTGACCCTCCCATTTTTAACAAAAATAGCATGAAAAATATGTCACCTGTGGATAAACTGAAAAATAAAACATGCAAACATTTTGAGGGGTCAAGTTATTCAGAGACTGCACATTTTCCATGGTCTTTTGGTCAAAAATTTGAGGGTTGGCTTAGCTGCAGATGGGCTTATATGTGAACACTCACAGTTACAGAAATTTTATTTTTATTTTCTTGCCATTTACAAAGAAAGCATGAACCAAATTTATGTACTAATACAGAAACCTGAATCATACCACGTAAAGATATGATGCACTAACACAACAGAGAAGAAAAATAAGCTTGCCCTTATGTTGGTAAGATGTTGCTTGCTTCAAGATATAATCGCACTCTCTCTGTCTTTCTCTTATATTTTCTCACCATCGCCATCATTTATTTATTTACAAAGATAGGAGAATGACAGCTGGGTGGAGAAGAGGGATGTGAAGTGGAGATAAAATACTAAGAGAACATGAAAGTAGAAAGCACTTTTTTAAAAGTTCTCCATGCCACTATATATGTGAGTATTCCTATATATTATATTGTAAAGCAGTGATGATGGGAAAGCCGTACCTTAAACACACAGAAATCTGTACAATTAAATTTGGCACAGAGAAAAAATAAAAACAAGGCCAAATACAATTCCCAAGAAATATATTAGTGTATAAACAGAAAAAAAGGGATTTCACTCAGAAACATAGTTACTATTACAAAGAAGCTTTTCTGATCTATATTTCCCTCCCATGTATATGATGCAAAATTGCATTATTTTAGACAAACAGAAAATCTAGTTGTGCCACAACTACTTTTAATAACAAGCAAAAAATGAATAGGCTGAACAAATTGATCAAGGTATGGCTCATTTTAGCAAGGGTGGGATTCAAATTATTTAACAACTGGTTCTGTGGGCATGGCTTAGTTGGTGGGCGTGGCTTAGTGGCCATGTTATTGGCTGGGCGTGGCCAACTCAATATCACTCACATCGAGGCACACAATTCACCTGGCCTCTCATGACTGTGGGGATGCTGCAGTAGTCGTAAGTGTGAAAAATGGTCATAAGTCACTTTTTTCAGTGCCATTGTAACTTTGAATGGTCACTCCACACAAGCAAAGTACCAGAGAGGCAGTCCTGTAAGGAACACCAGAATGTTTCTTTCCTGCCTTCCTTACAGGATTAGGCCAGTAATTTCTTCTAACAACCGGTTTTCCAAACTGCTTAGAAAGTTAACAACCAGTTCTAGAGAACAGATACGAACTGGTAGAATCCAACTCCTGCATTTTAGGAGTAAAATAAATCAATTAAAAAATCAGTGGCAGATTTTGCATTTCAAGTTGGAAAAATGATGCATTTGACCTACTGTTTTTGTTATTATAGCTTTTTATATAAAGGTGAAGTAAAAATATAATGAACACATGAAATGCTAAAATTATTTTATTATGAAATAATAAAAAAGAAAAATAAATACTGCATTCACTCAGAATTGGGTCCCCATTTGCTCATTGCAGATATAGAAAAGAGAAAATCCAAATGCTAAAACATAAAACATAATACTAATTGAACAGCATTTGCTTGCTTTCCTCATCAATTATCTTCCCTGTAGCATTTTCTATTGGCCTTGTTCCTCCAGAATGGCCTGGCACAAGATAGCAAACTGTCTGGAAAATGGATTTTTCCATCTCTTGGCTAATGTATTAATGACAAAGTGAGAACACAGAAACCCTTGTTGCCACTATGAAGCATTACTATGACCCAAATAAATTATAACCACTAGAAAGAATCTCAGCAACATTATCAACTCATGATGTCTCCCAAAAGAAAACTTTTATTGTATTTGTAAGTAACTTAAAAGTCTTAACTCCTGAATCCAAACTTCAGTTTTAAGAAGATTTTAACATTCATGACTGTGAGTGGAATGTAGGTTGTATGAAGGCAGAATGAAGTGTGCCAACTCCTGCTTTGTCAAAAACATTTCAGATCAAAGGAGCCAAAATAGAACAATCTTAAAATAATTCTTAATAGCTATTTACTTCATGCAAAGAGCAAAAGGAGTAATGAATTTGGCTTTCATGTAATTATTGAGATGCTACAACAATTATTTTAATTCCATGAGATGAAAGAAGGGCGCTAGGTAGTTTGCTCACACAAAACATTAACTGTGTGAAAACTGCACAAGACTATTACAGCTAATCCTCATAACCATAATTGAACCCAAAATTTCCTTTACTAAGCAAGACACTTAAATGAATTTTATCCCATTTTACGACACCTCGAGAGTCGTTCAGTGAATCACTGGAGTCGTTAAGTTAGTAGCATGGTTGTAATGTATGAATCTGGCTTCCCCATTGAGTTTGCTTGTCAGAAAGTTGCAAAAAGTGATCACAAGACCATGGGGATGCTGCAATGGACATGTGTGTGAAAAATGGTCATAAGTCACTTTTTTCAGTGCTGATGTAACTTCAAATTGTCACTAAACAAATGATTGTAAGTCAAGAGCTATCTGAATTGAAATTTCAAGTCCAAAATAATCCTAATTAGCAAGACCACTTAAGATACAATGAAGGGATAAATTGTACACCAATGGCCAGCTATTGCTTAATATACATGGGAAAATAAACATGGTATAAACAACAACAGCCAAGCAACAGAAAAAGGCTAAATTATAACTGTAACTAGTAACTTAACATTTTTGCTGTTAAAAAAATATGGAAGTTAACTGAGGTTGGTGAAACAATATTTAAGAGCTATTTTCCTTGATTAAAATCTCACCTCCATCAAAAGCTTTCTGGGGTGGAAGAGAAGGAGATAGCAAACATCAGCTCTTGACCCAGAATATCTGGACTCAGGAAACTGAATAAAACGGCAACACTGACGTTGTCTTTCTTACACTACCACTTCCATCAAATCTGAAGTCTGCAGTAAAAGCAGAAAGATCAGGAAACCCAACCATAAAACTATTTATTAAAAAGAGGGAACCATAGTTTCATGCAACTGGATTTACAGTGCATGCTAACAATGACATTTATGTCAGTTTAAACCTTAATACATTTAAAATATACTTCTTTGGGGTCGAACCCTAATGCAGACATGTACAAAAAAATCAAAATCCATATGGGATACTTTAGGAGGGTGGGGAATTGCCTTCTTAATACCTTCTGGACATCTGAAATGACTCTTTGCTAACTCAAACCATCTGCAAGCCCCATGAATTTTGCCATAACACACAAAAATCTATTTTCCATGATGGGCTGCCTTTCCCCCAAAGCATCAATAGCCTCATTATAGTTGGGCATTCAAAACAAAGTCCATCCAGCTGCCACATCCAAATATGGCGAGGAACACTTTTTTTTAATCGCACAGCAACAAGAGCTTTTGACAGCAGCAGTCCTCCCTTCCAATCATCTCAAGTCAGCTGTACCTATAGCATGAAAACATATGACTCTCACACAATCTCTCTCTCTCTCTCTCAAGCTCCCTCACATGAGAAACTGGATGCAGTCTATTTAACCCACACTGTCGAAGCAAATCCCTACACACGGCCTTAGATCTACCTGACTTCATGAGAAAGAGAAGTGGAGGGTGGGGGGAGCGCACACGAACACCAACAATTAACGCTTCTTGCCATTAAGAGGTTTCGGCGCCGCACATGACAGGAGGAAGAAGCAGGATCCAACCCAAATGGATTTTAAACGCGAACTACGTCATTCATGCCACCTGCAACAGGGTGGACGAAGAGAACAGAGAAGGCAGCCCAGCATTTCCTCCAAGGCCTGTAACTAACACAACTGAAGATCATCACACACACACACACCCCTTCATTGTGAAAGAGGCGGAGGGAAGCACAAAAGCAACCGCAACCTCTTAGAATCCTTTCCCTCCAAATCACAGTTGAAGCAGAGGTCACAGCCAGGGAGGAAGGGAAAGCAGGCAAATCAGCAACAGGTGTCCTTTACACACACACACACACAAACACACGTGTCCAACTCTCAGCCTGTTCTCCTTTATTTAGAAATAGGCTTCGGAGGGAGGAAGAGGAGAGGAGATTACATTCCCCCCCATCCCCCGAGTAAAATATGCAACGGGACGGGACTGCCCACGTCGAGAAAGGATGGCCAAACACTGCATCCAAAGCTGCCCGGGGAAGGTGAGGTCTTATCAAAGATGGTGATCAGGAGGGCAATCCGCAACTCTCCCCCCCCCCCCCCAAAAAAAAGCGATCCTGAATTAAATACGAAGCGGCGCAGTATTTACAAAGCCGCCAAGATCTCGAACCGCTCCCGCACCACTGCGCCCCTTGCCAGGCGCCCCAGGACGCGTGCTCTTCTCTGGCCGTCCGTTTGCAGTGAGGTCTTCCGACCAAAGCTGCGCATCGCAGGGCCGGGCCCTTCCTTCCTTCCTTCCTCGCTTGCTTTCTTCCTTCCTTCCCTCCCTCCTTCCCTTCTCGCTCCCGCCTTCCTCATCCCGGCAAAGAGCCGCGTCTGTCCCCTTGCTCGCCCACTCCCCGATGGCTTGGCTCCGGCGCCCGCTGCCCTTACCTGCTCGTCTTGCCTCGGCCCCGCAGCAGACCAGGCAACGCTGAGCCATGCCCAGGCGACGCTCGCCAGAGTGACCCGACTTAGCTCAGCAAGCGCGGGCGGAGGAGGGGGAAGGGAGGTGGTGATGAAGGAGGAGGCACTGGCGGGCAAGGGAGACACTCCCCGAGAGCAGCTTCTTCTTTTCCTTTGCTCGATGTTGGGCGTCGGGGGGGGGGGGGGGGGGGGAGGCGCTCCGTGCCGCTGTCAGTCAGGGCGCGCTCGGCCCTCTTTCCTCCCGAGCGGCCACCGCCACAGACAGACGCCGCCTCCCTCGCTTGTCATAGGGGGGCACCGAGGCAACAAACCCACCCACCCGCCTTCTTTTGGAGCCGAGGCGTGCGCTCGCCTCCCCCCCCCCCCGCCACTCGCGGGCTGGTCCTCGCGGCTCAGTCCCCCACCCACTCCCGGCTGCCACGTGAAACGTCACGCAAGAAAACGAAACGCCATCCCGCTCCAAGAGAAGTTGTGAGAAGGCTCGCTCGTAATGTGGAAAAAGAAATGGATGGGGGGGCGGGAGGGGTTGGAAATACACGCACACAAATGCTGCAAGCTGGTGCCAAGCTAGCTTTGACGAGTTATTGGTGTAACAGGTTTCCTGCCAGCCTGTGGGGGTGTGCAAGAGAGAGAGAGAGAAGCATATCGATGTGCTATGCATGCATACTTAATGTATTAATGGTAGAATAGCATGGGGAGGGTGTGAAACTTCCCACGATTCAAATTTTTTGGTTCCTTCTTGATATACGTTACTTATTAACGTGGTATCTCCTATGTTGCTTCTAGATAAACAACATGGAGAAATTTAAGGCCATTCGTAGTCTAAAATATCTTTCAGCTTTTAAGAGTGGTTTGGGATATTCTAACTCGATTTTTAAAAAGTATGACTTTTAATACCATGGGTTCCTATTAAACGTAAGCTTAAATCTAACTTGGGTAGGCCAGGTAACCCTAAAACAGGTGACATTTATTGCAGAAAGGGTTTTGAGGTCTGGAAATCTGTGACTGTGGAGAGGAAAAGTGAAAAGGTTAGAAGCCTTGAGGGGGTTGTGTGAAATGCTTTGAATGTATTGAAGGTAGTCCCATTCAGTGGTTGTCACTGTGGAGTTTCTATTAAACACCTGCCATAGAAGCTGTGGAGGATTGCAAAATACCCATTTGTCTAAATAGAATGATAAGATTGTTTCTTCCTACCTTTTAGTATCTTTGGACACTTCATGGAGACAACCGGAGAGAAGAAAGCAAGTCATAGAAAGTCTCTCCCACCCATCCCTCAGATTGCTCCCTGTTGTGAGTATGCAAAGTATTTAAAGTAAGGCTCTGTAAAATGCCCTTCCTCAAAGGGTTGAGGCAGCCATTTCCTCTGGCAGATTCAGCATAACTGCTTCATGGTCTTTCCTAGGATCTCTGCACATCTGATGCACAGACAGCATTTCCCCTCGGACTGCCAGCAAAACAAAGCAGCTGTTCATACCCACAGTGGTAACAACCTAGAAAATCGTCAAAGCAGCATCACAGAGATTGCCTCAACAGATTGAGGAGGGTTTTCATTGCAACAACAAGCTTTGTGAGTGCTTTGCATAGCGCTACTTCCTACCACAGCTCTTTGTCATACAGACATAGCAGTCGTCCTCTTTATTTTTTTATTTTTTTTAATTAAGGATGCTTATGTGGTTTCTATGATTCAAGAGGAACTATCACCATAATGTCACACCAGATCTGGTAGGTGTTACTTTCCCATACTTTATGTTGTACATTATTCTTTCCCTGACATACCAAACAGCCTAAGCTTTCTGTGACTTTTCCATTTGTGGTCTCCATTCCTATTAAGGAGGGGTGTATTTCTTCCCCACACTAACGTTCTTTGAGGGCACTAAATACCCTCAACTATCTGTCTTACACCTTCAGAAACAGTTACAGAATCTTGACTAAGATATGTGAGAAACTTTCTCTGGGTATATTTACCCTCCATGTTTATATTTTTTTAAGGTTTTTTTCCTCTTTACCCCACCAGTCCATATATTCCAAAACTTCATTCCTTGTTGATTGATTTTTTCCCCCCAGAATTGTTGTTCACTTTTTCTCCAGCTTCCCTGAATAACAATCCTTGCTTGGTTAATTACTTGCCCCCTTTCCACAAACCAAAGTTATTGTGTTAAACCCCATTCCTGGGTCTCTTCCGGCTTACAAAAGAATCTACTAGAGATACTGTCCAATTATAGAGAGCAATTTAGAACGCGTACATGTTGGAGACTGGTGGTTTCCTTTGCTTAATCGTTTTTTTTTTAAGGTTTTTTTAAAAATAAAATAAAGGTGAGACATGAATTATCACAGACACTATGAAATATTATTTAGAGATAAGATTTCCTTATCCCCCCAAAAAATGAAAAAGAACAACCACACTATGCAAGAGAATATATTTCCTTTGCAGTTAAAGCCATAATACATTTGGGATTTATGAAATATGATTTCTGCACACATAATTTGTTTTCTGCATTTTGAAAGCATAAGCAAAGATTATATACTGTACACATAATTGACCATTACCATAATAAACTAAGAATCTACAGTATCTCTCTTTTTTCAGAAATAGGTCCAACTGAATTCAGTAATTCTTTCTTCCAAATGAGCATGAATCATGCAAGCAACTCAACGTAGGTATAAGATATATCCTTTCAATAGTCACATTAACCTAATGGGAAGATGGGATTTAAAAGGCTTACAATGAACAAAGGAAGTGAAAGAGTGCTAAAATGGTTGAAAAGAGTTAGCTCAACTCCAGTTCTAGGATTATCCAGACTTGATATATTGTTAAATTTTCTCAGATGAACACAGCCATGACATAATTATTTTAAATCACTGCAGCCTTAAGGCAACCTTGGTAATAAGTTCTGTAACATCATTATTTAGGAGAAAAAAATGAGTTGGATTTCCAATCCTGTATTTTATTATTGCATTTGTCACCTAAGACAATAACATGCACATAAGCACACACACACCTAATTGAAACCCCTATGCTTACAAACTAGTAGAGGAAATATTGGAATTTCATAGGTACATGCTTATAAAATTAACATACTTTGCCAATATAATTCAGGCAAATGACATTCAATCAAAATTTATCATTATAAACTTTCAGAATGTTAAATTTCAGCTTAAAATCAATTTCTTTTCTCTATGTTAGAGATTTGATTTTGAATTGTTATCTGGATTATTTAAATATTATTTCTGTATTCAAAGGCAGTTTATATATTACAAACAAAATATTAGTGAAGAAAAATGCATTTCTCTATCCCCATCAGGAATTAAGTCTCTGGTTCTACATAAAGAATGACTTTCATGTTCCTCATAGTCACCATATAATGTGGCTAAATGCTTTAGGCCTCCTGCTCTTACAAACCTAAGGGAAAGAAAAATACGTTTTTTATATATTTCTAATCTATTTTTCCAAATGTGTTCTAAACCATCTTCTAATCTGAACATTAAAAATATATCATTACAGAAATTAAAAAGTAAATATAAAATAAAGTAAAAAAAATAGTTTTTTTCCAAACAAGAATTTTATATACTAAATTCTAGCTGCCTGAGCCAAGTTCTGTCACAAAATAGAAATCCTACTAAGTTGTTGGATTATCAAATTAATATCACTGAATATTTGTTCTTGTTCAAATCATTTAAGCTATGTTACAATTTCATAAATCACAATTTACAATTCACTGTATCAAGCATCTAGATAACACTGGTTGGTTTGTTATTATAAAATTTCTCTGAAACGCATGCCTATTACAGACTTTATTCTTTATGCCATAGATTTGTTGTAAAATCAGGCTACTAGATATTGGCATTAAAATCTGATTAAACATAATCTCTTCTGTCTACAAGAACAGAGTTCCTGTAAATTAGCAGAGAGTATTTCCTATTGGTCTGAGAACACCAGGTTTTCTGCTCCATGTGAAGGATTAGGCCCACAAGACTCTGCTTTTGAAAGATAGGATCAATATTTCCAAAAGTGACCCAAAGTTTGATTGCACTTGTTCTGGGGGCTGAAAAGGGGAAGCTGAAATGTCACTTCATTCATAGTCTTGTTATAAATAAAAAGGTGTAGGTGTGAAAAGAGAAGACTGAGCTGGAAGGCAGAGTTAAACATGTCATCAGTTTGGAGTCATTGCATTGCCACAAGAGATCCAAGTCTGCTCCCCCCTCCATGAATTCCAATGCCCATTATCTAGTATCAGTTTAGCTTTGACCTTTAGTTGAGCAGATTCTTGTATATAGGTAGCAATAATAAACTCTTCTGTGCTTTGAACTTAACAAATGCTCTTGAATAAGAATCCTCAGAAATCAAAATTTCGGTGAAAATCTCTGAATATAGGAAACTTATGAAAATATATTTATTGTCAATATTGGCAGGTAGTTCTGTCTATACAATTACTGAAACAAGAATGACAGATGATTATCAATCTCAATGGAAATCATTAGGTTTGATATAAGGAAGATAACTGGGCTGAATATATATCTCAGCTATTCAGTATTGTCTCCACATGGCTTAAATCAGAAGAAGACAGGATCATAGGATCAGGAACAATATTATTTAGAAAGAATGGGAAGGAAATGTGTGTTCAGCAACAGCAACAATTGACAGTCAGCACATAAGCAGCCAGGAGCCTAAGGGAAGGCAAAGCAAGGGGAAGGTAGTTTCCTGCTCTTGACAAGTGCTCTAACCACACTAAAAGGATGTTTTCATTTTGTCACATGTCTGCCCAATTTTTCCTTCTTCCCATACTTGGGTTTCCCCAGGTTTCTCAATCTGCCATCTTGCAGACACACAATGCTTCCCCTTCTATGCTTTGCTGGTCTTATTTCCCCTTGAAACTGCAGAATCCTCATATAAGTTCACACCGATAAAAAGCCTACATTGTCTATGAACTAGGAAGCTATCATCAGTCCGAAAGTTGCAGTGGCTGAGTGTTGTGAGAGTTGCAGTTGTAACTGGAGGTTGCCAATTTAAAGAAAGCTGCCCAATTGCAGGCTAGTCAGAAATAGCACTGTGCTGTCAGCAACAGCATCTTTTTCAAAAACAACTCATCTCCTACACACCGAACCATTAGCCTGCCCCATACATATTAAATCACTGCAAATCTATTTGCAAAAATTTCATATCAAGCTCTACAATTGCAATAGAACAATACAAAGCAAAATGTCTATGTACACAGACAGATTTATATAGTTGCCCTCCCACAGGAATAAAAATTGAGCAAATTAAGCAATAATTAATCACCAAAGATGCGTAAATCTTTCATTGGATAAGAAAAATGCATGCAAAATATATAGCGTGATAGTTGTGCCATAGCAACAGCTGATCTGGCCAGACTATAAATAGCATAAATTATATTTTGTCACAGAGAAAAGAAAATTCCTTTGAACTGGGTAATAAATTAAAGATTATTGGTAATAATATTGCCAGATGCTATTCAAAAGAACTGTTGTAAATCATTTGTTAATATTACCATGTTACCAACTGATTTTGGTAAAACACATTTTGAGTTGCATTTAGAAAGTGTAACCTTGGCAACAGCATTATATTTTTGGATCTTTGACTATATTCTGTTTATTGTATTCAACTCACTGCAAGATGCTAATTCAGGGATCTCAAAATCAAAGCTTTAAGTACCCAGCAAAAGAAAAAAATATAAGACCAAGATAATGCTATTAATTTTTCATAATATATTTGATCCATTAAAAATTAAAATTAGATTGATAGGTTTTTCAGTTGTGCAGCAAAAAAATTTATTTACTTATTTAATTTATATTTCATTGTCAAGTGATTTGGAATCACTTGACAATGAGATATAAATTAAATAAGTAAATAAATTAACATTTACTGTTTATCCATACTTTTCCCCAAGATTATATATTAAAGCAACACATATTTGTAGGTTTTGGTCTGATCGAAAATAAATTTGTGGATAGAAAAACACTTTAATGCCTTCAACAAAAGAACATTTAGTTTTAATCCTATTTATTTTACATAATTTTAAAAATGCTATATTTTTATGACCTATTTTATACCTATATTACTTGCTCAGTGTTGAATGTTATGTCTATAGTTTGTATTCTGTTTGTATAGTTTGAGTAGTTTGTATTCTGACACGAATAAAGAAAGTTCAAACGAACCTCATAAGAATGAAAATTGTAGATGCCATTCTTACTACCCCAACATTACTAGTGCATTTTTGACTTGGTAGCCAATGGTATACAGCCACAACTATATTGCATAGTTACTGCCTTGGACTAGAATTAGAGCAATATCAATCCAGACACTGGTACAATAAATAATGTGAGGGTGAAAAGCAATATTTTCTGAAAAATCTCATTAAAAATAGCTATCAAAAATGATCTGATTCTTTTTAAAATTAGTAGCTATATGGTTGTAGACTGAAAAACAAAGTTAAAATATCAAATGTTCCATTCAAAGTAAAATAGTAAAAGTCCATGAAATCAAATGGATCTGTGTCCAATTTGATATACTTTTACTACTTTTTGAAATAGAAATGAGTTATGCAAGCTTTATGCATTTTTTAAAAAACTCCCTTTTTGGTTTTATTTGTATTTTTTTTTTAAAAAATGATGATGCTTTCAGTTCCAGGGTAAAAGGTTAAAAATGTTCAGGGGAATATATTCTGCTTTTTAACATTCTGAAGCAATATGTAAAAAGTTAATCTATGCAGAGTTCTGAACCCAGCCAGCAAATATATTCTTGAAGCAAAAAATATTTTCTGTTTCTAGAGGGAACATATCATACCATTTCAGCTTTTGAACCTGATGATGATAATAACAGTTTAATGAACTTCTTGAAAACCAAGGAAGAGAGGGCTATTTGAATATCCAGGGGAACACTGTTTCACAAAGGGGAACAGCAACCAAGAAGGATAATAATTTTGTGATTATTATCAAATTTAAAAAAACTATACAAGGAATAAATTAACTATTTTTCTGATAAACTTGATACTTGTCTGTATCTGTGGTGGCACAGAAGACAAATAATGAGGAAATTTAATAGTATGTAATTCTTCTTTCCTGGCGTGTATAGGGATTTTGTAAATTCTCTGTATAGAAAGGATAAAGTATAGGTCCTGTAGGTTTCACTAGGAACTTGGTAATAATTCTTCATGTTCATATTTGGAATTTATGTACAACCTAGAACTATGCAAGGCAGGGATATTTAATTAAAACATACTTCTGAGGTTTATCTCAAGGATAATTCCATGGAGGAAAAGAATGTGAGCCAAGGATGTTACCTTTAGAATGCCATTGGCTGCTGCTCAAGAAATTAAGACATATAATATGTACATAGAGTACATTCAATGGACAGGACATACATGACCGTATATTGATATAAAAGAATATACCACCAGATCATCCACAGGTGTAATGAATAAGCATTCAGAAGTATATGTTAGTGGGACACAATGATACTGATAAATCTCAGTATAGACCTGCATTGTGAGAAGGAGCTATATCACACATGATGCCATCATCTTTGGTGTTCCTGAAAAGCAGAAGGAGCATACCTTGACCCTTGTTGTGTGAAAATGATTGCTACTCTGTTTCTGTTGATACCATGTTTTCCTTGTTGGTATCCCAAAATCCCAGAACCCATTACAGTAATGACAAAACACTGCCCCACTGGCAGGAAATTCCTCTGGTAAAAGGAACACAGAGATGGAAGTTTCTAACCACCCAACTAATGCAGACTTACTTATAACTGCATTTTAAAATATATTCAAGGTATCTGGCTGAATATGCAATTCAGTGCAAATTAGACTGCCTGTTTCTATTGCAATGCATGGTTGGATCCAGAATTCAATTTAAGTCGGATCCAGCATTCAACTTAACTTGGATCTAGAATTCAGTTTAAGATGGAAATCCAGGATTTCCATCTGGATTGCAAGTCCTTCCTCTTGTAATTGTTGCAAATAGTCACACTGCAATACCTGAATTCATTTCTCTGCCCTGGATTTTACTGAAGAGTTTGGGGAAAAAGAACTGCATAGAGATGATTATTGTATAAAATGACAATGACAATTTTAAACAAAATGGCAAATAAGCAACTCAGAAGGCAGTTTCTTTTTCCATCTAAAGTGATCTGTTTCTGAAATTTTGCCGGGATAAGAGAATTTATACAGATGACAACAAAGCCTATGTAGGTTCTTGGAAGAAAAGCTTTAATTGCAGTTTAGCCCAGTATCTGTAAACATACAAAGATGCAAAACAGGAAAGAAAGAATAAACTTCCACTCCCAGAGACTGCTACCACTATTACAAAAAAAAAACAAAAAACCCTACTGTACTTTCCTTCCTGTTATTTCAGAAGATTAAAATGATCAGAAATAGGATATGGTATGTTAAGCACCACAGGTTTTATAATTATCACTTAGGTATGGTGCTTTTGTGGTGCTGACTTGCATTTGCAGATTGATGGTATGAAAAGTTCTTTGAATAAATTGTATACTGCAGGAAAACTCTGACTTTTTAGTCTTTGCATTCTCAGTCATTGCAAAAAATTGCTCGGTGCAGAGTTGTTCATAATACAAAATCAGTGAAACATTGAGAGGGTACCTTTCCAGAAAATAGTCATTAGCATTGGCTTTGGAACAGTTTGTAAGCAATACAGAACTAGAAATGTTTCAACAGAAAAATTCTGCAACCTCTAGAATTCTCTTAAGAACATAGCTTTTGAGGCACTAATTCATTCTCTTCTAAATTAAGCACTTTTCTCATTTTTGTAGTATTGTAGATGAGCTTTGTGCATTTCTGCATCCTCAGGATAAGCTGACATGGCATGTCCTGCACTTCAGCAACTGGCCCTACTAATATAATTTCTAGGAGTTGTAATCTCAAGTACAGTATACTGTATATAAAAAATGATTCTGCCACAGTGGCTGCTGGAGTAAATTTGGGTCTCCCTCTTCTCAATGGATTCATGGCAAGACAAACGCAACATTTTTTCACCTCAGGGGGAAAATATTTCCAATTAAGGAGGGTCTTCCTGTTTTCTAAAACGGGCATAGAGGTTCTTCCATCTTCATTTAATTTCCACACAGGTAGAAATTACTACTGCAGTACACTTTACAGTGTTATGTGGCTGTTTGCAGAGAACCAGCTTCATCCCCAGAGCTTCAATGAATGACTATATGCCAACTGAATTTATTGTAAATTACACTGGGCAAAAGCTTTGGGATGGGGAACTGATTAAAACAAACAGAAACAAATAGTTCCTATCTGTCTATTTGAAAAGTCACAATCCATGTGTGAGGGGATCTGGTTAGACAAGTGTAAATACAAATAAATGGAATGTCAAAATGAAGTCATGCCTTCTTCAAAATCCATGATGGTTTAAAATACCCTTATGTCTAAGGGTACCAAATATTATCAGTGTAGTATGCACAGTCCACTTTCCCTCATGCTCTCAGAAAAAAAAAAGACATAGGCATTATATTATGTCATGCCCTCAAGGATGAGATACACCATTCTGATAATACTTCTAGAAATCCCTGAAATATTTAATTGCCAGGAGCTAAATAGATTCTAAAGATAATGCACTGTTTATAATAATCCAGAATGTGAAGGTCACCAAGTTCAATTCTATGTAGAAGGTTGGAACTCATAACAACTGGTTACTTGCATCTGAAGAGTTCCAATAAAGACAAAGCCAATCACACAGTTCCTGCCTCCTGGTGGTCAGTGCAACTAACATCACCCAAAAATATACTCTGGACCAACAGCAGTGGACAGGTGCTGTTAATTCTTAGATCAAAAGTTAAGGTAGGAGAAGATACACTACAGTGTTCAATCAGCTCCAATCCTCAAGCTAATCACCTGAGCTCAACTGGATATTTGAGGAAGTCTGCTTCTAGGCTTTGACTCATCCATAGCATCAGCATTCCACCTCCTTGTTATCTCTTCATTCATTAGTCTATTCATTCAATTTTTGACTGGTTATCTGGTCTATTGCAACAGAAGTTTGGTAATACAAAACTTGCTGTTGTAAGATAGTGCAACTCCATTGTTTTGTACATACACACCCACCCACCACAGATAGATAGATAGATAGATAGATAGATAGATAGATAGATAGATAGATAGATAGATAGATAGATAGATAGGTAGGTAGGTAGGTAGGTAGGTAGGTAGGTAGGTAGGTAGGTAGGTAGATAGATAGATAGATATGAACTGTGAATGGGCATGAAAAAAAGACAGAGAGGAAATTACAATATATGGATCATGACTCAAATGACCTAACTTACATACTTGCATCAGATGCCCTGATGTCTTTACATCATTGTGCTCCTTGCACAACATGTGCCACTGTCATTGTGGCTTACTATAGATGCTTATGAAATCAACTATGCTTCTAAAGTCATAGATCAAAACTAAAGCTAGGCTACATTCATAGTGGCTAGAAAATCTATTTAAAGGGCATGTTTGTATTTTTTCCCCCTGCAAACAAATAAAAATAAAAGGAAAAAATATTTTTCCTCCCTGCAAAAACTCTGAATTTTCAGTGTCCAAAGTGCCAAAGCCAAGGATATTTCTTAAGTTATATTTCTTACCTGAGATTTTTAGTGGAAAATTTGGCAGACTTTCTGCCTCAGCTCTAACAAAATGATCAATTTCCTGATCAATTGATTTTTGAAGCACGGTAGCAGTTTGCATGGAACTATTCTTCATTGCTTCTGTTTTTCTTTTGAGGCCAGTAGAAAAAGGACAAAGCAGTTCTGCTTTCCTTTTCCTTCAAGTAGCAGCCTGCTTTTGTCACTTACTCATCTGAGCATAAGAACAAGAAAATATATTGGAGATGGAGGTAGATCTGGGTGGCAAAGAGGCTGAGCAGGATTAGAGAAGGACAGAATCCAGAGAGAGAAAAAGCTGAGTATCAGGACAAAGAGAAGATGACTACCAGTAGAAAAAGGAGAAGAAAAGAACCAGCTTTTAAAAATGTTATTTTTATCCCCATCCTATAATTGTTTTCATATGCACACTTATTTTCAGGCATATTTTATGAATCAGAATTAATTTTGAAATTAACTGTGCTTCATAGCCTATAAATAAGCATTACATTTATCTAATCACTCTTTCATATTCCTAATGTGATTTTTTTTCAGTCTCACTGTTGTAAAAGATCTCAAAGTACAATATTACTGAGCAAAATTCAATCCGGCTTCACAACACAATAATAAAAGAACCCTGTCACACCTTTTGGACTTTAAACCAGCAATGCAGCCAGGATTAGAATTGTAGTATTTATATATCTCTTTTACAATTGCAAAAAATTCATGCACTCCAGGTCATCTTGTATGCTTTGATGAATCTTGAAGTTGAACAAAAGCTGACACAACTTGTTTGATTGATTGATTGATCGATTGATTAACCTTGATCAATCTCTTAGTGACCACATAGTGGTTTTAAACTCTTAGCCACCACATAGATTTTCTCCATGACAAGTCACATCCTCTATATAATAACAATGCTAAACATGACAGCTTTGCAAATTTGAATGCCTGCTTACTATTTATGGCACAGCTGCTTCCCGATTCAGCAAAAAAAAAAAAAAATAGCGATTTTGCCAGGTGCAGAGGTTTGGATGCTTTTTTTTAATCAGCGTTTTGTAACTCTTCCTTTGGCAAAAATAAAAGCTTCCAAATGCTTCCTGAGCCAGCTAAGCAACTTCTTCTGTTCCTGCTTTTGGAATTTTTACCACCTTTTTCCTGAAGATGTCTTTGAGCTGTGAAATATCCTTAATCTTTGTATATATCCCTGCAAGCTTGAAATTTTACTCAGAGATATTTCAGAATGTTTAAGGACTGTAAAAGGGTTCCAGAGTCTTTACCTGTAAGTACTTCATGGCTGATTTTATACTTATGTTTCTGATCACTGTCTTGTTGAAATATTCTATGTATTTTTTTTTTTAAGACAAACATATACAGACAAAAACATAAAAACATAAAAACATAAAACCATCTTCCAATTATATACATACAGTGTGTCAGTTGGTTACAAATCTTTTGTGCTATCCTTTCATAGTCCTTACAGGTTGTATAGATTCTCAAATTGTCAATCTAGCATATGCTTATATATTTATCAGTTATTAATCATTCATTTGACTAAACTATTATTCCATCATTTTATATGAGATATTCTAAATTTTGTTATAAATTTATATTATACATTCATCCAATGGTTATATATTTTGTATTATATTCTATATCAATCTATTGATCTTCTATTATAAAACTTCTTAGTCTAATTCATTACCATGTCTTTTTATCTAACCATTGATAAAATAAGTCCCATATCCTATAAAATTGTTTATCTTCTTGTTCTCTAATTTCAAATGTCAATTTACTCATTTTAGCACAGTCCATAATTTTCTTAATAACTTCTTCCTGCATAGGTATTTTTTCATTTTTCCAATTCTTAGCAAATACAGTTCTAGCAGTTGTTACATTTACAATCAAATATTTCAATTCTTTGTTGTATATTTTTGGTATGATTCCCAATAAAAATGTCTCTTGTTTAAAGTCTATGTGTTGTTTTGTCATTTTTTCCAATCATGTGTGGATTTTAGTCCAATATCTTTTTGCATCCGAACATGCCCACCACATATGTTAATATGAACCAGGTATCTGATGACATTTCCAACATTTATCCGATTTAAAATATTCTATGTCTTTTAGGTTTCCATTCTTCACTGACTTTGCGACATGAGCTTCGAGAAGAAGTTGGTGCAAATAGTCCTTGACTTACTGCCGACTGTTTGAAGTTACAACTGACCCCAAAAAAAGTATTTATGACCCCAATCTGAAGTTCTGATAGTTGGGACCCTTCTACTGTCACCAAATGTTGGGTGCTTGGTGACACAGCTATATTTATGGCCATTTGCAACCTCCCATTCCACAGTGACCTGACTGTGTTTTACAATGGTTATCCTTCCCCTGCCACGCCCACCAAGCCATGCCCACAGAACCGGTAGTAAAAAATTTTTGAACTACTGTTACAGTCACATGTCAAGGACTACCCATATTTAATTCCATTTATTCTTCCTTCCTCTTGTATAATATTTCCTGAAACATTGGCTGCCCCAAAAGAACCACTCATGCCTAACGATTAGCAAGTGTTTCTCTCCTTTTTCTCCAGAAGTATCTTGTGTGGCTCTGGCTGGGCTGTTAAGTTGAATTTTTGTTTCATTGACCCACAGCACTTTATTCCAAATCTTATCAAGGTTTCCTTCTGTATACAGGTAGTCCTCTACCTTCCACCACAATTGAGCCTAAAATTTCTGTTGTTAAGTGAGAGATATGTTAAGCCCCCATTTTACCCCCTTTTTTGACACAGCTGTTAAGTGAATCACAGCAGTTGATAAGCTGGTAACCTGGTTGTTAAGTGAATCTGGCTTCCCCATTATTGACTTTGCTCAACTGAAGATCTCCGAAGGGGATCCCATGACCTTGGGACCCAGTGACAGTCCTAAGTATGAACCGGTTGCCAAGCATTTGAAATTTGATCACATGACCATGGGGATATTGCAAAGGTTGTAACTATGAAAAACGGTCATGAGTCACTTTTTTTATTGCCATTGTAACTTTGAATGGTCACTAAACGAACTGATGTAAGTCGAGGACTTCCTAACCTTCTTGTCTGATGAAGTCGGAGAACACACTCATTTGCAGATCATGTTTGGATAAGCAATGCTCAATTGTAATGCAGCACTGTAGATAAACCTACATGCTACTCTAGTGCCAGCTAAGTTTCTTTTTAAATTAGGTCTTTTGCAGTGATCTGTGGCTTCTGTTCTGCAGATCTGACCCAGTAGCTTTCCAATTTAGCAGAGATTTGTCTCAGTCTTCCAGATCATTGCCATGGTGCCCATTAAAAGGAAGAGCTTGCTATTGTTGTTCAGAAATAAAACATGACTTGGTGCAATTGAGACCTGCCATCTCAGAGAAAACTCTGGCTTTGAACCAAAAGCCACCCCTGTCACTCACAATTGCCTGCCCTCCAATACCACAGGCAGCCAACAATGGCTGCTCAGCCAGGGTGCTTCCGCAGCTGAAGTAAAGTGCTTTTTTTCAAGGGCATTGCACCTGTCCTTAGTCTCTCTGTTAAAAAGACTGACTTCCCACCACATCCCCTGCTTCCCAGCAACCACCAGAAAACGGATAGAAAATGACTTTAGAAGAGAGTGACGCAGGCTGTGTTAACCATCCCTTATAAGGGCTTGAAATGGTTTAAAATCCAATAGAGAATAGTGTGGGAGGACTCACTATTTCTGACACTGTTAACACTCGGTGGCTTATTTCAGCTCTGCTAAGTACAAGAGTTATTAATATGCAGTCACTAAAGTAAAAGCTCTCTTTAAGCTGCTCCAAAGTGGTGCCAAAACTAGGACAAAGTATGTTGTTGTAGTAGGATGGTAGCACTGTTGCTTGGGGCAGCTGCTGGAGTAACTTTCAACCCCTCTGATAAGGCTATTTCTGAGTCAAAGTTCCTTTGCCACCCTTGCTTGCTGACTTTCTTGTTAGAAAGAAGACTACTGTATTACTAGAAAACAGATTATTATATGACTTTGTCATGCTAGTATTAGCTGTCAATTCAGGTAAGTTAACACCTGGAGGTAATTGTTTAGTAAGAAGTTAATACTGGTGGTAATGATACTACCATGAAGGAAGACTTTTTTCTTTCCCTCTAAACTATTTTGTTTGAAGATTTTATGTGAAATGAAAAATGAGACATACATATTTGCTATATTGTGAAAATGACAGGAGCTAAAATAATATATTACATTTCTTACAGAATATTTTAGGATTTCACTACATGACTTGAGCAACTTTTGGTGGTCAGATGTTATTGTTTACATTAGGAGAGAAACCCAAAGGGGTTCAGGGGAACACAAGTTGGAGATCAAAAGTTGGCCACCCTTTCTTTGTACAATTTAATCATTAAAATATATATTTCCCTTCTTATTCACCTACAAAAAATCCACATATTTTTTCCTAAAATATATTTCCAAAGTATTATATTCTATTGTCACTGAAAAAATATTCTTTCTTTACTTCTTATAACCAGGAACATGATGAACAGGAATATTTCTTGAAATAGTAGGAGAGAAGTCAACTTTTATTCTGTTAACGTACAATTTTATATTGTGTCCTAAAACTTTTTAAAGCCTTGCACCTGGCCCGCCCCATTCCAGAAAGAAAGAAAAAGTTCTACTGTGTCTATAGAATAGTCTGATGTTTGCCAGAGGGCTGAACTGGTCATGTTTGGAAAATACAGAGTTTTTTTGGGCAGATCTTATGAAACCAGGACAAAAGGTCTTGCGTTGTTACTGTATGGTTTCTATTAGCCTGGGCAGCATTACAGAGATGGTTAATTCAATTCACATGGCCATCAAAGTCACCATTCTTCTTCAAAACATTTTAAAGTTTGTTTATTTTGTATTCAATTTATTTATTTTTATGCTCAAGGAATCACTGGATCCTGGTGTGGGAAAGATGGGTTCCAGAACGGCTTAAGCTAGGATGGTTTCAGCTGGCTTCACTGCTGCTTCAGATATATTATCTCTTAAGAAAGCTGGTAATGATTATTTTTACTGATCGCTTTCCTGCAATATGCATCAATTCAAGTGTTAATTTGAATAGTTAGTCTGTCTTCATGAGATACTTATGATATTAGCTATTCTTTTGATAAAAACCTGCCTTGTACTTATAAATCTATTTGCACAGTGAAGATTATTCTGTCCTAAAGCCTACACCGGAACCTATGAGAATGTTGCAGTAAACTCTGGCCTCTTTGTTACTGAATTCTAGGATTTTCTGAAATGTCAAGTTTACCTACCAATTGTGCAAAAGGAGCCACAGACTATTTTTTTTCTCTCCACTTCCTGCCTCTTACAACAAAATGAACCTTTCAGCAATCCCAATTTAGGAATATAGTTTTGCTTCTTCAATAATTGTAAGATTGCTGTCCTTTGAGACTGGAGGTTAGTTATAGAAGAAGAAAGAATGGGAGGATGACTTATATTATGTTTATAATGATTGGAAAATTCAAATGATCTTCCTGCACCACATAAATAGATGGAAAAAATATATCATTAGCAGCCAGGGCTAGCATAAGGGTTCTTGATGTCTTTGTGGGAACTGGGCATAACTGTTAGATTTCGAGATTATTTTAATGGATAGTGGGGGGTCTTCTGGAGGTTTGTAATCTTTAATTCTGGTTAGCAAAAATTTGGAAAATGCATTAAGAGAGAATATGTGTGATGAGCGGTATAGAAAGTTGATAAATAAATAAATCTGCAGTTGGGTCCTTGTAATCTATGCAACAAATTACCATGGTGGTTAGAATGGGATGTTTGGGGAAGAATAGAGGAATACATTTCCAGTTTTTGTAACTTTTAGTCCTGAAGAAGCATTTAAGGGGCGGCAGAAATATATTATATGCAAATATATTCACTTACAGTTAGAATTAAGCTTCTTTGAAGAATAAGGCAAAAAAAAAAATGCATCTCATTTAGAATCAGAATAATATACTTTTTTTTTCTTTTTATGCCCCTGTAATCCCTTGATTTGGGGTGGACTTGGGGCTGCTGAAATGAACTGATCATTTACTGGTCAGATACCCTTCCTGATGCTTACACAAGTTTCCAGCAGATATTTTCTCTTTGCGCCCTGATAGAGAAATATCTGTCACCGCCTGTGATTGAACTCTCAACCTTCCAAGTAGAGGTGAGCATCTTCACTTCTAGGCCACCAAGCTGTTTCCAGAGTGATATACTACCCTGTTTCCCCAAAAATATGACCTACCTTGAAAGTAAGTCTAGCTTGATTTTTATATGTGCGCCCAATATAAGACCTACCCCCCAAATAATCCGTAAATAAGATCCCACCCACTCGAGAGTGCACAGGTAAAAATTAAGCTGGGTGTGTGTGTGGAGCTGCCCTACTATTTACCTTTGGACAGTTGTAGCCAGGCCTCACACACCCCGACACCTGCCTTGCCGGCCTATTTCTTCTGCAACTGGCAAGGCTGGTAAGGCTATCCTGAAGGCCTCTGTAGTTGATAACAAATCTCCAGATTGATCTGGAGCTCTGTTATCAGCTGTAGAGGCCTTCAAGAAAGCCTTGCCAGCCGCAGAAGAGGCTCCTCAAGGCCTCTGATAGTGAAAAGGAGGCTGGGGCCAACATGTGCAACGTGAGGTTAGTCAGTGGGTGACATCTCCCAAAAATGAGACTTGGTGCCTTTTTGTGGCAAACAAATATAAGACAGGGTCTTATTTTCAGAAAAACACGATATATACTACGGATAGTGGAAATTATCTGTTTCCATTTTTGGTGTGTTGTAGTCTTAGGGGAAAATTACAGGAAAATGTATTATGACACAAGATCCACACTTAGGGCTAAGGTTAAATCTTGACTCTAGCCTCTTTCATTCTGCTTTTAGCTGGGGAAAAGCTGTCTTCTTCCACTAAGTTTCCCAGCTTTTTCTCCAAAAGAAAGAAAGTGGTTTTAAAGTCATAGCAGTGCTGCAACAGTATCCTTCTCCTTTGCAGCCCTGTTGGGGTAAGGGCTAAGCAAATAGCTTGGGTAAAATTAGGGTTAATTGGGACATGACCATGTGCAAAATCAGGAGAAAGGAGTGTCACTGGACATCTCAGAGGATGTAAGGCACCTGTTTGTCCCAGAATCTGCCAAAAAAACTTCTTGAACCAGACTTGGGATTGGGTGGTGGAGGAATCATTCCCACAAAAAGGAAGCATCAACTCAGCTTGTCACCAAAAGGAGGCCGACTACAGGCCAATTATAGTCTTGAACACGGTCTCCTTGTATATGTCATAGTGGGGTGCCTGTTGCTTCATCAAGAGATCTCCAATCCCCTCAATGTCTTCACCCCCAAAAATATTTTGAGTGGGTGAGCTATGGAGGTAGGCTGACATGTCATAGAAAAGGGATGGGATTGCAGCCCACTCCCATATGGTGAGACACTAGCAGAAAGAACCCCTGTGGCACCATTGGGCCATAAGGAGCCAGTGGACAGAGAATAGGTGTGAACATTAAGGGTTAGGGTTGAGATTAGAGTTAATCCTTACATTTCCATTTTTGTTAAATATTACTTTTGGAGTTAGGAAAACATATGGAAAATATTATTATTAAAATCTGCAGTAAGGATATTATTATTTTTAATTCTGTGTTCAGAACTATGTTCACTGTAAAATAAGGACCAAATTTATATCAATAGTCAGGTAAGGGATAGGTTAATGTTTAGATTTATCTCAGAGTTAGATTTCTGATTAGGATTAACTTTAAATTAGAGTTGGGCTATGGGTAATATTGGCCTTAGCTTTAGGTTTAGCACTATGGGTCAGATTTAGACGAGGATCAGATTAAGATTAAAAGGTTAAAATTTGTATTAAATTTTACATTTACATTTTTTTGTAAGTTTTCCTCCTGAGGAAAAACTTAAACACATTATGAGCAAAAATCTGCAGTTAGTGTTAGGTTTAAATTTCCTTGATGTTCATATTCAAATCTAACATAAACATTGGATTCAGGAAGATTTTTCATTGATAGGCTGTCTCTTTTAAAAAAAAATCATTAACATTTTTTAATGATAAAAATAAATTAAGTGTGCATCTTAAAATAGCACTCACTGCTGGGCAACTTTATATTAAAAAGGTGAAGTGGAAGAAAAAGGAAGAAAAAAGAGACTGCCAATGTACATCCTCATAAGTGGGAAGCTAGGGGGGATGGAGGGAATGAAGTATTGCCAGGAGAGTGGTTATATATGTGAGATCTCCTTCAAGTGAAATGTTATTCCTAGTGACTGCAAAGACACATCCGTATAGCTTGTTTGGCAAACACACACATAAACACGTCAGAAAGCATCCAAAAGGAAGGCAATAGTAATATATATTACTTAGTAATATATATTACAGTCATTCTTCTGAAGTTTCACACCCAATTATTAATCAGATCTAACTTTACGTAGCTTTTTGAGATCAGCCATGGTCTCTTTGGCAATAAATAGGACTGCCAAGTAGTTATGCTGAAGCTCCAGAACTCTGGAAATCCAAGAGAAGCTTAGCAAAGTCCTTTATTTTAAACAAGGCATTCAAATATGTCATGTAATTTTACTGTTTTTGTGGATCCCTCTTTTAATGACCATTCCATTATTCCAAAATCTGTATTAGAATAATATGTTTATTGGACAGGCTCAGACATCACTCAAAAAGCTGCAAGCTTATAAGACCAACATAATAAGACCTACATATCATTTAAGACAATAATTTTGACAACAGTAGGAATGGGGGAGGAGAGAAAGAAGGCGAAACTGACTTAATCTGGAATCATGAGCTCTACACCATCCGAAATCCAAGCCTGATCTGGTCAGAATTTCAAATTTCAGCTAGAAATGCGACCATAACTTCAACTTTGCATTCTGTTGTAGTGTAAATTAGAAGAGTTGCTCCCTGACCCCATTTTTACATGGCTGATTTTGCAGTGAGCAGCTAAGATCTATTTGGGAGTATACATATTTTTTTAAAAGAACAACCAATATCTCATAACATCTGGCCTTCAGCTTCAGACCCCAGGATTTCAAGTTCTCCTATTTCAGACTGCCACTCTGGGACAAATTGCTGTCTAAGAGATGCCGCTGATGATAGTTTGGGCAGAGTTCCAGCATGGAACTCTGAAGCTCCCTTCATCATGGAAATTGCAAATCTGGATGCTTTGTAAAAGCTCATCCCAGCTTTGAAATAGTATCATACATCTTCCTTGATAGCTGTTGGACTGTCTGATGTCTTTTTCATTTAATTTAGCCTGTTATCGTTGCTGTGTTCTCATTTCCATATATGGGCAAATTGTTCATATTATCTACCATCAACAGGAAATAATGTACTACTGCTTCTTTTTAAGATCTAAAATTGGGATTCAGTATAGATAACTGGAAAATGGTGCCATCTAGTGGAAAGTATGAGATTGGTAAATGGCTTTGCTTCATGTCAAGATGTTTCATTGACAAAAGAATTCCATACTTTCATGGGCAGGATAATGAAATAAAAGGCATTATTATGGTTGCTTGCATAGTCAGCCAGATAGTTTGACATTTTTATCCATCTATCAAGTCCTTCCCAAGGTTAAACCTATATGCCATCCACCTCCCAACAGCTTTGGGTGGCTAACAACAAGCAAAGAAATAAATTTCAATAAAATGAATAAAACATAAAAATAAAAGATGACAAGTGTGATGAATAAATACATAGTCAGTTGTTTAAATCTGGCATGGGGAGAATGCCTTTTCACAATCATACAGACGCTGAGAATAATTTTAGTTTTTATTTTTGATTTTAAAATCTGACTTAACAGATTAGCATTATGAATTTATTATTTAAAGAATTGGTTCTAAAATCATTGCCTTGGAAACTTTATATAAATAAATGCAGCTTTATTTCAAATAAAGTGGTTATGACCAGAAGAACAATCTTATTTTTAACCTATATATTGTATAATTATAATTATTAAAACTCTTTACTGTAAGTCAGGGGTGTCAAACTCAAGGCCCACAAGCCAGATACAGCCCGCAGGATGCTGAAACGTGCCCCGGAGGGCCAGCCCGGAAATAGCAAATAGAGGCCCGTGGTGCCTCTGGCAGCTAAAATGGGGTGGGAGGGCACATACACCCCCTCACATTCCATTTTGCCAGGCATGATTCTAAGGAAGCCGTCTGTCCCATCTCTCCCCTCGCTCCTTCCCCCAGCCAGCTCATGGAGGAGAACTACAATGCTGATCTGGCTCTCAAAGAAATCCAGTTTGACACTCCTGCTGTAAGTGAATCTGTTTGTTGCTATTATTCTGAATCGTGACTAAAGGAAATGGGAGAGATATGGAGGCTCAAGGGAAAATATACACTTTAGAGGCATAAAAATTAAGTAAAATGCATACTTAGCTCTTAGGCAGACTTACTCAGACTTACTCAGACTGCAAAATGTCATTATTTGAAGCAATAATGGAATCTACAGTATTCTGTGTCTAAAAGGTAACCAATGAGAAACAGAATTTTTGCTCCACACTAATGATGGGACATAATCCTCCCTGTCCTGGAATCAGAAGGTGAATTTATGAGGCAGAAGAGAATCATGTGATAAAACCACAGTAACACCATTGCACTGCAAGTCCTAACCCTTTTGTACATAGGTGCACATCATGTTGCGTGTACTGAAGTGATGGGTCGTGCATCACAACAGCAGAATGCTTTCATCAATCCTCCTCCCTTGCCTCCTCCTATTTGTTGATACTCTAAGTTTTGTAATATTATTATCCAGCTAGGTTCTGATGTGGTTCTCTCTCTGCTTTGCCATCCAACAAAATGTTAAAGCTCTTCATGCTATAGGAACGGATTATAAGCAGAAGTGGAATTCTAGTGGTTTGGACCAGTTCTATAGAACCAGTTGTTATGATTTTGCGCAGTTTGGAGAACTGGCAAATTGTGCCACAAGATGGCCCCGCCCCCTCCACCCACCCTCCCTCTCCTCACCCACCCAGTCCGTATCACGCATGCGCAGCATTGCGCACATGCCCGACATCATTGACTGCATTCTTCCCCGCCAGTCACTCCTTAAGGTATTTCTTTTTCTCCCCTCCCGACGATCAGGCTGTTCCTATGATCAGCTGTGCTGGGATTCCCTTCACTTACTTACTACTTCACCCAGGAGGCTTCCTTGAGGCCCAGAAAGGCAAAAATTGAGGGGGGGCACAGCAACCCCTGCCCCCTGCATTTTTTGCCTTTCTGGGCCCCAGGGAAATCCTTCTGGGAGCAAAAACACCCCCAGGAAGCCTCCTGAGGCCCAGAAGGTCCAAAAAATGGAGGGGGGTGCTGCCCCCCCAAAGAAGCCATGCCCACCCAGTCACATGGCCATGCCCACCTAGCCACACCCACCTAGCCACACTCTCAGAACCAGTTGTTACAAAATTTGATCCCCACCCCTGATTATAAGGGACCGCTTCTTCCTGGTTACATGAGATCTCACAGAGGAGATATATTGCGGGTATCATCAGTTAGGGATGTACATCTGGAAGGTCAATCAATCAAATACAGGAACCCTAGAAACTATCCAAGAACATAAGAAACTAATATTAATTGAGAACAGCATTTAGTCTGGGCATCCCCATTTTCCTTAATGGGAAAGAAAACAATTCAGCTATACAGATTTTATGCTACTGTTGAGATCCAACTGGGGTCACCATATATTCTATATCTCTTCAGCATAAATATTACTATTATCTCACCGTTACAAATTGCTATGACATTAAATTAAGATAGATTTTAAAAAGTGTATGTGATAAAACAATGTATATTTACCTCACCAGAAGGTCAGAAGTCAAAAGAGGAAAAAAAGGACAATCTGCCAAGAGAAGATTCACTATGGAAACAATGTGGGCATTTATAAGAATGCAATGTTATTGGGTCTTTCATTTTCCTTTATTTAAAACTGAGAAATATTTCCAAAAAAGGAAATAGCTACAGATGGTTCCTGAGGTTAGACAATTAATGCTCAATGTTTCATTAATAAGAGTTAACAAGCAGAATGCATTATTGTTTTCATGGTTTTTTTAAAAAATACATAAAGTGTTGAATTTAATTGTAAAATCTCTACTATTACCATTCATAATTATTGGAAAAATAGTAGAAAAAGAAAAAAAAAGAAAATGAAACAGCCCTAAAAACAATAAAACGGATATCTAATTTTTGGCTTCCTTCTTCTCCAATTTACAATAATTGATTGATGGAATCATCAATTTGGATTAAAGTACTAGGTATAGGAGTTGTAGGTATACACACATAAAATCTTTTCAGTTTTTCCTCTCAGTTTAGATCCAGAAGATGGTGCTCATTCCTAGCAAAATATCAAAATAAGCTGTCACTGGAGGGTAGAGGTTGAAAAGTAACAACTTTCTCATCTCAGGCAAATTCATGTTCCCCTGTTGACTTTTCAATGCACAATTAAACAAATAAAATATCAGCTAACTGCATAACCTCCTGTGCAAACAGAAATGAATAAAAGCTGTGGAAGAACAATGTTTAACTATCAAGGAAGCCACAACAGCACAGTGAAAATTAAGTTCGTAATTTCACGTACCTAAATGGCAGATGAGAAAGCATGTTGTTTTGCAGATCTTGTTCAGCTTGAATCTTCTTAGGTTAAACAGCAAAGAATTTAGAGCAGAAGGGGCGGGGGGAAGTACCAACCATTTTAAACAAAGATTAATTATGCTTCATTTATGTCTCCTCTTTGAAAGTTGCCCAAATATTCAGGGATAGAAAAAAAAAGATTATAATAAACCATCAGGCAATATGCCTGTCTCAACAGAATATTGTTTTTCCTCATCGTTGTTTACAAAATGTGAAACAAATGATGGGGTTGGACTGGACTATGTGTGTCATGTGGCATTTGGGTTTTCCTGAAAAAGGTAGACCAGGAGGAAAGGGTGAGCATTAAAATCAGGAAAATATAAGAAGAACTCCAGTGAATAAAGTATTTTATGCTATAGAAACTCACAGAGAAAGGGTGGACATTGGCCACTGACCTTTGAGGCTGACTCCTTTTAATCCTGAAGGAGCTACAGAGTAACTGAAAAAATGATAGCATTGATGGGGCTATTATCCACAGATTTATCTATGTGTCCCTTTAAAACCTTGTCAGGCCATATGGTGGCTCAGCAGTTAAGATGCTGGGCTTGTCAGCTGGAAAGCCAGCAGTCCAGGTTGGAGGCCTGAGCTCCCATTAACACGCCCCAGCTCCTGCCATCCTAGCAGTTTGAAAACATGCAAATGCAAATAGAAAAATAGGTATCACTCCGGTGGGAAGGTAACAGTGCTCCATGATGTCGTATTGGATACATAATTGGGGAAATATGTTTGGAAAAACGCTGACTCAATGGCCTTGAAACAAAGCTGAGCACTGGTCCCCGTAGTCGGCAACAACTAGCTGAATAAAAATCATAGAGGCGACTCTTTTAAACTTTGACTCTGATGAAAGTGAATAACTGAAGTGCTCTGTTCTTTTGATTGGACCAAGACTTCCCAGCATACATTGGGATTGCCTGTATATGTTACTTGGTATTTTTTATATCATGAGGCTTTATATCTATCACATCTTCCATGCTGTCTTTCAAAGTTACAAGATCTCTAAATGTGCTGTTCTTTTCTCTGAGAGGAGCTGCTCTATTTGTTATCCTCTTATGCACTTTTTAGACTCTACACTTACCATTTTGGGATATATTAGCCGGCGTACCAGGGGCATTGTATAGCAGGTACAATTGCACAAGATTTATGGACATTGCTATTTTGGCAGCTCTACTGTCAATCTCCCAATTTAATTTCATTATAGCTGCAGCCACACCAGGTTACCATTTTCATCCATCCATCACAACTCCCAGTTTCCTTTCCTACTTGAAAGGCCACATTTGCTCAGGGCAAAAAGTGGGTGTTGAATTCCAGTGGTGGGGAATCTTTTAGCAACTGGGACAATATCAGATTTGGGGAGGAGACACAAAGGACACCCCACGCAGGGCAATGAAGTGAACAAAATCAGAGCAGCATTGATATACGGAAAAAAACAGGCCAGGGGCAAGCAAAGAAAGCTCACCTAAAGTGGTAGAATTCCAAGAAGCACAAGAAAGAATGACTTTTGCCTCTTTCCCTTTTCTTCTCTAAGCCAAGAACAATCCCAGAGATGAAAACAGTGCTAATATACGGTAGTAAGCTCCCCAATAAAGCAAGCACCCCAGAGTAAATGATAAGAAACACTTGTGGGAATAAGGCAGAGCGGGAGACAATTAAGAAATGGTTAAATGCTCCAGGTAGCTAGATGTAAATGTAGAGTAAGATCTTTGACATACGACCTCAAATGGAATTTCCATTGCTGGTTGTTAAGTAAGTCCCATTCAATTTTTGGATCTCTTTTTTAGTATGGTTGTTAAGCCAATCAGTGCAGTCAAGGGAATCCAGTTTCTCTCACTGACATTGTATGTCAGAAGCTGGCTGGCAATCACATGACCAAATGGCAATCACATGACTCCAGGACACTGCAATCATCATAAAATACATGTCAGTTGCCAAATGTCTGAATTTTGATCATGCAAGTATGGGGATGCTGCAACTGTTGTAGATATGGGCAGGGGTGGGATTCTTCCAGTTTGCACCTATTCGCTAGAACAGTTGTTAACATTCTAAGCAGTTCAGAGAACCAGTTGTTAGAAGAAATTACTGGCCTAATCCTGTAAGGAAGACAGGAAGGAAACATTCTGGTGTTGCTTACAGAAACTGCCTCTCCGTTAACCCTTATTTACATTCTTGGCTGGACTAGACTTCCTGTCTCAGGAACTTCTCTGGAATTTTTTCCCCCTCCTTTGCTAGTATTTGCTTGTGTGGAGTGACCATTCAATGTTACAATGGCACTGAAAAAAGTGACTTGTGACCATTTCTCATACTTACAACTGTTACAGCATCCCCACAGTCATGAGAGGCCAGGTGAGGAGATGCGTGCCTCGATGTGAGTGATGTTGAGTTGGCCACGCCCAGCCAGTCACATGACCACCAAGCCATGCCCGCCAACTAAGCCACGCCCACAGAACTGGTTGTTAAAAAATTTGAATCCCACCCCTGGATATGGGGACTGATGATACATCACTTTTTTCAGTGCTATTGTTACAAATGGTGCCTAAGCAAATGATTGTAAGTCAAGGACTACCTGTAACAGAAATAAACAGAAATGAATTAGTGGAAAGGCCTGTAACCATCCATATCACTATAGTTTGGGAGAGGCTCTGCATGTCTGGAAAATTCCTGTCCCTTTCCCACTCTCTTACCTGGCTGCCCCAACCTTTTGGACACCACAGACTGGTTCTGTGGAGAGAGGTTTTTCCGCGGACCGAAGGGGGCATGGTTTAATATGATGCCTGCATCCCTGCTCCGCTTGTTTGTGCGGGCTAGTTTCTGACATGCTGCAGACTGATGCCAGTCCATGGACCTGAGGTTGGGGACCCATGCTCTAACTTGATGAAGGATAATGTTTCCTTTGTTATTGTTTTTCCCACTCACTAAAGACCTTTAATTTTCCTTGCAAAAAAGATGAGTTTTTCTATGGCCTGATGTTGAGAGATGGTGGGGAATGCTTCTATAGCACCTAACTCCTGGCTTCTGGGATTATTATTATTATTTATTTATTTATTTGTCAAGCAATTATAAGATAACAGGTATAAGTATAAACATAGTTATGATACATGAAATTGATACATATAATAAAAATAAAAAGAAACAATAGGACAGGGACGGTAGGCACATTGGTGCGCTTATGCGCCCCCTACAGACCTCTTAGGAAGTGGGTGAGGTCAATAGTAGACAGTCTAAGGTTAAAGTTTTTTGGGGTTTGGGGAAGAAACCATTATGTTGGAGAAGGAGGTTCATAAAAGATCACTGAAGCAGATGTTGAGTAATTGCTGGAGTGGATAGCAACAGAAGGGACAGCATTCAAATAAATTAGATTATGAAATACTGGGAAACTAGAAAAGAGGATACTGCTGTTTTAATATGCCAATTTGTTTCATTTGTTAAAAGAATCAAGTTCCATCCTTCCCTGGTATCTAATCTAGCAAATTTCTAGATTTTGAATATTTTTTAAAAATCAAATTCAGAAATCAGATTGAGCAACTATGCATAGAAAATATTTTAATATCTCAGAAGTATGATTGATATAGCATCAGAACTAAAAGGTTAACTCTGAAGATCAAATATAAAAACATTGGTAGTATTTTAGAGGACTGATTAGTGAACCTAGTTTTACTTCATGAATATCTTCGCTCTGAACACACATAGAAGTGTAAAATTTGACGTTCCTTATTTTCTAAGTGAAATAAACTAAATAATAAATAGTGAAATAAACTAACTAATAAATAAACTAAATAAACTAGTGCACTTTTTGGCTTTTGCATTTTTGTCACCCGTTGCTGTAACTGTTTAGCACTCTGGCCCTCGCATTTAAATATTAATTATGATAAAGTCAGTGGTGGGGTTCAAAAAGTTTTACCATTAGTTCGGTGGGCATGGCTTGGTGGACACGCTTTGTGCATGTGCACACACTTTGTATACGCGCCTGCACCAACATACACTTTGCGCAGGCACAGAGGCGTTTGCGCAGACGCAGAAGCATTCCAACTCACCTCCTGCAAGCCTGCACTCTCCCAGTGGCTTCAGCAGCTGCCGTTGCACTTCAAAAGCAGAGGATAAAGGTGAGTATGGGAACCCAGGCAGGTGGATGGGCCCAACAGCAGAGCGGCAGAGAGAACCGGTTTGGTCTCCGCTGCTCATCACCGCTACCGGCTCGGCAGAACCAGGCCAAACTGTTAGAATACCACCCCTGAAGAAAATGTCATCTGAATTTATTATAGTCATTTTGCTGTGATTGTTAAATAAGCAATCAGCTCCTTTTAGTATGTTGACATAAATTCAATAATTGAGAACGGAGACACTCTTTGCAATAAGGATCCTGTCTTTCAAAATGAATGTGCCCTTTGAGAACCATGCTGACTGCTTGCCCTCAATTTAATATTAAAACTGCAGCACAATTAGAAAGAATGTGGGACATTAGCTGATTACAAATTGCCATTTAACATCAGCAGGGTTGCTGATTGGCTAAAACAAGGACGACAACAACAAAAAGTTAACCTGGCCTATTCATAGCAGCTCGTGAGAGAAAATGGCAGAAAACTGTTATTTTAACAATAAAAATGGTTCTCTGTTCACCCCCCCATGAATTATGAAGCATCCTTTTCTAAGGATTTGCATATTATGCATCATTCCTCATCTTATACAACAGAGTTGGCTAAAAAAAATCAGACAGTGGGTCTCCAGTAAATCCTCCCTATAGTCCTTGAATAAGGCAAGTTTCACGCATGCTAGAGAATTGCTCTTAGTGCCATCTCATAAAACAGAGTTGGTCCTGAGCAGTGGTGGGATTCCATTTTTTTTACTAATGGTTCTGTGGGCGTGCCTTGGTGAGCATGACAGGGGACGGATACTGTAAATCTGCAGTCAGAGGTGGTATTTGCCAGTCCTCTGAACTACTCAAAATTTCCTCTATTGGTTCTCTAGAACTGGTCAGAACCTGCTGATTACCACCTCTGGTCCTGAGTTTCTACTGGCAGAATAAAATGCAGAATCAATCAGTGGCTTAGAAGTGATTGGTACTTGCAGACAGAGACGATTGCCTTAGAAACACGACATGATTTGATGAGAACAATTGGTGAAGGAGCGCTCCTGAATAAATAGCTGCAGCATTCACTTCCCATCATTGTTTCAATCAATCAGAATAGAGCTGGAAGAGGTCTTGGAGATCTTCTAGTCCAGGGATTGCCAACCTTTGGACTTCAGGGACCACCAAACTCATAATTTTAAATCCCAAGGACCACTACACGGTTCTGTGGGCATAGTCTAATTTGTGGACATGGCTTGGTGGGCATGTAACTGGCTGGGCATGACTTGTATGTAAATACTATAAATATTATATAAATATTGATTTTTTTTATTAAAAAAAGAACAATTTTTACTCAAAATCAGACAAAACAGGCAGGCAGATTGAGTTGCTCACAGAATCACAGGTTCATTCAGAGATCTATCTATCTGCCATTGGCTAACTCAGTCGGTCACATAAATTTGCTAGCAAGCAAATTCACAAAATTAACTCACAACACACCATGTATGTAAATATTGATTTTTTTATTTTAAAAGAGCAAATGATTTACCCAAATCAGGCAAAGCAGGCAGGCAGATTGAGTTGCTCACAGAATCATTCAGTGATCTATCTATCTGCCATCAGCTAGCACAGTCTCTCAAATTTGCTTGCTGTGAATCTGCACTGAATAATAGAACCTTCAGTCCTAAGGGAGGTTCGGCTGTGCTTAAAAGCAGAACAGAAGATCTAAAGACTAGCTAGAAAGCAAGAAATCCAACCATTTCCTGATTCCTAGCTAATCTAAATCTCCCGGCACAGCAGAACAGCTGATGGTTGGAAAAAGGAAAAATAGCAACTTAGCAGGCAAGTTTGCCGGGTAAAGAATGAATGGCGGAGAGGGTTCCTGCTGCCTTGTGTTTCTGGGCAGCCTGGATTAATTGCTTTGGGGGGAGTACTCTGGGGGTGAGATTTCTCTGTGGCCCACCAAAATTTTCTCACGGCCCACTGGTTGGTGACCACTGTTCTAGTCCAACCCCCTGTTCAAGCAGGAGACCCTGTATAATTTTGGACAAGTGGCTGTTCTTTCTCTTCTAATAACCTCCAGTGACGAAGCACCCAGAACCTCTGGAGGCAAAGCCTACCATTGGTGAATGTTCTCACTGTTAGGAAGTTTCTGCTTAATTCTAGGTTGTTTCTCTCCTTGATTAGTTTCCATCCCTTGTTTCTTGTCTTGCCTTCTGGGGCTTTGGAAAATAGGTTAGCCCCCTCTTCTTCAATCATGGGAGGAAAACTGGAAATCTCAGACGAAATCCAGAACCTGATTCTCTTCAGGTTTAACTGATTGATTCCCATGCCAGGGCTTCAACAGTTCTAGCAAAAGTTGAATGAATTGACTTTCATTCTCTTTCATATTTATAAACATGGTCCAGAAGACCAATCTGCACAATCAGAAGAAAAGCTCACCTTTATACGTCCCCCAGTGGTGGGATTCAATTTCTTTTACTACCGGTTCTATGGGTGTGGCTTGGTGGGTTGTGGCTTGGTGGGCATGGCAGATACTGCAAAATCTCCATTCCCTCCCCACTCCTGGAGGAAGGATACTGCAAAATCCCATTCCTCCCCACCCCACTAACCTGCTTCCAGCTCCATTCTCCTGTGCAGGGCAACAAAAGAAGACCAGCCAATCAGCTGGACTTGGGAGGCGGAGACTGAGAAAATTGATGGAGGTGGGGCTAGTCAGGGGTGGTATTGCTGGTTCTCTGAACTACTCAAAATTTCCGCACCAGTTCTCCAGAACTGATCAGAACCTACGAATATCAACTCTGGTCTGTTTCCTTTTTAAAGCAAACAGCTCCATGGATTACAAAAGTGCTTTAAACCAATGGAAATTACTATATTATTCAGAGTTGTTTCCCTTTCTTAAGACCTTTGGGTTTTTTTCCAGATTGTGTATGCTCTGAGATACAGCTCTCCTTGTCAAGAAACTAGGGCAGTGCCATCATTAATATTGCTCCACATATATTTATCTGTAGCTTATTTGAAGAGGTAGATATGAAATGTTATTAGTTATCTCTACAAACTTCTCCAGGATATAATGTCATTGATCTGGCTTTTCTTATTTTGCATTCATTCTAATGATAAACATGCTTATGTTTCTCACTACTGAATAATTCTTATAAATTTCAGTGGTTGACACCATTCTAATCGGAATATATTAAGTAATGTCATAAGATGCCTACATACGTAATTCCTGCTCTTCATGAAAATCTAGCTTCTGAATTATTCATTAACTGAGAAACCCAATAGTTCATGCCATTTGCTTGAGTAATCTCAACAATCACTTCATCTCAAACAAGTAAGCCAATTTATGTAAGGGAGGGAGTAGTCTATATACAGCCGGTTCTAATTTGGTGTAGACAATGTATGTTGAACTGTAATTTCCTTATCTGCTGGCCAGGGGATGATGGGATTTGCAGCCCAAGCTATGAGAAGAAAATGAAATCAGGGAATATATATTGCCTTAGTCTATATATTTTAATACATTTTGCAACCCTTTTTGATTATGAGTGGAATCCTAAAATACGTTAAATTTTGCTGTGCATTTCAATTGCTTAAGATAGTGCAAAAGGATTAGCACCATGCATGGTAAGATAAATGTCAAATGAACAGATAGAAAAGCAACCGATGATACTGGATAATTAATACAAGATATGAAAGGAAAATATCTAAACTGTATGATCTGATTTCCCTTTACATCCCAAATTATAGCAAGGTCTTGGATTATACAGATCATGCCAGAATGGTTTAAAGAGAATGGAAGTGCCACAATAACTATTCTTCTAAGGACGCTTTAGAATGGACTAGAACAGGGGTCCCCAAACTTGGCAACTTTAAGACTTGTGGAATTCAACTCCAGAATTCTCCAGCCAGCATAGAATTCTGGGAGTTGAAGTCCCACAAGTCTTAAAGTTGCCAAGTTTGGGGACCTCTGGACTAGAACCTACTGTAAGAACTGAATTTAGAGAGACAGCATGGTTCAGCATAAAAAAAGATGTAAAATAAGGGTGGAGATTATAACCATCCCCATTTAATTTATGGCAGAATTGAAAAGGTAACTTCTGAATGAAATGTGGGGGTCAAAACAATAATACTAATGTGCAGATGATGCCACGTTGCTAGCTGAAAATAAAGAACACATAGAAAACTATTTTAGAAAACAAATTATGCACTAATTTTTCCCAGCTTGAAATAAAACCCAAATCAAACACACCATAAGCAACAAAAGACCCTTATTTATGTTCATTCCAACAGGAATACAATTCAAAGACCAAACATCCATATTTGCATTCATTCAATTTGAATATAGTGTACAATAGATTATTAAATATTTTGCAAAAAGGATCATTTGGAATAAGAAGATTTAAGAGGTCATCATTTGTAAATAATCGACCAATTTATTTGCCCAATTTTGTGCGTGTGTGTGAGTAGATAAATAGTACAGTCATTCAAAATTAAAATATCCATCAAGGATTTGAATAATTCCTTCATATTTTCAATATTCCTTAATTCTGCAGGTTTATATTTCTGCATGATATATACATTGCCTTTTACTTAATTTTACCCACCTACAGTTTATTTATTTTAATAAAGACAAAATACACTCTAGTGCAGGGGTGTCAAACTCACAGCGTCACGGTGTCAGCATGTGATGTATTGGGACTTTTTCCTCTTTGCTAAACTGTGTGTGAGCGTGGCCAGCACATGACATATCTGGTCCACGGGCCGCAAGTTTGACAGCCTGCTCTAGTGCATTTATTCTAGGAAAACTAAGTAGTGTGTGTGTGTGTCTGTGTCTGTGTGTACCTGTGTGTGTCTTTCTGTGTGTGTGTGTGTTTATATTAGAAATTAAACAAGGTTTTGTGACAATCATTATTTACAGATCAAACTTCTCTAGATTAAGCAGCTATGCTAAGTTGGCCGCCAATTTGTAAAAAGAAAATACTTGGGAAAACATTCTTCATTTCTAAAACTGCACATACAGAATTTAGTGAGCTAGAATATAGATGCAGTAAGCAGGAGATTTTCATTTCAGCATCGATGGTTATGCATTCAGTGCTATCATACATTTGACTGCCCAATCGATCAATAATGTGTTTACAGAGAGAGATATCCAGCTCATCATGCACAATATCAGATATGATGTTGAATGTAGAACCCTCTTCTATTTATCTCATGCCAAAATAGATACATCCCTTGCCACCACAGGGAACTCAGCCAACCCTGCGTGAAAGAGGCTAACCATGATTGATGCAGCTGATGCTCACGAACTCAAAAGAAGGATATGCCTTTAACTCCGCTTTCTGAGTCCCAAAGGAGAATGCTGGTTCTGTAATCCATCAAAACAACGAATCTTGTTTTGAATACAACATTCAAGCAATTCAGTGAGGGAGAACCAAGGTAGCTTGTATGAAAGGCTTACATAAAGACACCATGCTAGAGCAGTGAAGTGTTTGAAGGTGGAGGACAAAGTTGCTGTATTTTTAGAATGGCTCAGTGGGCAGAGGACAGAAGGCAAGCAAATCAAAGAAAGAGACTTTACTTTTACCTGAGGGACGGTCTATATCAGGGGTATCAAACTCAAGGCCTGCGGGCTGGATCCGGCCTGTGGGGTGCTTAGATCCACCCCGCTGGGTTGGCCTGGAAACAGCAAAGGACCAGCCCACGGTGCCTTTGACTGTGAAAATGTGCCTCCCTGGGCTACATTTTCAAAACAAACTCAAAACAAAGCAAAAAAGGAGAAATGTTTCCCCTTTTGCATTTGAGCATGCAAGAAGGAGCAGGAAAGGAGAAAGGGAAAGAGGAAAAACAAAAAAAGAAGGCAAGATGGGAAGAGAGCAAGGAAGGAAAAATAAGGAAAGAGGGAAAGGAAGAAGAAAGGAGAATGAAGAGGGAATGAAAAAGAAGAGAAGGGGAAGGAAGGAAGGAAGGAAGGAAGGAAGGAAGGAAGGAGGAAGGAAGGAAGGAAGGAAGGAAGGAAGGAAGGAAGGAGCTTATAATGAGAGTGAGGGAGGATCTCAGTGAAGTCTTGCCTTAACAGTTGGCCACCATAGGTGCCCCCAACATGAGTCCTCTATCACGTTCACCATGGCCACGCCCCCATTCCTTTCCCCCCGGCCTCTGAGGTCACCCTGATGCGGCCCTCAATGTAATTGAGTTTGATACCCCTGGTCTATATGAAAATCCATACAAATGGTCCTCAAATTATGACTGTAATGGAGCCCCACAATTACAGTACAGATAGTCCTTGACTTACACATTCATTTAGTGGCCGTTTGAAGTTGCAATGGCGCTAAAAAAATTACTTATGACTGTTTTTCCCACTTATGACCATTATAGTATCCCCACAGTCATGTGATCAAAATTTGGATGCTTGGCAACTGGTTCATATTTATGCCAGTTTCAGGATCATGTGATTACTTTTTGCAGCCTTCTGACAACCAATGCCACTGGGGAAGACAGATTCACTTAAAAACTGTGTTATTAACTTAACAATGGTAGTGATTCACTTAACAACTGTGGGCAAGAAAGGTTGTAAAATAAGGCAAAATCACTCAACTGGCTCCTTAGCAACATACATTTTGGGCTCATTTATAGTTGTAAGTTGAGAACTACCTGTAATAAGTTATAAAGTGGGTCACCATATGATCAGACCCACCTTTTATGTCCTTTTTGCATTGGTCATTAAATGAATTCAGCAGTCATTAAAGAACCCCACCATTCACCTTGCTAGAAACCAGAAGTAAATGTCAGCTTCCAGCGAATCGTTTTAAATCGTGGTCAATGACCGTGGGATGCTGCAAAGAGCTGTAAAGGTGGAGCAGTTGTTGAACATCTCAAATGCAGCCCTGTGATCATGGAGGAATGTTGGAATTTTGAATCCAGATCCTAAGCAGCTTTTGGGGATCCTTTGTAATTTCAAATGGTTGCTAAGCAACCAGTTGTAAATCGAGGACTGCCTGTATAGTGTAATGTCCCTTTGGGTTTATATTTTAAGAGTAAGCATACCATGGTTTTTGATTTGAGCCAAATATTTTTCTACTTACACTAGAATAATATAGAGTCATGGTGGCACAGTGGTTAGAGTGCTGTATTGCAGGCTAACTCTGCCTACTGCCAGGAGTTTGATCCTGACCGATTCAAGATTGTCTCAGCCTTCCATCCTTCCAAAGTAGGTAAAATGAGGATCCAGATTGTTGGGGGCAATAGGCTGACTCTGTAAACCACTTAGAGAGGGCTGTAAAAGCACTGTAAAGCAGTATATAACTCTAAGTGCTATTGCTATTGCTAGTGAATACTGGCATAGAAGACTGATGTGTTTCATTTGCTTTGTAGCTTTAAGAAGTCTGGTCTGTGTTTCCAAGGTGTCTTGGTAACTCCAAGCCAGTGTTTGTGTATAGCTTGGTTTTTTTACAGTCTAATTTATGGCGCCCTAAATGTTTAGCCAATCTTGATTTGAATTTTTCTCATCACTATTTTCTTTTAAGTGGCAAAGATCCTACAGAATGATTCTCCCATTCTAAAAATAAGGTCCTACCTTAAATGTTAAACAGCACTCAGTTTCATAAATATACAAGTGTGTTGTCTTTATTAGTAATTATTAATTGCTCAAGGAGGAAGAATGACAGTGACAGCAGATTCAAAATTTAGTAAAGCCCTTCAGCTGAATTAGTAGCAGTGAAATGCTCTGCATGTAACCTGGACAAATATTACAGATTTCAAGTCTATTTATATTTATACAGGTAGTCCTCGGGTTACAAAGAAAATGGAGCCTGCCCATTCCATTCGTAACCCGAGGATTTGTGGGAGTGAATCTCATACCTTGAACGGGATCACTCCCTTCTTTCACCCACACATTTGCTAATCGAATGCAAAACTCATTAAATGCACAAGGTATTTCAGGGTGGGGAAGGCTATGGGGGACCCAGTGATGGAACAAGCCACCTGCCTAACACCTCCCCAACCCACTGTAATGCCTTATGCTCCTCGCAATTGCTTTCCCCTCTACCCAACCTGCTGTGCTGGATCACTTACCTTGTGAAGATCTAGCAAGCTGTCTCCTCGGCAGCCTCTCAGCAACATCCGCTCCTCTGCAGTTCCATTTAGGCCTCTGCAGGCCTTGTAATCATGTTGCCAGCCAAAAGGGAGCTTCTGAGGGGTGAATCGCCTCCCCTATGCTCTGTTCAGACCTCTGTAGGCCTCCCTTGGATCCGTTGTAGGCAAAAATTAAGCTTTTGATGGGCACCCCTAAAAAGCTCCATTTTGGCTGGCAACGTTCAGGACAAATGTTGCAGAGCCTCTGTGGTTATTCATAAGAGCAAACAACTGCTGTGCTGATGCAAGATTCATAGTTTTGGGACTTGTTTTGTAAACGCTAGGGGGCGCTTATCGTATAACTTTATTTATTTGTTTATTTTGTCAAGCATGTTTAGATAACAGATATAATTAGGAACCTGATTATGAATATATGAAATGGGTACGAATAAAAGGGGACATTAGGACAGGAATGGTAGGCACATTGGTGCTCTTATGCATGCCCCTTACAGACTTCTTAGGAATGAGGTGAGGTCAACAGTAGACATCGAACATTTGATGTAAACATTTGAAGTAAACAGTAGACTTCGAACATTTGAAGTAAGAGAACACTCATAACCCAGGGATTACCTGTATGTAAACATTGCCAGGAGTCAAGACTGATTGGAAGGCAGACACAAAACAAGTCTTTTCTAAAAACCTCTTGCATGGCTCTTTAGAATCTGGTGTTGGGTCTCTTCATTTGACCTGATCTCAACATGTAGTGAGGACATAGAGCTCCCCAGCTTCCTTCCTTCCAACTGACCAGCAACAGAATGTCAGCTATTCAGTATCTTATACTTTAGGTTAACACATGTCATACAGTCACAAAATCCCCCCTCACCTCAATTCACACAGAAAGGAAGTAAATTCTTACCTATGTCCAAATATTATGCAGGCGTGCCTTTGCTGGTGGTTTGCAAAACCAAAATTCTGCAAAGCTGCAGCGATGGAAAGTAATGCACAGGAAACCTGATTCTAATACAGAAATAAGCAAAATCACTCAAATGCCCCAAAAACTCTGCTGTGACCATGGTTATAGGTTGCTATGGCAGCTGGATTGGGGAAGGGGCAGATAGATGGTAAACAAAGTGTATAGGAAGAGAAAATCTTCAGGAATAGACTTCTAGAAGAGGAGGGGAAAAAATATCCTTAGTCCTCAGCTGTCTGGCTTCACTGATCAGCTTTTAATCTTGGTTTTCCATTTCCTCTCCATGTTCTCTAGGGTTTAGAGAAAAAGGGGTGGGTTGGCCTGAGTCAGGCTGGAAGGCAAGATAGCATCCTGTCAATGGAAAAGCAGATCACCCACAGGTTTTGTTGTTTCCAGTAAACTACAACATAATCAGGAGCAAATTGGCTCAGCTCTGCAAAGCAGAATACATTGAGACGTCAAACAGGTTCAATCAAAGCAGATTCCAAAGTGATGCAAAAACAGAGGTGTGTTAGTATTGTTATATAGCACAGCCTTCAGTAAAATTAGAATTGGATACAGATTCTCCAAATGTTCCTGCTTACAAACTATGAGTGCACACTGTTGATTTGTGTCAAAAGGACTCACAAGTGCATATAGGCAGTATAAACAACTGCCAGCCACCACTCTGCTTTTTTTTTTTTAACTGTACTTCTTCTGGGAAGGCAACGACTAAAGCTGTTTTTATATTCATTGAGAGACAATATGCTAGAATGATGTTATAGCAGGAAGGGATACAGACCTTGTTCAGGGCAGTAGATGTGTAAAATTTCAGAGAACCACACATGCAGTATGTCAGCATAGTCAACAACATAAATGAAAGATGTGTTCCATGTTACACCCAATATAAAGAACACAGTGAGAGAAGCAGTGAAATGTAAAATTGAAGTAGCTTGATCATGCTGGCTACAGAGGGGGCATAGCCACAAAACGTTGCAGCATCAAGCTAATCTTGACAAGCTAAGCAGAGGCAGACCTGAATAGTTCCCAGATGGGATACAGACAAGATTGGAAAGTTTCAAAAGCCTCTTGGAAAGGGGCAATAGCAAACTACATTAGCATGTCACCAGGAGTCCTATTCAACTCAAGAGAGTGTTTCATTAATGTCATTATTTAAACTTAAATGCCACTCTATTCTGGGGCCTCTCAATGGTTTACAAGAGGCTCTTAGCCAAATGCCAATAAACAAATAATCAGTTGATCAGTGGGCCAAAACTTCAGTTATTCCCAAATATTTTTCTGGAGAACCAAGTCTTTAGGGTTGTTCTCAAATGGGTGGTTATGGGGGTGTCAAGATTCGTGCATGTGACGCTCTCCTGCGCGAGCTGCATTGGTTGCCAGTGGCCTCTTGGGTGCGCTTTAAAATTTTGGTGTTAACTTTTAAAGCGCTCCATGGCATCGGACCAGGATATTTACAAGACCGCATTCTGCCATTTTCCTCCCACCGTCCGGTGCGCTCCCACAGGGAGGGTCTCCTGCGGGTCCCGTCAGCATCTATGTGCCGGCTGGTGACCCCGAGGAATAGGGCCTTCTCTGTGGGGGCGTCTGCCCTCTGGAATGGGTTGCCCCCGGAGTTACGGACAGCCACGGACCTGGGGACCTTCAGGCGTGCTTTGAAAACCTGGCTTTTTGACCAGGCTGGCTTGGGCTGATTTTAGTTTTGGGGTGTTTTGTTTTTATTAAATTTTAGGGTTTTAGAGTATGGTTTTAAATTTGTTTACAGCCAGGGTTGGGTTTAATTTAGTTTTATTGTTCCACATATTTATTGTTTTAACTGTACGGCTGTGCACCGCTCCGAGTCCTTCGGGAGAGGAGCGGTATATAAATAAATATTTATTATTATTTATTATTAAGAGGGAAAAGGTCTCTCAGAGATCCAAGGGTAGATTTTTCTAGAGAGGGCCATTATTGATATTATTGGGCCCAAGTCAAAAATTATGGGATGCCTCCCTCCTCCCGATTCCTTTGAGAAAAAAGAACACATAGAACATAGGAAAGAAAAAAGCCTCCCTCTCCTTCTCCCTCTCCCTCTCCCTCCTATTTAAGTGATTGGAGAAAATTTACCTATTCATTGAAGTGCAGTGCAAAACAACTTTTCCCTGAGGATGAAAAGCTGGGGAAGGTAAGTGTTTATACGTCTGTGGAGATTCTCAGTCCAGGTCATTGTTGTCCCAAAGGTGCTATTTCTAAAGGCAACTGGACTTTGTTTTTCCTTGAAGAAGTTTCGCTTCTCATCCAAGAAGCTTCTTCAGTTCTGAAAAAGCTTCTTGGATGAGAAACGAAACGTCTTTAAGGAAAAACAAAGTCAGTTGCCTTTAGAAAAAGCACCTTCAGGGTAAGTGTTTATAGGAGGAGAGCTGTGTGTTATAGTATTAAGCTTTTGTGAGCTGCATCTAATGAGGTACGCTGCAATGAATCATGTCCTTCATCACCACAGCAATGTTGACAGACTCTACTTACCAAGGAAAATAAGTGAGTATGGAATCTTGCAAGTACACCAGACAGTTGAGGAAGTAAAAAGAACATTGAAAGGATATCAAAGGACAGCGAAGAAAAGGTCTTCTGATTTTCTGGTCTTCCTAATCAGGGCTTTTACTGTAGTTCTGCTTGAGTCCAGTCCACTTTTCAAACTGTGTATCTAATGATTAGAATTGCCCAAGTGTTCATTGCCTTGGTGATATTTCCTCCACTGTTTGGACTTTTAAATCTTCACTTTCATGATGAATTTACTTCTAACCTTTTTTATTTCAGTGTGCTTGATGTTATCAGACTGAAGGATGCCCAGGCATTTGTGGCAATCTCTTCTTCCAGACTTCAGATATTATTTCCATAAAGCATCTTGATTTCTTCAGTTTTCACTATTTTTCCCCTTGGAAAAATATGGTGATGGTGAAAGTGGAGGAATCAGTACAGTGATAAACAGTAGTAGTGATAGTGAGTCTCCTGGAAAGAGTTTTCTCTTGTTATTAACCTCTGACCAGCAATCGTATCTTCCATTTTGCCATTGATTTTTGCATCTGGTTTCTACTGACTCCTGTTATTTCTGGGCGCTTGATTATCCAATCGTGTGGCAGGGAGTCGAATACCATCTTGTAGTCAATCCAAGCTGCATTCAAGTTAGTTTTCCTTCTCTTGCAGTTTTCCAGAATCATCTTGTGGATTAGGAGCGGTTTAAAGTCAATACATATGGAAAGATAACTTAGTTTATAATTCTAAACTCTCTGTATCTGTGTTTGTGACCCTCTGTCTTTCTTTCTCTGAGAGAGAGAGAGAGGAGAGAGAGAGAGAGAGAAAAGAAGAAGAAGGAAGAGGAGGAAGAAAGAAGAAAAAAGGAGGAAGAGGAATACATCAGAACAACAATTTTGAATGCTTTTTTTTTTTTTTTGCTGTATCAGGGTAGCAAAGAAGAGACATTCCCAGTAAAAGTGACATTTTACAATGCATCAACCAAAATTAGGAAGAAGTATAATAACCAAGGAAGAAGATTGGCTGTACTATTTTCTATTCATCCTTTATAATAGCCTATAAAGGATGACCCATTTGGAAGTGAACACAGTGACACAGAGCAATCAGCTTCAGAGAACTATCTCAGGCCCCGAAATGCCTCCATAAAACTAGCATTTGAAAAGAAAGTTTCTTTGTTTTATGCTCACATAGCATTTCTTTCCTCAAACGAATCCTGAATAGAATACACTGTGTCTTTGGGAGTCAATATAGAGTAATTTCCAGGAGCCTCTTTCTGTGTAGCACTTTTACATGTAGTTAGAGAGTGAAGCTAGGTTACCAAAGTTATTTATTAAAAATGTCTATCATTGGCTACCAAACGTTACAAAAAAATAAAACACTTCACATTTTTAAAAATAACCTAAATCAGAATACAATAAATATAGAGGCCTTAATTCAATAGTGGACCCACATCTTCTCCCATTTCTACATTACTCTTTTAATGATTACATTTGGGTCTTGTTTTAGATATAATTCAAGCAGCGAGCATACTTAATATTCCTTCTTCCTCCTATTTCCCTTCCAACAATCACCCTGTGACGTGGGTTAGGTTGAGAGAGGGAGAAACTGGCCTGAAGTCATCCAGCTGGCTTTCATGACTAGAACTAGAATTCCCAGTTCCCTGGTCTCTGGGCCAGTACCTTCATCACTATGTCAAGGTGGTTCTTTCTTTAATATTTAATATTTTATGCAGCAAGTGCCAACAGGCATGACTTCATTGTAGTCAGTTAAAGGTATATTTTCTTCATCTGAACTGAGATTGTTCTGCTTTTTTCCATATGTTTCTCATAGACTACAGATATAATGGGCAACATAAAAATAAAGCAGTAAATCCTCAATCTGAGAATAACCATAAGAGTCTTTATTCAACAGGGATTTGCTGAAATCTATACTCAATCACTGCCACGGACATAGCTTTTAATCTTAAATGAGATTTATAAAATGGCTGTATGGATTAACACGTGGACCTTTCCTGACCCAATTTTAGCCTGCCATACCACCAGTATGACCTGAATCATAATATTTTATCATAAGGTTTTTATTCCTTCTAATGTCAACATCAGCTGGCAAAGGAATTCTGGGAGTTGAAATCCACATAATATAAAGTTGCCAAGTTGAAAAACACTGTTCTACCTCATAAATTAACCTAGGCCTTGAAAAGAAAATGGCCGAAACATTTGGTCACTTTCCAACTTGATTATGGCAAGACACTCTAATAAGGGCTGCTTTTGTATATGGTTTTCTAATACACCATCGAGAGTCACATTGGAAAGATGGAAAGCCATATAAATATGACAAATAAATAAATTAGCCTGGAGGCTTCAATTGGTACAGAATTCAGCAGGTCCATAAAGGATGGTCCATTTGGAAGTGGATGCAGTGACACAAGGCAAAAATTCCAAGATTCATATTGCTCTTATGAATTGCAGTGACTGCCAATTCATTTCTGGACAAATTATATAATTCTAATAATTATCTTTGATTATCTATGCAGTAAACTTTGGCTTATGACCACAATTGGAGCCAGAATCTCTGTGGTTGAGCAAAAGGGGCATTAAACAAGATGACCGTGTGACTGCCTCAGTAACTGCAATCTATCTCCCAGTTGTGGTTGTTAAGTGGGCAGATCAAAAGTGATTCCTGCCAAAGGAAGACAGGCTGCTCCCCTCCATGCATGGATGGGAAATGGTGCCCTGAACTGGGAAGATGAGACGGGGATCATGAAGATTCCTGCTTCATCTCTTCATTCTAGCACAGGAGTTTCTCCATGTGCAGATGCAAATTCATGTGCTGGACAAATGTTTGATTAACAGTTGTCCTGTTTAGTTTGAAGCTAACAACAGTGCTAAAAAGTAACTTTATTGCCAGTCCTCAAATTTACAATTGTCACAGTGTCCCTGAGATCACAGGATTGCCATTTGGGCGTTTTACAGCCAACTAGCATTTATCACTGTCACAGTTTCCCACGGTCACATGATTGCCATTTGTGAGCTTTTCTGTTGGTTTCAAACTAGCAAAGTCAATGGAGGAGCTGCCAGTAAAATCACACATCACATTCATGTGATATCTCATTTAACAATTGTGGGTGATTTGCTCAACATCAGCAGTGGAACTGTTGTCATCTGTCTGGCACGGTCATGGAATATTTTGCTTAAATCCTTGCTTTAATCTTTGCTTAAGAGCCATACTGCTTAGCAATGGAGTTGCCAGTCCCAATTGAGGTAGTTCAGTGAGGATTACCTGTAAGTGACTGGACGGTTAATCACAAAATATGTAATTCTTCTTCATCTACTATGAAGAGAATCAGTGACTGCTTCCAAGCCTACTTCTAATCTCTCACTCTTCTACTATCTTTTTTTTTTTTTGATAGATCAGTATTTGAGGAGCCTATGTAAATATTTATATCCAAGAGCTTTATAATTTATATGCAATCTGCAGCAAACTCTAAATTCCCAGCTTGTTTAATAGGTCATTTAATATAAAAAAGTTACACTAAGTAGCAGTCAAATCCTTGCAAAGGACAGATTGGGCTTTGCTATATAATCACATTGTACCTTAAAGTTAGAGAAAAGGTTGTTAGTCTGAGGATTAGGTAATCAGAAATACTAAGAAATCTAATCCCATTTCTATTGCTTTGGAATACAATGAATAGGGCTCTATCAAAAAAAAAAAAAAAGAGGAGGGGGGAAATTTGTCAACTAAAGGAGCTTCAGAGGCCAGGTTTTAAATCCACAATATTACCTTGGCATTTATAGCTTTATAAAGAGAGCAAACAATAATTTGCAATAAATTTCTCAATTAGCGCTGGGATTCTGGGATTTCCCCCCAACAGAGAATGCAATGAATATCAATGATAAAACTGGCAGGGATTCAAATGTATGCTGGGAAATCTGGCTTTCCACCATCCCTATCCTAACAATGAAAAAAGCAGTGAAGCAGTCCTGTAGAGTCAGTGAACCATAGTGAAACTTTTAGACAATTAAATAGCAGAACTGTTGGTTTCCTTTGTCCTTGAAAATTACACCCCCCACAAGGCAAGCCATTCACTTTAAACTTCCCAACACTTAACAGGACCAAGCATTAGAAGCATCAGAGGAGGTTGGTGCGTAGCAGAGCTAAAGGAAATGCTCCCCCCCCCCCCCCCCCCCTGCAGATTTAGGACATAAATCCTATGAAATGTTACAAGATTCATTTGGTGCAAAGGACTTCAAAGGGTTACCGTTGGTATTCTGCTTTGTTTCAGCATTCTGGAAGAAGTTATTTTGACAGCTTTATTAACTTTCCCAAGGAACACCTTAAAATAGCTCATGAAACATGGTCTCATATTTTTTCAAGAACTTAGCAAAAAACAAAAAATAAACCAGGAGGCAGCGTTCTGGCAAATGTAGCCTTTGTGAATGTCTGACTCTGCTGATTATATTTGTTCACAGGGTTAGGGTTAGGGTTAAGCACATTTTGGCAAGTTTGATACTTATCTGGGCTGCTGAATGCCAGACAACCACTAGATGGCAGCATTGGGTTCAAGAGTTTTCTGTAACATCTAGCAGAGCCTTTTAAAGACATTGGGGAGGAGGTGCTAAAGCGATTGCAAATTTGTGGCCTCTCCAAATGCATGTACAATTTATGTTTATGTGTGAACACAGGTAGTCAGCTGGGTAATTGTGGCTTAGCTCTAACAGTCTATCTTTAGGCCAAAATGAATCAAAATATATCATGTATTATATCCTGGGCCCTTAAAGACCTGTTGGATTTCAATTCTGTAAAGCCTAATAAGCATAGTCTTTGAAGGATCAAGGTGAAGTCCAAAATTGATATAGTCTGTTAGAAGTTAAAACCCACCCCGCTCCTAGGAAAATGAAATATTTTAGAATATACTAAAAAGGCAGAATATTTCCCTTAAAAGAGAAGTAGAAACTCAGAGAGGCAGAAACTCAGCCCCCTCCACCTTTGTTAATGGGCCATTACATAACAAAGATCTACCTCCTTCAGGCAGAGCCATAATAGGAATTGTCCAAAGCCCTTTCATTACATCATCACCCAGCAAGAGTCAAACAAGCCTGGGACTCAAAAGACAATCTACATAGTTACCCCTGCATGGCCCCTGACAACCAATCAGAATACAAGCTCAAATTCAAAGCCCAACAGAGGGCATAAAACCCAGGCATTCTTAGCATCTCTTCCCTTTTCACTCAGGATCTCCAAGCCATGTGGTCCTATCCACCATTAAACCATCTTTCCAAGCAGTCACCATGTTTCCAGTGTCTTTCTTCCCCACTTGGACTGAACCCAGAAGAATATTTCTTCCAACAGTGGTTAAAGCACCAGCCTAGAAACCAGGAGTCTGAATTCTAGTGTCCCTTCCCCCCTTACGCATAAAGCCAGTTGGGTAATTTTGGGCCACATTCAATACAGTGTTGCCAGAAACAAAGTGTGTTTTATTTTGGGCTGAAGTTATCTTGGTTGGCATCCTTCCAACAGACTGTGCCTTGTTATCTCCTTGAATTTGATAATTACTTATCCTAGTGCGTTGTGGAAGTTCTTTCATTGTAGTTTGTTTTGGTTTTTTATTTCACCTTTATCTGCTCATTAAGTTCGGATTATATTGCTTACTTTTGAAGACTATTTTTGAATAAGTTTTATCTCTGAGAATTATTGAACAGTGGGGACCAAGTTGGAGGAATTAAAGGACATTTATTTATATTTTGGATTTTGTTACGTTTGTGTTACACTCCGGGTCATCAGGATTGTCTAATCTTAAGTATAAATCTCTCGAAGTTTATACTCCTTATTTGTTTTACTCTTAGAAAAATATATTTAATACAGAACTGTAATTTGCAATACAGGTAGTTCTCAACTTACAACAGTTCGTTTAGTGACTTTTCAAAGTTACTGAAAAAAGTGACTTATGATTGCTTTTCACACTTATAATCATTTGGCCACTTGGCAGCCAACTCATACTTATGACGGTTGCAGTGTCCCAGGGTCACATGATCCCCTTTTGTGACCTGATGAGCAAAGACAATGGGAAAGCCAGATTCACTTAACAACCATGTTGCTAATTTAACAACTGTAATGATTCACTTACCAACTGTAGCAAAAAAGGTCGTAAAATGGGGCAAAACTTAACAAATGTTTCACTTAGCAACATAAATTTTGGGGTCAATTGTGGCCTTCAGTCGAGAACTACCTGTTCTCTTCCCAAACATAATGCCTCAAGTAGTTGGGGGCTACAACTCCGAGAATGACAGGTCAGCACTTCTGGAAGTTCAAAACGATTCCTTTTTCCTCAAAATTTAAATGTACAGAATACCATCTTGCATCTATTCATTCAGCAAGTTAAGAGTGAAATAACTAATAGAATGTTTGGTCTCCATTGCTCTTTAATTATGGATTAACTTTAGCTAGTGAAAATTAAGAAACACTCTACATCTTGTCTAGAAATGTATGAGAAACGGAATTGGACAGCAGATGGCACTGCAGCTGAGATAAATATTAGTGCTACTCAAGAAATGAGATTTCCTGTACGGGTCTGCATTTCTCATAAATGAGGATTAATTTGTTTTTGTTTTCAATCCAGTGTCTCATCTGCACCAGCCAAGAATGGCAATGAGTTTTTCTTCCACAGGTGGGTAGATATTGATATGATTCATGTGACATATCGTGGAGAAAGGTCAGCTACGGTATGGAAGTGTCAGTGTTGTGGTTGTTATGATCCCTGCCAGAAGCTGAAGTATAACCTTATAATGAGCTGTATTACCTTATAATCCTTTGATATGGTCAACCCACTAATCAATAAAGTATGCTACTACTACTTTATTATCCAGGCAGCACCCAAATTATCCCTAGTTTAACTTAACACAACCACGTCTTTTCTACATTCTTCAGTGGCCCCTTAACTCCAGATACCATCAGCAAGGTGGCATTGCTTCTCTTTGTACCTTGGACTGCATCTGTATTAGTTAACTGGGATGATACAGGTAGTCCTCAGCTTATGATCACAACTGAGCCCAAAATTTCTGTTGCTAAATGAGCTTTGTCCCATGATGAGCCTCGGTGGCACAGTAGTTAGAGTGCAGTACTGCAGGCTACTTCTGCGGACTGCCAGCTGACTGCAATTTGGCAGTTCAAATCTCACCAGGCTCCTGGTTGATTCAGCCTTCCCTCCTTCCAAGGTGGGTAAAATGAGGACCCAGATTGTTGGGGGCAATAGGCTGACTCTGTAAAACCGCTTAGAGAGGGCTGTAAAGTACTGAAAAGCAGTATATAAGTCTAAGTGCTATTGCTAAGTGCTATTGTATGTTACAATCTTTCTCCACCCAGTTGTTAAGTGAATCACAACAGTTGTCATATTAGTAACACGATTGTTAAGTGAATTTGGCTTTTCCATTGATTTTGCTTGTCAGGGGGTGACAAGAGGGGAACATATGACCTCAGGACATTGCAACCGTCATAAATATGAGTCAGTTGCCGCATTTTGATCACACAATGCTGCAATAGTTGTAAGTGTGAAAAACGATCACAAGCTACTTTTTCAATGCTGTTGTAACTTGAACAGTCACTAAATGAACTATTGTAAGTTAGGGACTACCTGTACTGGAAACCTTGAAGAAGAGAGGGAATCTTTACACTGCAACTGGCTGTGAGTTCTCTACCTTTAGACCAGGGATCAAGGGGTCCAGGAGGGAAAGATGTGCAATCTTGCAGCCCTGCTTGGCTCATACCTAACAATGAAAACTTGGTTCTCTGAGATGTTTAGGACTCCAGTCTTGTTCACCAAGCACAACCAATGGGCAGGGTGTTGTTGAAGACATGTTCAGCATTTGACACAGCGTTTCGTATACAAATGGCAGAGTCAATCTTCTGATTGAGGGTAAAACAAAGCAGAACACAATGGATAACTTAAACTCTATTCTAGTTTGACGTTGCAACATCATCTATATTGGTCTTTAAAAGTGGATAGTAGTAGATAGATAGATAGATAGATAGATAGATAGATAGATAGATAGATAGATAGATAGATAGATAGATAGATAGATAGATACAGTAGGTGGGTGGGTAGGTAGGTAGGTAGGTAGATAGATACAGAGATAGATAGATTAGGCGTACTCAAAAGTTGTGGCATGCCTTGGGGATTGTAAAGATTTTTGCTTACTTTCATATAATTTAGATGTGCTTGGTAAGTAATTACATAAATAGCATAACTTATTAACACTTTGTTTCATTTCATTTTTCAACTTTGATTTCCAAAAATTAGGGATGCTCCTCAGAAAACAAATGAATGTAGGGGGTGGCAATCTGTAGCACAGAACTATGTATTTGCCCTTTTTGTATGACTAGGAACATTTTAATATTTGTGGCAAGTTTGCACATCATATATGTTACTGCTGTTAAATTGGATTTTGTTGATTTGGATTCTGCTCAAAGATATATGTGTGTGTGTGTGTAATATATATTAACGCTATGGACAGATTTTCTCTGGTGGGGAGAATCAAAGAAGGTGATAAAAACTTCAACAAAAGCATACTTTGCTCCTCTCCCACTAATTTCTTCAACCTAGTCCTAATCTTAAATATCTCTGTTAGGTGACTCACATCCAGGGGTGGGATTCAATTTTTTTAACAACCGGTTCTGTGGGCGTGCCTTAGTTGGTGGGCATGGCTTGGTGGTCATGTGACTGGCTGGGAGTGGCCAACTCAACATCACTCACATTGAGGCACGCATCTCCTCGCCTGGCCTCTCATGACTGTGGGGATGCTGCAACAGTCGTAAGTGTGAAAAACAGCCATAAGTCACTTTTTTCAGTGCCATTGTAATGTTGAATGGTCACTCCACACAAGCAAAGTACCAGCAAAGCAGGGGGGAAAATTCCAGAGAAGTTCCTGAGACAGGAAGTCTAGTCCAGCCAAGAATGTAAATAAGGGTTAATGGAGAGGCAGTTTCTGTAAGCAACACCAGAATGTTTCCTTTCTGTCTTCCTTACAGGATTAGGCCAGTAGTTTCTTCTAACAACCAGTTCTCCAAACTGCTTATAATGTTAACAACCGGTTCTAGCGAATAGGTACAAACTGGTAGAATCCCACCCCTGCTCACATCATATGTGTGAACATTGTATTCATATTTCTTTTAGAAAAATACAACATTCTCTTCTTCTTAGATGTTTCCTTTCTTCTATCTGGATCATTTTGATTCTTCACATCCCAGTAAAAGTTTGGAAGGAAGGGGCTCAGTGGATCTTTATCTATCAGTGGGATAATTCTTTCAAAAGTGAATAGACTGGGTTTGCATTGAAAGGGGGTTGGTGGAGAAACCAGTAAAACTCAAGTCTGAGTTTGAAAAGAAGCCAAGGGTTTAGAGAACAAAATGTCCTACCAATTATCTCTTTGATGCAGAATGTTGCTCATTGGGCCATTCTAACCACCCTAGTCACAACATGATCCTGAATGGAGCGTGCATAAGTGCACACTGTGCCTCCCGTCCCTGTCCTAATGTCCCCATTTAATCATACCTATTTTCTGTATTCTTACTCATGTTTATGCTTATACCTATTATCTTGTAAGTGATTGACAAATCAAATAAATAAATAAAATAAAATCTGCATCCTATCCTGATACAGAAGCAATATGTGAGAACAACACACATACACAAACACACACAGAGAGAGAGGGGGGGGGAGGGGGGGAGGGAGGGAGAGAAAAGGCGTCACCTGTTACTGCATTATGCAGAAGAAAACAGAGGTGCTGTTTATAAGTCACTGCTGATAAAGAGGTTGGAAAAAGAATCCCAAAAGTCATGCTTTGCATGTTTCTGCTTATCTTGATTCTTAACCTCTGGAAATACTTCTCCCTAAATAACATTTCCTCTTTTTTTTTCCTCAGATGAGCAGCTTTTACATTTATGACCTTTTAGGAATTAAAAAGGCCTCGTGTTAAAATAAACAAGTGAATTAGCAAAAATTGGTAGCTGCACAACTATGTTTTCCTATTACCAGCACTTCCAGAAGCTTATAGCTTTAGATCAGGGGTCTCCAACCTTGGCCACTTTAAGACCTGTGCACTTCAATTCCCATGTTGGCTGTGGAATTCCGGGAATTGAAGTCCACAAGTCTTAAAGTGGCCAAGGTTGGAGACCCCTGATCTAGATAGATCTCTATGGGGAGAAGCCCTCTATTGATACCATATCGATGTAATTTCTCTGTTAGGTGCTGTTGGAGGCTGTCTAGGTGACAAATTGAAGTGAACACTTATAATGAAGTCTGTGGAGCAAACCAATTAACTTTTTAATGCCCTGAAAAAGGAAAAGGGTGAATTGGTTTGGAAATGTTTAGGAACCCATTTATTAAGCTTGAGATTTTGACATTAAAGAGCATCTATTTCCCACCAACTCCAATTCATCTCCTCATCTAATTAGATCTGGTTTTAGAAAGGTTTCATGTCAAATCACTTTAGACATTAATTTATACATAAATGTAAAAAAACACAGCCTGGCAATCCCAGGTATGGTAAATAAGAATAGATCCCAGATAATTTCCCTTACAACAATTCAATATATATTTGTCACTGAATATGTTTTTATATATTTCCCATCTTCTCAAGGAAATCAACCATACCCCTCACCAACGTGAACATTTATTATTGCAGACCAAGAACTGATCATAAGAGCTAAAACAAATATAATTAAAAATACAAATAAAATCTAATTAATTCAATAAATCATCCCCTTCTGATGTTGGATCTGCATCAGAGGTGCTATTCAGCAGGTTCTGACCAGTTCTGGAGAACCAGTAGCAGAAATTTTGAGTAGTTTGGAGAACCAGCAAATGCCATCTCTGACTGCCCCTGCCCCCATCTATTCTCTGCCCCCCAAGTCCCAGCTGATCAGCTGGATCTTCTTTTGTTTCCCTGCACAGGAGAATGGAACTGGAAAGCAGGTTAGTGGGTGGGAAGTGAATGGGATTTTACAGTATCCTTCCCCTGGAGTGTGGTGGGAATGGAGATTTTACAATATCCTTACCCCTGCCACACCCACCAAGCCATGTCCACAGATCTGGTAGTAAAAAATTTGAATCCCACTACTGATCTGCACATAGCAAAGCCTCATGGTTTGGGCACAGAATGTAGCTATTTCAGGGTGCTATTCTTTTAGGAAAAATTCTTATTCTCAAAATTCTCATTGGTCTTACTGGCCAGACAGTCTATCTTTAAGGGTTGAATTTGTCAAGCGCACAATTCCTTGCAAAATCTAAACTTTGGAAAAAACATGTTCCAAGGTTTCAGTTACATCGGAAAGCAATTTGTGTGAGAAAATGGTGCCTAATTGTATCTCCCATTCATGATTGCAGAGGGAAGGTCTTTGAATCGTTATCTAGAGAAGGCTCAGCTATATTTAGAAATAGATAATTTGCATGGCTTGCAGTTTGTTTCATTATAGAATCGGCATAGCCAATAAACTATACATTATGTTCCTGGGAATCATAATATTCACAATATATGTGAAGTGCTAAGGTAGTTCTAGAGATTCAAATCCCCTTTAGATTAATGAGACCATTGCAGGCTTCTACCATAATACTGTTGCAATAACCATATAGTTTTAAACGAAGCAGGGAAAAACATGAGGAAACCCATCTTATAACAGGCATAATCTTACATCAGGTCCCTGAAAAGCAAATGCATGCAAAAGATATTTCAGTTTCATACAATTTAATCAACAGTTTGTTTTATTTTCTCAGCTTCAAACTTTTTCCAGTTAATTCCATGTCCTCATCTAAACTCAGATTGGTATGGGCACAGAAGAGAGAATACAAACCGCTAAGCATTTTAAAGATTCTTTTATTCTGTTATGTTGTTAAATCTTGATCGCTTATCAAGTTAATTTGACATATCATAATGCTAGTTCCGTTCATGCCGAAGAGGGCAATTGAAAAAAAATACCAAAAGTTGTATATCTTACATATATTTTCATCTCTGTGAAATGTGCAAGGAAGGGTTTTGGGGGGAAAAGGCCATGATGATGAAAAACAGAATTCTTTTTTTTTTTAATTCTGAGGGGAACAGGGACATGGCCTTTTCCCTCATAGATAATGGTCCCACATAAAAATCTCCAAGCAAAAATCTATAACCCTAGACCCACATTTTGAATAAATCCAGATTCCAAACACATCTGCTTTAATCTGCAGCTCCTTTGCTTAATCACAATTTTCTTTAAAAACAGTAAACAAGAACAGCACATTGTCACTTTCCCAAATTAGTAATTCCTAATTTTGAGTCACTCCAGCAAAGCTAATATTCTTATTGTAGATACCTCGAGCAACCAAATTTCCAATCTAATGCTAGCTTTTTCCTTGCTGTTTTCCCATTTATATCTTCAATGCATTTGTAGAGATACTGGCTGTTCTGTTTGTATTTTTCCTATTTTAAGCAGGTTATAAATTTAGAAGCACTTCAGGAACCCTGAAATTTGTGATATTGCCCAGGTTACATGCAGAGCAAGCAGCTGCGAATCCTAATTTCACTGCTACTAATCCAAATGTAGAGCTGAAGGGCTATACTAAATTTTGAGTCTGCTATCACTGTCAGTCTTCCTCCTTGACCATTATACTATTATAAAGTATACTGTATATAGTATACCAGTATACTATATACTTATATATTTCTGAAACTGAGTGCTGTATGACAGTGGTCTCCAACCTTTGAGGCACCAGGGACCAGCATCTGCTATGTTGCTCCCTCATGCTATACAAAAATAAAGGAAGGAGATAAATCTTGTTAGGAATGTAAGTTATCTAACTGTTGGGTAGGAAATATATAAACTAGGATAGACATTTTAATACTGTCTCTTTAAGGGAATGCTAACATTGTAATTGGGTGTGGTTCCTCAAACGGCCATAAGATGGAGCCAGAAACCTGGTTTCACAGAGAGCGTTGCTAGTTACTAGTTGGTCGATGTTCTGCTGTTCGCTGTTTTTGGTTCCTGCATTGACTGTTGCTGATGGTCGTTATTCTTGGATTGATGTGAGTCTATTACTGAACTATTTTTGATACTGGACTTTGTTATTGGATTATCCCTGGACTGAAAACTGACTGCTATAACCGTGTATGACTTGGATTGTTTGTTAGACTTTGCTTAACTGTTTACTGGAAGTAAAACCTACATTTTACTATACAGTGTAGTTGTGTGCTGTGTGTGTGTTATTCAACATTACTCTCACTATGTCTCCCTGTGTGCACTCATTCTCCTAACAGGGAATTACCTCAACAAATCTAGTAAAGAAATATTGAAGAAAATATCAAATGAACTGGCAATCCAACTAAGACAACATTCAAAGGTGACCTGAGGTAGTTTTAAAATGCCTTGGAGAGAGTAATAACATACTTAACATTTGCTCTTTTTCTACAATGGTACCTTGGTACTCGGCATTTTGGTTCCAGGAGGTTCGAAGGATGAGTCCCAAACAAACTACGTGACTTACTATGTGTCCCTTTATTTCAGCTGGGAAGAACTTTCTGTCTGTCCCTTTTTCTATGTCAGCAACCTTTCCAGTATGGCCAACTTCCTGTCCAGCCTCTGTGCCCATCTGCCTCCTTTTGTAAGGACTTTCCTCGCATGGCTGACCTCCTATCCATTCTTCACAGCTATCCCCTTCTTTCTATCACAGTGCATTGAGTACTAAACAAATGCTGAGTGCTGGGGCAACAGTTTCACAAGAAAAATTGCATAGAATACCAAATTCAGTGAGTTTTGAAGCAGTTGAGTACCAAGGTACCACTATATTTAAAACATTTGCATCTCTTCCAGGAATCCATACAATTGCCCTCCACACTTGTCATACAAGTCTGGGGAAAGATGCAGCTGCTTTAATGGGTTACAGGGAGGCTATATCCTTATCCTGCATTTCCATTCCACATGTACTTTAAAGGACCATTTTGGAATTGAATTCAAATCACTATGCATGAGGAATGTTTATTGCAGTTTACTCTCATGTAAAGATGTGTAAGACTGCAGATTAACTAGAATGTTAGAATGTCTTTGATTCCAGTTGGTAATCTTAAAGGAATAATGTTCTCAGCCTCAGCCTTCTCCACCCACACAAACAGCATAGAAATATTGAACTGTTTGTAAGGATTACAATTAGATAGCACATAACACACACATCATTTGCATTAGTAGTATGTATCAAAATGTTGATGGACAATATCATTATTCTATAAAGTTTCAATCAACTGGATATCCTAAAGGTGCTTTTTTCAAAAGGCAATTGGACTTTGTTTTCTTTGAAGATGTTTCACTTCTCATCTTCTTGTCTTCAAGGAAAAACAAAATCCAGTTGCCTTTTTTTAAAAAAGTACTTTTGGGACAACCATGAATTGGATGAATGAGAATCTCCATAGACAATCAACTGAATAAGTTACAATTCTGCAGAGGGCAAAAAAAAAAAAAACCCATTAATCAGATTTTATGTAGCTCTTTGTTACAGCTGAATGAGACTTTTTAGTTAAAAATGGTAGGTTGACCTTTCAGGACTCCAAGAGATAAAACCTAAATAAATGTTGACAACTTCTTCTGTATTAGTACAGAAGATTATTGGAGCAGTGCATACCAATACAAATGATATAATAAGAAACTTATTCTAAAAAAAATCCAAAGAAGCAAGAGGATTAGTTGGATATTACTTCCCCATGTAATTTAGAATTAAAAGATATGCATGGCAAACTAAATTCACTGGTATGTTTTTGGCAGGACTGTGTTCTTGGCTTCAGTCCCATACTCTTGACTTTCTAATCATGATGGTCCTCCAGAGTTAAGTAGTCTATATGAAGTGAACCTGATTCCAGAAAGCCCACTGATGCTTGAGAAAATAAACAATAGACATTATCTTGGATGGAGTCTCAACAGAGATTTATTCAGTCTTCTCCAACATGGGTATCCTCCAGGAGCATGGACATTAATTCTCAGAATGTCCATGTTAAACTAAGACATTCTGGAAATTATCAGAAATGGTATTAAAGATGGGGATATTGATATGTAGGACCACACTACGAAATGTGCCTTTTATATGTCAGGTCATGTCATGTCATGTCATGTCATGTCAAGGTAAGCTATCATCTCTAGATCTTCTAGTCCATCTTCTGGTCCATGAAGATCTACTCTAATTGTCTAGTCTAGTATTTCAGGAAACAGAATATGAAATCATCATCCTTCTATTTTAGGATCATTGTTTTTAACAGCCAGCTTAGTGGCTTATTTCTTTTCTTGTTTACAAGTTATTTAGTCCTCATCTGTCTATGCACCATGTCTGCTTTTGCCTTTATTTACTTTAATTCTTTGTGGTAATTTCTTCCTTCCTAGCCTGTTAAATTAAAGGTACATTTTTCCAGCTTCTGAGCGCACTTCTCTTTCTATACATGCAGCTTTACTGCAGTCTCTTCCCATTCCTCCTCCTTCATCTGCATGCATTACAACTCTCTCTGTCTTCTACTACAGACTAATTCTGTCATTGCAGCATTAGAGAAATTTCTTAGTTCTAAATGGGTCTGCAGACTTTTCTTTCCTCCTTGGAGCTGGTCAAATATGATCACATTGAATTACATGACTTCCAAATAAATATATATGTTATTGTCTCAGAGAAGTTTTGAGCAAAGACAAATGGAAACATTTAGTAGATTTATTTAGCCAAGGATGGGTATTATCTTCTCCAGATAGACACATAAATCTTGTATTAATAATTTGCACCACTGATCAGTCAATATACTGAAAGGTGTACTTCAGGGATGGGATTCTACCAGTTTGTACCTATTCGCTAGAACTGGTTGTTAACATTATAAGCAGTTTGGAGAACTGGTTGTTAGAAGAAACTACTGGCCTAATCCTGTAAGGAAGAGAGGAAGGAAACATTCTGGTGTTGCTTACAGAAACTGCCTCTCCGTTAACCCTTATTACATTCTTGGCTGGACTAGACTTCCTGTCTCAGGAACATCTCTGGAGTTTTTTTTCCCCTCCTTTGCTGGTACTTTGCTTGTGTGGAGTAACCATTCAAAGTTACAATGGCACTGAAAAAAGTGACTTATGACCATTTTTCACACTTACGACTGTTGCAGCATCCCCACAGTTATGCGAAGCCAGGCAAGGAGATACGTGCCTCGATGATATTGAGTTGGCCACGCCCAGCCAATAACATGACCACCAAGCCATGCCCACCCAGTCACATGACCACCAAGCCACACCCACAGAACTGGTTGTTAAAAAATTTGAATCCCACCCCTGGTGTACTTGTATTAAAGATGTGGAACAATTAACACATGGGAAAAGTTGGTGCTTTTTTCCTTTCAACTGGATTGGATTATATCTGAATTTCTCACCCGAGCACAGTTGCTCCAATTACTATGAGAAAGTGACAGGGGATGGAGTATTGTGCTCCTATGGTACTCTTTTCTTTCTCATATCTAAGTCATTTTGATCCTGGATACTTTCAAATTGAAGCAGGCTTTGCATTCTTAAAAAATACACCACTGCCTTTCTTTGCAAAATGATTGTTTTTTTCTCTCATAAGAAAAATAAAGAAACACCACTACCAAAACCACAAAGAAACATACATAAATCCCAACATTCTTATCTTCTGAATATCAGTTCCCTTGAACTCTAGGGATGTGCTGGGATGATTGCATACTTTCCACTATCTAGAATAAGCCTCTATCTTCATTTACCCTGATGTCCCTCTCTTTAAGTCACTATTTAGCAGTTTGGTGGCTAAAACTCCTAAAATTCCCATACCAAAATGCCCTGGTAATTTGGGTAGTTGAAATGCCAATCTACCTGGAGGGCACATTATGGGCTGCTGTAGCTTTGTGATTTTCAATGGGCATCCAATGGGCCAGTGCCACTGATGGAGACTACATTCCCCTTTTATACCTAAGGAACTTTAGGCTTCTTAGGCAAATGGGAAGATAGAGATAAAGTGAAGAATCTTAATACACATACTTGCTGGGTTTTGTGTCTCCCCTGGCCTAGAGTTAGTAAATATATTTCTAAGAATCTCTCTCTCTCTCTCCCCCTCCCTCCCTAACTCCCTCCCTCCCCCTCTCTCTTGGAATTCAGGCTTTCCTATTCTATATTTTTATAAACAAACCCATATTTCATTTCAAATATATTGACTATTTCTTAGTATTCATAGATAGCAGTCCAAACCCATATTCTTCATTCAAGACAACTATACTATGAGCAGTTTTATATTTTCAGGGGACCTGATTCTGCTTAATTTCTTGGCATTCTTTTAGCATCCTGAATCAGCTCAGGAACATATCATATTTATTTATTTTATTTTTTGTCAATCGCTTACAAGGTAATAGGTATAAGTATAAACGTGAGTAAGAATACAGGAAATAGGTACAAAAAATGGGAACAATAGGACAGAGTCAGTAGACACGATGGTGCACTTATGCACGCCCCTTACAGACCTCTTAGGAATGGGGTGAGGTCAATAATGGTTAGTTTGAGGTTAAAGGAGTGGAGGGTTAGAGGATGTAACAACAGAGTCATTGACTACTCTGTTGTTGAAGTCGTACTTTCTGCAATCAAGTTTGGAGCGGTTTACATTGAGTTTGTATCTGTTGTGTGCTCTTGTATTGTTGTGGTTGATGCTGAAGTAGTCATTGACTGGTAGGACATTGTAGCAGATAATTTTGTGTGCTACGCCTAAGTCCAACTGTAGGTGGTTGGACTTAAACCAGCCCTTAAAAATATCCCTTAAAAAGGGCTCCTGCTGAATTCAAACCTCTACCAGGCAAGAGAAGTCAGGATTACTTAGTCTGGGCATTGAGGGTTTTATTAATTAATTTGATTGATTCTTTCTCCGAATAGATTGTAATAGTTCTCTCATTTTCCCAACTGTTCTGTCTTGGACACCTACACTGGAGATGCCAGAAGTTGATTCTGGTACTTCACATGCCAAATATCTCCACTGAGTTACATCTCTTGCTTTAGTTTCAAGGAAGGGGACAAAACTAACAATTAGCACATTTGTTAGACTTTCTGTGAGTAAGCAGGGAAGAGGAATTTTATTTGGGTATCACTTCACTAGCCATGAATACCCAAGTGCAAATGAGGGTGAGATCTGAGGGCAGACAGCAAGGCTAAATACAGTCGGATGATTTCTTTTCTAAATATGTTATCTTTATTGATTTTTGGCTGCTAAAATGTTTTTTAAAAGTTTCCTCTGTTAAAATTTGAAGAGCTAATGGATAAAAAAAACATTGGGGCCTATGCAAGCCTTTCATTATTAATTGTTACAAATGAGGCTTGTTTGCAGATGAAATAGAATGTAGCATAGACAAGTTTTATGTCAGAGAAATTAAAAGAACCCACTATTTTATTTTATTTTTTCAGACATGTCATGATTGTCCATCTATTGTGTTTCACAATTAAGCTAAATGGATAAATAAATACATCCCAATCAGCCCAAAATAGTCAAAATAAATTAGCCTTTTTAAAATGTTCTGCATCAGAATAAAACACTATAGAGTTAGGGAGCAGAAGAGCTTAGCTCTTCATTTAGAACAGAGGTCCCCAAACTTAGCAACTTTAAAGCATAGCTTTAGCTATGCTGGCTGGAGAATTCTGGGAGTTGAAGTCCACAAGTCTTAAAGTTGCCAAGTTTGAGGACCCCTGATTTAGCTACAGAGTAATCATTTGCCCCTGTTGAGTCTGAACTTCCTGAGAGTTCTCTGTGAAAGAAAAGGGAACTGTATTTATTATTGAAAATTAGTTAGGACCTCTACCTTCTTTGCAATCTTGCTACCCTCTAAATCCAACTGTGCAGCAAAGCCAGTGCTTTTGTACATCACAGTATGGATAATTATCACTGAATTCACTCTAAAATTGATGATGGCACTTCTTCTGGCCCTAGTAAGAAATACAGCCCAATAAGTCATCGTACAGGTCTCAAAAAACCTTTTACTTCTAATCGTGCATATGGTTTATATATGTAATTAAAGGTTCTGTGAAGGTTTGCCAGATCAGTATTCTAGTAACACATTGGAGCTGCATTAACTGGAATTAAAGAAGTAAGTGTTTATTTATCTGGCAAATGGAACTCTGGGATTAAGCATATCCAATTTATATATTCATAAATGTCACTTGCTCAAAGTCAAAAATAACAAGAAACTGTTCCCTCCTCACCCTGATCTACCATACAAACATGTTGTTTGAACACGATATATGTCCATCTAGGGTTCTGGATTAACTATGAAACAAAATAAGCAAGAGCTTAGGGCACCACAGAGGTTTTCCTTATTGCTCAGGCTCTTAACTCTTTCCTGGCCACACTCAATTTTAGTTTTCAGCACTTATTGAATTTTAATGTTTATCAGTTAACCAATGGAATGACTGAGAGGACTGTGATAGGCTATGTTTAGAGCAGTGGCTTTTGGGTACCAGGGACCAGTTCTGTGGAGAGAGGTTTTTCCGCGGACTGGAGGGGGGCGTGGTTTTGCTGCTGACTGCATCCTGTGGGTGGGACTTGGCTTGTTTGTATGGCCCTGTTTCTGGCATGCAGTGGTCCCGAGCTTGTCCATGGACTGAGGGTGTGGGAATCCCTGGCTCAGAGCATCAGTTGGCCTTAATGTATCCTTATCTGTTTGGTGCCACTAGAGTCAAGTCCAGGGTGCTGAAATTACAGGGGCCACTTCTCCTGAATGGAGTTCCTAAATTACGGTAGCTCTTAGAGAATGGCAGTAGATAGGGACACAGTGAACAACAGTACCCAGTCTCAAGATTTTAAATTCTTTTTTTCTGTAGGATCTTTCTTCCACTTTTTAAGGGTGGTATCAATACATAGTTGCATGTATTTTTGGTCTTTGTGTGTTATGTATATGTATGTATGTATACACACACACGTGTGTGTGTGTGTGTGTGTGTGTGTGTGCATGTGTGCAATTCCTTCTATAATAAAACAATGCCTACTCACAAATACATATGACCACAAATATATATTATATTATTAGCTGGCCCTTTAAAAAACAAGTGAGAGCGACATGCCCAGAAGTCAGTGGTGAGATTCAAAATTTTTTGCTACTGGTTCTGTGGGCATGGCTTGGTGGGTGTGGCTTGGTGGGCATGGCAGGGGAAGGATACTGCAAGATCCCCATTCCCTCCCCATCCGACCTGATTTCCAGCTCCATTCTCCTGTGCAGGGCAACAAAAGAAGACCCAGCCAATCAGCTGGGACTTGGGAGGCAGAGAATAGATGGGGGAGGGGCCAGTCAGAGGTGGTATTTGCTGGTTCTCCAAACTACTCAAAATTTCCGCTACCGGTTCTCCAGAACTGGTCAGAACCTGCTGAATACCCACCTCTGCCAGAAGTAGTCACGTGACTCCTGAAAGCCAATAAAAGAAAAGGAGGGCATTCTGCCAGGTTTGCAGGGAAAGATTTCAGAGGTCTTTAGCAAGTTGGGTGAAGTCTCAGACAAAGTTGGAAACAGAATTGTTCGTCCGTAGGTGAAATTGCATGTTATCTCGTTTTAACTCTGTATTGTGGAAACTTTAAGAAAGTTGCTTTTGGTTTAAATCCTACAGTTGACCAGAGACCTTCTAGCACCTGCTTGGCTAGTTCCAGATTCTCAGCATTTTATTTGGTCTCCCTCCCTGTCTACAGCCAGACTTGGGGAGGGCAGGGGGAATGGGAATGATTATTTCTCCTTCAATCCTCTCCTGATTTCCCCAGAGGGCTGGAAGGAAGAACCTGGTTGATACCAAAGTGTGTGTGTGCGTGCGCACGCACACACAGAGGGACCTAATTTTCTACTTGCTGCTCATCTCCAGGCCCAAGTTACCTCAGAACCAAAGGATCTCAGATGGAAGGATTGGTAAAGGTCACCTTCCTTTATTGTATAATCAGAAGAAAGATATGTTTTACTCCTACCCAGTAAAACATATACATCCAGTTTCTAAAAATTAACTACCTGCATTAAAGACAACATGGAATGAGTGGCATCGATATGGAATCCTATTATGTCAAAATATATATCCTAGAATCAGTATCTCTGGAGCCTGAATTCCATTTATTTATTTATTTATTTATTTATTTATTTATTTATTTATTTATTTATTTATTTATTTATTTATTTATTTATTTATTTATTTATTTATTTATTTATTTACTTACTTACTTACTTACTTACTTACTTACTTACTTACTTACTTACTTACTTACTTACTAAGTTACTAATTTACTAACTTACTTATTTAATATATTGCCCCCTCTCCCGACGGGATTCGGGGCAGTGTACAGCCAAATAAAAACAGCACGGTTATAAATACAATTTTTAAAATAGAATTAAAATAGATTAAATTAATGGCTGAATTAAATAAAGATAAAAACTAGCCAGGAAAATTTAAAAAGCTAAAACAATTAAAATCAATTAAAAGCCCTACAAGCAACTCTAGGCCAGACCAGCTTGGTGGAAAAGGTGGGTCTTCAGCGTGCACCAGAAGGCTTGTAGGTCAGGGATAGTCCTCATCTCTGGGGGCAGTTCATTCCAGAGGGAGGGTGCTCCCACAGAGAAGGCCCGCACCCTCGGGGCTGCAAGTCGGCATCATCCAGCTGACGGCACCCCGAGGAGGCCCACCCTGTGGGAGCGCACTGGCCGACGGGAAGCCAATGGTGGCAGTAGGTGGCCCCTTTTATGTAGACATGTCACAGACATCTAACATTTATTTCCATCTCTTGGTTTATTCTACTCACAGGATCGCTGTTGCGAGAAAAAAGGAGGGAACATGTTGGAATGAAAGGTGAGGTATAAATAAAACAAACCAATAAATAAATAAACAATAAACACGCGCTTTGGTAAAGCAGCAAAAAACAAACAAACAACCACATCAGGGAGATTTCATTCTTGCACAAAAAACAAGGCTGCCACATTCCACCCATCCCTAAAGTGCCATGCTGGGAAAGCTTAATGACCTGGATTGAGAGTGGTTTTTCCATGAACAGAAGAGCAACTTACTGGCATTTGCCAGAAATCGTGGCAATAGGAATAAAAATGATACATTTCCACAGTTCTATTTCATTCATATTTTTCATTGACATTAAAGCTAGAAATGCATACCTGCAATTTGGAAAGCCGAGTTTAATTATAAGACATTTTGTGTGCTCTGGTATTTTCTGTATGACCTAATGAAAGTCCTATAGTTCAAACTCAGACTATGTCTCCAACAGCTAGTGGTAGAATAATTCCACTTGTTGCAGGTACTTTTAGCTACCTATTTGCTAGATCTCAAACAATAGCTTAAATGTCAGCACCAAGCCTATTTATATTGTCATGCCATTATTCACAGCAAATTAACTTCCCATTCATTTATTATTACCTACAGTTTTCTGAACATCATGGAAGCACTCACGAAATACCGATACCATGTGTGACACAATGAGTAGTACAAACAATCCACTGCCTTCATTCTGAATGCATTATTCTTGGCTAGGGAAAAAATATATCCTAAATTACACAACCTGGGTCTCAAAATTAAGATATTGTAGATCACTATCTCCTTGGCTACATTCACATTAAAGACTGAAATCTTGTTCGTATTCCATCTTTCCCAAGGCAAGTCTCTAGCTGTCTCTTTAGACATCTCTAAAACATGTCTAAGCTTTAAAAGCAGGGATTGTAGAGTATGCTTTGCATAGAGAGAACCCTGGCCTCACACCCCAGCCTTCCTGGTTTAAAAAATAGAGATGTAACATGGCCCTATGTGTAAGGGAGGACATTATCCACATCTAACAGCATCTGTAAGACAGGGGTCATAGTTGCCAATATGATGAACAGAACTAATGTGCAACCTTAGTGCATGTAGAGAGTGAAATGACTTGTACTGCAAAGCTCTATCCATCTTCTGATTGATTTTGAACCTTCTTCCACTCATAATGCCACCCTCATCTCCTACCTCTCCTAGCACTTAAAGGACACTTCCCAATATAAACAGGGTGGCATACTTGCTCCCTTATCAGCTTTCTTCCTTTTTCCCCTTTTCTATCACATAACAATTGGACATTACCAAGCAGTTGCAGTAGTTGCACAAATTCAACATTCCTCCAACCAGCATTTACCAGGATTACTCTACAGAGGAGGCAAGTGGCCCTTCCCCCATCTCATAAATTTGGGGCCCACAATCTCTCCATGCTTGTAGAAGACTGAGGATGTACACCTGGAAATCCTTTGAGGTTGTTGCCAATTAATTCGGGCTTTCTCTGTGGGAGCCCCCTCCCTTTGGAATGATCTCCCCCGGAGATACGGGCTATGACGGATATTCTGACCTTCCGGCGCGCAGTGAAAACCCTATTTTTTCAACAGGCTGGCCTGGCCCAGTAACTGTATTTTAGTTTTTTAACTTAATTTTAATCGGGGTTTTATTAGTTTTTAATTTTTAACTCTATTTTTGGGTTAGACAGCTGGATCAATTTGGTTTAATTTATTTTAAATTGTATTTATTGAGTATTTATTATGTGTTTTTAGTAGGCTGTACACCGCCCCGAGTCCCTTTTTGGGAGAGGGAGCGGTATAAAAGTTTAATAAAATAAAATAAAATAAATAAATAAATAAATAATAATCTGTTTTGTACAGACCTCACCCCCACTGCCCCTAGAAATCTATTGTTCTGTGTTTGGTCTCACATTTTTTTTATTTTTAAAAGATAGAGTTAAGAACCTCTAGTTCACCAAAATGAGGAATAGATGTAACTATGATGGCATGTATTAAGCAGGTGGATTTCCATGAGGGAGGCCGTATATATCAGAGGAGTAAGAGGCAAATCAGTCCAGATGTTACATGTGAAAGAAAGAGGGTGAAGTCAGCCCCTCCCTAATAGTTCACAGAATATATTGTAGATGCAGATATAGTCTAGCAAGAACTGTAGGTATGAAACAATAAAGAATGCAACTTGGAATAATTGCTATGCATCATTCTCGATTTTGAGCCTGACAACTATGAGAGGAAAAGAAGAAAGATATTCCTTTAATGGTTTGTGGTTATAAATCATCCCTTTTCCATTTTATTTTCCAGAGAATTTCTTTTCCTGCAGGAAATAAAAGCCATCAAAATTATGGCTTGAAGTAAAAATTTTAATGGCTTTCACCCAAAGTAGGATTCAAATAATTTAACAACCGGTTCTCTGCCCTAATGATTTTCTTCCAACTGTTTCGGTGACCAAGCAGTTCACCAAACTGCTCAGAAAGTTAACAACCAGTTCTCTCAAAGTGGTGCGAACTGGTTGAATCCCACCACTGCTTCCACCTTTGGTTTTGTGCTGTCCCAGCCAATCTATGGAATGGGTTAGTTACTTAGGAATTGTGAGCTGTCCCCTTAAGGGAATGCATCATAGGAAATGTAGGTAAGGGTATCCTGGGAAACGTAGTTCATATCACGTGGCCACATCTGTAATCCTGATTGGCCACTAAATTGACCCTTGAGGGGTTGAAGGAGGTTGCCCTCCATTCTTACCTGCACTCATTACTGATAACATCGTTTCCTTCTATTGACACGAGATGGGTTAGGAGATAACTATTTTCCACGTGCAAGGCAGATATACAAAGGATTGGTCATTGAAAGAGGAACTTCATCACAATTGTGAGTTATGAGGATACCTGATGTACCAATAAATGAACTTTGTTATGGAAGCTTTGTTGAGTTATCTATCTGCATCTGCAGAGCTATAAATCTACCTCTGTGCAAGGCAGAACAGTGGAAAATAGTTATCTCCTAACCCATCTCATGTTAATAGAAGGAAACGATGTTATCAGTAATGAGTGCAGGTAAGAATGGAGGGCAACCTCCTTCAACCCCTCGAGGGTCAATTTAGTGGCCAATCAGGATTATAGATGTGGCCACGTGATATGAACTACGTTTCCCAGGATACCCTTACCTACATTTCCTATGATGCATTCCCTTAAGGGGACAGCTCACAATTCCTAAGTAACTAACTCATTCCATAGACTGGCTGGGACAGCACAGGTTTTGTTCATGATTCTAAAGTCACTTCTCTACGTTTCTTTTTTTATGCAGAACAGGCTGGACGAGCGGGCAGAGCATAACTGGGAGCTAACAAGTGAGTGAGCAGTGGCACAGCAGTGGCAGAAGAGTGGCGGAAGATATTAAGTAGAATTAAGTTCTGTTTATTAGTTTGGTCCTCCACAACAGGTAGGCAACCGATAATGATCCCCTTTAGCCAACCCATTAGCAGACAGACTTCAAAATACTGATCTTATTACCAGCGGCCTGATTCCATACAAGAGTCCCAATGGCTTAATCCAAGATTTCCTACTTTGCATGCAAGGAGTCCCAAGTCCAGCATCTTCTACTCTCTGTTAATCCTGGCAACCTTGAAAAGTTTCCATTTGTCGGTTTGACCATACGAAGCTGAATTTGTCGGTTTGACAATGCTACGGTAAAAGGCTGTTTTGTCACGGCATAAAGGATGTACACTTGCATATTCAGGAAAGGAAAGAAAAAGAAATAGTTTTTTTTTTCTGTATAGCCAGAAAATACATACATGAAGAACAGTCCTCTTTATGAAGTCAGATTGTCAGAAGATAAAGGACAATCAGAAGGACAAGCCGTGAATAATTAATACCAGGAGATCAGATTAAGCTGTGCACAGAATTTTCTAGTCCTAATGTTCCCTCCTATATTGAACAGTATTTCTATTTGCGGGCCCCTTGATGCTCTCTGAGCTTGGCTGTTTTCTTGCAGATGTCTCATTACCGAGCATCATTAGTACTAGAAGGGAGTCGGGTTTGTTCTCTTTTTATATACTAGTGACTTACACTTTCAGTGTTGGTGGGAGTGTTCATGGCAGTTATTTGGAAGTTGTCAATTGTTATTTTGTTTGTCTGAGTTAGTAGATGTCCTTGATTAGGATATTGTTTACTTTTTCATTGTTGGTCTGGTATTAATCCTGGGGTCAATCTCTGCTTATTTGAGTGTTGATTGCTAGCAAGGGGGTGTTTTGGTTTTTCTGTTTGCTTTTTGGCTTTTTGATTGTCTCTTTTGGCAGATATTGTTTATCTCTATGTGCCTGTTGATGGCTGAAATGTCTACAAAAAAAAAAATCTGCAAGAAAACAACCAAGTTTAGCATGACCAAGGATCCACAGATCAACCCTGAGCTACCCATAGTCTCTGCTATCAGTATTTCCATTTAAATAATAACTATAACACAGACACAGTTCAACATATGGAATGCAAATTGGCTTTTTGGTTTTTTTCCCTCTTGTTGAGTGACTTAGCAGGATACCTATGGTATCCATGTGAATGACCTCATTACCAGATTCTGAGTTCATGCAGACACAAATGAAGATGATTCATTTGTTTTAAAGAGGAGACATGTTGTTCTTGCTGAGCAGGTGGTATGCAGCAGGTTCTGACCAGTTCTGGAGAACTGATAGCAGAAATTTTGAGTAGTTCAGAGAACCGGCCAATCCCACCTCTGACTGGAGATTTTACAGTATCCTTCCCCTGCTACGCCCACCAAGCCACGCCACAGAACTGGTAGTAAAAAAATTGGAATTCCACCCCTGTTCAGAACATGTCCAAAATCTTTGGAACTTTTGAACATCAGTGATAATGAATTTATCTAAACTTCCACTATAATTACTTTAAACTCTAAAAACCCAAAGAAGGCTCTGAAAAATAACGACAAAATTCCATCAATTGCTAAAATGAGCAATGAAATCAGTGGCACGATTTCAAAAGCATGTGTCCATGGATGCACTAAATAAACACCCTTCCAGACATCCTAAGTGCCAAAGTGAACTTACTTCCTTTGGATGGAAAAAAGTTCATGGGCTAATCATGCAGAGCATAGCTGGCTGGAGAATTCTGGGAGTTGAAGTCACAAGTCTTAAAGCTGGCAAGTTTGGGGACCCTGGGCTAATGTTTAAATTTTAAGTTTAAGTCTACTTAAATGCCATGGGTCTGACTTTACTTATCTCACTACTCACCTGATAAAAGCCCGTACTGCAATTCTTCTTCTGTTAGAAGATTAACAGTAATTTTCTGAAATTGGCAGAGCCTTGTACTGATTAACAGCATTAGTAAAGCATGCATTAGTAAAAGCATGCTTCAGCAAATTGATTTTAAGCTTTATTCAGGTTCTTCCCTCCCCCCTTTCTCCCTTATTAACTCTCCAGCCCTAAATGTTTAGGTTTCTTACTACTCATGGAGATGTTGCCCATTTACTGTACAAGCATTTTCCTGTGATACAATTAACAGACAGAAGAAGATCTATGCGATAAGAGCCTCCATTAAATGAGTTATTTAACCAAACAAATATTGAGAAGAAATTAGACAGTGAGTAATAAAATAAAAGCAAGGATTACACGTTATTTGCATTTCCGTTGGCAGATTAGAAGTAGTAACTGGCACAAAATACGCTTGTTGGGATATCTGTAAGGGTATGCTAGTCAAACATCTTACATCGATTTACATATGATTTATTCACTTCTTTTCCAGGCTGGATCGAAATGCCAATAGAAATTTGTTAAATCCATTCCATGGATGTACTTTATGCCTGTGAACTTATCCAAGATAATGATAGTCATCCCATTATTAGCAGAGATTTCTTTGATGTTGTCCAGGTTCAGTCAGTGCCTTTTCATCCCCAAGGAGATCTATCAAGTTCCTTTTGGTTGAACTTTTTTTTTCCTATCTGGGGGACATTCCTCACAGCTTTATTTCTGTGTTGACTTTGAGATTATGTTTCGAGACTCTAATGCAAACCTTCTTAATGACACTTTATCACTCTGTTTACCATTTACATAATCCATTAGCAAGGAAATATCTTTGACAAGACCACCTCCTTCTCAAATCAGAAATCTTTTGCTGACTTCTGATGCCATACCTCATTTAGAGCACATGGTTTTCCAGACTGACCAGGCTTAATAAGAACACTTAAGAGCCACCATTTCTGTTTCCTTTCTTTATCTTTCAGTCACTAACCCTGAAGCATAGAACACAGTGCTTTATGGCAAGAGAAAGCCACTGGAGGGTTCAGAGGTTGGGTGAGGTGAAAAGAAGAGAATTACTTCCACCTGGGAGCAGACTGCACAGAAGCTCTGAAGACCTACATTACTTTCAAGGGAAAGGAGTGATTTCAATTATACCACAGCACAAAGCACTCCCAGTGCCCTTGTGAAAATGGGCAGGTTCACTTCTGGCTGTGTGAAGGTACTCTAATTATTTGGCCTCTTGGCTTTGCAAGATCCGAACTTCAGTAACTTCATGGATTTCCTCTGGATATAAATGTCTACTAGTGTGGCCTTGGTAGGCACTCAGCTGTAACACTTGCATCCCAGCCTTGCACCTTTCTGATGTGTAGGCTCTGAATCTGGCTAAGGATGTGGAGAGTTGCATTCTCTGCACCCTTCGAACATACCAGATTACAGTAGGATAATATCGTCCTAAGCAAAATGGTCTGTATTTTTCTTCAATTCTGAATAATAGAACTAATACAAAGATTTCAAGGGAATTGAATATTTATACATATCAGGCCTGTTAGGTAGGATTGACCAGGCCAAGAAATCCAAGGAATGCTAATTTCTTTTTCTTTCTGTATGGTTAAGTCTAATTTATTGTCTCTTGGTTCTTATTGTCTCTCCATAAACTTTCTCCTTCTATGCTTCATGCAAATTGGTACCTGTTTACATCAGAGTTGCTTCTGTGTAGGAACAGGTTTTAGACTCATGTTGGGATTTGCTCAGACTTCACATGATATTTTTCAACTGGAAGCCTTCTGAGATGCTGTCTCTGATTTCAGCAATCTTACATTTTTTATTTCCTCCACTATTAGTTTTGTATGTAACCAGGGGTGGGATGCTACCGGTTCTTCCTGTCTACAGAACCAGTAGCTCTGAAGAGCAGCAGACACAGAACCAGTTCTATGTTTGCTGCTGTTTGGCCCAACCCGCCCGGGCTCTTACCTGTCTTTTATTTCCTGCTTTTTCAACTGAAGCTGCTTTGCGCGGCATAGCTGAGGTTGAAAAAGCAGGAAAAAAGGGCTTTTCCAACCGCTGCGCACACACATGCAGCGCTGCTCAGCTGTCCGGGCAGCTCAGCAGGTCGTAAATTGCACTCGCGCAACTCGTGCATGCATGTGTGATGCAGAGCAACAGAACCAGTAGTTATACCAGTCGGATCCCATCCCTGTATGTAACTACTTTCAGCTAAACATGATTTCTACATTTAAAAAAAAAAAATCAAAAACGAAGTTTGATAGGAGCCCTGATGGCGCAGTGGTTAGAATGCAACATTGCAGGCTGACTCTGCCCACCGTGAGGAGTTTGATTCCTTCGATCCTGACCAGCTCAAGGTTGACCCCATCCTTCCATCCAGGGGTGGGATTCAAATTTTTTAACAATCGGTTCTGTGGGCATGGCTTACTTGGTGGCATGGCTTGGTGGTCATGTTATTGGCTGGGTATGACCAACTCAACATCACTCACATCGAGGCACACATCTCCTTGCCTGGCCTCTCATGATTGTGGGGATGCTGCAACAGTCATAAGTGTGAAAAATGGTCATAAGTCACTTTTTTCAGTGCCATTGTAACTTTAAATGGTCACTCCACACAAGCAAAGTACCAGCAAAGGAGGGGAAAAAAACTCCAGAGACGTTCCTGAGACAGGAAGTCTAGTCCTGCCAAGAATGTAATAAGGGTTAACGGAGAGGCAGTTACTGTAAGCAACACCAGAATTTTTTTTTTTTAATTACATTATATGCCGCCCTTCTCCGGAGACTCAGGGCGGCTTACAGTCTATGGAGCACCATGCTAAGTGCTCAGCAATAGCCTTCATTCTATTGTATATGCCTGCTTATTAGTAGGGCTTTTTGGCCCCCCCAAGCGGAATTTTTACAAAGTCAGCTTATTGCCCCAACAATCTTGGGTCCTCAATTTACCTACCCCGAGAGGATGGAAGGCTGAGTCAACCTTGAGCCTGGTGGGATTCGAACCTGCACTAATTGCAGGCAGCTTGCACTAAGTGCTAGATGATTAACAGCCTGCACCACCAAGGCCCTTTAAGGAAGGCAGGAAGAATGTTTCCTTCCTGCCTTCCTTACAGGATTAGGCCAGTAATTTCTTCTAACAAACCAGTTCTCCAAACTGCTTAGAATGTTAACAACCAGTTCTAGCGAATAGGTGAGAACTGGTAGAATCCCACCCCTGCTTCCATCCTTCTGAGATCAGTAAAATGAGGACCCAGATTGATGCAGGCAATATGCTGATGCTTAGAGAGGTCTGAAGAGCTCTATGCAACCCTATATAAGTCTAAGTGCTGTTGCTATGGCTATTGCTGTTCTGTTTCTCTCTTATTCTATTTCCCCACATAATAGAAAGGAAGAGCTGGATTCCATAGCCACAATCACTGATTTCACAGAGTCAGGAGATACTACTATAAATTTTGCCTTGTAATTATATTTTCCCCTTTTACTTACCAATAAGGCACATGTTATGGGAGCCACTTTTTTCCTCATATGGAGGGTTATGTGGTGTAAAGATATCTTGCTGGAAGAAAGGTGATAGCAGTGAGAACTCCCAGGCCATTTCACTAGGCAGGACGGGGGTGGTAGTGGGGGAGAGTGTGTATGGTCAGAAGGTTTTGGACGGAGGAACTCTAAAACCTCCAATCTGTCATTCAGTGGATTCAAAAGTACTGAAATAGATTAGCATGGGATTTTTGCAATTGAAAATTCTGTCTTAGACAGAAACTAACTTTTCTGTCAACAGGTTCTGACCCAGCCGAATTCCTCGAGAGCAAACCCAGATAAACTTAGTAACTCAAACTTTCACAGCTTTAATCTACAAATAAACCTCTTTGTAGATAACAAATGGCTTGCAGCCAATTAGTCCAATTTAGAAAACCTTTGCAGAAGTCTTCACATAAATCAGAGTTTGTAATCACAACACTGAGTCCTTCCAACATTTTGCCTTTTGCAAAGGCAAAAAACCGTTTGAAACCAGGCTTCTATTCCCTAGAGGGAGGGGCCATTACATTGCATCCCTTACTCCCAAGTCGTCTGTGCAGCTTCAGCTGTTCTCTTCTATGAATCATCCTGCGCTCATGCACACTTAGCACAGGCTCCTCGGGAACCTCCTCATCACTGCTGTCAGCCCCCACATTTTCTGAAGTCCACTCCCTGATAGTCCTGGCCCCTCCTCAGAGTCAATCACTCTCCTCAGCCATCTGCACCTGCTGCCGGCTAACCACAACACAACATCGCACATCACTAGCATGATGCAACACCTAAAGGATTGAGTCATAGCTACTTCTGCTGACTGCCGGCTGCCTGCAATTTGGCAGTTCAAATCTCACCAGGCTCAAGGTTGACTCAGCCTTCCATGCCAGATTGTTGGGGGCAATAGGCTGACTCTGTAAACCGCTTAGAGAGGGCTGTAAAGCACTGTGAAGCAGTATATAAGTCTAAGTGTCAATGCCAGTGTCATTGGAATATGGGAGAAATATAGAAGGGCTTCTGCCCTCCTTTTACAATTCAAAACAGCACATTGTAGCTGAAGAGATTATAATGGTGGATAAAACAACTGTTAGTATACACAGCATTTTAAAATTGCTGCAAAGTTATAGGTTCTTTTTTGCTTCTCACAAAAACTATGCTTTGACTTTTAAAAAAAATGGATTTAGTCCACAGGTCCTTTAACAATGTCAGGACAAATAACATTTTAATAGAAAGGCTCTTCTGTCATTCAAAGTAAATTGGTCAAGGAACTGTTATCTCGGCAATATCCATTTCTACTTAGACAAATATAAATTGCTATCTGAAACTTGGAAATCTATTTAACATCCATTTCTGAGACACGCTGCAATTTGCTGCTGATTTAAATGAGAGAGACTATATTTCAGATATTCCAAGAAAATTATCAGCTCATATCAGGGATGTAATTATGTCGATATCATAGCATAGAACGCGTTATTTTATTTTTTATATAATTCAAAGAAACCATACACAGTATGTTTTTTTAAATTAGAGCCTCTATAAATAGGATGTGGAGATTGTCCTGTGCCACTAATTTTTTTAAAAAGAAAAATGCTTTCACAGCTCTTGTTAATTTTTCCAATCGTTTTGAACCATTATCCTTGTAGAGGAAATTTTTTTTAAAAAAATGAACCTCTCCTAGTGGTATATAAGTCTTAAATTTATTTTGGATATATAAATAAAATGCAGATTGGGATTTGTATGTTATAGACATGACAGGCATGTATTTACATTTTTCATCATTAGAATTTTAGAAAAATCTGAAATAAATTACATTGGATTGTATTACAGTGCAATTTAAGTGATGGTGAATTTAAGTGAATTTAAGTGATGGTGTGCTCAGTGGACCAATACATGATGTACAAATTCCTTGTGTGTCCAATCATGCTTGACCTATAACCCTAACCCTAACCCTATTCTATTCTAATCACAGTTCAACAACCCTTATCTATCCCAGAGAACTACTCTAAAATGAGTGGCAACAAAAATAGAGTTTAAATGTTTTTGCAATCAGATGTTAAGAGACATGATTGGTACCACAGATCTTATAAAAGTTTAAGCAATTGCAGTCCCCCACCCAACCCGCAAATCTCGATTCCATACACCTTTGGAATACTGTCTTTAAAATGTCGTTAAATGCTTAGTGATGACCCTAAATTAAAGGATATTTTATATTCCTGAAACAAAGAACGAACTGATTTTTTTTTAAATCAAAGCATACATGCTTCCTTGTGAGCATTCTAGGACGCTCATTTGAAAACATGGAAATCACTGAGAAATCATTGAGAAAGTCTTGGAATATATGGAGCCTAACATCTAGCAACCTGATCAGATTCCTAATTAATAGAAGGTAATAATTGATTTGCCCAGCTTCAGGAACATTTGGAACTGTGGTAGAAACATTAGTGGTCTTGGTTAATGATTAGCCCTTTTTTATCTTGTACAGCACAGCAAAAACACATGTTTGATAGTGAACTGTAGTGAGAATAAATGAAAATGGAAGACGGTTCCAGTAAAGCAGCTTATAGTATTATTCAAGTATTCAGGTTTTGCAAATATGATATAAAACATATTCAGAATAATACTAAGATCCCATTGCTACCTCATCATTAAGCCACTATATGCATCCACCCAGTGGTGGGATTCAATTTTTTTTACTACCGGTTCTGTGGGCGTGGCTTGGTGGGCGTGGCAGGGGAAGGATACTGTAAAATCTCCAGTCAGAAGTGGGGTTTGCCGGTTCTCCGAACTACTCAAAATTTCCGTTACCGATTCTCCAAACTGGTCAGAACCTGCTGAATACCACCTCTGCATCCACCTCAGTGGGTGTAGAATTCTAGGATAATGACTAAACAATCAATTAGAAATTGTCAATATGCTCCTCCAAGCTGGCCAAATTAATTGTTGTCCTAGCCTTTAACTGCAGATCTCCCAAGCTGCATGTTGACTGGGCCTTTCCAGAAAGACAAAAACGATTTTGCCAATGGTTTGCTTCACCTTATCCATCTGATTTGGTTGAGAGGATATAACATGGACAGCAGCCAAATTATTTATTATTAGTATGGGTGCATACTTTGTAAACCAAAGCCATTAGAAATATAGTAGGGAGAAATAGTACTAAGCAGTAATTATCCGGATATAATAGGACCTAGTCAGGAGTTCTCCAGCTGATTTTAAATATATGAAAGCAGAGGAAATACGGTCAAACGAATACCTGAATGAAATAAACTTCACAGAAAGCAAAACCTGTATGGCAAAGTGTGCACTTGAAAGTAGAGAATGGTTTCTACAGAAATGTCACAGAAAGATCTCTTTCAGGAAGAGCAAAAGGTTATAAAATCTCCCAAAAATGTGAAAAGTTCTGCACGTGGTGGCTGCTTCAGGGGGTTTAACAAAAAAGTTCTTCTGTGCCATGGAAAGACACAGGGAATTATAATATTGGAGAGTCTGTTGGAGAATAATGCACAATTAGGACAACCAACACTGTGCAAATGGTAATTTGAGAGATATCTGTTAAAGAATCAAGAGTTCTAAGCTGAATTACACCTTCTCCTCCGCCTTCCTTTCCACTTATATCTATGAGATGAATTTTTATTTCCTTGCTGATAATTAAGTGGCACGTATTCTTAGAAGTGATTCAGAATGTCCATCTGAAATGAATTGCAGAGAGGTTAATTCATTTGGCATGCTTCTGCTCTGCTGTGAATGAGTTTCTAGAAGTCTGATTGTTTTAACTTCAAATCTATTGCTTTTTCATGGACACCCTTACAGTCCCTTGGAAAGTTACAAACTGCCTTTTCCGTTCCATTACATTAGTCTTTTACTGTTGTGTCAGCACTTCTCACTTGGAAGAAACGAAACAAAGAGGTGATAGAAAATGTAGTTCATTTGAATACAAAGCAACTTCCTGAATTCTCCACCATAAAGCATTTTGAAATGTTTCATACAAATGCCAGGCTTCTGCCGCTTAGTGTACGTCTCATTAAAAATCTAGAATAAATTCTAAAATGGATTTTTAAACTTTGCTTTTAGTTGTTAGCTTCTTATTTGTGCATAAGGGGAACAAATTTAAAACCATTAGAGTTACTCAAAATGATTTCAGTACAATCAAATATTATTTCAGTGTGTTCTGGAATGCCACAGTCATTCTACTTCTATTTGCGGATCTTTGTATTTTGTGATTTTCCTCCATTCTCTTATCTTCTGCTGTCTCCAGATAGTGTCACATTCACTATCCAGATTATTACTATTTTTTGTCTTTTTATCAACAAATGTTAAGTCTAGAGCAGGGGTGTCAAACTTGATTTCACTGAGGGCCGCATCAGGGTTATGTTTGACCTCGGGCTGGGGTGGGGTGTGGCCAGGATGGGCGTGGCCAAGCTCAACGTCACTCGTGTCGAGGACACCTATGGCAGCCCGAGTGCCAGCGAAAATGGGGCTCCCAGCTCCATTTCTGGCTGTGAGGGCTTCTGCAACCCCCTGCCAGCGAAAACAAAGCTCAGGAGGGTCGCACATGGCCCTCCCGAGCTCCGTGTTTACTGGTAGAAGCAACCCAGGCTTGATCTAAGGGCTGGATCCGACCCACAGGTCTTCAGTTTGCAATCCTGGTCTAGAGTGTTATGTGGCAGTTGATTTTCTAGTTGAAGGGCAAAGTTCCAGAGCACTTCTTCATTTTCTAATACTTTGTCTGTGTTGTATTTTGTTCCATTAGTTCTTGTGAACTTGCAAACATTAGTTATTGTAGATATTCCAGAGCACCATTGTTACTATTTTGTCATACCATTGTTTGTAGTCAGTCTGTGTAATCTTCTTGCAGCAGCAAACCAGATGATCCACTATTTTTTCAGTTTCTTTGCAGAAGTGTGGATCTGCAGTAGATCTGGATCCAGAAAAGTCCAGTCATGATCTTCCTCCCATCCATGCATCTATTAAATACCTTTTAATCAAGAGAATTGCTAGAAACTCATATCCAGCTCTAAGAATTTCATAGATTTTTTTTAAAAAAATTCTTTGAAAAGGAAATAAAAGCCATTTCTTTTATATCAAACCAAATGAATATGGACAACAAATGCAGAACACTTCTGAGAATGGTATAAAACGATGCTTCTCGCTTTTCCATAGCTGCAAGAATCATTTGTAGTATATGAATAACCTATTCAGTACAATCTGTTTTAGTTAAACTGTCTTTTCCTCCCTATTTTAATATATGAATTATGAAGGTCAGAAATTAAGTATTCAAAGGAAAAAAAAACCTTCCATCAATAGTCTCAGTTTACAACTTCGGGGCCTTTTTTTTAAAAAGGCAAGAAAAAACGAGAAAGCCACATGGTTTTGGGGACTATAGTAAATCATTCTTTTTTAAAAAAAATTTTTTTCCAGTTTAGAACATTATCTCTTTTCACTTGGGAGACATGTTTATGGATGATCTAAATAAAATCAATTATTCCAAAGAACTGTCACTGCTTATTTGAATACGGTCTACAAATCTTTTCAAATGCTGTCTGAGTGCCGAAAGCCTTGCGTGATTTGAATATCATAAGACAGGAACAATGCATGCAGATGGGGAATCATGCAGGAAAAAAAAGAAATCTGAAAGTCTTGTTCCTCCTATTCTACATTTACCATCCTGAAATCTTTGGATTGAAGTTTAAAAAATATTCAAATAACAACAAAAATCTGTCAGGATATAGTTAGTGCATCACGTAATCTAAGCACACAATTAACATAGCCAACAGTTCTCTGAGACATCTTTCCAAGGAATCCAACTGATCTATGGACATAATGAGCACAGATAATCCAGCTATTTGTCAGTGGTTTAATCTGCCATTTGAGGAAGTACAAGTCAAGCCATTCTCAAAAAATTAAGAAGGCTGTAGTGTAGAGGTGGGCCACCCATACCTTTTGTCCTGCTGGGAATTTTTTCTGATTTTAAACACAAAACTGAAGGAGAACAGAAAAGATATAAGCTACCATTGTGTTTTAAAACCTAAACCTCTCAAAAATGTTTTTTTTAAAAAAATAAAAAATGGTGAATTACACCATTGCCTTCGACTTTTTTTTTTTTTAAAAAAAAACCTGTTTTCATAAAAAGCTAGCTCAGCATCATTATCAAAAGAATCAAATGATATATCTTTTCAAGTCAAAGAAAAGGAGGGAATCCAGCTGAATTTTTAATTGGCATTGGGATTAAAAGAAACAAATATTGTTACTTGGATGGATCAGCCATGACATTAATTAACTGTGATTACATGTCGCTGACTCATTACTTCTTTAATTATTCTCTTCTTTTCAAGGAAAGAATAATCATTACCCTTTTTAAAACGTTACTCTGGGGAAGGGGAAGGAGAGGAAAAGGATAGATACTGTAATCCTCTTTAGAGTTTCCGTTTATAAAGTTTTGAAATCAGAAAAAACAAATTAAAGCTGGCTCCTTGTTTTCTCCATTCATTATCTTCTTCTCTCTACTTCCTTTAGTTGGTTCTTAGAAAATGTTCACGCTGTTCTGAAGTGAAGGGGGACACAAACTCTGCAAAGAGCACCAGCTTTTCATACCTTCGTAAATTTCTGAGTGAGAAGTCATTGATTGTAGGGATTGGGGAGCAGACCATATATAGGGCCCATAGGTATGACACCTAGAACTTCCTAAGATGTCCTTCATTAGATGTTCAAATCACGAATGTCAGGTGTTCCGTAACTGTCCATTAAAAATGCCCTAAAGTGGATGTACTACTTCTCCATTAAATTTGATACATGTATTTTGATTAAAGCAGCCTTCTCCAACCCTTTCCGGTTCTGCGGACTCACGGGGGGAGAGAGGGGATGATTCTGCATGAGTGGTGGATGAGTGTGTGCACACGTGTGCAACTCCATTTGCACAAGTGATAAGCATGTGTGCCCACTTTTGCACAAAATGGAGCTGTGTGTGCTCTCACTCACACTTCCATGGAGCAGTTCTGAATGGGCCATGGCCTGGTAGTGGGCTGTGTTGGGGACCCCTGGATTAAGAAATCCTTCACCCAACTTCTCCACACAAAAACTATCAATCCCAATAAGTAGCCTCATTCCTCCAGGTAATATTACTATCCCCGTGATCTTGAAAACCATCTTTTGAAAATTCAGTTCCTTGCTACAAAGAAGTAGCTCAATTCAAAGAACAATCGATCCCCAGTTTTGAATCATCCAGTCAATATTCACTTGACCTTGTCTTGAAGTGGCATGTTGTCCTTCACGTATGTAATTGTTTTGGCAATTTGTCCATCTGTTCAAAATAGATAATGTTCTTTCTAAGAAAGTGTGACATTTGTAAACAAAATTCAAGATGTCTTTGCCTCATGATATTATTTTTCAGTAGATGTTTGAAGGCATCAATTGAATTGTGTTCATGATGGCATCAAACTTTCCTGACATATAAATAACATTTTTTACTGAAATATAAGAAACCGTTTATTTTTGATAAACTACTTGTGACCTCTTCTTTCTTTTTCAGTGTGATTCTGTGCATGACTTTTTATAGTACAGCTTTTGGTATCAGTCCATATCTAGTTTATGTCACCTTTCCATAATCAGTTCACCTTTCCAGATCAATCTGCAGCTTTAAAAATGAAAGCAAAAAAACATTGATTTTGATACCTACTTTCCACAAGATTTGCAGTTTTAGAATGCAGTTTGAGAAACTAAGTGCCGCATCCCAAATTTAGGGAAATGTTCAGTCCAAAAGATAAATCATTTTGGTTTTGTTGATTAAAATATTTGACCAACTACAGCAACTGGAGATCAATATACACATGATCCAGGAACCACATAACATGGGGTTGAAAGAGATCAAGGAACCTTCTCTCAAACAATCAAAAAAATTATGCATCTTTACTGTTTACTATAGTTCCTATAATTTATCTATCAAACTGAAAAAATATTTAGAATCTCTATTCCACTTTTCAAACATTGATCACTTCATTGATTGAACATTTATGACTTTGTTGAGGTATTCCCCATTAGGAGAATGAGTGCACTCAGGGAAACATCGTGAGAGTGGTGATGAATAACACACAACTAGCACACAGATACACTGAATAGTAAAATGTAAGTTTTACTTCCAGTAAACGGGTAAATTAAGTCCAACAAACAGTCCAAATCATACACAGTTAAAGCAATTAGTATTCAAATAATCAGTCAAGGAATAATCCAACAATGAAGTCTGTTTCTTTACCAATATCAAAAACAAAATTCAATAAATGGAGTTTGTGAACAGTTGCAAGACTCACAGCAATTCAAGCAGAATGATGATCAGGCAAAAGGCAAAAAAAGGGAAGCAAAGGAAATGCAAAAAGAACCAACCAGGTTTCTGGCTCCATCTTATGGCCGTTGGAGGAACCTCAGCCAATCACAATTACAACATTCTCTTAAAGATACAACAATATTAAATGACTATCCTGGTTTATATATTGCCAACCCAGGTGGGCAATATATAAGGTAACTATCATTCCTAACAGACTTGCTTGCATGTCCATATATACATACACAAATTTCCATACAATACCTTTTTTTTCCCCAGATGCGTTTAAGTTTTCTGTACAAATCTTTTCAACAAAAGGACGTCCCTCACATTTTGCTAACGGTACCTTCAAATATGCTTTGGTTTTACAATCACCTTCTCTTATCTTTTTCCACTTGACAGCACAGATTTCAAGTGCATTGTTAACTGCACTGATTTTTGTTGACCAGTAATAACTAAATACATGAAAGGAAAGCAATAAAAAAGAAAAATGCAGGATAATTAATCATACTCTGTCCTTTCCTTGAAACCCACTAGCTGCACCATAGGACAGCAAGGCCATTAAAGATCACTTCATTATGAAATATGTCTACTGTAGACCTGTCCAATGGAAGGACAGTCATAATGTTATTCAGAGCTTCCAGGCAATTTTTCATTCCTGGAGTATAGAACTATAGTTACAAAAGCTTATACTGAACCTACTCATGAGGGTCTGTTCAACATTCCCAGCTATGATGGAGAATCTGTGTCCCATAGCTAAGACACATTCAACTAGAAACCTAGTTACTTCGTGGAATGTAGTGGACACCATCTTGTTCTTGCCTCAGGAAGCAAACACCTCAGTCTAGCCTTAGCCACATATAACTTCAATTTTCAACTTCATTTCATAACCAAATGGAATAAAACCCGGACAAACAGTTTAAAAATGGGGGAATTCAGAGTAACAGATCTACTCTTAGCATTTTCTGAGACTGGAATATTCTGAGTTGAGTATTTAAAAATCCTGCAAATGCACTACTGTACAATATACAGGCAGATGCTGTTGAGAAATGGGTGATTTGAAATAGAGAGAAGTGGGAAGCCTCTCTTCAGTTCCTCTAAATGGGGCGCATGGGACTTGTGAAACAAGAAGCTGACATTTTGGCAGTAAACATTTTTAAAATGTCAGTGCTTTTAGACAGAATGTAGATGCAGAGATTGCAGATTTAATCCTCAATCAGCTGTGCTATTCACACAGAGTAGGATAGATATGCAGGGCCAGCACTGGGCTGAAGAATCCTTAGCCTTTTAACTGATTGACTCTGCGACATTGACAGCTCATTTGACATGCAGCTCCTTGATGGCATTGGCAGATGGATGCAAACCTGTCATTTTAATTTCCCAGAATGCCTGAAATGCCAGTAAAGATAAAATAGTTATTGCCCTGAAACAGGAAAGTGTGAGTGCCAGAGCAAAGGCAGAAATATAACAAGTCCAGATTTGGAGTTCGTTATCTATGATTAATCTCCCCATCATGGATATCTCCTAGTCTTGCATCCTATTTCTTTCTTTCCAGAAAAATCTACAGAATATTCAAGTACTTAAAAAAATCTTTGTAAATATCAGTGACATTCATTCCAATTTCTCACAGATTACATCAAACAGAGCAATCGGTTTCAACGTAGGCAAAATTTGAAAAACGAGATCCTGCTTTCAAGGATACATATTTAATGGTTACTTAAAAAAACATGTTTTTCCCTCTAGATGGTAAAAACTGAAACAACTTACGTGTAAATCTATAGAGCTACACATTACTACATTTTTTTAAATCCAGTTAAGACAGGAGGTACAAATAGCTTACACATTTACTGAAACATTAATCAGAAGGACATAACAATGGGAAAGACTTGCTAACAGAGTCTGGCAGATCATGAGAAATACATGATGTTCAGCTTAGAGTTGAATAGTAAGTTTTTATTTAGTGATAAACATTGAGTTAATTAAAGTCGCCATAGGATGGTAGCTGAACTTAACCATTTTTCAAAGAAAGAAAATGCATCATGTACAAAAATCAGAAATGTGCCTGAACTTTCTAAATAGTGTCACGTAAGCATATTTAGAAATTATAATTTTAATAGACATGCAACAAATGTCTTGTGAAGGGAAGACATGGCCAGAATATCTGATGGACTGCTTTGATGGTGTTCAAGTTGTTCAAATCTGTTGCTGGGCAATTTCAGAATCTCTTTTTGCTTACACTTCCTGATTACAGCTCATCTTTAAACCATCAGACTTGGATAGAAAAACCTTCCAGCAGAGCCCTGCCTGTTGTAAACAGGATTTCCAGCTGTTGTATGTAGAGCCAATTGGCAAACATTTTATTGTGCCTGCATCAGCAAAGCATACTCTTTCTGAGTGTAACAATGATTTCTTTTTTCTGGCTCCATTGAGTGGCAAGAACTTTCTACACAGGGATATTACAGCAACTGTGTGAGACAATGAAATTGAAACTGGGGATAAGGTGTGTGGATGAAGCATAATCAGCTCAACATTTTTAAGTAAACCAGAGCTAGAAGACATACAAAGATTAGCCACTGAATAAAAACAGAATTTCCCTAAGGCTGAACTTGAACAAGAAGCCTTCAAATTTAGGAGACAGGATCTTGTACCCTTCATAAATAAATATTTTATTATTATTATTATTATTATTATTATTATTATTATTATTATTATTATTATTATTATTATTATTATTATTATTATTATCTCCATAAACATTATTGACAGAAGAGAATTTATCAAGAAGCAGCAAGTATAACAGGCAAAGCTAGCTTACTCCTATTTGGGCAAACAGTTACATATCAAAGTTGTTGCACCTAGTAAGCCAATTAGTTCCTTAGGTTTTATAAATGACTTAATCTGATGCCTATAATCTTTCCTGGGATAGAATTATATACCTAGCCCATCGTTCTTTGAGGGAAAAGAAAAGTTGGAGGAGTTAGTAAAAGGAGAAATCAAAATAGTGAGAATGGCTTATGAATCATGTCCATAGGCTATATAGTTCATGGATATGCGTCTAAGCATCTGATGAGCTGGACTGTGAATCATAAATCTTAGGTGATAATAATCTTTGAAATGCCACATCTATTGTTTTTAGTTTGTTTAGTAGACAAACACAGCTATATTTCTGGAGCCGATGCAATGTTACCAAGCCAAAAGGCTTCTTATGAATAGCATAATCCACAAAACAGGTAATTAATACCCCAAGACACATATACTCCTGAAATGCCTGGGCTGCAATTCCCAAGGACCCCCAAAAGTAGTTTTAACTATGACAAAAGGGAAAATGATTAAACACTTGACTAGTATTGAGATAATGATACTAGCTGCAAAGATGCAAGAGTCCTCTGAATTAGCTTGACTTTTGGCAACTTCTGGTTCATGCAGTTTTCTCTGCAACAGCACAGAAGTGATTTATCACTGTTTTTTTTCTTTGTTCCTTTCCTTTCCCTCCCTCCCTTCTCCTTTCCTTTTCCTCCCCTCCCCTCCCCTTTTCTTTTCTTTTTTGAAATTCCCAATCCAGACTACAGATTTTCTAGCCAATAACCAGTATTGCAGAATTGAAGGTCAGCTAGGTGCTCCCACAAAGAATGTATTAACTATTTGATTTTGTTTAAATGTGTTGAAAGAAATATCCTTCTGGGTTCAGTTCCAAGTGGGGAAAAAGACACTGGAAACATGGAGGCTGCTTGGAAGGTTTAATGGTTACAGGGCCACATGGTCTGGAACTCCAGAGAAGAATGATCACATGCTTCAAGGTGAGAAGAGAAGGGGGAAAAGAGCTGAGGTGCTGAGAGTGCCTGGGTTTTATACCCTCTGTTGGGATTTGAATTGGAGCTTGTATTCTAATTGGTTGTCAGACTCCCAGGGGCCACTCTGTAGGCTGTCCTGAATTCCAGGCTTGGTCTAGCCTTGCTGGGTGATTATGCCCTTAAAAGGGCTTTTGGCAATTGCTATAGCTTTACCTGGAGTTCCTTCTTATGTAAAATATTCTGGCCCAGGTCTTAATGGCCCACCCATTAACAAAGGTGGGGGTGGGATTGTGCTTCTGAGGTGAGTTTCTGCTTCTTGAGTGACTATTCTTTTTAGGAGAAATATTCTGCCTTTTTAATATTTCCTAAGCTATTTCAATTTTTCTAGGAGAGGGGTGGATGCTAACTTCCTACAATCCCTCATTTTTATTTTTATTTTGAAAACACGTGACAGTTTTGACAAAAGATTAAAAGGTGATCAGATCAGGGAGACTTGATGGGTGCTTTTAATTTTTTTTTTCTGATGCAAGGAAAGGCATTGAAAAAAAGGCAACAGAAAAGGATTCCTTCAGTGGCTCCCAAAGCTTTCAACCATGAAGGTCTAGGAAAACTTCTGTTTTTTTTTTTTTCCCCAGTATCCAATTATTCATGCCAAATAATTTTCAGATGTTTGATGTACTTTTTGTGAGCTTACAGTCAGGTTGTAAGCACAAACCTCTACCTTCTTCACAACCTTTAAATTACAGGCTGCCCATATCCAAGGTATGGTTACTACCTGCCTAGCTCTTAGCTTCCAGGGTTTGTGAGGCCAAATTGAGGTTAGCCAGTGTGCAACCAGGCTTTTTAGTATTTTTAAAGTTACACACAAGGAGCCCTGGGACTTCTACTCATGAGACCACCAGTGCAACATATCCTGCTTTATTGGGCAACTGGGCAGCATCATTTGTGAATCACAGTCAGGACTTGGGGTTTGGAGATCTCTTTTCTATCTCTTCAGGAATTGCCTGAGGGAGATGCCCACTCCCCCATGGAATTAGTAGGGTAATATGACTGCTTGGGCCTTAGTGCCTCAGAGCAGCAAACAAAAACAAAACAAATTAAAAAACACATTAAAACGAAGCTAGGAGCAGCTTTTTGTGGAGGTAGGTAAAAAGGGGTTAGCCTCTATCTAATTCTAAATGGTGTGTCTCTGTGTATGTGCCTGTGTATGCAGCTAGTTTTACAATACAGATAATATAAACATGCTGGACAATTTTCCCTCCCACCAGACAGAAGTACAAGGTGTTCAGAACTTGCTGGGCCAGCCACTCTCAAATACAATCCTTACATGAGTACATCAAACTGGTTACAATATAAATAATACAAGAAAGAAAACCATTTCAATAGATTTCACATTACAATGAATTTTCAGTTACAATGAATTTCCACCCTCCCCACATAATCTTTCTGTCTTCTGGGGATTGAAAAGAGTTTTTTAGTTTTTTACTGGTCCATCTCAGGGTCCTTTCCTTCATGTCTTTGGGTGGCATAGGCTTGGCCTGGTGGTATGGGTGGTCAGTCAGGCTTGGGAAGGTCTGCCCACTCTGGTTGCTCTAATGACTTTTAGCGGAGGCTGGATCCAAACCCAATTCCTGACTCCAATGGATGGAATGTCTCTAGGGGGCAGCATCTGCTTCCACATGTGGCAGGCCTGGAAGACACAGAACAAGGGTCCCTCTCCCTTCGCTGGTAATTCTACCAGGAAAGGCATTGTAAAAAGATTAGAGATTTTTTGGGGTGGGAGATTGCTTGCAGGCATGGTTTGAGGATGAAGAAGAATAACACATTAGTATTGCAGTTACTAAAAAAGATAAATCAGTTTCAACAAAATGGAGACACAGCAGATGAGAAAGGAAAAAAACTGGATTCACAAGCTTCAGGAAAAAGGATGAACAGGTAAAATCATTTAAACACACAGTATGAAACTTTTCTTGTAAATGAACTTAGAACATTCACTAATAACCTTGGGTTTTTCTTAAAAGCACAGAGAGGAAAGAAATTTACTCTGTTCCTCATCCAATCTTGGTTGGCCAGACCAGACTGGGAGAAGACAATTTCTCTCAGTGTTTTTAAATCTTAACAATTTAAAATTAATACCTGAAGAGGTCAACACTTTTAACAGTTGCAACAGTTACCTTGAAGACACACAAAGATTTAAACATACACACATGCGCGTGCACACACACAGAAACAAGGACACAGAGAGGAAAACAAAACTCTGAGATTTATTCACACATTGATCATTTCCACAATAAATATCTTAGTTAAATTGGGGAAGGCATAAATCTTAAGGAACAAACCACGTGATTGCATAGAAGACAAAGAAAGAAAGACAGAGAGAAAGAATTAAGAAAATTCCATGTGATCCTGTTTATACATTGCCCTTTTAAGTACCTTTATTTACCACATTGGTTTTCCTGTATCCCTCAGCAAAGCCCATTCTCTACCTATACATTTTGCCTTTTTCTTGCTCATGCCGGCTAGGGTCAGCATCTGCTGCTCATTCCAAGCCTCCAACAGCTCTCCCTGGGGGGTTCCATCCAGGACCCTCGAACTACTGCTTCCCATGTTCCCCTTAGATGTGCGGTTTCACACTTTGGCTTAGTCAGGTCAGTCAGCTAGGCGAACCAGTTTCAGACACAAGCAATATCCGAGCAAGAAGGAAAAAAAAAAAGAAGGGTGTCTGGGGGAGACTTTGGTCGTTGCTCCTGGTGTAACGGAATCAAACACTTTTCTTTAACCTCAGAACAATATAAAAAAAACTAGGTGTTTCCCAAAGTATGCGCGCTCCCCTTTTTAGTAAAAAAAAAATTCCCAAGAGACTTTTCTCTCTCTCTCTCTCTCACTTCACCACGGTTTTCAGACTGGAGGTGTTGCTGTTAATGCAGCCTACTTTCCTTTCCCCCCAAAAAACAGCATTTGAGATTCTCTGCCCCCCTCAGACAAGTACGAGTACTCCACTTTTCTCTATTCTATTCTTTTCTTCCTAGCCCACGTTTACAGATCTGGAAGAGCTCAGATCCGAGGAAAACTCGCTGCTCTTATGCAGGCAAGTACTGGCGCTCCTAATTTAGTGTCCAAATTACACTAAAATTACCTAAAATCCTGGGGTTTGCTTTTGGGATACACTGGACAAAAAAATGACAAATTTTTCTTCCCTCCCTTCAATCATAACCCGCTTGGCTTTTTCCTCTTATATACAGAAGGTCCCACACTCTGATGGCCCCCCCTTGCTTTTCCTGTCCTGATGGTCATGGCTCTGTAGAGCTAACAACAGGCAAGAGGGTGGCTAGAGGCCAAACAAAGAAATAAGATCCAGCTGCTGTCCAAGGGTGAAGCCACTCATAAACATGCTCTTCCTTTTTCCCTAACAAAAGGTCTTGTGCTCTGGCAAAACCCCCATGCTCTCCAGACTCTTGGTCTTTCTGTGGTTAATAAATGCACAGAGGAAGCAAGATCCAGTTGTGTTTGGGAGAAGGACCCTCTCACACACATGCAAGCATACACATATTTCCCACATTTTTCCATGCTTTAAAATTAACATTTAGAGGTACTCACCTTCTTTCCAAGCAGCCTTTGAGCTCAACACTCAAACCCCTCTAAAACCTTTTTTCCAAATGGCCAAGGTCCAGGAAAAACTCACCCACAGACTCAATGGGTCTGTTTGCTAGCAAGGGAATCTTACCTGGGCCTGGTCCTTTGGTTAGGTTAGCTTGGAGTCTCATCTGCTTGGGTGCCAATTGCTGAAAGAAATATCCTTCTGGGTTCAGTTCCAAGTGGGGAAAAAGACACTGGAAACATGGAGGCTGCTTGGAAGGTTTAATGGTTACAGGGCCACGTGGCCTGGAGCTCCAGAGAAGAATGATCACATGCTTCAAGATGGAAGAGAAGGGGAAAAAGAGCTGAGGTGCTGAGAGTGCTGGGTTTTATACCGTGTTGGGATTTGAATTGGAGCTTGTATTCTAATTGGTTGTCAGACTCCCAGGGGCCACTCTGTAGGCTGTCCTGAGTTCCAGGCTTGGTCTAGCCTTGCTGGATGATTATGCCCTTAAAAGGGCTTTTGGTAATTGCTATAGCTTTTACCTGGAGTTCCTTCTTATGTAAAGTATTCTGGCCCAGGCCTTAATGGCCCACCCATTAACAAAGGTGGGGGTGAGATTCTGCTTCTGAGGTGAGTTTCTGCTTCTTGAGTGACTATTCCTTTTAGGAGAAATATTCTGCCTTTTTAATATTTCCTAAGCTATTTCAATTTTTCTAGGAGAGGGGTGGATGCCAACTTCCTACAGTGAGAAGAGAAGCGAAGAAGGGCTGACCAAAATGCTGAGAGACCCTTATATAACCTCTGTTGGGCCCCACCTTAGTGTTTCCTGTTCCTGTGCAAGAAATGAATCCCATTGGCTGTCAGACTCCCAGGGGCGGGGGTCTTAACTTTATAGGCTTGGTCTGGACCACATGGCTTCACCTGAGTGCTGGCTAATGCAATCTTCCCAGACCATGTGGTGAGATGGGTAATCCTATCATTTCCTGAGGGCCATCCTTAATCCCATCACCCTGGAGCTGAAGGGGGGGCAGGGAGCTGCAGGAAGCTGCTTTGTCTTTAAAACATATTTCTCCTTTTCTCATCCAGGGAGATATAATATTCTGCCTTTTAAATATTTCCTACGCTATTTCAATTTTTCTAGGAGAAGGGTGGGTGCTAACTTCCTACAAATGTTAAATGGAAATGTTCTTATTCGCTACAGTTCTTATTCGCTACTGTTTTGGAGTGGGTTACCCTCAGTACTCCACTCATGAGTCATTGCAGAAAATATTGCCATTACTCTGTTCTAGAGGGTGAGGCCTAAGCTGCGTCACAAGGATTGCCCATGAAAATAGCTGAGTGCAGAGCCCAAAGCATTTGAATGATTCCTGAAAGATCTCAAATGGCACCTGCATTTGGGTGATGGATAATGGGGGCCAGAGCAGAACATGAAATCTAAGAATTTGCTGATTGTGCTGATTCGCCTTTATCTTTATATCCCATTTATCAACTTTTAGTCAGGCCTGAGGAGAGCTTGGTGCAACCGATACATTGTTCCAGGGGCCCGTAGAGCTCCAAGGGGGCCCACGAAGGAGAAAATTTTATAATTTTTTTACAAAACCAAAATTTTAAAAAGAAAAACAGCGGGACGACGTGTCAACTATGCGCCCGGGCAGGAGTGGGGGACATGGGGGGGTTGCTTGCAGGCTGTGAGCAAAAACAAATCAACTCATCAGAGGCCAAACGGCAAGGAAGGAAGGTGCGTTCTTCCTGCGCAGCAGAGGAGCAATGATCGCCCCGCCCTCCCCCTCCTCCTCTCTCTTTCTCCCCTTCTCTCCAGTTCTTGAAGAATGAATGTCCGCTTCTCACCCTGTCGAAATCCTTCACACCAAAAGGAAGGAGGTGACACTGTTAGCTTAGTCGGAGGATCTGTGCGCGCCAGTCATGCCAAAGGGTAACTGGCAAGAGGTGGCTTTAAAATGCAGGAGGATAAACTGGAGGAGGGAGGGACGAGGGAAGCGACACTTTTCTTTCATTCATATAGACTAGAGAGAATCATTCTTCTCCCAGTCGGAAAAAAAAATCTACTTGTAGGCTGCGCGGACTCCAACGGTGCTTCTCCGTTCTTCGTACACACACACACCCTGCATCCCGATCTGCTTTGCTGCCATGACAGCCCCCCTTCTTTTAACAAGCCTCTCACAGGGTGGTGGGGGTGGGAAGGGGAGACCCTTGTGGTTGTTGTAACTTAAAGTGTAGGTGAGGGGGCCCATATTAGTCTTGCTCCCGCACTTAATAATTCTCTCGATGGCCCTGCTTCTAGTTTTAATGACATATATGTAAAGAAATATGGCCGTGCACATCTGGCTATAAGTCTTCAATTTCACACATCTGCTTTATTAAAGAAAGTAAGCAATTTAAGCAACTAATCGGAAATGCTTACTA